>BTHU01000012.1:16814226-17499226 GCA_036184795.1 Tokudaia tokunoshimensis
TTTTTCTCCATTTTATTTAATATGGATTTTTCTCTCAAACAATATAGTTTAATTATAGGTTCCCCTCCCTCTCTTCTTTCTAGTTCCTTTCTGCCTGTCCTCACATCCTAATCCATGTCCCTTCTATCTCTCATTAGAAAACAATCAGGATTCTAAAGAATATAATATAATATAATATAATATAAGATATGATATGATATGATATGATATAACATATTTAATATAATATGAAACAAAATCTACTACATCAGAATAGAACATAATAGACAAACAAAAGGTAAGAGCCTATGAAAGTGACATACTCATTTACATACACAGGAATACCCTAATAACATTAAACTAATCCGTAAATCTGAGTCACCAACCAAAGTACATACATGGGCTGGAACAAGGCCCCCTGGCACATATGTAGCAGACAGGAAGCTTCTTCATGACTGTTGTGTCTGGCCTCAGTAGGAGAGGAGTCACCTGGCAGAGACTTGATGTAGCAGGGTGTGGTAAATCTAGGAGTGTCCAACATCTCATTGGTGTGGGGGAAGGGACTAAGTGAGTGAGGGACCTTGAGGGAGAGCAGCTTTTGGGTTGTAAACAAAGAAATAAATTAATTTTAGAAAAGAAAATTTCCAAAGAGTAACAAGGGAAAGTAAATTAAAAAATAAATAAAATAAAATTAATATTTATTTTAAAGTACAGGCCTGATATTATGAGACAAGGAACTTCAAACAGTGCCCTTGTGTTTAATTTTTGTTGGCCATCTACTTATGAGCATGCAACCTTCACTTAAGGGTAGTTTGTTTCTCCAGTGAGACTTTCTTAGAGAAAACTAAGTATAAATTTGCAAGTTGTTATTAATTGGAACTTCTGTCTTAGAGGCACGAATATGTGTCCTCATTTCCTCTCTAGAACTCAATTTGCTGTAGACTCCTGCATGCCCTATATATGCTGCCCGAGTCTCCTGAGTTCTTATGTGCATCCATCTTACATTTCGAATGCCTGTTTCCTTAGGGTCCTCCATCTTCTTTTGCTCTTCTATAATTTCTGCCTCCTTAACAGGAATTTCTGAGCTCTTAAGGAAGAAATCCAATAAGGATATGTGTTTTAGACATGACTGCTCCATGGTCTTTTTCTATTTGCATATTGTGTTGCTGAGGGTCTCTGTCTTTGTTTCTGATTGGTATTGGAGGAGGCTTCTCCAGGAAAACATCACATACCCCTTTCCTAAGCTGCTTCCAGAAAAACACCGAGTGTCTGTTCTTAGCCATTCTCCCTTGAGTCTGTTTCAGCAAAAACATCCTCTCATCAGACAGTTTCTAGAAAAACATCACATGACAGAACTGAGTCTCCAAAGAAACCAGAAATTTCCACTTCAATTTGTGGCTATTATAAATGTAACAGTAATGAATATGGATGAACAAATGTATTTGTGGTAGAATGAAGGATGCTTTGGGTATATACCCTGGAGTGGTATAGCTGAATCTTGATTTTGATATATTTTTGGCTTCCTGAGAAATTGCTACACTGATATCCATAATCACTATATAAGTATCCATTCCTCCTAGTAATGGTTGAGTGTTTTCCTTACTCAGCATTAGTGCTACCACGCATGAACTGTCATGTGAGTTATTGATCTTGGCACAGAGACTGGTAAAAGATAAAACTTTCAAAGTAGTTTTATCTGCATTTCCATATGACTTAGAATGTTGAACATTGCTTTAAGTATTCCTTAGCCATTTGAGTTTCTTCTACTGAGAATTCTCTGTTTAGAACTATATCCCATTTTCCATTGGGTTATTTTTTGATGTCTATTTTTTAAGTTTCATTGTATATTTTAGCTCTTAGTCCACTATTGAATGTGAAATTGGAAAAAAAGAAAAACATTTCCCACTCTATAGGTTGTCATTTTGTCCAAGTTAGCTTGTCCTTTTCCACACAGAAGTTTAGGAAAGTTACATAAGGTCCTTTATATTAATCATTGTTCTGAGTACCTGTGTTAACAGTGTTCTGTTGAGGAAGCCTTTTGCTGAGCCAATAAATGGAAGATTATTCCCCACTATTTTGTGTCTGTGTGTGTGTGTGTGTGTGTGTGTGTTAATTTTGTATCGAGATACTTTCTTCAATGTGTTTATCACCTGTAGGAGTTTCCCATGCAATTTTGAGGATCACTTATATATAGTATCATATCATCTCAAATAAGGGTACTTTGACTTTTGCTTCCCAATTTGTATCCCATTTACCTCTTTGATCAGTCTTATTGCTTTAGTTAGGACTTAAAGTACTATACTGGGTGAGTACGGTGAGAATAGATAGCTTTGTCATGTTTCTGATTTTAGTCTTATGGCTTTGAATTTCTCTTTAAGTTGATGTTGTCTATGAACTTGGTATGAATTGCCTTTATTATATTGAGATATTCTCTCTAGGACTATCCCAATCTCTCTAGGACTTCTATTATGAAGAGCTGTTGGATTTGTGAAAGGTTGTTTCTAATGTAATTATCATGTAGCTTTTGTCTTCATATATTTTATATAGTGGATTGCATTTACCAATTTACATAGGTTGAACCATCCCTGCATCTGTAGAAGGAGCCTAGTTGATTGCGGTAGATAATCTTTTGATCTATTCTTAGATTCAGCTTGCAAGTATTTTATTTAGAATTTTTGGATATATGATCTTCCTTTGGAAATTGGTCTGGAGTTCTTTGTTATGTCTTTAAATGAAACCATTTAATGGTTTAATTACTCTGGTATCAGAGTAATTATTGCATTATAAAACAAATTAGGCAATTCTCTTTGGTTGCTACTTTGTGGAATAATTTGAAGAGTACGGGCATGAACTCTTTTTGGAAATCTGGTAGAATTTTATGCAAAAATCATCCAGACTTGGATTTCTTTTCCTTTTTTGGTTGAGAGACTTCAAATGACTTCTTCCAGTTTACCAGGAGTTATATGTCTAAGTTGCTTATCCAATCTTGATTTAACTTTTCTATGTGGTATTTATCAATAACATTTTTTAAAATCTTTTCCAACATGATTTTCTGAATTTTCTCTGTATTTGTTATGTCTCTCTTTTCATAACTAATTTTGTTAATCTAGATCTTCTCTGTCTGATTTTGAGTTCATTTGTCTAAAGTTTTGTCAATCTAATGTTTTTCTCCAAGTACTAACTCATTTCATTGATTCATTGTATTGATGCTTTTTGTTTGTTTTTATTTCATTGACATCAATCCTCAGGTTGATATATTTTCTATCTATTGTTTTACGTAGGGTTTCTTTTGTTCTAGAGCTTTTATGTGTGCTGTTAAATTATTAGTATGAGATTTATGCTTATTTTTAACTGTAGGTACTTAGTACAGTGAATTTTCCTCTCAACATTGCCTTCTTTGTGCACTGTAAGTTTGGGTATTTTGTACATTCATTTTCATTGTATTCTAGAAAGTCTTTAATTTCTGTCTTGATCCATCTTTTCTTCAGAAGTGAGTTGTTCTCTTTCCATTAATTTGTATAAATTTCTGTTGATTCTGTTGTGGTTGATACCCAGTTTTAATGTGTAGTGATCATATATGAAGCATATTGTTATTTTTTAGTATCTCTTGAGACTTGCTTTGTGTTGAGCACGTAGTCAACTTTGAAGAAAATAACATGATGTGCTGAGAAAAAAGTATATTCTTTTGTGTTTTGTGAAATGTTCTGTAGATATCTATTTGGGCTATTTAAAAAAAATATAGATTTAATTTTAAAAAAAATAGATTCAACATTTATCTGCTTATTTTTTGCTTGGATGACCCGCTTATTGGTAAAAGTCAGGTTTTGAAGTGTACACTATCAGTGTGTGAGAGACAATATGCAATTTAAGCTGTAGTAGTTTTTCTTTTATTAATTCACTATTGTGCATAAGGCAAATTGTAGGCAGCTGTTGTGGACAACCTGAACAAGTTCTGCATCCTATACCTGGGATTAATACAAAAACATATTCTTATACAATTTCTGGTTTTTAGAGAAACAAAATCTCTAAAATTGTCATTACAATGAAGGTCTTTATCTTGTGTTTCAGCTATGTTGAAATTTCTAGAGCCTCCAGTGGTTTGGCTGCTTGGCTCCGGAGGGTGTTGGTATGTATATAGGAAGGTTTTAAGTGTATCTGAGAGTGTGTGTATGAGTGTGTGCGTATGTGTGTGTTTGTGTGTGTGTGTGTAACAAAAATTACAGAATTAGAGGTCATTCACTTAAAAGAGCAAGAGTGATACATGAGAAGGGCTCATGGAAGGAACAGTGAGGAGTGAATGATATAATTATATTTCAATTTCTAAAAGTAATAAGTATGTTTTTAAAAAAATTAAAGAAAAAAGAAACATTTTTTAAATTTAGAACTGAAAATAACTGAAAATATAATGTGCTCTGAAAAGCAGTGTATTTGGTGTATTGAATGCAGCAGATGGTACCAAATGGCCATTATATTAAACAACTTCCTGAGGGTAGAGCTCCAACTGTGCATCCCTAGTAGCCTTAGTCCATCCTCTTTCACTGAGCTTAATCTCTTTAACTGCTTCCTGGAAGATGCAATTGTGCATATTGGCAAATCCAGAACTTCTATTTTAATAAAGGCTATTCTTGTGCTCACATATACTCAAATAATATCTCACACTAAATGATTGACTTCCACTTATCATTGAAAATAAGATTAGTTGTTTGTGTGAAATTATATTTATCCAAGACATACATTAAAGGTAGCAATTTTTCAGCTTTCAGCTAGTCCTGTGACAGACACGATCATGTTCGTGGTCAGTCTGAAGAATCCTTCTCTGGAGCACGAGAAAAGCATTTTTATCACAATGCTTATTAGTCTCAGATCTTTATTGGTACTGTGAGCAACTTACACCTCCCTGAAAAGGAAAGGTAGGTTTATATTAGAAATTTTATTGAAAAAAAATGCCTACTTGGAATGCACTCAGAGGACTTTCCCATTGTTTTATTGCTATTCCAGACTGCCTTCATGTCCCTGAAATAACTTGAGCTCAGCAAGGTAGACACTTTTCTAAATTTGTGGGACACTGCCTTGAAAAAGATGATGGTAAAATAAATAGGCTATATTCTGCTGTTGTTATTCATGTTCGAGTAGGACTTCATAGTGGTAAGTTACTGCAAAGAAAGGGTATCCAAGCAGCAATAAAAGAAGAGAATGTTCCATATCTCTGCAACCAATAGTTTCACATTTGCAATTCAAGGTCAGTAGAGTCAATACTAGTTATTTATCTATTAGAAATAAAGCTTCTGCCTTATGCTGTTAAAATGCTGATTTGTAGACCTATGTGAGATACTAACATTATTATAATGTTAAAAATAATTAAAAGTAGTCACATGTTTTAAAGTGGACCACCAGTTGCTGGACTTGAATCTTCTGTGCCCTTTTGTCTCCTAGATATTTGTCCATGGACAAAGGGTGAGTGTGGCAAGTTTTGCTGTAAATCTATGTCCATTTAACTACTAAAAACTTTTGTCTGCATGAAAAAATTTTGCCTAGTTAAGCAGAGACACAATCTAAAGCATAATTTACCAAGCATATCCGTATATCTAGTCCTTTACATGTATTATAGCAATATATCAGGTACCATCTTTTCACAAACTCACATCATTTTAATTTTCTCATTACTACTTCTTTGTCCCACTGTAACAAATGAGGGGATATGGGGCATATGATTTCATGATCTGAAGGCTATGGATCCGAATGACTCTTTTGATGATCTGAATCATTTATGTTTGGTGAATAAAAAGGGACATCTATATTGTTGTTTTTTTTTTTTCTTTTTTTTTGGTTTTTCGAGACAGGGTTTCTCTGTATAGCCCTGGCTTTCCTGGAACTCGCTCTGTAGACCAGGCTGGCCTCGAACTCGGAAATCCGCCTGCCTCTGCCTCCCAAGTGCTAGGATTAAAGGCGTGCGCCACCACCGCCCGGCTATATTGTTGTTTAATGCCAGATGACCAAGTTCATTTTATCTTTTCTTAGAAAACTCCTCATTTACTCTCATTGAAGGAAGAAAGTCGAAACGTCTGTACCCAACTAGATTCAGTAACAAAGTAAAGACTGTCCCTGTGAGCTTCTCCATCTGTCCCTCCTGTCAAACCCCTGCCTTTGCCAAGCCCCTTCTTGAACTGATATTGTAGGCCAGGGAATAAGTCAATGAAAGGAACCAGGCAGCAGGCAAGCATGGGAAGGTAAGGCTTAGGTCACAGAGACAGCAAAAATGCACTGAGAATTCATTTCAAATTGTAATAAATGTTTCTAAATAACATTTCTTTTGAAGAAAGATTATTGGCACATTTCTTATATTTAAGACTAAATTCTTCACAAAACAACATCAACTGAAGGAAGTATTTGTTTTATTTCACAGTTTGAGGGTATGGCCCCTCATTGTGGGGAGGTCACTGTAGCTGAAACTTCATACATCTGGTCACATGGCATGCACCTTCAGAAAGCATAGTATGACAAGTACAGTTTGATTTGGTAGTAATTTTTTGGTGAAGATTTTCTTATCCACTATCCCATTTATTTCCCAAGTCAACAACACAAAGCCATTAGGTTTTGTTAACAAGCTGCTGACACTAGGTTTATTAGGTTCTGAGATATTCTAACCATACTAGACTCTTTTTTTTTTTTTTTTTTTTTTTGGTTTTTTGAGACAGGGTTTCTCTGTGTAGCCCTGGCTGTCCTGGAACTCACTTTTGTAGACCAGGCTGACCTCGAACTCAGAAATCCTCCTGCCTCTGCCTCCCAAGTGCTGGGATTAAAGGCGTGCGCCACCACCGCCCGGCTTGACTAGACTCTTAATAACCAGATTAATGCCCTATTACTTTCCAACTGAGGCTTGCTCTGTTCTTTTCTATCCTCAGGGCAAGCTCTTGGCCAACATACTCATGATCCACGCTCATGATCCATCATGCCTCATGTCAACCTCCTTCTTCCTTTTTCCTTTGTCCTCATCTCCCTCCCAACGGTCTCTATCTGATATCCCCTCACTCAGTCTGAAGTTCTGCCTACCTATCTCCTCTGCCCAGTCACAGTGACTAGCTTTTTATTTACCAATCAGAGCTTATTAGGGAGCATTCTTTACAACACATTGGTCAATAAAATGCTCATGTCTAGACTGCAACCTGATCATAGGGCACAGAGCTCAACATCTGAATACACAGTGCACATAACCAACTTCAACAGTTTCTCATATTCCTTTCTTCTTTTTGTCCAGTTTAGGGCTCCAGATCACGAGTTGGTGGCATCAACATTTAGGGTCACCTTCCCTTGTAAATTCTCCTTATCTAGAAACTCAATCAGAAACTTGCTCAGTTTTTTATTTTCTAGATGATCTTGCCAAGTTGCCAAAAGCAATCATCAGAAAGATTTATGAAAATCATATGCTGTTATTACAATTATCATTCTTCTTTTCTGTTTTTCATTAATTTATCTATTTATTCACTTCACATCTCTATTGATGACCCTCCCTCCCAGTTCCCCATTCACACAGTTCTCCATTCCCCCTCCTCTTTCTCCTCTGACAGAGTGGAAGCCTCTCCTTGTTATCCCCCTACCCTTGCACATCAGGTTTCTGCAAGTCTAAATCATCTTCTCCCACTGAGATCAGATAAGACAGCCCAGTTAAGGGAAGTGATTACACTTTAGGGATAGCTTCCCATTCCAGTTGTTGGAGGACCTGCATAAAAACTGAGCTTCACATCTGCTAGATATCTGCAGAGAGGCCTAGGTCTAGCCTGTATATGCTCTTGGGTTAGTTGTTCAATCTCTGAGATTTCCTCAGGGTCCAGGTTAGTTGACTCTGTTGGTCTCCCTGAGGAGGTCATATCCCCTTCCAGGCCTTTAATCTTCCCACCAAGGCTCCCCAAGCTCCAACCAATGTTTGGATGAGGATCTATGCATTTGTTTCAGTCAACTGATGGGTAGAGGCTCTCATGTAAGAGGCTAAGCTCCTTCAAGCATAACATAGCATCATTATCATTAACAGTGTAAGAGATTTATGCTTGCCCATGGTATGGGTCTCAAGTTGGGCTGGTTATTGGTTGACTGTTTCCTCAGTCTCTGCTCCATCTTTGCCCCTGCATTTCTTATAGACAGGACAAATTTTGAATCAAAAAATATGTGGGTTGGTTGGTGTCCTTATATCTTTTCTGCAGGTCCTGCCTGTCAACGTTATTTTCTAACAGAAGAAAACAGCAGTGCAGTAAATGTATTTCTCACACCACACATAAAGGCAGCAACAGAATTTGAGTTCAGTCAGGCTGATCCCAATATCCTTAATTTATAATGAGGTGCTTTTCACCCAGGAGCATCACTATAGATGAGAAATAGATAAGCAAATAATAAGCAACATGGATGCAGTTTCCTTTAAGGGGGTTAGAAAATGTAAGTAGAAAGACAGCATATACTCATGTACAAGTTCTTCCTACAACATAGCAAAGTTGAAGTATATATTGGATAAAGTAAGTTAAGAAATAATCATCATGGCTGGGTCTTGGAAGGAGTTAGGCTCAAGCCCACACTGAAGCATGAGCACTATAGTTGATCTCATCCTAACAGATCCTATTGGAATTACACACCTACCTGCATGTTAGGGAACCAAAGTTTGGGGGAGAACAGGGTGTTTCCCAGCAGTCTTTTCCATTCACAGCTATCAATGCTCTTCTTAAATTCTAGAAAGAAGAGGAAAATAATGTATTAAACTTTTCACTATTGTCAAGATTCCATGAGTGGGGAGTTTATGGCAGGAAGTATATGGAGTTTGGAGACTGCTTCATGTCAGAGGGTTTAAGAAGGTCTTGGGCGGAGTCTCTGTAGAAGTAATGGAGAACTTTAGCCAGGCACTGCAGAAGCATCACCTTCTTATCTTCAAGGTGGCATTGCCAAGATGAAGTAACACATGCCAAGGTCCTTCATGCCAAGTAATACTTGTCTAGCCCATTTAGAAGATTATTTGAAGTGGAAATTTCTAGTTGTGTCATGTGATGCAGACTCACGTGATGTTTTGATGAAACCAGACTTGTAAGGAGGCACGTGATGTTTAGAGAGAGTATAAGTAGGACCTAACAGACAATGCCGGCACTTGCATCCTAGTCTTCAATGATCTTCACTTCGCTGAGAAAGGTGCAGCAGAGAACTTCTCCTTGATTTTCAGCTGGTTCTTGTTGCTCCGGTTGAGTTGGACTGATCCATCAGATGCCTGTCTATTTCAGCTGCAACTGCAGATTCATGTTTGGTAAACTGCACTTCTGGAATTCTGACACTACTGAACTTGAACTTGATTGAGGGCATTCTGCCAATGGACAATGGGATTAGTAGACCCAAGTACTACTTCTAAAGAGGTCCACATCTCCTTGTCCTATTTATCCTCTTTTCTCCCCTACCTTTAGACTCTAAGCTAGAGGGGAAGGGAAAGATCCGCAGCATTTGAGAAACCTTATAAAAATAGGTTTTGAAAATTTTAAGCCTACAATTATTCAGTATTTTCAAGAATTACACCCCACCCCCTCTCCAAATTAACCTTTATAATTCTCTGTCTTGCCATAACATGGTGATCAAGGCTTTGACAATGTCCAGTAGTGGCTAAGAAACACTCTTGATCAGGAAAGAGTACATTATGTCCAGTAATCTCCCCTCTGTAGTGACATTTGTGCCTGAGCTATTTCTTTTTGAGGACAGCATTAGTATGCTAAGAGGAGTTGCTGCTCTAAAGGTGGCTTCAGTCAGTGGCAGCCACGGCAGTGGTCCATTTTCTGTAAGCAGCATATACAACAAGGTTTGCTACTCATTCTCATGATATTCTCTCTTAAGCCTGGATTTATGTAGAATTAAAATAATTAAATAAAGTCCTCGATACCTCCCCCAATGTTTTGGGTTTCTGAATGAAAGACCCACATATAGCCTTCATATTTTGATATGCCTTACTCAGTTGGGCTACTGCCTAACCTCCATTCCAATCCTACATTCTATATTGACTGCTCTGGACCCAGAGTGTTGCAGAGCTGTGTCACACACTTCCAGCCTCTTTACATGTCTGCTATGCCTCCTTGTCCTCCCCTCTCCTCAGGCATCTCAGCTCTCTTCTTCCTTCTCCTTCTCCCCCTAGCATGGCTGATCTCCTCTCCTGTCCTCTGTCCCTCACCTAGGAAACTTCAAGTCCTGCCTCTGTTTGCCCTGACTAGCCACTGGCTGTAAGTACCTTTATTTACCAATCAGAACCAACTGTGGGCAGGGTCTCTCAGTGTCTTACAGACTCTCATGCCCTGTCCTTAAACAGTTTTTCACACTCAAATTGACACAAGAATACAAACCACTACAGCTTTTTATTTTTTTATTTTTTAAAGTTTAAGTTTCAACCTTATTGTTCCAAGCCTTCTGTTAGGTATAAAATCCAGCACAATAAAGTGCTTATTAACATATCAAAACTGAAACTGGTCACCAGGTTCTCCCAGCATCCTTCAGTTCCTTGCAGTCATCCTCATCCTGTGATTCACAATACCTTTCAGGGTTACATATCAGGAATCCTGTATTTCAGATATTTACATTATGATTCATAACAACAGTAAAATTAAAGTTTTGAAGTAGCAACAAAATATTGTTGAGGGTAACAATACCATGGGGAAGCATGTTAAAGGGTTGCAGCATTAAGAAGGATAAGGACCACTGTGTTACAGGGTCCTCCTGGCATATCCTGTCACCTACCCTGAACTCTCCACCCTAGAAGCTGGGTTGTGCTGGGTTGTTCTTCCAGTAGCTGTTCATCCCTGTATAATCCAGTTGTTTTACCTACATGGTTTGTTTTATTTTTTTGGTTTTTTTGTTTGTTTGTTTTTTAAGCCCCTTTTGTCTCTTGGCCCAGATAGGCCCTCTTGGGCACTGGCTCCTTGATAGCTCTTCCTTCCCACCTCATCTCACATGGCCCAGCATAGTTTGGTCCATATTCACTCTGGGATCTCCCCACATGTCTCTGTGTCTGCCTCATTGTATATTCTCTCATATCACAACAAATCTTCTCCAGCATACCTAAGAGAAGTCATACCCTCTGTCTTCCTTCCTTCCTTCCTTCCTTCCTTCCTTCCTTCCTTCCTTCCTTCCTTTCCCTTTCTTCTTTCTTTTTCTTCCCTTCCTTCCTTCCCTTCCCTTCCCCTCATTCATTCATTCGTTCATTTGTTCCTTCCTTCCTTCCCATCTCTTCCTTCCTTTTCTTCCCTTCCTTCCCTTCCTTTTCTTCCTTCCTTTTCTTCCCTTCCTTCCTTCCCTTCCCTTCATTCATTCATTCGTTCATTCATTCCTACCTTCCTTCCCATTTCTTCCTTCCTTTTCTTCCCTTCCTTCCTTTCCTTCCTGCATTTCCTTTCTTCATCCTTTTTCCTTTCTTTCCTTCCATTCTTCCTTCTTTCCTTTCTTCCTTCCTTCCTTCCTTCCTTCCTTTGTTTCCTTCCTTCCTTCCTTCCTTCCATTCCTTCCTTCTTTCCTTTCCTTTCCTTTCTTCCTTCTTTCACTTCTTTACTTCCTTCTTTCCTTTCCTTTCTTCCTTCTTCCTTTCCTTCCTTCCTTCCCTTCCTTTCCTTCCTTCCCTTCCTTTCCTTCCTTCCTTCACTTCCTTCCTCCCTTCCTTCCTTTCCTTCCTTCCTTCCTTCCTTCCTTCCTTCCTTCCCTTCCCTTCCCTTCCTCACTCCTCCTTCTCTCCCTCCCTCCCTCCTTCTCTCCCTCCGTCCCTCTGTCCCTCCCTCCCTCTCCCTTCCTTCTCTCTCTCTCTCTCTCTCTCTCTCTCTCTCTCCACTCACTATCTGTGAGCCCAATATCATTTGCAGTTTAATTAACTACAGTTGAATTCTATAGTTTGCTATATGGAATCCTCCCTGATGATGGCTGGATGTACTTCAGGGAACAGTGTCAATGTCGGGAGGCTTCTCTTTCCTGTAGCTAGAATATCCTGCCTTGTTTAGTTTTGCCCTGGTTATGCAGAATCTTATAATATTTTTCAATCTTATTTCACTCCCAATGTTTTCAACACATGAATACTTTAAGCTTAGTGTGGGTAGCAGAACAAATAAAAACTTACAGAGATCTACAAAGTATTAATCAAGTTTTTTTTCCAGTCAAATTCTACTAATCACAAGAAATTATAAAACAAAACTTTGCCATATGTACTCTTGTAGTGTCAGATGACTGGAAGTTGCGTCTTTTATTAGTCTTCTCTTGAAAACCAAACAACAATAGCAACAGCTTCCTTCTTAGCTTTATTTCTTTGTGATTCAATTTGAATTACCTGCATCTCTCTTTTGACTCATGGGAGCCTTTTACCCATCTGGATTTGTAAAAATTACAGAATCAAAATTCAACTGACATATACAGTCTCATTTCTCCCAAGGCTAACTGAAACTCAGATATTTTTAAGTACATGAACATATTGTCATCATGTTTTTGAACTCTAGATATTACTGTGTCCTTTGCTCAAGGCAAAGCAGGGGCTATATTTAGAGATTCATGAACAGAAGTAACTTAGTTTTTTTTTCCTGGAATATAACTCCAAATGCAATTCACATGGCTTATCTAGGAAAACCACAGGCTCAAGTGTTTAAAAATAGTTTGAGAAGCACCAACTTTAAAAAGTCTGTCAGGAACAGAATGGAGACAGTGTTAACTTCTGGCATTTATAGAATGCCCAAACCAATTGTTTTCAAACACTTTGGCAGTGACCTACAGAAAAAAACACAGCAAATGTTGCAATTCGGCAAAAGCAAAACTTTAAATCAAGAAACAAGGACACTTTTTTTTCCTTTCTTTCCTTTTTTTTTATTACACTGCAAAATTAACTTAATCTTTTCTATAGCTTTAATTTAGAAAAAAATTATTATTTAATTAATTCAAAGTCCTATATTTAGGGCTGTTCCTAAGAACTAAAAAGCATGATTTGTTTGTTTGTTTACTTGTTTGTTTCCTAGAAAGAGATTCTCTCTGTGTAGCCTTGAAACTGGCTCAGAAGACTAAGCTGGTGTTGAACTCATAGAGAGTTGCCTGTATCTGCTGTGATTTTTTTTTTTATTTTCACAATATCTTTCCACAAACTCAGCCCTGCAAAGGATAATAGATGGAAAATGCCAATACAGGGAGAGAAACAACACCCTGGAAAAAATGAGATAGTAACCTTCTTGCTTCAAACCCAAAAAAGATAGCATCAAGAATGGCAGGTGGCAATAATCACTATGCCTTAATCTCTCTTAATATCAATGCTGTGATTATAGAAGGAATCATCACTACCACTAACTGGCAGAGCACTATTTTTTGGCTCTTTTAGAAGATGTTGTTCCTACTTGTCAAATTTTGTGAGACATTTTGATACACATTATATTGTGTTTTGGTCAAACCAGACTAAGTACATCAATTTTATTAAATATATCAGGAGTTTGTGGTAATGACACAAAACTTTCTTGCAGCACTTTAGAAATGTATTACTGCTCTCTCTAGATTTTCTACTGTGAAAAGTACTATTTTGAACTTATTTTGCTATAGTACATGTTTATCAATATTCTGACTGAAGAACCGAGCTTTGCAAAATTTCTAGGGAGAGAAAATACAAGTTGCTATCAGGTTCTAAGTAATCAGTTCATAACCAACTTTTTTTGTCAAAGTTTATTGACAAACTTTGGGTTGGTTATAAATGCAATTAAAATGTGTAATTACTGGATTGAGAGGTATCCATAATAATACATGGCTCACACTTACAAAGTAACCCTATATACTACAAGCTTTGTAGTTTTTTGCACAGTATGTACTTGGAAATGCAATTGTGTTTATCTTATATGTCTGATGTATGAGAATTGAGAGCACATTCACTTTAAATGCTATGGTTACATTGCAAGAAATAAGAGTACATAGATGTTATAAGAAAGTCAATTACTACTAGAGTGTGACAATTTCTTTTAAATAACAATTCAAATAGAGTTTAATGACAGCTTGCCACTATTTATACCTTCCCTTAGCAGCAGAGGAATCAACAAAAATCTCCTCCCTTTGATAAGATATAGTCTCAGTAAACCTTCTGAAGTGGTTATTAGAAGGCTAACACATTTAGAAACAAGAGTGCATTAATAGGAATGCAATTAAGTACTTATGGCTTTTGTCATTTAAAGTAAGTTAACCAGATGGCAGAAAATACTCGAAAAGAGATTTTAAACAAGCAATCAAGAAATTAATATGCACCAGTTAACTCATTAAATATGTAGCAAGTAGCTGGATAACCATAAGGCAAATGCTTATTTGCAATCAATTGTATTTTCCTTCTTAGATTGGTCTTGATTTTGCTCAATTGGTCATGTAATAGTAACTTTAAATTTAGGATCCAAATTTATAAACATACAAGTGTTTTGCATATTTCTCACTATTTTTATTTCTCTCAAGGGCAATATATGTTTAGCATTATTTTCATTAGAAGTTTAATTAATATATGATTATAAAATCTAAAATAAATTTTTATTTAAACATAAAATAGCAGCCAATAAACACCACAATTATTTTAGAAGCAAAAAGTGAGCATGTATACATCTTCTTGTACAATATTACACGTATATTGCACGTATATTACATGTATATTACATCGATATGTGATTTATTTAAAATGATTATTGAGGTTCTCCACCTTATGTCTCTGTTCTTGTTATAGTAAAATGATTAACATTGTATTGTAGGAAAAAAAACATATTCATTATATTGTGAGGTAATCCTATTTGTCATTTGAATAAAATAGACACACATGTGTCACAGGCAAGTCAAAAGTTACTGTTTAGGGCAGCATGCAAAGTCAGTAGCATGCAAAGTCCAAAGCCAGAACTTTTGACATTCATGAAAATGGGTCTGACTATCCCCATGACTGTAGCTAGTGGGGACACTTTAGAGGTTTAAATTTTGAGACTTTGACATAATCGTTTGAAATATCTTTGTTCTATTCTTTTTTTTTTTCACGTCAGACAGGTCTTTGTTCTTTTCTAAGTCAATGAATACTATCTTTTTCATTCAAATTAACTGTCAAGACAATTGTATTATTTACAGCTTCACATCATATACCAAATTTCACTTACAAAATTTCCCTATGTATTATCTGCACACACACATCAGTAACCTTTAAAATTTACAAAAGGTGAAAATGCACCTTAGTTAAACTTCTTAGAGCCACACCACAAATGTGTTTGTTTATATTTATACATAATGCTAATCGTTACATAATAAAAGATTTAGAATACCATTAAGCTCTGGAAAGGCAATCAGAAATAATGACAATAGCCTATAATGGATCCCACTAATCAATAACCCAAAGAGAAGTAAACCATACCTGAAATTAGGCTTTAATTTGATAATCTATGTTATGTAAAAAGGAAAAATTCCCCTGTATTTTAAGGTAACTCCACTTAAACTCGTTCTGTAGTGTATATGATATATTTTAGAATATTTCTACAGTAGTAAATTTCTATACGGCTTTTTCCAAAGTCTTCAGAGTTATTTGTTCCTCGCCATACTCCATTCTCAACTTCTCTACTTTACCCTCCCATGCAATCCCGTGGCCCTTCCTACCCCATTGTTCGTTCTTCCCCAACTATCCCACCCATATTCTTTCCGCTTTCCCTTGATATATCCATGCCAGTTGCACATTATTATTTTCTCTTATGGTAAGTTCAATTTAAACATACATATTGAAATAGTTGTAGCTAGTATCTAGAACTGAGAGAGAACATAGAACATTTATATTTCTGAATCTACATTTTATCCTTCAGAATGGTGGTATCTGGTTTTATTCATTTATGTGCTAATTTCATTTTTCTTTTAGATAATGATTCTCTATCTTTGTCTTTCTTTCATGCATATGAATAAATTTTCATTATCCATTAATCAATAGATTGATATTTAGCTTATTTCCAATGGAAGGCTATTGCAAACCGTGTGGCAAGGTACACAGATGAGTCCATATCTCTGAAATAAGGTATAGAATTCCAAAGACCTAACATACAAGGAAAAATGAAGTTGGTAAAAACCTAGAAGTTTCAACATTATTGGCTAGTTTTATAGTGCTGGGCATATTATGCACAGAACTACTAGAAAAAGTAATCAATAGTTTTGCTGAACGTGAACACTGTGAACTACAATAATGACTGATTTTCATGATATGCTCACTGGTACAATAGTGGTATGAATGTTATGGGAATAACTGACCACATCCTTACTGGACTTAAAGTTGTCTCTGCATGACAGAATTCATGTCTGGTAACACCAATCGGGCCATAAACCTGTGGCAGGCTAGGTCATAGTACCTGGGGTAGAACCTAATTCAGCTTATTCAACTAAATGGATACATTAATAAACTTACCCCTGAAATTCTATCTTTGTAATCATAAATTAGTGCTTTTCTCATCCTTCATCAGAAAAAATTCTTTTTTTTTTGTAGAAAATGGAGATTAACAGAGTCTAAAAACTGGCCAGTGTGCAAAGAATAACATACTGTGGACTGCTCATTTCTAAATGGGACCTTCTCCATAAGCTTCTTAAATAATTGCTATAAAAGGTTGAGATATGGTAAGAGTAAAAAATAGAAAGCATGCATTGTTAAACAATACTTATTCACTCCACATGGACCAGGCATGAGGCACTGTGTTAATTGACATGTAGTAGTTACTGGGCAAAGTAGGATCTCTGCACAGATGAATTCACACTTGTCATGATTACATGTACAAAAAAGATCAAGATAAGCAAAACCCAAGCATAAATGTGGAAGGGGTTCATGAATTCTCAACTCCAGTTAAGGATCTATTGGTAATTGATGACTGTTGAAGTAGGCACAATTTTTTTTATTCAGGGACATGGCTTTGGAAAGTCAACACATGTTGCAGTAGATGAATTTAACACCTCCACACACAGAGAAAGAGCTAAGTGTAACCTGTGGGACTTAAAAAAAAAGATCACAAGAAGTTAAAAAGTAAAATTAATAGGGAATATCAGAGGAGAAAGAATTGGGAGGATGTGATCAAAATACATAATTGCATTTAATTCTCAAGTAATAATAAATGCAAAAATAAATGTGATTATAAACAAAAAGTACAATATTAAAGTTATCTGTACATAACTGAAAGTTAATGATACACAATATCATTAATATGTCTTATTTCCATATTATGTTGGAGCACTACACACATTTGAACAATATTGTAAAGATCGTGTGAGTATGTTTTAATTTTGTTCAGCTTTTTCTCCTTCCTCTCACTCTTTGATGGTAAAAGCTCTGATATCTTTGCACATGATTTGTCCTTACCTAATCCATTGTCTTGCCTGGTTCTAATGAAATATCATTGCAAAGTAGAAGGGCACTTTAAAGAGTGTCACTTATCAAGGGATAACTGACTCATGATTGCTCTTGGATGTGATTAATGCCCAGGTGATAGGAATGCTTAGGCAGGCAGCAATAGGTCCAGTTGTCACTAGTGTGGTTCACTTAGAATCCCAACACCTCCCCTCTTAAGCTTTATTCTTACATGGGCATTTATCTCCTTATCTTCATCAGTTTGTTATACAGCAACGGATTTCTCAGTACATGTCAGCACTGTACTTCAAATTCCCAGAGACTAGAAGTATGAAATAAACAAATTATTTTCTTTGTACATTATTACCAACAAGTTCTTTGTCATGGGGACAAGATAGGAATTGCAAACACTGTTTATAATATTCTTTCCATCACCATGACAAAGACTATGACATTTCTGAATCCTAAGATCTCACTGCCTCATAATTTACTCAACATTGGCATCATCACTTTTGTCCTAGATTAATGTCCATAGTCAACATCTGTTTATATTTCCAACATGGAAAACTTTCTTGCCCTCGTTTTCATATCATCTGGCAAAACTTAATGTCATTCCTTACAGCCTACTCCACTGTAGCAGTTGTATGTTTCAGTCTGTCAATGATCAGTCTGTAGTGTACTTTTGCCCAAGTTTACTTTTGTTCATCATATATATATATATATATATATATATATATATATAATTAGAACCTTCAGTATGTCAGCATCTCCGAAAAAAATATATTTCATAGAATTTCTTCTTAATCTCCACTAAATCCATATAATCAATTTCCCAGTTAAGATTGCCACTCTGATCTCTAATGGGTATCACAAACATAACACATCTGAACACTGAACTCAAGGTTTTTGTTCCAGTTGACAGTCTTGTTTTTAAGCAATGAGTATAACAATTCCATTCATTTATATTCTGAAGTAGAAAAACCTTGATTTTTTTTTAAATTAAAAGATTCTCTCCAAAGCCAGAAACAATGCATTAAGACACAATGCAACCTATAATGCTCAAATATATTGAAAATGGGACACACTCTTGCTTCACTCCTACAAAGCCTCAAGATACAATACGTTTGCCTGTCAGTAGCATTAAGCCTTACATTAACTCTGGGCTTCACTTTGGTTTCAGTCATTTTTCTTCCTCCATTCTTGCCGTGCTTCCTACTTTGTTCTGCACTCACATAGTTAAAATGTCTTACTTACAGGTCTCATTGCCTTTACAATTTCACTCCTTATTGCTCTTTATTCACTCTGCTCTATCCAAATTATTTCGTCTTTTTTTTCTACATGAAGTGTTTTGCTGATATGTTTCTCACTCTGCCACCCCTATGGCTAAAAAGCTTCAAGCTATTTCTTTTTAACTCTCTCTCAAGTACAAATAATACGCTTATTTATTATAGATTAGATAGTTAAATCTTCTTAGCAGATTGCGTGAAATTGTTGATTTAATTAGTCCAGCCAGTGTCCTTCTGTTAATTACCCATGACATGCAAATATTTTGAACCTAAATCACTTCGTTTGTTGACCATATTCATGTCTTTGACCAGAATGACATTTTTCCCTATTCATTCTCAAGTAGCACCACATAATTTACTGTCCTAGACCTAATATTGTTTACAAGTGTAAGAGAGGATATTATGATACAACATTAAAATATTCACAGAAATAAGTTAAATGGGTAGGAATTTTTTAAGTTACTATGTTGAGATGTGTAAATAAGCAGAAGACTTTCATCCTTAGGTGAAAAAATGATAATAGAATTTTATAAAACAGTAAACAAGAATCAATATTTTAATTTATAGTCTTATAATTATTACAAAAATATAAAGGAATAATAATAATATTTGATGAGTCTATATAGCATTCGATATTAGAACTAAATTCTCCTTTTCATGGCAACTAACCAAACTTACTTCTGCTTAATGAATATGATGTCATAAGAATAATATTTCAGAAGCCTACTTTTTGAGGAGTGATATTCTGGCCTCTATATTATACAACCACAGTGTAGACAATATCACAGCCTTTAACTGGCACATAGATTTCTCTACTCAAAAACCATTATGAAGGATATTTATTTATTTTACTTCATGTATATGAGTATTTTTGCCTTCATATGTTGACTGACTCTTGGGACTATCCTTGTCCCATGATACCTCTATGTATTCACCCTGTGACTGTAGGTTTACTCAGCCTGACACTCAGGTAATTCAATACTGAATTATATCATATAGACATAAAAATTGAAAAATTAAAAACTTGTTGCAATAAATAGAAAAAACTGATAAACAAAAATAATATTTTCTCTAAATTTCTACACTTTAATGTCATTAAATCTCTAAAAACAAGGTGACAGAAGAAATAAAAAAGAACTAAAAGTTTTAATTTCTTAGAAAATCTACAAATGCCTTAAGTTTCATAAGATATATTCAACATAATTGTTTCTATTATAGATATCGTAATCAGTATTAACTAGTTCTGTAAGTACATCAGTATTAATTGAAAATGGAGTTGTTTCTGTGTTCTCATCATATAAGTCCATATATATTTTTCATTTTAGAAAAATACCTTTTCTGATGAAATCACATTATACAGTCACAATGATGGATCTTTCAAATGCATATTCCAAAATCTTTCCAGACCTATGTCTAAGAAGGAGAAATAAATTTAGTCAAATGAATTTTGTCATCTGCTTGCTGACTTCTAGACAGTTGAGACACATAAGCTAATAGATATATTTTGAAATTGAACACATTATGATACTTCTACATCCATTGTCAATATAACAATATTATTGTGGAATAATGAAATGATATGTTTATAATATCTTATTAGGCTAAGTTCTTTAACATCAATACAAAGTGGCTTTCCAGGAACAGGAAATAAAAGTTGCATCAATGTCTTATAAACTGAAGTAAAACAAAGAAGTAAATAATTTTTACTGAATATTTTAAGTTATAAAATTCTGCTATGTTCTTTTGTAAAAATATACTCTGTGTATGTACTTGTATGTGTATAAGTATACAGATGCATTTGTATGTATGTGTAAATTGGTAGATGTTTGTGTATGTACATTATTAGATGTATATGTATGTATATATGTATGTATGTATGTATGTATGTATGTATGTATGTATTGCATGTATATATCCTCTCTCCCTCCTTTCCATACCTCTCTCTCTCTCTCTCTCTCTCTCTCTCTCTCTCTCTCTCTCTCTCTCTCTCTCTCCCTCTCTGTGTGTGTGTGCATGTGTGTGTGTGTGGGTCTGTGCTCATGTGTGCATGTGGACTCATGTATATAGGTCAGAAAAGAACTTTGTTCTGTCCTTCTGACCTGTGGACTCAAGGTATTGAATTCTGCTTGACAGTCCTGCCATCAGGTAGGGTCTTTATGTGTGTTTTTCATCATAACTTTCTTTCACAAAGCTCTCATTTGCGATCAAGGTGTCAGTGGTTTTATTAATAGCAAACATTGACCATTGTTAGTAATAATGGGAATGAGGATAACTCTCTCTATGCAAGACCCTACAATTTAGAAATAATTTTTTAACAGGAATCTTTATCTAATTAGTAGAAAATATATTTTCCTATCCATAGTGTTATCTTAGATTGCCTAACACTATGAAGTACATTGAGAATCTTTCTTTCAGCAAGAAAACAAGCTAGCTATATTTAAAACACAGGAATGATATTTGAACATTTTGATGATTAGAAAAGCACAGATGGCATAATACAGTTTTATTTTATTTTATTTTAAATACAGCACAATCCTTAAGTTTGCATAAACCACAGGGGTCTTTGAATAACATTTATTTATTTTTATTTATTCTTCTGGAATACAATACATACCAACCAAAGCCTCTCATCTCTCCACTGCTCCCAGTCTTCCCCTCTGCCTCAACCCTCCCCCAGATCCACTCCTCTTTCCTTTTGCTTCAGTAAAGAGCAGCCCTCTTAGGGATATCAATCAAATAAAACATAGCAAGATGCAGTTAGACTAGGCCCAAACCTTCATATCAAAGCTAGACAAGGCAACCTTGTAGGAGGGGAGGTATTGTAAGAATAGACTGAAGACTCAGAGACACCCTCACTCCCACTAACCCTTTTACCTAAAGAAGGCTTTAGGTAAAGGTGTTTCCTCCAAGAACTGGCTTGTATGCAAGTCTGTGGAATATTCTTAGTTTAATGATTAATGTGAGATGACCCAGTCCATTTTAAGCATGCCATCCCTGGGAAGGTAAGTCTGAGCTTTTTAAGAAACATAGCTGAACAAGTCAGGGAACCCAAGAAAGAAAGCAACATTCCTTCATGAGTCTTGCCTCAGTTTCCAAATTCAGGTTGCTACCTTGAGCTCCATCATTGACTCCCTTTGAATATGGAGTGTAACCAGTAAGAGAATAAACCTTTTGCTTCTCCACTGACTTTTGGTCGGTTGTTTATTAGCACAAATGAAAAACATTCTAGAATAGTACAAAAGATAAACACTATATTAGAAAAATATAATTACAATAGGAACATTTGCATTTTGAAGTATTTGACTAATTTAACTTCATCGGGACTTAATTTATACTTGATTTGATTAAAGTAGTAACTAAACTATAAGGCTACATCCATTTGTAAGGAAAACTATTTTGTAAATAAGCAGGACAAACTCATCATTTTTAAAGTTTAAATAGCAAAATTAAAACATATAATCCTTACGAAAACATTCTCAACAACTTTAAAATATGTGAGTTTAGCCTCACTGGGTGTACATATCATTTGCATTTTATAGCACTTTGATTCATTGGATGAATGGACAATTAGCTTTTCATTTAATTTGTTAATATGTCAATTCTAGTGACAGAGTTGTAAAAGAAATCTAGTGGTCATAATTTTACTGCTATAGAGAGAAACAATCATTTATATGAGACAGATAAGCTCAAAGGTATATGATGGCTAAAAGCTATTTTAATCAGTTGAATAGACACACTTCTATTGGTTTCAACAATTTCCAATTAATAAGAGAGAGTTACTGGGAAATGACAATGTTCTCAGACCTATGAGAATATGAGCAATGTTCTGAGGCCTAGTTAGAATCACAGCAGCCAAGCAACCAAGATAATTGATTACTTTTCAAAGCGTACTGTTCCAAAATAGCTCATGAATCAAGGGCTTTGGTGGAACAATGTAGAACGATGTTTCTGTGTGGGACACATCCTCCCTGCTAGGACTCAGGAGCAATTATTAGAGTCAGATAGGTTCATAAAGTCTATACTCCAGCACACTGCAGAGAAAGTACCAGTAACACCAAATGGAAGGTAGAAACTAGAACAGAGTGTCATGGAATGGATGGAAAAAGAGTTATAGTCCAAAGAATATTATTAGAGAAAACATAAATATTCCCCTTTTAATGATATTTCTACATCTTGTTTTAATTACAAATGCTAAACACACATGAGTCAATATATATATTTTTTTTTTGGTGTTGGTTGGTCTTTTTTTTTCTAAGTTTTTTTTATTTACATTCCAAATGATTTCCCCTTTCCCGTTTCCTCCCTCCCCGAAAGTCCCATAAGTCCCCTTCCCTCCCTCTGTTCCTCATTCAACCCCTCTCGCTTCTCTGTCCTGGCATTCCCCTATATCCAGTCTTTCCAGGACCAGGGGTCTCTCCTTCCATATTCTTGGAAATCTATTGATATGCGAATTGTGTCTAGAGTATTCTGAGATTCTGGGTTAATATCCCCTTATCAGTGACTGCATACCATGTGTGTTTTTTTTTGTGATTGGATTACTTCACTAAGGATGATATTTTCAAGTTCCGACCATTTGCCTAGGAATTTCGTGAATTCATTGTTTTTAATTGCAGAGTAGTATTCCATTGTGTAAATACACCACATCTTCTGAATCCATTCCTCCGTTGAGGGACATCTGGGTTCTTTTCAGCTTCTGGCTATTATAAATAAGGCTGCTATGAACATAGTGGAACATGTGTCCTTATTGCATGCAGGGGAAGCCTCTGGGTATATGCCCAGGAGTGGTGTAGCAGGATCCTCTCGAGTGTCATACCCAGTTTTCTGAGGAAACGCCAGACTGCTTTCCAGAGTGGTTGTACCAGCTTGCAATCCCTCCAGCAGTGGAGGAGTGTTCCTCTTTCTCCACATTCTCGCCAACAACTGCTGTCTCTTGTGGTTTTGATCTTAGCCATTCTGACTGGTGTGAGATGGAATCTCCAAGTGGATCAAAGACCTCCACATAAAACCAGACACACTGAAACTAATAGAAAAGAAACTAGGGAAGAACCTTGAACATATGGGCACAGAGGAGAATTTCCTGAACAGAACTCCAATAGCTTATGCTCTAATATCAAGAATTGACAAATGGGACCTCATAAAATTACAAAGTTTCTGTAAGGCAAAGGACACTGTCAAAAGGCCAAAGCAGCAACCAACAAACTGGGAAAAGATCTTTAACAACCCTACATCTGACAGAGGGTTAATATTCAATATATACAAAGAACTCAAGAAGTTAGACTCCAGAGAGTCTAGTAACCCTATAAAAAATGGGGTACAGAGCTAAACAAAGAGTTCTCACCTGAAGAATATCTAATGGCTGAGAAGAACCTAAAGAGATGTTCAACATCCTTAGTCATTAGGGAAATGAGTCAATATTTATTGTATTATTTTATATTCTATTCATTTTACTGCTATATAAATTATATTTGGGCAGATTATCATTTTTTGACAGTTACACTCACATGCACGGGCATACACACATCACACATCCAATTTTGGATATTTTCAAGCTAGATAACATTTTTTTGATTAATTTCTTTCCTTTATTACATTGCAAATTTCCCTCACTCCTCTCTTCCCAATCCCTCCTTCTCCCCTTCTCTCCTTCCATTTCTTTCTCCTTTTCTCTTCAGAGAAGAGGAGGACTCTTGCGGATACCAAGCTGCTGTGGCATATCAAGTTCTAGAAGGACTCGTTGCATCTTCTACTGTGGCTAGAAACAGCTCTCAAGTAAGGAGAAAATGATCCAAATGCAGACAACAGAGTCAGAGACAGTCCCTGCCCCTGCTGTTAGGATTCTCACCTGTAGCCAAGCTACAAGTTTGTTGCATATATGCCAAGGGCCTAGGCTGAACCCATGCATGCTCATTGGTTGGTGGTTCAACAGGTAGAAGTCCCTATGTGACAAGGTTTCTGGGCTTTCTTGTGGTGTCCTTGACCTTTCTGTCTCCTTTTTTCCTTCCTTCCAATTTTCTGCAAGATTACCAAGCGCCACATGTTATGTGGCTGTATGAGTCTCTGCATCGGTTTCCATCAGTAGCTGGGCAAAATCTTTCAGAAAACTGTTATGCTAGGTCCTGTCTGCAAGTATAGCAGAATATAATTAATAATGTCACGGGTGGGCTGCCTCTCATGGCATAGATCTCAAATTGGGCCTCTTATTGGTTGGCCTTTCACTTAGTTTCTTCTTCATCTTTTTCCATATAGGCAGAAGAAATTGTGGGTCGAAAGTTTTGTAGATGGTTTGGTGTTCCTATTGCTATCCTTGCCTGGTTCCATTTCAGGCTTCTTTCCTCATTGGTAGGAATTTCAACTAGGATCACCCTCATAAATTCCTGGAAGATTCCACTGTCTTAGGTTTCTAGCTTATTCCAAAGATGCCCCCTGCCACTCATTCCAGTTTTCTCTATCAGTTCTCTTTCCTGTTGTGTTCCCTATACTTGAACCTCTTCTGTCCCCTCCCCACCAGTCTACAATTTGTTTCCTCCCTCCATCCAACCACAATATCTATTGTCTTTCCCTTTCTCAATGAGATCCAAGCATCTTCCCTTGAGGTCTACTTATTACTTTCTCTGGATCTATAGAATGTAGTATGTTTATCCTTTGCTTTGTGGCTAATATCCAGTTATAAGTGAGTACACACTATGCATGTCCTTTTGTGTCTGAGTTATCTCACTCATAATGATATTTTCTACTTCCCTCCATTTTCCTTCAAATTCCATGATGTCATTGTTTTTAATGACTGAGTAATGTTCTGTTGTGTAAATGTAACACATTTTCTTTATCCATTTTTTTTTTTTTAGTTGAGAGGCATCTAAGTTGTTTATAGTTGCTGGCTATTACAAATAAAGCTGCTATGAACCAGGTTGAATAAGTGTCTTTGTGGTAGATCACCTTTTGTGTATATGTCCCATGGTATAGCTGGGACTTGAGGTAGAACTGTTTCCAATTTTGTGAGAAACTACCAAATTGACTTCCAGATTGGTTGTATAAGTTTGCCGTACTGCAGCAATTGAAGAGTGTTCTCCTTGTTCCAGGTCCTCTCTAGTATGAGCTATTGCTTAAGATTTTTATCTTAGTCATTCTGAAAGGTATAAGATGTAATCTCAGAGTCTATTTGATTTCTATTGCCCTGATACTAAACACATTAAATACTTCTTTAAGTGCTTACCAGACATTAAAGTCTTCTGTTTCAATAATTCTTTCTATCTGTACCCCAGTTATAATTGAATTAGTTTTTTGATAGCCCCCACTTTACATTTCTAACTTTGTTAATTTGAATACTGTCTCTCTGTCTTTTAGTAGTTTGGCTAAGGGTTTGCCTATCTTGTTGAATCTCTCGAAGAACCAACTCTTGGTTTTGTTGATTCATTTAATTTTTCTCTTTGTTTCTACCTGATTGACTTTGACCATGAATTTGGTTATTTGTTGCCATCTATTCCTCTTGGGTGTGCTTGCTTCTTTTTGCTGTATAACTTTCTGGTGTGTTATTAAGTTGCTAGTATAAGATCTCTATAATTTCCTAATGGTAGAACTCACTGTCTTGGAATGTAGCCTGTCTTTCTCTGCTTCCCAGGGACTAACATTAAAGGCATTCACTTCCACGCCCAACTTCTTTTTCTTTCTTTAACCTCTGGAAGCTTGTGCTTTTGCATGCTAGTTTGTTTCTAACTCCTTGTTCTGTAACTTGATTGTACATTGTCATCACCAAGATCCAAGATGCCATGTGGATGGCAGCCATTTTGACTGCTGATGTCACCAAGATGGAGGTAGCCATGTGAGCTACATTTCCAAGTCACTTTTCTTTCTCTACTTACTAGCCTCTAGGTGACCAGAACTTAATTAAGCCCAGTTTGCATGTGTAGAATTGAGGAGGCACCCAAAAGCAGCCAGAAACCTCATAACATCCACAGCCACATGTTTTATTTCTGTTTTTGTCTATTATTTTAATGCCAGATGTAGAGATAACCTGACTCAAAAAATATATAATAATAAAAATAACCATTACAAAGATGATGATGATAATAACAACAACAATAATAATAATAATAATAAATGAGATGATGATGATGATGATGATAATAATAATAATAATAATAATAATAATAATAATAATAATAATAAATGACAGGATAAATGATCACTGCTTTTATTGTGCCACATAAGTTTGGGTATGTTTTACCTCCATTTTCATTGAATTCTAGAAAGTTTTTAATTTCTTTCCTTATTTCTTCATTGACCCAATTGTCATTGAGTAGGGGGTCATTTGCTTTCCATGAGTGTGTAGGTTTTTTAGATTTTTGCTGTTGTTCAATTCCAGCTTTAATCCATTGTGGTCTGATAAGATGCAGGGAGTTGTTTCATTGTTTCAGTTTCCTTTCTTCCTTCCTTTCTTTTTTTTTTTTTTCTATTTAGGATCTCATTTAATCCTTGTACCAGAACTGGAAGGAATTTTCAGTATTAGTGTTAACCTTCATTTTTTTTAATTAGATATTTTCTTTATTTACATTTCAAATGATATCCCTTTTCCTGATTTCCCTTCAGAAAACACATTATCACAACCCCCACTCCCCCTGTTCACCAACCCATTCACTCCCACTTCCCTGTCCTGGCATTCCCCTATACTGGGGCATTGAACCTTTTCAGGACTAAGGGCCTCTCCTCCCTTTCATGTCCACTTGGAGATCCATCCCATATACAATCACCAAACCCAGACACTATTATAGATGCCAACAAGCGCTTACTAACAGGAGCCTGATATAGCTGTCTCCTGAGAGGCTCGGCCAGTACCTGACAAATACAGAGGTGGTTGCATTCAGGCAACCAGTGGACTGAGCACAAAGTCCCCAAAAGAGGAGCTAGAGAAAGGACCCAAGGACTTGAAGGAACTTGCAGTCCCATAGGAGGAATGACAATATGAACATACCAGTACCCCCAGAGCTCCCAGAGACTAAACCACCTGACTGAAGAGTACACATGGAGGGACTAGTAGATTCAGTTTTCTTGAATCTGTTGAGGATTGCTTTGTGACCAAATTTATGCTCATTTTGGAGGTCTATAAAATGCCAAGAAGAAGGTATGTTCTTTTATGTTTGGGTGAAATATTCTGTAGATATATCCTAGGTCCATTTGATTTATAGGCTCTGTTAACTTCATTATGTCTCTGTTTCTGTGTAGATGACATGTCCATTGGCAAAAGTGGGGTGTTGAAGTCTTTCACTATTAATGTGTGGGATTAGATGAGTGATTTAAACTATAGCAATATTTCCTTTACAAATGTTAGTGCCCTTGGATTTGGGACATAGATATTCAAAGTTGAGACTTCTTCTAAGTGGAAGTGTACATCCTCTTTTAATTATGGTTGGAAGTTTATTCCATTAGATATTAAAATGGCTAATCCAGTTTTGTTCTTGGGACTGATTACATGAAAAACCTTTTTCTAGTCCTTTATTCTAAGGTAATTGCTTTGTTCCTGAGATGTGGTTTTTATATGTAGCAGAATGATGGATCTTGTTTTTGCATCCAATGTTATTAGTCTGTGTCTTTTTATTGGGAAATTGAGTCCATTGACGTTGAGAGATATTAATGATCAATAATTGTTAATTCCTATAATTTTGATGTTGTTAGTGGTTCTCTCTCTCTCTCTCTCTCTCTCTCTCTCTCTCTCTGTGTGTGTGTGTGTGTGTGTGTGTGTGTGTGTGTGTGTGTATGTTTCCCTTCATTTTATTTTTGTATTAATTTCTTTTTCTAAAATTGGGTGTAGCTAACCTCCTTGGGTTGGAGTTTTCCTTCTAATATCTTTTATAGGATAGGATTGATGAATAAATGTTATTTCAGTTTGGTTTTGTCTTGGAGTATATTGTTTTCTCCATTCATGGTGAGTGAGAGATTTACTGGGTATAGTAATAGTAATCTGGGTTGGCATCTGTGGTCTTGTAGATACTGCAAGGCATCTTCCCAGACTTTTCTGGCATTTAGAGTCTCTTGACAATCAGGTATAATTCTGATAGGTCTACTTTTATATGTCGTGTTGCTTTTTCCTCTTGCAAGTTTTAATGTTCTTCCTTTGTTCTGCACATTTATTAATTTGAATAGTACGTGGTGGAGGAATTTTCCTTTCTAGTCTAATTTATTTGGTGTTGTATAAGCTTCTTGTTTGTTTATAGGCATCTCTTTCTTTAGATTGGGAAAATTTCTTCTATGATTATGCTGAAAAGATTTTCTGGGCCTTGGACCTGGGAATCTTCATTTTTTCTTCTTCTATTATTCTGAAGTTTGGTCTTTTCATAGTGCGCAAGATTTTCTGGATGTTTTGTGTTAAGAATGTCTTAGATTTAACATTTTCTTTAACTGACATATTAATTTTTTATGGTTTCTTGTTTGCCCGAGATTCCTCCAACTTTTGTGTTCTATTGGTGGTGAGTGGTGTAGATATTGTTCTCTTACCTAGGTTTCCCATATTCTGGCCACCCTTTGTGTTTCCTGTATTGCTTCTATTTCCATTTTCAGATCCTGAATAGTTTTATTCATTTCCTTTACTTGTTTGATTCTAATTACTGTGTTTCTTTAGGTAATTTATTCATTTTGTCTTTATAGGCCTCTATCAGGGCATCAGGTTTAAAGTCATTGGTTTTTTTTGTTTGTTTGGTTGGCTTTTTTTGTTTTGTTTTGTGCTTCAGATGTGGTAGGATATCCTGGACTTGCTGTAGTAGGATATATGGGTTCTTGTGCTGTTATAATGCCCCACATCTGGTTGATTGTGTTTTTATGCCATCTGGTTGTCCCTGGTGCATGCAGACCACAGAGAATTCAGGCAGAGTTGTGAGCTAGAAATTCTAGTGCACCTGACAGGGCCTAGTTTGTACCCGAAGGGTCCTGGTACACAATGGATCTGAGATAGAGTTCTAATTGTTTGTTGGTACTGGTAGGCCAAGTGAATGCAGCCAGAGTCTTGGGCCAGGAAACTAAACTGAGTGGACAGGGTACAGGTCGCTGCTATTGGGCTTACTCCAGGGCAGCAGTTTTTTGTTTTCTGTTTTTGTTTTGTTTCTGTTTTCTGTCTTTGTTTTGGTTTTTTGTGTTTTTCCTGGGGGGAGGAGAGGGATCTCACCTTCTTGTCCCTGGAGCTGGCACTCCTCTGGGAATACAATCAAAGTCTGGTTCTCTCTGATGCCACCATGCCTCTGGGAATGCAGGCCAAGCTGTAAGCCAGAAAAAGGAGTAGGGGTAAAAAGGGACAGGAAACACCTTGCATCTTCTCCAGATTGCAGGCTTTTTAAAAAGTCTTTGTAACTTATTTAGTGTTTGATATCTATAAAAATAACATGTTTAGCAGATATTGTAAGTGTGTAAGAGAGTAAAATTTTCATATGTTTTATAGGTATATTACAAATTATAAGTCAGCATAGATTCCATAAAATATGTTCTTTTTTATTTATTTTTATTGGATATTTTCTTTATTTACATTTCAAATGTTATCCTTTTCCAGTTTGCACCCCCAACCCCTATCCCATAGTCCCCCCACTTCTGTGAGTTGGTCCACCCCACACACACTTTTTGCTGAAATATCTTTTACGTTCATAACTTTTGTTTTTTAATGGCATAAGATCTATAAAAGTTTCACCCTGTAAATTACCAATGGATAGGGAGAGGGGTTATGAAAGATCCACCCATCCCCGGGAAAATTTGGGCAGTAATGCTTGCTTCTGGGAACAGTGTTATTTTCTTCAATGCTGTACCAACTGGCTAATTGCCTATGTAACAATAAGCAAAGCCTACCCATGTTGGTACAAACCATTCTAATTAAATCCGATTTCACTGAGTTGTTTGTGTTCTCTACATGCATAATGATTTTTCTAGTAGATAATAATGATGCTTTGTCATTTTCTAATGAGTAGGAACTTAACTCGTTGTTTCTTACCTTATTTAATGAATTGATATATTAATTTTGTTTTGTTTATGTATTTTTTTTTAAATATTCCATGTCTAATTTTGTCTCTGTATACTTAGCTTTGGCCAATCCTTTCTGACATATTGTTTAATTTATTATCTTTCTTTAGTTTTACTCTACCTGATATTAATTACAAGCATTGTAATTTAAGTATTATTATTTATTTTGTTGGATTTTTATTCTTCCTTTTATAATATAAAAATAAATCTACTTACCCCATCATTTATCTCTTCCATCAAGATAAATAACTTATTTGTATTAATATGTTTTTCTTATTTTCTTGGGCAGCTGATAATTTTCATAGCATATTAGATATTGCTAAATAAGTACATCCCTTCTGGCTATGGGGAATGCCTTCTTTTCCATAGATTTGAGCCCTGTCCATATTTACGTCTTATATATTCTGAAATTTTGAGCTACAGAGCAGGTAAGTGCTACAGACTTGGGAGTAATGAGTAGTTTGACTTTAATCTTAGCAGAAGTATAGCTTTCAAATTTTGAATTGGAGTTTATACAGCATATTACTTCTTGAGTATTTCTCCCAGTCTACCAAATAGTGAAGCCTATTTTCATTTTCATCTGTTAATATAAATGCTACCATACAAAAATAGGCCAAACTATTCCAATAGTTTTACTCGTGTATAGGCTTGCTGTAGTCCACTTATCTACTTGGGATGACAAGTGCTAGTTTCATTTCCATATTTTTTACATAATGCAGCAATAAACCTGGATGTATAGATTTCACTATTTGCTGACTCACGTGGTATGTATATTTAAATTTTCCATATTGATTTTCATAATGACTTTATTCATTTGCACTCCCATCAGCAGGGAATAACAGTTCCTTTTACTCTACATCCTTATGAGTATTTGTCATTGTCCCTTTTCTTGAAGATCCTCGTTCATATTTGGGTAAGATAGAATTTGAAAGTATTTTTAATCTATATTTGTCTGATGTTGAAGAATGCTGAACCATTTTAAAAATTTTTTTTTGATTATTTGAGTTTCTTCTTCTGAGATCTGCCTATCCATTTCATTAGACCTTTTGTTGGGTGACAGTAGTTTTTCCTCATGATTAAATTTTGTGATTGTTTATATATTCTAGTTACAAACACTCTGTCTTATGTATAGCCAGAAAATATTTTCCCTTATGCTGTATGTTGTGTATTCACTCTGTTGAGAAGTTTTCCTTGATTGCAAAACTTTAATTTCAATGAGACAAGTGAAAGTTATAAATGGGTAGAAACAGACTTTCAAATTACTCTTATTTGAAGATGACATAATTTGATACATAAAATATCCTTTAATTTCTCTCAGAAAGCTCTTAGATATGAAGTATACTTTTAGTAAAATTTCAAAATAGATAGGTAGAAAAATAAGACATTTTGTAAATAACAAGAACAAACTCAATGAGAAAGATTTAGAAATATATCTGATTAACAATAGTTCCAAAAATTTTACCTTGGAATATATCTATTCTGAAAAATAAATCCTTTATAAAGGCTATAATCTTATTTGTAGAAGATAAGTCTTGCAGTTGAAGGTGAGTTTTGACTGTTTATTTGTTCTTCTTGCCTTTAAGAAGGCAAATAAAAACTATGAAATTTAACATATTTTGAGACTTACCATTATATATCTAAGCTGGATTGATCCTAAAATTATTTCTAAGCCTTCATCTAAAGATATTAATAAGGTATAAGGGAGGAGTGTATAGGAATTATGTGTACAAATTATTTACTGTCATATTTTCCAGTGTGCTGGGATTCATTCCCATCCTTTTCTCTTTAATCCTCCAAATATTGACAACCTATTACTGTCCCCCAAAGTTTACTCACAGAAAATAAAAGTTCTTTCTTCTAGTTGTTAATCATTAACACTTTTCAATGGTATTTTATTTAGTACTTAGTGTTCATGACTTTTGAGATGGAAACCTGAAAATTATCACTTTTATAATTCCTTAAGAAAAAAATGTATGAATAAATCAAGTGTATAATGACAGGTTTCTTCTAGTGTGTGCATAAAAGTAGTTAAATGGTTGAAAAGAATATTAGTTTTTGTCTGTCATTCTTAAGATTCAAGTACAGTTTTACCAACAAAATAAAGGAAATAAAAATATCATTTCCTATCATCTATCAAGTCAGTGAACTGTAGATAAATAATATTTATTCTGTTTTATCAGTAGAGGTAGAAAATGCTAAAAGTTAATTATTTGGTGTTTCCTGACACAAAATATGTCTCAGGCGATTTTAAAGGGTTCAACTTAATTGCACTGTTTTATCCCCACACTGTAGGTGAATGTTTGTTTTGTGTTAATTAAGAAGTCATTTAAACATCTGTCTTTATTTTATGGAGTGCCTTTAAAGTGTAAAATGTGTTTTTCTCATGAGAGCACTTTATGTTCCCAAGTGGCAATTTTAAAATAAAGTGTGTCTTTCTCAGATATAAAGTCTAATGTTTGCAGGTTTTGCCATCTGTTCTAGTACTTGCACTTGAGAGTTACTTGTTTGATTAGGGGCAACAACAGCGTAGGAAATTAGTCTCCCTTAGATAATAGAAACAACCAGTACTGTGCCCTTTTAAAGATTTCTTTTATAAACGCGTAATTTTAATTCTTTTAGGGTCATTTGTATCTTTTGGAATTAAAAAAAAAAAGTCATTGAATTGAGTATGATCTAGCGCAGAAAAGCACAAGCTCGGTTTTTCCCAGCAAACAGAGTTTCTTGCTTCCATTCAAGGTAGAGACAAAAGTCAACAGTGTGAACTATATGTATTCATTAAATAATTGCCAAAACAAAAGGGGATTTTTGCTTATTATGCATCTCTATAATTAAACGGTGTCTGTTAAGATATACCAACATTTGGAGGCATAGAATCAGTCTTTAAGAACATAAAAATATTATTCAATATAAAAATTGTTAGAAGTATTATCAATAAAATAGTGACTCACAAGTTTAGACTTTTTAACAAAAGGCTGTCTGTAGTGTCACATGCTTTTAGTTTCAATACTTGGAATACAAAGACAGACAGATTTGAGTTCAATTGATCTACTTAAAACATTCCAGGTCAGTCAGGCTTTACAATGAGGCTGAGTTTTCCCTCTGTTTCTGTCTCTCTCTTCTCTCTCTCTATCTATACATATACATATGCATACACATACACATATGCATATATATTTTGTGTTTGTTTAAATTTTTATTTAAAGAGTTGTTAAAATCAAACATACAAGCACAATATTTGTATTTTTGTATACACACTAATTTTATATAATATCTTATTAAAATGATTATGGCATATACATTTATAATAAATCATACTAAAATCTTCTAAAGTGTCTTAGCATACTGTGGTCAATCTAGAGATAAATGTTATTACAGCATAGCTATGCCAAATCCTGGCATTTTCAATGTAACCATCTACTGACAATGATTCCTATACTTAATTCCACCCATACAAATCACATTGTTTATTGAATGAGAGTTTTGTTGTGTGTCAGCATCAAAGAGATGCATTTGTCCAATTCTCATGTAAGCAGAGACTTGTAACTTCATTTATGATTAGTGATATTAGATCAAGATGGTTTATAATCATCTGACAAACTTATCTATTGTAGTTGATACTGTCAACAGTTAATCACAGCCAATGAAAAGACTCTGCTAGACACCACAATAACACCTACTATTTCTTACATCCACAGCAGGATTCCCTGTATTTATTTTCTAAAGGGTGAATTCTAAGTAGCTGTATATTAACTTTTGCTCTACTGTATTTTACAATGGTAATTGAAATAATGGTGTTATATTTTTACATGCAATACATGACTGTGAAAGGGATAAATCATCATGGAATTCTAGGCAAAGACACACCTGCGAATTTTATAATCATTATCACATTCATCCAGAGGTTATTTTTTACACTGAGGTTTCTGAATAGAATTAGAAAGGAAGTTCAACTATAAAACAATTATGAATTATCAGCTTTCCACAAAATTGAAATAGAAGGTAACATGATAGCAGATGTAGACAGATAGAGCATATTAAGAAAACTAACACAAAATACAGTTTCTCTAAATTATGAGTGATTAATTTGTAAAGCACACTGGGATGGGAATATAAGTAATAGATTCTGATTAGTTTTTCAATTACCTTCTATCACAAGTCTTTGAGTAGCTGAAGCAAAGTTTGACAGTGTGTTCCAATGAAGATGAAGCAAGGAATTATAATTTACCTTACCATGCCAAATGTATACTTTGAAGAACTATTTATTTAATTGTTATATTGAAATGGTTTAGTCTGGCTTCTATTCTAATTATAAAAACTGGCTCTCAAGATCTGGCTGTTCCTGTTATGGTCTTCTGGAGTGACTGTCTCACTACTTGCTGTTAATAATGCCATTCCAAATTCCACTAATACTAGCTTTGAAACATTTTAATTATTTTCTCTTCTTTTTATTTCCTTTATCCATCTTTCTAATGCTAGGGGGAAAGGGGTAAGAAAAGCTGAAAAGGGGATATATGGGAATATTATAAAAACTATTATATAGAAATAATAGAATAAAAAGGTAGATTATTGAATTTTCCCTTTGATTTAGGTTTATGGCTATTCTCAAATAAGGTTATTTTATTTACATTGATAAGGATTATTGTATAGTGATACAAGTTCATGGTTTTTGTTGCTATGAATATTTGTATATGAATAAAAAAATTTAAGGTTAATTTTGTTAAAACATGATGTATCTCTTATACAGATATTATGCCTATGCAGCTCAGTTGAAAATGAAAGATATAATCTCAATCCCAGAGCTAAAGAAAAGCACTGTTCACTTGATCAAATATATTATGAATAGGTAGATGGTCTTCAAAACCCTGGGAGTCTCAAAGCATATGGCATTTCAAGTTGTTTTGTTTTGTTTTGTTTTGTTTTACTAATTTAAGGGCCTTTTGACGATGAGACATGTCAGCTCCTGACAACATCCCATTCAACTTGGAGGAAGATGATGATTATCAAAGTACCTTCATTTGGAGATGGCTTCATTTGTGGCAAGCTAGCCACCAGCAAAGAAAATGCTCTAATTTCAACTTCAGGCAGAATGCTATCTTAAAGGGACAAACAAATGCAGGAAATTTGATTGGCAATCTCTACCAAAACAGGGTAAGCAACTCCTTCATAATTCCTACTTGACAATAGGTCTGTAAGATATGCCAACCAAAAACTGAAGATAGATCCTCCAACATGATAGAGAATATTGGGGATGGTCCAGACTGGAGAGATGGCTCAATGGGTAAGAGCACCTGACTGTTCTTCCAAAGGTCCTGAGTTCAAATCCCAGCACACACATGGTGGCTCACAACCATCTGGAAAGTGATCTGATAGCCGGGCGGTGGTGGCGCACGCCTTTAATCCCAGCACTTGGAAGTGGGCAGTGGTGGTGCGTGCCTTTAATCCCAACACTGGGGAGGTTGAGACAGGCAGATTTCTGAGTTCGAGGCCAGCCTGGTCTACAGAGTGAATTCCAGGAAAAACCAAAACCAAAAAAAAAAAAAAAAGACCTAAAATCCCAGCACTTGGGAGGCAGAGGCAGGAGGATTTCTGAGTTCGAGGCCAGCCTGGTCTACAGAGTGAGTTCCAGGACAGCCAGGGCTACACAGAGAAACCCTGTCTCGAAAAACCAAAAAAAAAAAGGGGGGGGGATGGTCCAAGCAATCAGCTGTCTCTGTCCTTTCTATAATTTTTGGAAGCTGTGTTCCTATACTTTCTGAATACTCAGATAATGTTTATTCCTTCTCAGGTCTCTGATTGGATTGAAGTGTATGTATTCAACATCTCCCAATTAAATTTAAGTTATAAATGGTATAAAAAATTTAGGATTTGGTGAGATCTTTTAAGGATGGTAAAAGCAGTTTATAAAGTGCATAGTGGTTTAAATTATCAATGGATGTTTTAAGGTAATTGAAAATTTTAAAATTTAGAGGATTTGAAAGCTTAAAATGGTAATGAAAAATGATTCAGATACAGAACACTGGACTCACCAAGATAGAATAGATAATAAAATATTTCTCCTAAATTATCCAATATAAACAGACTGGAGTTTTGAGTTAAATCTCACCTAATAGTTTTTTTTAAATGTATCATAATTTTATGTGGTTTATTATTTACAAGAGAAAAGGTCTTTTTTATTTAGACAAAAGGAGGGAGATGAGTTGTTCTGATTCAGCTTATATTTTAATGGTAAATACTGGCTTTCAAGATCTGATTGCCTCCATAAGCAGATCCTCACATACTCTAAATGATACTATGTAAACCTTACCTCCCAATTTAAATGGTCAATAAAAAGCTAGAGCCTATAGTAGACAGTAGAGGGAGAAAAGTTTGTCTTGAGGATCAAGTGAGGGGATCTGAGGTAGAGACCAGGAGGAGAGGAGAAAAAGTAAGGTACCATGAGGTAGGTGGATGATGAGTGCATGGACATGAAGACCATATTTAAGTGGGAGTGACCAAGTCAGAACATGGAAAGTTATATCTCTGGATTATTGGCAGAGAAGTAGACAAACTAGCATAGAGGGTTGATCTGCCCAGCTCTAATGTGTGGGGCCATAAAAGGCAGCCTGTTTTCTGTTTGAGCTAGTTTTAAACTCCAGTGATCCAGCAGATTATCCTGCAAGGGAAGGAAGGTGTTTGCCAAACTCCTAGACACCAGGTTCCTGACACAAGGTCTCAGCTCTCCATAATTCTGTGGCCATCAGTCATGTAAGGAAACATGCCAATCCCCTCCACAGGTAGAAATGTGACTACAGATTGGGTAGCCTCAAGACATATCTCCATTTTAATGAGGTGCCTAAAGGCCTGAAAGGCTGACCTAATTAAGCTCTCCTTCCCAGACACTTCTCCCTGCAAAGGTATTTAACCTCAGGCCCACGCTGAGAAAGTAGAGTACAGTTCCACTCACTCTCTGCCATGACAATAAATGCTTTAAAACCATGGACTGCTTCTTTTCATCAAGATCCACTGTGCTGGAGCAAAAGAGCAGGTCTTCCTCTAAATATGGAATTATGTAATAAAAGTACATTATGCAAAAATGGGGCTGATATTCTTGTAAGAAGAATTAAGAGTCCTAGTAACTTCCTGGTTTTGTGAGAACAGAAATCTCTTTCCCACAAACTAGAAAAGTCCTCATCTAAGACCAATCAGCATAGAAGTCTGTGTATATAATTTCAGTCTGTAAAACTGTGTAAATCAATATTTATTATTCAATTCACCAGAGTAGAGACATTTGCTTCATAATTCTTCATAACTAAGACAAAAAGGATCCCATAGAATAATTTGTTTTCACAATATTATTATCTATTTTAGAATATATGATTGAGTTTGAATATGAACTTCAGCTTGCATCCTGGCTGAACATGTTAACACAACAAATTCACTGATATCTGCAAAGTAATATTTCAGCAAAGATATTTATGCCAAGCTCTTCAGGCCTGCAATAGCATAGCAAAATACAACTATTCAGATGCTTAGCACAAACCATTAGGAACTTTGTTAATGATAAAGGAATGGTGAAATGAACTTCTTTTCTTCCTCTGGCTTTGTCTTCCAAATGAGTAAGTACTTGTTACTGATTGTTTTATTCTCAGAAGTTTCCTAATCCTGTCCTCTGAAGTCCCTAGTAATGTCCTTATAGTTTCCAGGATTTTCAATTTATTCTATTCTATTTTTTCTTGTTTCCTTCCTTCATCCCTACCCCTTTTCTTTACTTTCCTTTTTTAGGGAGAGAGGTAGGCTGGAGAAATTGAGCCCAGGATCCTGGATATGTGTGATTGTGTGCCTACTACTGAGGCACCTTCCTAATCTGTATTATTACTGTTATATTACAACATTTGCTATTTACTTTCTCTCTTATTTGGGAATTGAGTAGCATATTCTCATCAGAAAAGCTGTCAGTTCTTTGACATTCATTACTTGACAAAGGAACATGAAAACTTTTTATGAATGAATGAAAAAAACTTGGGAATGAAAAATATAAATAGGCACTGAAACACTGTGAATTATAAGAAATACTATGTGATACATTCCTACAAAGTTCTTAACAATCAAGTGCCTCAATGTTGGTCTGATACCAAACAATGCAATAAAATAGAGAAATGTATAATTTCATAAAAGTCTAATATTCTTTACAAAAATACGTGAGAAAATCTAAATTGCAAATGTATTAAATATAGAATCAGTCTGAATCTTTGGTGACTCAACCTTGATAATTGATTATTCAGAATAATAACCAAAAATGTGTTTATAATAAATTATTTTTAATATATTATATATGTTCACAACCTGTACATCCCACCAGGTGGGAACCCATGACTATATAATGTTCACATAACATTTTTAAAAGATTGAAAATCAGACCTTTATGCATGCATGGCATCCACATTACCTTCCAAGTCTTCCCCAGTACTCAGCCACTTCATGTAAATAGAATCAAACAGTAAGTAGATTTTCATGTATCTTCTCCCCTCAGGCTATTTCCAGATTCCCTGTATAAACTAGTTATGACAATCAGTTTATTTATTTTCCCCAAGCCAATCTTAATAATCTCATATTTATGGAGCTGGCAATCAAACCCAAAATGCTATTCAATGAAGGCAAGCATTTTACCACCGTGTTATATCCCTTAAACTTCTACTCATTAGGCAGTGTTACACCCATGAACACATATGTTATATATATATATATATATATATATATATATATATGAATGTGTGGATACATATATATGTATATATATATACACACACACATATATATATACACATATATATATATATCTATACACACACTGTAAAATTGCTCATAAAATACTAAAGATTATGTTTGGCTGTTTATGTGATTTATTCATGTGCCAAAAGAGATTACAGATGACATATTTATGGTAATTTATTTATTTTTACAAAGACCTTTCCTGTGATATAATTTTCATACCGCAAAATATGCCTGTATTAGTCAGAGATTTTAGTATTGTCCTAATGCTTTTCACTTGTCACTTTAATACACATTTTAAAATTGTGTCTTCTACAAAAGCTTCCATATTTAGGCCATTTTTCAATAATCGAGCAAACATTTTCAATTTCATGTACTCATGTATAGGCTTGAGAAGTAACTACTTATCTATAGTATTGGCTATTTTACACATTTCATATGTTTTGCTTATTTTTAAATTCTCTGTGTATGTATTATGCATGTCTTTACATGTGATGCAAGTTTCTATGTTTTTGCCAGTACCCCTGAATATGATGTACTTGCACATAGAGATGCAAGATAGTCTACTGTCCTCCAAGTTGCACGAGACTGTGTTCTGATTGAACACAGAGATCACTGTTAACACTTCCCTAGCTAGATGATTTGTTCCTAGGAACTCCTGACTCTTCTTCCTGCACCTACAGCTCAAGATTAGTGATGGGAAGCCAGTGGCCTAGCCTTTACATCCCTGGTTCTGGAAATTTAAAGCCACTTCCTCACACTTCCACTGTAAATGTGTTTTCAAGAAAGCTGTCTGTCCAGCCCTCAGATATTCCATGTAAAAACCAGCAAACTATATGTAGACTTTTATTGGGGTCTTCTCTAAATCAGGTGAACACATTCGTGACAATCCAGAACAATTCACCAATAATTATTGTTCATATTTTGAAAGCAGGATCTTGCTATAAAGCTTTCCCTGATCTATTGCTCACTGCAAGAACCAGATGGGCCTCTTATCTGCATCTACAACGGTGCTTTCTTATTATTGAATATTATTTCATTGTCTACATAATTATGTTCTATTGATTTGGTATTCAGCAACCTTAAGATTAGTTTCAACAAAACTATTATGAGTAATGGTGCTATCAACATTCCCACATACGCAACTGTGTGTGCTTTGGTTCTTTTTCTTCGAAATATGTACATAGGAGCAGAAAATACTTATTTTCTCCTAAAGATTTAGCCATTGCATTTAGATTTATTATGCACTTCAAATTAATTTTATATCAACATAGGATGAATTAAAGGCATTTAAACAAATGGTTTCATGGCAGTATATCAAACACATTAGAAACAGCACCAGGGCAAGTGAAAGCGCCTAGGGCACTGGAAAGCTCTGTCTGTGTCTTGCTGAGAAAAATCAAGAAAACATGACTTCTTAGAGGAGAAGCAAATGTCATAGTTAACATTATTGTGTAAATGTGCTGGGGTCAGCACAAGCCCCACATGCATCAGTCAACTTCTAAGTATTTTCCAAGAAGTATTCACGGAGGTGGCAAACCCTCTCAGCTAAAGAGCAGGAGAATTCATTTGAAGTCTCAGTAGAGGCTGCCAGGGTTAGCTATGAAAGAGAAATGAAAACCTATCTCTCCAAAAAGGGAGAACAAAAGAAAGTAAAGACACTAACCTGCCTGCGAATCCTCCTTCTGCATTAATCTTGTACTGTTCTGAGTCTCACTCCAAAATCAAAGAGCATCCCAACTTCTCAGATGGTGGTGTTGAGGAGAGGCTAAATCTAAGAGGGAATAACACTGGTGCAGGTGAAGAAAAGACTTGGGAAGCAAAGGCTGCTGGGATGAAGGAAAATATGGAAACACGCTGCTGTCACCTGAGCTAAAGGAAAACCCAAGGGTGAAAGTAACAAGAAAAAGAAGGAAGAGGAGGAGAAACATGATGAAGAAGAGGAAGACAAAGATGATAACGATGATAAATAGGTTGGTCCTACTGCAATTTATTTTCTGTCTATAAAGCACTTAAATCTCTCTATACATCATCCCTTTTAAAGACAGAATTTGGAATGTTCTACTGTATAAGATTTGGTTTTGCACTACAGTGTCATTTTTGTACAGACTGAATGTGTAAATAGCCTTTTCTTACAATATTTTCAATTTGCATAGAAATTTACAGAGGGCTTTTGTTGATATGCAGCAGAAATTACTTATACATGGAGCTGGTAGATTTTTATTGTTTGTTTTGTCTTCAGTTCTCTTTGATGTCCTTTATGCAAAAGTCATTGATATTCTATCACTTGAAAAAAAATGTATTAGGAACATAGTATCAACTGACAGAAACGTTGTATCAACCTTCAGATTCTTCCAAGGTCATTTGAGGACATGTGAAGACTGGCAAAATATTTTTAAGGCTACCAGCTACAGTCAAATAAAACGATAGTCAATCTGCATGTTCATCTAACTCAAGACAGCTAGAAGATGAAGGGGGCCGTGAACAGTGAACAATGATGTAAGGGCATAGCTGTGAGGTTGGTGGGCAAGATAGAGATAGCTCTCAAGAAACCTTTGTGTGGCTTCAGGCAAGTTACTTAAAAATTATAAAAAAAAATATTGTCATCTTTCCCCTGATAAAAAAGAGAACTTTCTAGACTGTGTTGTTATATGATTGAAGATTATACCCTGTTGCACATGTTATACAACACACATATTATATGTGCTTCTAAGGAGCAATGATTCAGTAATTAATCATAGAATGCTAGTGGGATCTACATATAATACAGTTACTACAGATAATGAAATGTGAATACATCTTAACTAATAATGTGAAAATTAGAATTCTTTCAAAAATTTAACTTTGTAGAATTTCTAAACTGCTGAAATTTAGTGTTAGTATCAGACTTTACTTAGTGTGACCACTAGCCATTCTGCTTTTCCAAGGGACAACAGGGCTTCTGCCTTGGGACAGTGAGAGTAAACCACTCAGAAATGCCCTCCAGGTTATTAAGTAGGAAATGACAGTATGCTGGGGTTCCACAACTCCAGTCTCAGTAAAGATTTTCTGAGAATTCTAGTCTTCAACAAGGATCAAACACAACTTCATTTATCTGGTCCCAGAACTGTCTATGGAAGTTCAGCTTTCTTCCCATGGCTTTCCTCATATGCTTTCTTCAACTCTCTCGTCCTGTCCTGAATCTCCCTTTCCTAATAGTGATGTGTGTTTTGTTGTTGTTGCTGCTGCTGTTGTTTGGTTTTGTTTGTATGTTTTTTATTTCTGTCAGTCTTTCCTCTTCATGGAAAAAAAAATCAGTCAATGATTCAATATTTCTTATGTTTATTTTATAACATAAGATAACATTTCTTAAATGTTATCCTGCAGTAGCAATTAAAAGGAACCTTCTGTTTTTCAGGTTATTTCATTTGCAAAATATTTGAACAAAGTCGTTGTATTTTATAAACATGGGTATGCTCCATGTTTATTTTATGATCAGAAAAATATGTCATGAAGTAGTGGATTTAGTTAATGTCCTCAAACTTACTACTTTTATTTTTGATCATATTTACTCTTTGATCTACCAGAATCATGGAGTTAAGGAAGTAAGTGGAGACTGTAAGGGGTAAATGAAGAAGACATAACAACAATAGCCAAAAGAGCTTCTTTTAGAAAATGTGTAAAGACTGATTTAGTAACAAATGCTATAAATAACACCTGAATATTTAAGACATGAAGACTCGTAATGGATAGACTAGCATTTACTACCATCAGCAGTGACTAATGTCTGGAGATTATTCCTCCAATATTTATTAGCAACCAGAACTTTCTTTGTTTTCTATTTATGGTTGAAATTGAGAATAATCTTGTGTATATCTTAATTCAAAACCCCATGTGTGGTGTATTACTGAGTGTATTCAAATTGCATAAATAGTAAAAGGAACGCTGTACCTAATTATATTTGATAGTATATAGTTGAAACAGTAGGGTTTAACTCTGTTCAACTCATCATTTATTTTACACTTGTTAGCATTAAAGGGCCTTTCATACTTTTAATTAGCTCTTTCTTCTTCCATTCTTGACAAGTAGAATATCATCAAGTTAATAGAGGAAGATAGTCATCCACCCGAAAATTTAATGAACTAACCAAGGACACAGAGTAAGACTGACAAAAAATTAATATCCATAGAAGCAGTGTTAAAATTGTCCTGCCAAATGGTGCATAGCATGCTTGATCTGGAATTTGGGGTCACATTAAAGACTGATTGCTCAGCAATAAATCTAACCAACGAGGAAGTAATATTAATAAGCTATTAGCATGACCACACATATAAAACTGACCATGCAGCAGTCTACTAAGGCATTTTGTTAACTGAAGAGGAAAACTCTTAACAAGTTGAGGCATAATTTACAAAAATCCTATTTCCCAAGTTAGTGGTCAAGTCCCAGGTACATGGAATTATTTACAAGAATTTCTCATTTACATCTCTACAATCAGTTCTTTATGATTAAATATGATAAAAACCATTCAAAATAAATTATGATTTTCATATTTGCAGTATAGAATTTTTTCCAATATATACACATGTTAGCCTTCTTGCTTTTGTACTGAACTTTCCAAGGAGGAGAACACACATTCTGAGAGACAATTAAAACAGTATCAGAATTTGAAGAAGAGCCTGAATGCTGGGAGATCCAGGCTGTCTAACTTTGACAATTAAAATCAATTTCTTCCTCTAGTGATGTGGGTCATTATTATCATGTTTTGACATGATCTTCTTTATTTCAGACTGAATACCAGCTGAACACACAGCTGAGGATGACCTTGAGTTTTGGATCATTCTTTCTCCATAGCACATATCCTGGAACATAATCCATAAACCAGTGTACATGATGCCGGGGATGATCTCAGGATACCATGCCTCTAAGGCAACCACTATACCAAATGTGCTCTATCTCCAATCCCAATTCATCAGCTCCTAAGAAAAAGAGTATGATTTTCATATCATTTCCACCATTTCTTTGTAATTGTACCAGATTTTTTTCAATTCTATTTTTAGCACTATAATCTTAGAGTTTGAATGAAATGGAAATTTTTGTTTCATTTCTTACAGGTAAACTGAATGATCTTATGAGAGTCTCACAAAGGGAATCGGTCAGGTAATCCTGCCCAATGTAGCAATGAGATTAGGAGCAAATACCATATGGTGTATTTAGGCAAATGTTCTACTTTATTTTCCTAGACACATGAGGAACAGGATTTTTAAAATTTATTTATTTTTTTGCTGCTGCATTATAGAGTTTAACTTTGGATAGAAACATGGAGAGTTATGGGGTTTCCAAAGTTGCTCTCAGATCCAAGAAAGATACATAGGCCAGAGGATAAAAAAGAGGGTGAGCAAATGTGTCCAGGAGAAGGTTATGCTTTAGGAATAGTATTTTCAGGGTCTGTTAATCAGTTAACCTTAGAAATTAAGACAATTGGATAATTAAATTATTATTTGTGAAAATTAAATAAGAAAATTTGGGGTTTGTATTTTAGAATTATTCAATGTAAAGGAAGAAGTAAAGAAGTGAAATTTTGGGAAGGGAATGTTTCATTAAATGTCTCAGACTTCAGAAATACATTCAAACGTGACGACTGTCTGTGCTTAGAACTGGAGTGCAGAAAACACACAGATTTCATGTTGATAGATAGCTAAATTTTGCTATACTGATATTCCTTATCCATGGTTTATTTGATTTTTCACTATAGAGAAAATTCTTTCACTTAGGTATAAAATTACCTTAAGTTTTAAAGAACTCAATGTTATTTGCTTAACTGCCTTGACCCTGTAGGAAGAAAAGCAGTCTCAATTAACATGGATCCTTGAGATCTCTCAGACAGTGCACCACTAATCAGGCAGCAGACACCAGCTGATATGACACCCCAACACATATACAGCAGAGGACTTCTGGGTCTGGGTTCAGTTCGAGAACTTGCACCTAAGACTCAAGAGACTGGAGACCCCAGGGAGTTTAGATGTCTGGTGGGGTGATGATGGGGGCATGGGGACATCCATGAGGAGACAGGGCATGGGGAAGAAGTATGGGATGGAGAACAGTTAAAAAGTGGAGAGGGAGGTGGATAAAATCTGGAGTGTAAAGAAAAACAATGATTAAATAAAATTTAAAAAAAAATAGCTGAATGTCTGACTTACATGACTTAGTAACAAATAATTAATCCACATCAAATGGATCATGTTACATTTCTCAATGAAATTGTTGAACCAAAATTAGAGCTAAATTTATCAGCTTAAACATCAATGTGTATGAAATAGTATGATGTATTTAAAATTTCTGATGATGTTCAAAAGCACAAGTAACCAATATAGTTTAACTGTTGCTAAATATGTAATCCACATGTGTTAGTACATATGGTATAATGTGTGTATTTATTGAAATAATAAAAATTATATCAAAATATTGTTTGTTATTCTAATGCTAAGAGAAAACTAAGTGGAGAAAGTGCTCTGCTAGAATAATCTAACTGCCTTATTAGTTTAGTAATTTGTAAGAATTACAGTTTGCATATATTGGTAAGGTGACTAAAGCAACTGTCAATGTTTGCTACGTAGCTGTTAATAAATTTATTGGTGTGAAATATAATAATGTAAAACAAAATATGAATGTTCATAGAAAATGTAACATGCATAAAAGCTAACAGTGGTTTAATGGGAAAATATCTTGAATATGTAGAAAACACAGAAAGATCAATACCACATTGAAATGGAGAGATTTTATAATATCACACATAAAACACACACAGATGACCTCTAATTAAATGGAAAATGTGCCTAAACCACTAGGTAGTTGGAAAATATGATTGAAAGCTGTGCCAAAAGACATTTCTCATATTTCAAAATGGATATAATCTAATGGACCGCAGATCATTCAAGCATAAGAGTCACTGCCTTCATTAGAGCCACTGTGAGTACTTACTGTGTTGATTGACAGCTGATAATTCCTTATAGAGGGTGAGGGTCATTGGATCCTCACTGGGGTTTGTAGGATGTCTGTTCTACACCACCCATCCTATTGTATGGGTTTCTTCTCTAACTGTAGATGTTTTTATTTTTTTGTCCTCATCTAGCATAATACATAGAGAGTTTAGAAGGTTAGATGAAGGGGGAATTCAATGTAGCCCTGGAGAATTCATAACGCATGCTGGGGTAAGACTAGACATTAGCATGAGTGCTCTGTGTTCACCCACTCATGCTCTAGGATTTTATAACCTTACAGAGATTCACACTTTGTAAGAAGCTCCAATAAGTTTGGTGGAAACATATTTGGTTTGTTGTTGATACACTACATCAGGAAGAAGATATTCATTTCCATATTCCAGAAACAAAAGTTCATGATACAATTGATAATACCAATTGCACCAGAGGAAACCGAAGAATGAAAGTTTGCATCTGTTCTCGGTATCATGAAAAATAATATATACATTTTGTATATTTTCTGGTATGGAGGTGGTTTCTTTTGGTGATGAGCATATAGTAAAGTCATAAACCCACAATCCCAGTCCTAGTGCAAAAAAAAAAAATACAGCATATATTAGCATACACCTAACATTGTCTATCCCTAACTACTAGATTTTCTACCTGGCCTCTTTGTTCCCTGAAATAATGACTCTCAAACCTAATGTTTCATGAAGAATTTCCTAGACCAAAAGCCTTGGCTTGTTTATAAATATCTCATTACTTAATTACTTATTTATTCTATTTTATGTCCTGCCATGTGCTTGGTTACCTCTCCTCAATGATCATCTCCTTCAGTATTTGGGAAGATTCTTTCAAGTTCTAACTATTTACCAGAATTCTATCTCTCCCCAGATATCCCACCTTCTTGTAATACCTCAGCTCATTGACCATAGTTTTCTATTGATAAGTGATGCAACTATTCAGTATATAAAGATTCTCTCTATATCTGTCGGTTTTTGTCTGTCTGTCTGTTGGTTGGTTTTAATTCAATGAAGAAAAACCATATGGACTCAAGCCAAATTTTCTTAGACAGAAGAAGAAAAATTTTATCAAACTCTCAGCTCCTTCTCCAGCACCGTGTCTACCTGCATGATGTTTTGCTTCATGCCACAAAGATAATAGACCTAAACTCTGAAACTATAAGCCATCCCCAATTAAATGGCATCTTTTACAAGTGTAGCCTTGGTGGTAATGGTGTCTCTTCACAGCAATGGAAACCCAAACTAAGATCCTTCTTCAGCAATGTTAAACAGAGAACTATAGTTAAAAACAATAAAAATTATCATCTAAACAAATTAATTGAAAGAGACCAAAACCACAGTTCTCCAATATGGCCTCAACCAACATATATGGGTCTAGGAATGGCAAAAATCAACTCACAGTAAGTATTTTCAAACAAGAGCAGAATATTTACAGGTGGTTTAAGTGAGTGGATTGGTAAATTATAGAGGGTATTGAAAGTATGACAGGAATGTTCTAGATATTAATTTTAGTGACAGTCTAGTAGCCAAATGTAATCAAGCTTTATATTTAATATAATATTATATTGAATTTAAATTATTCCCTTAATAAAGAAAACAGTAATTGTGGTGATTTCTTTATATAAAGGGCACTCGCAGTTAAAGTAAATTCTACAACTTGTTCTTTCTTCAGTCCTGGAGTAGGGATCGTTCCTCTGAAATTCTGATATATGGCCCACTGAAACATTTCACTCTATCTTTAAATGTAGCAATAGCAGGACACATTTTATTTAGACAATTATAGCAAAAGATGGCCTAATGAATCTTGAAATGTGTCTCTCATATGAAGGAAAATAATGTCTGTGTGATCTGTGAAATACAGAGGTGTTTTTTGCCATGATTTATAGAAATGCTTCAAGAAACCCTAAAATCTTAGGGCTTTGTATTCATACAACATTAAGCCCAAAATACCTGCCTTCCAGCTCGACAGGAGCAATTACTCTTTATCATAATTCATTTTCTGTGGCTGATGTATAATTCCATTATCAATCACAAGTGATTTATCTGTTTCTTCATCCAAATCACAGCTGTGTACCTGATTCAGGTGACATAGTATAGATTATGAACATAAATGCATTATTCTATGCAAAATAAGAACTAAAGGATATGAAAACAAAAAAAATCATTAGAGAGAAAAATAGAGAAGCAGAATTCATCTATTTAATTTTTAAATGAACCTTCTTTTGAATCTTTATGAATGAGCAGAAAAGCAAAACTGCTATACATATATTATCTTAAATTATGTACCTTCTTTCAAAATCACTGTGGAAAGAAAATAATCTTGCCATATATTGGAGAAGCCCTCCCCTTTATAATTATCCAGCCACTGTATGGAACACTTATGAATATGTTGTTGCATTAATATGTTTTCAGTAAAAAAAAAAACCTGATCAACATTAGAATGTTTATTCATCCTCATTCTGTAGCCCCATGGTAGTTGTGGGCTACAGTGGAGTAATAACAACTGATTGGGGATTCTTCTTAAACATAGCCTATTACAAGATTTAAGAGTAAGAAAAAAAAATGTCCATGTCAAGTGCATACATTGAACTTTAACCAAAATTATACTAGCTAATGGCACAAATGTTGAAATCTTTGTTAAGGACTAACTGCTTCCTAATTTTTAGCACTACCCTATCCAAGTCAAGGTCTATTTTTTTTAAGCCTTTACTAATAGATCTTGTAAGTTAATATTCTTCTACAATAAATTAATAATACAGGCTACTACATTTCCAGTTATCCCACATCTTCCAAGATTTAGGGTCCAACTAGGATCTATCACTTAATCAAACCTCCTCTAGACAGTATTCCATTTCTCTGCAGACTTTTAAGTTTCTTTCAACTGCAAATGATAATGGCTGATACTCTAAAAACAAAGAATCAAAGAAATCCTTTGCTTTTAGGTGGTTTTCATATACATTCAGAAAGACAACATTAAGTCAAAGGAGTCTAACTACCTTCATTTCCTTGTTTCTTTGCAAGTTTAAAAACAACTTGCATGTTCATGACTTAGGACTCAGGTTGTTAAAAAATAAAAGTGTCAACAGGCCAGAAACCCTGGAATTCCTGGGGACTGGACCACAAACCATAGGTTACACATGGATGGACCCATGGCTCTGGCCTCATATGTGGCAGAGGATGGCCTTGCTGTACATCAGTGGGAAGAGAGGCCCTTGGACCTGAGGGTGTTTGATGCCCCAGCATAGAGCAATGCCAGGGAGGAAAGTCAGGAGTGAGTAGGTAGGTAGGGCAGCACCCTCATAGAGGCAGGGGGAGGGGTGATGGAATTGGGGGGGTTTCTGAAGGGCAGACCAGGAAAGGGGAAAATACTTGATATATAAATAAAATATGCAATAAAACATTTAAAAAATAGATGCATGATAATTGTAGGAGGAGGTGTTGAAAATTTCATGACAAAAGAGTAGAGATTTCCAAAATTGAAAAATGTAGCCCATAATGCTAACTCTCACAGAAAGAGAAGTAACTGAAAAATCAGGACAAAGTGATTTTGACTTAGTGTTTCCCGTTCTAGTGTGGCTATGGAATAACAATTTCAAGTAAAGAAGGAGCAGCTAAATATAATATAATTTGAAAGTAAAATAATTGTTAAAATGCCTACAGAACAATGATTAGAGATTATCAAAGTATGGAAGTTATAGAATGTTATTTTATGATACCGAAGAACATATATTTAGCTATTCTTATTGCAAGAGTTAGATATGAAAGGACTGGTTTAAATGCAGTCAGAAACAAGACAAAAGGACAGATAGACAAAAAGCATATGTATAATATCTGAGCTCAGAAAATATATGGATTGTGTTACTAATATACAGTGCTAAGCCAACAATGTAAAAATAAATGTTGGTGTTTATACCAGTAAGGACACTTGGCAAAAATCTAATTTCATCATAGCTTAATAGATGGGATCACAGAAGCTTGGAAATGCAAAGTATATCAGGTATGAATACAGAATCACAGAGTCACAGAATCCCAACCAGTAGAATACAGTTTTCATCACTACTAATTACAATCCTAAACCATAAAATGCTGTAATGCTTTTGAATCATTTAGACAAACTAGATAATAGCTTGTCATAAATTGAATTTGCTTTTGGAAATAGGTGCAGATATTACAAATGTTTTTAAGAAGCAAGAAGGTTCTTCAAGAAACAGAGTGTTTGTAGATTATACTCCTGTACTTAAATCCCTGGTTTATCATTTACTGTGATTGTACTTTTCAGAGATTGCTAAATATTTAAAAAACTCAATATATTCTGAGAAGTGATAACAGGATAAAATGAAGCAATATAATTAAAATTCTAATCATTGCTGTTGACTCCGAATTTATTACAAAGGTGTGAGAATGCTTTTTGCTTAGTATCTCTAACATAGGTACACATACTTACATGTGTTTTAGAGCAGTTTTCCACCAAGGTGATGCATTCCATCCGGCAGGGAAGATCTTTAAGTCTTATAAAGTTGTAAAGCGAGGTGAAATATCCCACCTTGCTCTGAAGCTTCAGGAATTCACTGAAATTGGTCTTCTCTCTAGAGCATAAAATTCATCATGGACTGTTGAATGAATCTTTGATACAAGCTCTGCTCTCTGGAAGTGGCTCAGACCAGCTGAACTCATGTGGTACAGTGATCTCTAGGCTTTCAGCTTTTGTGATCCATCACCAATCCTGGGGGGAAGTTTGGGGACACATGTCTTTGAGCCATTTCTCCTACTGACAATGAGCTTGAATCCATGGCATTACTTTTATCCTGAGACCCAAGAATTCTCCTACATATGATGTGTCTATGACATTGTATTCTTTCAAGAACATGAGGCACTTTGCAAGGGACTCTCATCTTCAATGAGAGTGAGAGATAGAGTGGTTATCAAGGATCTCTATGTCTGAGTATTTATATCTGACCAAAGCCATTTATAGACATACTTACATATAAAAACATTCATGTTCCTGTATGTTAGAGTTCAGAAAGATTTATCTTTTTGATTACAATGGAAAATATTTTCCCATTTGCAACAAAAAATGTCTAAAACTATGTCCCTGGAGCAATAATCTTGTCGTCAGAAAACACTCATATAAAGAGGCAAATATAATATGAGAAATAAGTCTTACTGAAATAGTTTGCCAGCAAAATAACTGACAAGAAACTGGGAAATTAGGTTTAATGGAAAATATTTTTGCATTGACAATTTATATATTTATTGGTCCTATAAATGCTTTCCCTCTGTTAAAATTGTACCCTGTTTATTTCTATCATTTAATAAACATTTATCCTTGTTCTATAAATGCACATATTTAACAGCAGTGTGCAAGAATGAGTTCTGTTTAACTACATAAATGACAATGTACTGTCCCTCATATTGCAATATCACAAATTTACTGAAAAAATTTCAACAATGTGGCATGATGCAACATAAAGGCAACATTTCTATAATAGTTGCAAAAATCATAGATATCTACTTGTATAAAATGATAAAGCTTAATAGTGCATGGAATTCCCAGAGCACTTTTGTAATGCAGTTATTTTTACATAGTTACTTTTAAAAGCATATATAAGGATATATATGCTATACAAATTTAAGTTGCAGATTCTTAATTCTTTGAGAATTATTTTTTTATTATTTTTGAAAATTATTTTATTTATTTACAATCCAGTCGTTTCTCCCCCCTCATCCCTCCCACAGTTACTCATCCCATTCTTCCCTTGCCTCCAAGAAGTTGCTCCCCCACCCCACCAGGCATCCTGCTTAACTGAGGCCTCTAGTCTCTTGAAGATTAAGCACATCTCCCACTGAGGCCGGACCAGGTAGGCCTCTGCTACATATGTGCCAGGAGCTTCGGACCAGTCTGTGTATGTTCCTTGTTGGTGGCTCAGACTCTAGGAACATAGCCACGGCTTGCTGTGGTGGAAAAACTGGGTTCTGATGGTTCCAAATTTCATCAGGTTCTGTTGCATATGATCTTGAGCTTGCCTCTGGTTATCTGGTTCTCTATGGCATTAACTGGCCTGGGTGTCTCTGCCTAGAACTGGTTTCCTTGGAGGCAGGTAGAGCTCTGAGGTCTGAGTTAGATCTGGTCTCCTTTGAGTCGGGCAGTGTTGTCTCTGGTGAGGGTGGGCCTCATGTGTCTACAGTTAGAGCGGGTCTCCTGTGCCCCTAGCTATTGTGGACCTCCTGTGCCCTATGTTTCTCCAGACCTTCTAGCAGGCTCGCAGACTGTAGCATTTGGGAGGGTATCAGACCATTGCTCTGGCCAAAGCTGGGAAGTGAGCTGGAAGGAAGGTGGGGCAGTTTGTCCTGGCTCACTGTAGACCTCCTGGGAAGCAAGCAGGCAGTAACATTTGGGTGTTTGGTCAGTATTGACCAGGCCCTTGATCTCGCCTGGATGGGGAAGTAGGGTGGAAGGAAGGTGAAGCTCAGAGGGGTACAGAGGGCATAGTTCCTGAGTCAGCTGTGATGTGTGGGTATACCTGCTGGCTTGGATATTTGGCTGCCCATGGGATGGATCTCAAGTTGGGCAGGTTACTATTAGGTCATTCACTCAGTCTCTGCACTATCCCTTCTCCGAATTTCTAGTACAACGATAAATTTTTGGTTGAACGTTTTGTGGATGGGTTAGTGTTCCTCTCTATCCAATGGTGTTCCTGCCTGGGCCATCCCTAAAGCTTTTACCTGTCTGTGGAATGTGCTTCTTAACTGGGCTGTCTTGTCTGCCTCAGCAGCAGAAGATGTGCCTATCCCTCTAAAGGGTTGATGAGCCAGGTTTGGGGATTCTCAGGGAGTCCTCAACCCTCTCAAAGAAGAAGGAGAGGGAGAAAAGGTAGAGGGACTGTGTGAGGGTGGACTGAAGGAGGACAGCAATGTAAAGTGAAAGAATAAATACATTTTAAGAAAAGAATAGAAATGGAGGCTCTTTGTTGGCTCAATTTGAGAAAAAAAATCATCCATCATTGGCAAATGAGAAACCCTAGCCTCGGTTTCAGGAGTGTGACGTGGCTGGTCACATGGTATATGCAGTCCAGGAAGTAGAGAGAAATGAATGCTGGTACTCCACTTACGTGATTTTTATTCAATCTGGGAAACACCATAAAATCCTGCCGCCTATATGGCTTTCCCTACTTGGTTAATGCTCTCTAGAAATACTCTTATAGATGACCCTAAAGGCTTTTCTCTTAGATTCTAAATCCAGTTGATTTGACAGGAGTAATAATCACACATATATATGCCTCATATTCTTAAAATGAGATAATTAACTATTCCAGTTTTAAAATTGTCAATCCACAGATTCCAAAGTAAAACAACTTTCACTAGTTTAATTCCCTTGCTGAATATTTATGAGCCATATTCTAACTTTTCCACATTGGGAATACCTAGCTATAAATTGCTAGTGACTACGAGAAAGAAAGCTAGTCAGAGTTGAGGTGAGTGGTTAGGTTCCAGTACATATCAAATTCTGAAGATATACTAAAGGGTACACAAGTATCTTATTAATAATTTTTATGCTGGTTATGTGTTGAAATAATATTTTTTGTATACAGTATTAAAGAATATAATAAGAATTTGATGTGATTTTCTGATTTTATGTAATTAATTGTTTCTTGACTATAGTCTCTATAGATAGCACAAACCATAAATACAATAGGGAAACAATAATAAAGAAAACATTTGATAAGGCACAAAGATGGCAAAAGTATTTGGTATACTTGTCATCCCAAATCCTGTTTGTCACATAGCAAAATATTCTGCTCAAATTGATGGATAAAAATTAAATACATGATTAATCATATATATATATATATATATATATATATATATATATATGCATCAATGCACATTATGGTGAAATGGTGAAATTCAATTTATTTACATACAATGTAGAAACATTTAAAATTTTCTTTGTGTTGGTTAGCTTTTGTTAGCTTGAAAAAATTAGATCTTCTACAAAGAGGGAACCTCAATTGAGGAATTACTTCAACCAAATTGGCCTGTAGGAGGAATTTTCTTGATTAATGATTGATGTAGGAGGACCTAGTAAACTGTGGGTAGAGCCATCTGCTAGGCAGCTGAGCCTAGGTTCTATAAGAAAGCAGGCTGAGGAAACAAGGGGGAAACTGCCCAGTAAGTAGGATTTCTCTATGGTTTTGCTTCATTTCCAGCCTTCAGGTCCCTACCTTGAGCTCCTTTAATTGAGCCTTTTTTCCCCTCAATTCTGGACAGTAGTCGAGAAAATGAAATAAATCTCTTCCTCCCCAGGATCCTTTTGTTTGCTGTTTATCACAGCAATAAAAAGTCAACTAAGACATGTTTTCTGAGGAATTTTCAAGTACACAAAATATTGTTAATAGCCCTGTGACCATGTTGTATAACAGAACTCTAAAGATTATTTTTTCTTTCATATTGGTATTTTCTAGGCTTTGACCAACATTTTTCCAATTCTATACTCTAGCAACCACCATTCTACTTTTCATTTTTATTATCTTTGTTGTTTCAGGTGGCATACCATATTTCTATACGTGAAGTGTTTCATGCAGCATTATATTGTCAGGTCTATTAATTTCCCAAATGCAGAATTTGATTCCTGTTTAAGAATAAATATCATATTGTGCTTATATATTACCCTTTCATTATTGATTCTTCTGTTGGAATATATTTACTTTGAACTTGTATTTCTTGTGAAAAACACTGTAGTAAGGAGATAATAAGTTTTATTTTGTTGGATTTATAATTAGAAATGAATTTCCTAAATCATATGGTAAATTTAGGTCTAGTTTTGCTAAGGAATCTCCATATGTTTTCTATAATATCTTCACTAATTTACATTCCCAATAAGCTGAAGATATAATAAGAGTGTTCATACTGGGATCTAAATAAAAATTATTTGATTAAAATGAACTAGCAATGGTTTAAGTAATGTAAAAGAATAGATCATTGTGCTTGTGACGTGCCACCAGATTTAATTTCATACATTTTTATTAATCTCAGGTATTTCTTCTAAGCACAGAGATTAAAATCTACAAGTTTCTTTCTATATGTTTAGCAGCATCCTCCCCTTCAGAACCAGTTATAATTTTAGATAATTAAAGTAGTTCACCATTTCTTGCTGAGTTGAGATGAATCCTTGACAGAGAAACCATAATGTTTTACAATCTATAATAAGAGAACTCAGTGACCATTATTTGAAACCAGATGCTAAACACATGTGTCTCAGAATAATTGTAATTACAATGAGTAAGCCTAGTGTGCAAGTGCACCCTATAGAAGCTCAGCCCGAGTTCAATAAGTATCTTTTCCTATCAGATTTTACCTGCTAAGAAAACTGTACCAGGAAACTTCCATAAGATGTCCCGTCGTTCTCTTCATCATGAGTTTCAGTGGCAGACTTCCCTAACTTTTCTATCAGCTCGTCTCTAATAGAATAAGAAATTGCATGTGTGCCTTCAGAATCAGTCAAGGCTGAGCCTGAAGCAGCCCAGCATTAAACAGTCTTTGAAGCAGATCACTTTTAACACGAAATTTCTTGTGAAATTTGTATTCCAATGAATGATATATTTTTCTGTTTTGAAAATAAATAGAAAGTTTTAAATTATTCAACATTGAATATAATTTCACTATATAAGTATATTATATATATATATATGTAGTGTAGTATATATTATGTGCATATATGTATATGTATATACATATATATTATGTGCATATACATATGTATATATATATATGCAGTGTGTGTGTGATAGAATCTGACTATGTAGACGTGGGTAGGCTGACACTCTATACAAAGATCTATTTGTCCTGGACATACTGAGACCTGCCTGCATCTGCTTTCCTACTCTTGTGATTAACAATGGTTCATATTCCATCTTGCTTTCACATGTTTGTATTAAAACAGAGCATTTTTCCGGTAGCATCTTGAGCACACAGTTGTGTGGATGGTACTTAGTTGAGAAAGACAGTGCCAAAGACAGTAACTAGAAGGCTGATAAATTAATACCTTGAAAATGTATATTATCCATCAAAGATCTCAAGTTATTTATTGTACAGCAAACTTTGTGCAGCATTTGTGAATTTGTTCACAGAAATTTATCCTGGAAAGATGCTACATTCATTTTAAGCCAGAGACTATTAGATAGAATATTCTGCAGATATGTGCAACTATTTAACAACTGAGGTTTCTCAACTATCAGTCCTAGCATTTCTCTAAGCAATAGATTACATGAACTTAAAATAGAGCCCAAGATCTTATTTATTGTATTTTTCTGTTGTTCTGTTTCCTAAATAAATATTTATTTCATTAAAAGAATCAATATTTTTGGAAATTTCACTAACATTTTAGGAAAGATATAATAAATATATAAAGTTCTAAATACTTTAGTGAAATAATAAAATTTTCTCTTCTTCAAAATGAAAGTTGAAAATATGTGCATATGTAAACATAAAAACTCATTTAGTTCTATTAACTCATATAATTCTATTCATAAATTTTTAAGTACTATTATCTATAAAATATAATCATCAGATTTTATAATATTTTATCAAAATATCAATAAAATATTTAAAAATTTAATTCAAATAAAATGTACTAGGGTAAAATCAAGAGATCTTCAATTATATAATTTTATAGTAGTAATTATATATATATATATATATATAACCAATATATTCACAAAATTAAAGTTATCTTTCTACTTTTAGTAAAAAATGTGTGATAGTTTAGGTTTTGTAAATAATCTCAGATCTCAATGAGAATTAACTGAATTGAATGTTGGGTAGTTCCATTAGGTGGCTAAATATATTGATAGGAATTTAGAAAAGCTGAAAGACTCTCACTGTGAAGATCATATAGTCTTTGCATAAACAAGTGATTTCCAATAAGAAAACAACCCAAAGCTTTTGCTCCATCCAAGACCTAAAGTCCCATAGGCAAGTTGACTTTCAAACGGTGTAAGTAAATTGGCAGCTGAGAGAGCCAATATCAATAGTAAAATAAGACTCATTTCTCCAAATCTCTTCAGTGTTACTGCTCTGAAGTAATTAATACCAAGTTGACTTCTGAAACTCAGTAAGGATTTTTTTTTTAAGATTTATTTTATTTTTTTTTATTTTCTAAGTTTTTTTTTTATTTACATTCCAAATCATTTCCCCTTTCCCATTTCCTCCCTCCCCGAAAGTCCCATAAGCCCCCTTCCCTCCCTCTTTTCTCCATTCAACCCCCTCCCGTTTCTCTGTCCTGGTGTTCCCCTACATCCAGTCTTTCCAGGACCAGGGGTCTCTCCTTCCATCTTCTTAGAAATCTATTGATATGTGAATTGTGTCTTAGGTATTCCGAGATTCTGGGTTAATATCCCCTTATCAGTGACTGCATACCATGTGTGTTCTTTTGTGATTGGGTTACCTCACTAAGGATGATATTTTCAAGTTCTGACCATTTGCCTAGGAATTTCGTGAATTCATTGTTTTTAATTGCAGAGTAGTATTCCATTGTGTAGATATACCACATCTTCTGAATCCATTCCTCCGTTGAGGGACATCTGGGTTCTTTCCAGCTTCTGGCTATTATAAATAAGGCTGCTATGAACATAGTGGAGCATGTGTCCTTATTGCATGCAGGTAAAGCCTCTGGGTATATGCCCAGGAGTGGTATAGCCGGATCCTCTGGGAGTGTCATGCCCAGAGAGTTTCTTATATATGGTGCTGGGGTTATTTGTTAGAGAGTCTTTGGATCTTGGGGAAAGAAAGAAAAAGGTTTTACATGTGCAAAAATTATTTCCTAGGCCCTAGAAAAAAGTGATACATAAAATTTTATAAAAGACAGTACAAAATGTTAGATTTGTCTTCTAACAAGGATGGTGTGTTACTTTCTATGAGACAGTTTGAGCAGATCCGTTTTTTTTGTTGTTGTTGTTTTGTTTTGTTTTGTTTTCCTTTGAAAATGTTGCTGTTTTCTGAGCTCTGTAGTGTACTACTTCCTGTGGGAAGACTTTCACCACTATGGAGAAACTCAAGGACTAGAGAGTCAGTGTCTGAGAGATCTCGGTGCTCCAGGTTAATTGAGACCTCCTCCTACAGGTTCACCTTCCTCCTCAGCTTCTTCTAGCTTTTCCTTAATTCAACCACAGGGGTCACTGGCTTCTGTCCATTGGCTCAATGCAAATATCTGCATCTGAATTTTTCAGCTGCTTGTTGAGCGTTTTGGAGGATAGTCATAATAAACCTCTGTAAGCACTCCATAGCATCAGTAATAGTGTCAGGCCTTGAGGCCTCCCACTGAGCTGGATCTCAATTTGGGCCTGTCACAGACCTCCTTTTCCTAAGGCTCTTCTCCATTTTTGTTTCTGCAAATCTTTCAGACAGGAACAATTCTGGGTCAGAGCTTTTGACCATGGGATGTCAACCCCACTCCTCCACTTGTTGCCCTCTCTTTTAACTGGAGGTGGATTCTACATGTTCCGTGTATTCACTGTTTAGCTCTGTACCCCGATTTTTAATTGGATTATTTGGTTTTTTAGAGTCTTACTTCTTGAGTTCTTTGTTTACTTAGGATATTAGCCCTCTATCAGGTTTAGGGTTAGTTAAGATCATTTCCCCATCTGTAGACTTCCATTTTGAACACTGACCAGCCCAACTTGGGATCTATCTCATGGGTGGGCACAAAGCTGGCTGCCCTCTGAGAGGCTCTATTATCAGCTGACTGAGACAAATGCAGACACTTACATCCAACCATTGAACCAATATCGGGGACCCCTGTGGAAAAATTAGGCAAAGGATTGAAGAAACTGAAGAGGATTGCAACCCCATAGGAAGACCAACCATGTCAACTAACCTGGAACACAAGGAGATCTCAGAGACTAAACAACCAACCAAAGAGCACACACAGACTGATCTGAAGCCCTGTCACATATGTATCTGGGGACTGACTGCCTTGTCTGGTCCCAGTGGAAAAGGATGTGCCTAATCCTATAGAGACTTGATGCCCCAGAGAAGGAAAATGCCCAGGGTGAGGGGCCACCCTCTCAGATGGGAAGAGGAAAATGGGAGGGAGAGCAACATTTTGGATGTAAATAAATAAAACAATTAGTTAAAAAACAAAATAAAACAGTACTGTTCTACAAAACTTAAAGTAAATTTAAACAATTAGCAAATTAAAAATAAAATTCAAAAAAGGCATTGTTAAAGGGATGGTTGCCCTTGTATTATTACACAATGAATGTAAACACCATGCGAACTACCACTATAAGATTTGTTCTATATGAAGCAGAAATGAATGTTTCCTTGAATTATCTCAGAATACCATCATAAAATAACATGACAATGACTTCCTGTTTATCCACTCCTTGCTCTTCTTTTTCTTTTCAATGGTAGTATACCCAAGTTTCTGCAGCCAGGTCCAAACAGGACTAAAACATCTCCTTCAATCTCTGCTTTTCAGAGCTCACTGCCAATCTTGCCTAACTCAGTAATGCAATAAAAGGAAGTACAATTAAGAAAGGGAGAGAAAAAGTGTCTTTATCTACAGAGGATCTAAATATCTATGCACATATACAAAAACAACAACAACAAAACAATAACAACAACAACAAACTCTCAAACAAACTTCTTGAAGATTTAGTGTAAGCCCAGGCTGGATCCAGTACTGCAGCTCTGAAACCTTATACAGTTCATACAGATTTCAATATTGGTTCTTATTACAATATATTGGCAATGCCTGGTTGCACTGTTAACCTCTGTAAATGCTTTTAGATCATTGGAGGTAAGAATAGGTCATAGTGATTTTTTACAAACTGGTAACCGTACTTACTATATTACCCAGTGTCTTACGCAGGTAGCCGTAACAGAGTGCCATGATCTATGAGCATAAATGTCACACATACATTTCTCACAGTCCTAAAAGGGGGATATCCAAGAAATGAATGCAACAGCAGTTAGGTTCTTGGAGAGAAATAGGTTTTGATATACAAAAGTTTCATTGCTGTATACTCACTAATAATATGTGAGCCCATTTGCTTTTGGTTTATTCTTTTTTTTTTTAATTTTTAATGACAAAAACAAAAATATATCTAAAAGCGAAGTTTCTGGAAAAATCATTTGTTCCTCCCTGTCTTGTATCACTCCTCAAACTTGACCTTGGACTCCTGCCTGTTCTTGGCCTATTCTTATGAGGATGCAAATTTTCACCTGAAGACTACACTCTCACACATTAAATTACTTCCCAGAAGTAATTCCCTAATTGTAACATTCTCATGGTGGAATCACAGTTTTAAAGAATCCAGTTACTAGGCCTAGGGAAAAACAGAGAGAAAGAGGGAGAGACAGGGAAAGAGTGAGCAGAACATTATAAATATTCATAAAATATAAGACAAAAGATAAGAAAAGGGAATTAAAGATTAGCTAATATTTAGCACTATCACCACAATTAAATGAAGCGCTTTCTTAATATTAGTATTCAAACCAAAAAATAAGAAAGCCTGTCAACTTACCAATCTGTTGTCTGTGTCCTTTTTAATGGTTTGGTTATTGTTTATTTTATCTTCATTCTCTCATAAAAGCAGAGTCCAAACTCACTGTGTTCAGCTACTTGGGAGCAGTAAACTATTTTCCTAAACAGGATTAATGACAATGCTAGAAATAACATATAACTTGTCTTTTACATATAGTTTCATTTTCTGCTGTCATTCTCTATATTGGGAGGAATAGCTTATGTATGCACATATGCAACAAGAGTGAGTGGGACCTAAAAAACAAATCCAAGTCTATGTGTCAGTAGTGAATGGAGACAGAACTGAACTTAAGTGGATTTTCTGACATCTGCTATATAATTGTAAATATTAACATACACTCAGAAATTCTTAAATAACAGAGACAGTGTTGACAAAAGAATAACAACTCAGCCACCTGGCAATGCAAATTCCATATTAATATGGTTGATTATAATGGTTACACATGGACAATTAGAAAGGAAGCAAATTATTTTGTATGGCAAAAATGCAGTTTTAACAATCAGAAAATTATAGAGCTAAATGTCAAATTTCAAGCTAGTTGTGTAAATGTGTGTTCACCTAAGGACTTAACAATGGCTGGACTTCCATGTTATCAAATCCAATAGTCATCTTGTGGTAGGGTTGCTCTGAAAGAGTAGAGGAAACTTCCCAGTTTCAATGAAAATTGTCTCCATGCGCTTATAGAGAGTAAACTATTAAAATGTGTGACCTTGTTGGAGGAAGAGTGTCACTGGAGGTTGGACTTTCTGATTTCAGAAGCTCAAGTCAGGCCCAGTGTCATTCTTTCTTCCTGCTGCCTGCAGATCTGGTTGTAGAACTCTTGGCTCCTTCTCCAGTGCCATGTCTGCCCGTGCTCCCCTCCATGACAATAAATATCCTAAATCTCTGAATGTGTAAGCCAGACTCAAATGTTTCTTTATAAGAGTTGCAATGCTCATGGAGTCTCTTCAATCAATGGAAAACTCTAACACAGAAACATAAGAAAGTACCTCTTGCATATTAGTATTCTAAACTTTATCTATAATTTTAATTTGACATGATCTCAGAATGCTAATTTTGAGATGATTCCTGAATTCTTCTCAAGTTTTACGAGCATTAATACTAATCAGCTGAAGTATGGAAATGGATTCATGACTTATCTTTGAGAGGAAGGAAATCTCCGCCTATTATATGTTGTAATTGTTATAAGACCATGTTCTGATTTGTTTCACACACGAAGGTTAAGGAAGAGTTCTATTGTTGACACAAACAAAGGACAGGGGTGGAGTTTAGAGAGCTTCTGTTTGACATAGTCAACCTGCAGAAAGGCATTAACAAAAGTTCCAGGAGTCTGATGCTGGCTTTTAGTGGCTAGACTCTCAGATTCTTTGAGAGCGAATTCCTATGGTAATTACAAAGCCTCAAGGAAAACGTTCTTTAATTGAGTTTTCTATGTTAAATCTCTTAAAATTTTTAGAAATACTCTTTACTAATGGTACTTTGAGGATAAAGAAAATATGGATGGTAGCGATTTGTCCAAATTTGAGGAGAAGAGAAAAGTAGATCTGAAATAGGATACCTGTCAAGTTGATTTGACAGCACTCACATATGTTATATAGTAAAAAGGCCAAGGAGCTACTCACTGGTCAATTCTCAGTGAGTTCTCTTTCACTTAATCACATAAGCAATGAAGTTTACTCTTACACTTACTTTGATCAAGAATTCTAATCAGGCTGTATACCACAAAGAGAATAATAGTTTAAATTATCCGTAGTGGAATTTACATTTAATCAAGAAAGCATTTATTGATTTTCTACTATGTGAGAGTTACTATGCTAAGCACCCTATGAATCAGCACAAACTTGATAGTAAAAATAATGCAGAGAGGAAATATGGCAGAACGGCTTCTGGGCTCATTTCATGTATAGACAGCCAATTTCAATTTCTCATCAGACATCTAATTAAAAGGGAAAGGACAATGAGGATTCTCTATTGAATACAGTAAGTAAATAAAAATACTTAAAAGAAATATTTGGTAATAGTTTTCACCCTTTCCTCACTTGGTTGTTTTTTTTTTTCTTAGAAGAGAGTCTGCTAAGAACAATGAGATAACAGATAAGAAAAACAGGTAATTCATGTGCTCTGAAATTGGCCAATCAATCCCCATTCTCCTGTCCACTAAAATGACTAGCTCTCCCTTTTCCCTCCAATGTTGTTCAGTCACTATTTCCTGGCAAGTTTATTTCTGAGAATCGACTTCCGAGGCATCTTATACCATTACAGACTGTACCATTTTATGAGTTATGGTAGTTCTAACCTTAGAAGGCAGAGACAGGGGAGGTATCCCCAGAGCAAGCTGGCTAGCTACAACAGCCAAACTCAAGGTTTGAAGAAACCATGCTCTATCACTTGACATGGGCTGTGAAACCAAAAAGTGTCCCCTTGTTCTCAGTTTTAGTTCACATCCTATGGGGTTAGCAAAAGTTCACTTCAATACCTGCTGATACTGTAATGACCTTGCTCATCACAGTCTCAAAGCAATGAGGTCAATCCATTATAAACCCCAGTGAATATGACCTTAATAACCTTTTATTATTATAAGGTAATTATCTTAAGTATTTATTACACAAATTTGAAGTCGATTAGCAAAATTGCTATTCATTTTATTTTATTATTGGTATGGTCAGGAGAATTTCTAAACATATGAATGATTCTATGGAAGATTATGACTTCAGAAATTTGAAACTAGTTTTTATAAAATTTTGCCATTTGGTCTGATAAATATAAACTTACATATAGAGGTACAAGAAAAGAATCTTGATAGTCTATATTTTAACATGTCAGAATGAGAATATACCTAATATGGTAGAAGAATGCTAGTGTGGTGAGATGGGAGTAGGTGGGTGAATAAGTGGGTTGGTGGGGAGTACCCTCATAGAAGTAGGGTTCTTGGGATCAGATAGGGGTTTGCAAGGAGGAAATGCGGAAAGTGGGTAGCATTTGAAATATAAAGCCAGGCTGGCCTTGAACTCCTGATCCTCCTGCCTCTGCCTCTTTCTTTCTTATTTAAATTTCATCACTGTTGATGTGGTTCTTTTGTGTTAAAACAAAGGTGCAACTAGTGAAATTAAACATTATAGAGTAAACTGCTATTGTGCTGATTTTGAATACACATACTTTACAAGCAAGTTCAATGGAGATAAAGTTGAAATCATAGAAGTTACAAATGACCTTTCAAAGTCAACACAATGTGTTCTGAAACTTTGTGACTAATACCACCATGAGTCTGTGATCAGTGAGCTATGTGGTTTTGAATTGGACGTAGACCATTAGTGTTACTACTTGAGCTAAACTTCTGCATAGTTCATAATTTTTAAGGTATGTAGTTAATATTATGCATATTATTGTCCTTTCTTCCATTCTTACCAGTATGTGCCCATTTTCAAAACAAAATGCTAATAATCAGTAATAGTCCTATAAAAGATGTTAACTCTGAAAAAAAATATAAACAATTAAAATATCCAATTTAAAAAAAGATCCAACTGGCTGAATGAGAAAAATGTCACTGAAAATAATTCCTAATACCAAGCTTTGGTTTTCATATGCATCCAACACATACAGATAACAGATAAACATAGAAACAGAAAAAAATTAGAACTCCCTCCTCCTCCCCTCTCTCTCTCTCTCTCTCTCTCTCTCTCTCTCTCTCTCTCTCTCTTTCTCTCTCTCAGCATATACATACTGGCACACTCATTCCCACTCTATGTTCTAAATCAGAGTTTAGGACCCTCTACTTTAGTAATTATTTCATAAATACTTCATTTCTGAAGAATGTAAACCTTTCAGATATGAGTAATTATCATTCCTCAAAAGTTTAGAGAGGTTGAACAAGCAGCAGGGAAGGGCACTAAAAGTAAGCGGGCAAAGCCCAGGAATTGTTGAAAAGAAAATTAAAGGTAGTTTTCTCAGCCAGTTTTTCTTACTGGTAGTCAGCAATTTGCTGTTACAAAGAAAAGAATAATCATTTTATTATTTATCTGTAAAAGTATTCTTGTAAGAATCTTAAAAGATTCACAAATTTAAACTTTTACAAAAATCAGTCATATCTATCTTAAATCCCAGAATTCATATCTAATAAGCAATTCTTAATTGATCATATCAGGAATCTGAAGACAAAAATGTATATAAGCAATCAATCATCACCAATCAAGCCTTAGTGAAAATTATGGCAACCAGTGCAGCCTTTGTTCTTGTTTCCTGTCTTAAAAGATCCCTCATTTTACTGACAAGAGTATAGTTTACTGAACTTTAAATTGTTTCCTAAGATTTTTTATAACAGAGCCAGTAATAAAAATATTTCAACATAGCTTCACTAACAATTTTATTTTTCCTAATGTTTTCTAAGGGTGGCAGGCAGTCCTTGCTGAAAATGTACATCTCTACTTTCTTCTCTAGGGTGGTGATGAATCTGCTCCAGCAGCAATGCCTGAAAGAAATCAAGCATTATTACTCTTGAGTGAAAGAAATACTGTCCAGTGAGGGACTGGAAGCTCCTTTAAAGTTTTCATATAATTCATAGATTAAGAGGAATGTGAGAGAAACAAGCAGAGTAGAGCTCCACAGCGGCGTGAATTCCTCAGGACATGTGGTCTATCTGGACATGCCACATTGTTAACCAGTGGGTCACATTCCACGAGTTCTGATATCATTTACTGTTCCTCCTGTTTGGCCCTTGGCAAGAAATAAATGTCATATTAAGATATAAAACAGAAGAGTGAGCATATTTGATCAAAGAATAAATGATAGATTGACAAGATTAAGGCTAAAAATCCAAATACCCCCCAAAGTGAAAACATTTAAAACAATATATAAAAGAAGCATGACCTCCATGAAGAACAGAGAATGAAAAGGAAAGTTTGCCTTCATTCATAATTCGAATAAGAAACAGAGTGAGCAAGAAAGAGAGAGACAGGGATGTCTTGAATATCAAAGAAGTAACAGCTATCATTCATTTTAAGAAAGACAATTAAGAGCTGCATCTATGCTAGAGCTGGGAAGATAGAAACCAAAATATCACATATTAACAGAAAGAGACATTAAAGAAATATTAAGTGGCTATGTCCCTGGAAAAGCATTAGTTTCATTAACTTGGAAACTGTATATTCTTTCCTTTTGCAGAAGAATTGGGGGAATCTCAAATATGTAAAACATTGTCTTAGGTGTGAGAGCAATGCACACCCTTTGTTTTCTCTTCTGAGCTCTACAGGGGCAATATTTTCTGCCTACCCCTCTCCAGTGCCAATATATTGGCTTTAAGGTTCTCTAGGAAGATTTACTTGGCATGTGATTATGGGAATTTGGGTTTCCAAACAAAACTGCCAATGATTTTAAATAAATGGTTCAAATTTATATTTTTAATGAAAATAATATAAATCCTCAATGATAGAATAATAAAACACCATACAAATGCAGTAGTCCAGGGCTGACTTGTTCTTTTTTTGCTTGCGTGTCAAAAATGCATACATTCTGACATTAGGATCTGCAGTTCTACAAATTCTTTCCCCATTTAATTGTATTCTATGAAAAACAAAACTATCAGAACTTAACACAACCTAAAAGGTAGCTTTATGTTCACAGTTATACTTTAGGATAAGAGACAGTCTCTTGTGTATGAGCCTAACATGGATGCAGAATTCCAGAATCATACAGGAGGGAACTGGTTTAGGCTCTCTTATTGACATGTCTTTATTTTTATTGACAATGTTCTTTCATATTATATATTATGATCACACCTCTCTTCCCCTAAACTCCTCCTTCTATATCATCATCTCCTCCCCACCTAACCTTCTGGACAAGGTACATAAGTTGACAGATTTGATGGTCAGTTCTAAATGGGATGTCTTCATTAAACCTCGGCAGTCAAGAGGCAGGGAGTTATGTATAAGAGGGAGCAGAACGATTGTATGTGCCAGAGGGGATGGATGACACCAAAGAATCCATGCCTTCAAGACATGACAGGGATGATCTGCTTATTAAGGTAAAGGTACTACAGCAGCATGCACAGAGGTGACAAAGGAATAAGACAGGGCCCTAGTGATGATATGGGAAGTGGACCTGAGCTCCCATTCCTAGTAAAAAGTTGTGTCTAACAACTTGTTTTATAGCTAAAAATTCAGATTGACTTTTGGGACAACTCTCTTTGGGATGAATGATGTCAGTAGTGGTGTTTTCACATCCTGAAAATCACTTCACTTTGCATACCTATCTATCTATCTATCTATCTATCTATCTATCTATCTATCTATCTATCTATCTATCTATCTATCTATCTATCTACCTACCTACCTACCTACCTACCTACCTACCTACCTACCTACCTACCTACCTATCTATCTATCTATCTATCTATCTATCTATCTATCTATCTATCTATCTATCTATCTATCTATCTATCTATCTGGATATGTATGTCCTTCCCATTCTGCTTCTCCTTCTCCAATGGCATGATCACCCATTATCTGGTGGCCTGAGAGGAGACCCTTGGCAGGAACAGCAGGGGTCATGGTGATGGAGATCTCAGGTGACGAGTATGAGGAGAAAAAGGCTTCTCAAGAGACAGGCTTCATTGAGCACCTTATTTAAAAGATTTAATATCTGAGGTTATTTAAACCTCTGTAGGTGTTGTTAAGAGTCTTTCAGGATGAATATACATCATTGGGTGGGGCTGAGGTGCTGGGGTTGCCTTATTGGCATGAAGAGGTATTCTAGGTTCTTCTGGACATGTTCCATTAAGGAGAGAGGAAGTTTAACCTAGCTACCAGGGTGCATGACCTCCTCTAGTGAGACAAAGGTCAAACACATGTTCACATTCTGTGAGTTATGCAGGCCCAAGGCAAGGAGGAAGAGGTCCTGCTCCTGATGATCACAGCATGAGATTTCTAGTGTTAGGATATTCCTTAATCCCAATCTTGTTCCAAGCATTTCCCCTGGGCCATAGGAATATGGATATAGAGATAGAGATAGAGATGGAGATGGAGATGGAGATGGAGATGGAGATAGAGATAGAGTTAAAGATTATAGGTATTGATGTGTATATATATATATATATATGTGTGTGTGTGTGTGTGTGTGTGTGTGTGTATGTGTGTGTGTTTGTGTGTGTGTATGTGTGTGTCACAATTAAAGAAAAATTTTAATGAATTACAGATAGCACTACTATGGGGGAATAAGCAGGAGAATGGGATATAAGTGAAGGGGAAAATCATATAATTATATTTTAATTTTAAAATTAAAATAATTTAAAGCATGGGAAAAATAGCCTAGGTAAACATCTCTTATCTTCCAAGTTTGTAAAGTATGTTTGTCAAGGGCTAATTCTGAAGAAATAATTTTGAGTATAAAGTTTTCTATCATTACATGATAGGTTGACAGTGAAGCATGCTGTGTTTAAATAAGTAACACTGGGAACAAAATAAAAACCAGAAAAAATTTTAAATGTCGGGGAAAGGAACAAAAGAAAGGAAGGAATAGGGATGGACATATGAAAGAGAGAAGGAAGGAAGGAAAATGTTCTTAGGATCCATATTAAAGATGTTTGCCAATATAACATAGTCTTACAAAGAAATAAATGAAAGATGCAGGAAACATCCAATTGCAATGGTACAGCTGCCTAAGGCTGACTTCTTTGAATCCATTTCCCAAAACATAGTCGTCACAACATTATCTTCATCAATTAATGATTATTGAGCAGTTCTGAAGGTACATGACACAAGGGCAGATATGATTAACATCATGTTTTTTTGCAATCTCTCCAGAAAATGAAGCTGGCACAACCTTCAAACTATCTGCCTGATGGGGAAATGGACTTGCTCTGACAGCATGAGCAAACATTATTTCAGGAACTAATTTTCCACCTATCTGCCTCTTGTCAGTCATAGTTTCAGTTTCCTGTGATGTATCAAAGCAGTTCAAGACTGCAAGTCACTATGCACAAACAGGCATATTCAGAGCATGTTTCTTGTTTATTTCTTCTGTTAAATGTTTAATATATTTAAATCTCTTTAATAGCAAGTTAGAGAAGGTGATCAGCATTCCCTCCAACTTAGAGAAATCTATGAAATTCAAATGATGGATTTAGTCCAATAGTCCTCAACAATCTGAGGGATGTGACTCTTTTGGGAGTGACTTATCCAATATCCTGAATGTTAGCCATTTATATTACTATTCATAGCAGTAGCAAAACTACAAGCATGAAGTAGTATTGAAATAATCTTATGATTGGTGACCACCATGACATAAGGAACTGTATTAAAGTGTCACAGCATTGTGTAGTTTAAGAAACACTTATTTAAGCCTCCTGATTGCATTGGCCTTCAACCTTGATGATATTAGTAACTCTGTAGATCAGAATTAATTTCTCAAATTTATGTTACAGGTTGCTAAACAATTCTGGCAGTTTTCTTATTTAATGATGATTTTTCTCCTACCACAAGTGATAAAAGGAACAAAATAGAATTCTTTTTTTTTTTCTTGTTTTCTGAGACACAGTCTAACTGTGCAGCCCAGGTTGGCTTTCTATTTGGGACACTCCTGCCACAACCCCTGCGACTTGCATCTTCACCCCTGCTTCAGAATGATATCTTACAAAAACAACCATTATTTGTTGTTATTACATTTGGAATGCCAGGTTTTATTAAGCATTGTCCATTTTAATCACTTTTTTAATGTTCAGAGAAGTACATGTATTTTGGTTATGTTAGATGAAGTAACTGCTTTTCTTTCTCCCAGCAAAAAAATTCAAATTAGGTATGAGACCTGGACTTCTAACTCTAGTACTGGTAGCCAAAATCCCAACAATACGCTCTGTAATCCTTTTCTTTAGTTTATGGAAGAAACTATCCTCGCTTTATATGTTCTCTCTATATATGTGCTCATTCAGAAAGTACCTCCCTTCGCACAGTCTTTTTTATCTCTTTTTCTTTATAATAATCATTTTATTCATTTACATATCAAATGATAACCCCCTTCCCAGTAACCTCTCCACAAACCCCTAATCCTATTCCCCTTCCCCTCCCCTCTTCTCTTTGCCTCTATGAGGGTACTCCTCCATCCACTCAACCACTCCCACCCTACCCTTCTAGCATTCCCCTATGCTAGGGCATAAAGTCTCCCTTTCCTCCCAGATGTCAGATAAAGCCATCCTCTTCTATATATGTATCTGGAGTCCTGGCTCCTTCCACGTATACTCTTTGATTGGTGGTTTAGTTCCTGGGAACTCTGGGTGGTCCAGTTAATTGATATTGTTGCTTTTCCTATGGGGTTACAATTCTCTTCATCTCCTTTACTCCTTCCTCTAGCTCTTACATTGGGGTCCCTGTTTCAGTCAAATGGTTGGCTGTGAGTATCTGTATCAGTATTGGTCAGGTACTGGTAGAACCTCTCAGGGAACAGCCATATACGACTTCTGTCAGCAAGTGCTTCTTTTCGCTAAGTCTATTTCTTTATAAAATGGAAAAAAGTTCACTGCAGAACCAGTGTTAGTTATTTAATGTACTCTATAAAGGTAGTGACTTCAAAATGATTCATGTACAAATAATTATTGGAATATGTAGAAAATATATTCTACCTGCAACCATGAGACCTCACAGATGAGCACAAGTTTTCTAAGTGCTAAGAGTAAGTGATCTTGCATGTAGCATTCTGTTAAGAAAAATTCTGGGCTCAGACTATGTTTCTTTTCTAATTAATTCATCAAAGTTATAGTAGATCTGCAGGATGGTCACAAGTAGAGTCATGGAGGCATATCATGTGATAAAGCTTCCTCCTCTTTTTCTTTTCTTTTTTTTCTTCTTCCTTTCTTTCTTTCTTCTTTCTTTCTTTCTTTCTTTCTTTCTTTCTTTCTTTCTTTCTTTCTTTCTTTCTTTCCTCTTCTTCTTTTTCTTCTTCTTCTTCTTTCTCTTTTTCTTCTTCTTCTTCTTCTTCTTCTTCTTCTTCTTCTTCTTCTTCTTCTTCTTCTTCTTCTTCTTCTTCTCCTTCTCCTTCTCCTTCTCCTTCCCCTTCCCCTTCCCCTTCCCCTTCCCCTTCCCCTTCCCCTTCCCCTTCCCCTGCTCCTTCTCCTTCTCCTTCTCCTTCTTCTTCTTCCTTGTCTTGAACTTGTGCTGTTTTCTGGGACACAGTTTCTCTATGTATTCCTGCCTATCCTGGAACTTGCTCTGTACACCAGAGTGGTCTTGAACTCAGGATTCACCTGCCTCTGCCTTCTGAATCCTGGGACTAAAGGTGTGCACTATCACTGTTGGCCTTAATTATGACAGAATAGCAGTGTCCCTATAGAGAGTTCCCAGGAAATACGACTAAAATGTTTTGAGAGTTTGTTGTAGTTGTTTACAAGATGAAATGCTCTAAAATATAGGGCTCTAAAGTTTAATGGCTTTTCTTACTGAAACATTTGTTTCCCACATAATGTTGTTTTGGGGAACACAATTTGAGAAAGCTTTTATTGACAGTTTTTGTGGCACTTGTTAATGATTGATTTTATTACCTATTGTTTACTGTTTTCTTATCTCAAGATTTCACTAATTGTTAACAGTACTAATTGCCTTCGATGTACTTTTTAAAATAAAAGTTGATTCCTCATGTATTCATAATTATAAAAATAAAAATGTATATGTTGAAGTATATATTGAATATAGAAGACAGAGTGGGACTGAGGCACAGTTATAAAACAAATTTTGTGAATAGTTTTGAATATATTTGAATCATAAACTAATAATGTGACCTACCTCTTCCATACTTACAATCTTCTTTTGTAAGAGAAATCTGCTTCAAATGAGTGCCATATTCTCTTGTCGTTTAAAAATTATATGTGTGATTATAGGGATTATATGGCTTAGTAATAGTAGCTAGCATTGAATTATTTGTACATTCATTCAATAAACAACTATTTTAATATGTGCCAGTACAATGCTGCAAATATGTGGAATCAATTTCGACCTAAGAGAAAGATTCAGAGGAGTGAGTGGGAAATAATAACCTAAGGCAGTAGGAGATATTGGTGAAGTCCTACACTGAGAGGTGTGTGCAGCACTTAGTGTTTATCATGTGCGTATAAAGGTGATGTTTAGACAGGCAGCTTGCATTCGTTGACTGAGATGCTGTGTATTTAAATGTGGCTGTAAAAAAATGGTAAACTATGATTCACTACCAAATGACTCAGCAGAAACTGAGCACCAAGAGAACCTGAAATATTCAGTAGTTTGGATTCAGTAAACTGAGTGTCGAGCAACCAGAAAGAGAAGCAGGCAGCAGTTATTGTGAAGTGAGGAGACCAAAAGGCCAAGTGCTAGAGATTAACGTAGCACCACAGTGAAAACTCAGGCACAGAAGCAATAAAGCAACAGAAGAGAGCCAAGAATCAGAGAGAGAGAGAGAGAGAGATAGAGAGAGAGAGAGAGAGAGATAGAGAGAGAGAGAGAGAGAGAGAGAGAGAGAGAGAAAGAAAGGGAGAGAGGGAGGAAGGGAGAGAGAAGCATAGCATTCTACAGGCAGGAACCATTATGAGACTCAGAACTCATGATGTTCAATATGGAGCTGTGTCAGAAAACATCCAAGTCTCTGTTTACTCTCAGAGATGCTTCACCGAGAAGATGCTGCTTGCCTTTGTGGAAAACATGTTGCCAGATCTTTCCAACTAAAATAATGGGTTAGAGATATTTTCACATTTGCCACTTTCCCACTTACTTAAAACCCAGAAATTCAAATCAAATGGATAATTTTGTTAGATGATTTCAGGCAGCAGCTCTCACAGGAGTGATTAACATGTTGACAGCCTCCTGTGGTGTAAAACATAAAAATCTATAGTTGAGTGAAAATATCATGAAATATGTATGCAGAAAACTTTGAAATATTTATCTCAATATCAAATGGATGGATCTTCACACTGGCAGCATGAGAAGGAGTGAGAAACATCATCTCCCACATGTAGTAGTTACACATCCTTTGAACAGGCAAGCAAATTCAAAATGTGTTATTTATATCAAATCATATCAACACTTAAACAAAACATCAGTTACAGTGCAGTATATCTCATTAAACAAATATGTGATCTAATATGTATTTATTAAAAAGAAAGAAAAATTTAAATAAAAGTGTGCTGCAAAAATTCTTAATTGATAACATAGAAAAATGCTGTAGCAATTTCCCCCTATTGATATTTTACCATAAATAAAATATATAACATGTCTGGGAAGACATGAAAAACCATAAACAGAAGCTCGGTCTATTTGGAGAGTGATTGTACAAATGTGCAGTCATAGCTCAACAAAATGTGGGTTTCCTGAAATTTTTATCAAAGGAATTCTGTTTTGATTTAGTGTTTTGATTTCATTTTATCCCTATTTATGGCCGAATAATTTGTGCCACAAAATTCATGCAAACAAGCACACATATCTGGTGGGAGATAGAGCCTACTGGCTAGAGGAGAGAATATCAAGCGAGAACAACAGAAAGTCCAAAGAAAACCAAAACAGGTACCATGTTTAGTACTGACAGCATACTAAACACTAGACAAGAGGCGGTGAGAGAAAAAGAATGAAAGCCTATGCAATAACTTTAAAAGGTGGATGGTTTTCTATCTTCAAGAGTAATGCATACTCTATTCCACCCACGTTAAAAAGGTAAGAAAATTCCTTAAACTGTCACAAATTCACAAATGTTATGATATCTTGAACTTATTTATTATTATTTATTTATTTATCTATTTATTTATTTATTTATTTATTTATTTTTGCTCTGGATTTCTTGAGCAACCTAGGATAATTTGTGAATATATATATATTCACAAATATATATATATTTGAATATATATATATTCACAATTTGAATATATATATATTCACAAATATATATATATTTGTGTATATATATATATATATATATACACAAAATTTCTAATTATTTAAAGACAGTTATGGGACTCTCTTACTGGAGATAACAATGAATATTTAGATTGCCTTGTGTAGCAGGGTAATTTTTATAAATGAATCTTTCTAATATAAGAGCACTGGACATCATGCTATCTTCTAGTTTCTTCTTTTTTTCCCCTCTAACTTAGCTAGATTTATTTTTAGGTATTTACTGAAGTCCTATGCATGCTATTAGCTACCTGAAAATTTTCCAATATTTTTGTTTTACTCTAGAGAAAAGTTACTAATTTTATGTGTCTATAAGATTAAGGATTGTGTAGTGATGTCCTTTCCTTCTGCCTCAGTTCCATATATTTGTCCCCATCTTTCCTTTGGACAGGAACATTTCCGAGTTAACAATTTTGAGATGGGTGGTTAGCCCATTCCTCAACTGGGGGTCATGCCTATCTATAGGAGGTGATCTCTACCAGTTTTATATTCCCCTTTGGCCTATTTTGGCTAAAAACATCCTCACTGGGTCCTGGGACCCTCTCATTTCCCTGGAGTCTGGGACTTTCTAGTGTCTACTCTCAGTTCTCTATCCCCCACTGCTACACATTTCTATTCAATTTTCCTGATCCTCTGTGCTTCTCTCCTGTCCCTTCCAATACATGATACTGTCGGCCAACCTACAGGTTCATCCCATCTACAGACACCAAGCTCCTACACTATTGCTGATATCAGGAAACACTTGCTGACAGGTATGGCTGTTTGCTGAGAGGGTCTATCAGCACATGACCAACCCAGATACAAATATTAATAGCCAACCCCCAAACTGAGCTCATGGTTCCCAATGGAAGAGCTAGTGGAAGGACTGAAGAAACTGAAGGGGATTGCAACCCCATAGGAAGAACAATATCAACTAACCAGACCACTCAAACTTCCAGAGATGAAACACCCAACCAAAGATTGCATATGGAGGGATCCATGGCTTCAGATTCATATGTAACAAAGAATCTGACATCAATGGTAGGACCCTTGATCCTGTAGAGAGTTAATGCCCTAGAATAGGGGGTTGCTAGAGCAGTGAGGGGCAAGTGGGTAAGATGGTGGAGGAGCACCCTAATAGAGGCAAAGGGGAGGGGGAGAGGGAGAATGGGATGGGGGTGTGTGGAGGGGTAACTGGGATTGGTAATATTTGAAATATAAACAAATAAAATGATTAATAAAAATTATCTGGTAAAATTTTATGACCACTTAAGTATAGAATTGCATCATGTTCAGATGATGGTGATACCTTCACAACCCTCTGTTCTATTTCCATCTTTTTAATTTTTCTCTTGTCTTACTGCTATATATAAGATATTGCACACTATACAGAATAAGAGAGGAGAACATGAACAAACTTAATTTCTCTCTGATTTTTGTAAAAATTCTTTGAATTTTTCTTAATTTATTTTAATGTTGAATATAGGTTTTGCACGTAAATATTATTACATTGAAATTTGTTCTTTTTAGATTTCTTGGTTGTATCATAGAGGAAAGTTAGAATTTATAAAACACTTTGTGTCTAGTCTATTGAGACACTCATTTGATTTCTGTTCTGGTGTTCATTTACTTAATGATTTCCATTTATCGACATATATATGTGTACACACACACACACATATATATATATATGTGTGTGTGTGTGTATATATATATATGTGTGTGTGTGTGTGTATATATGATTTATCTGTCATTGCTATTTAGTCAAGTTATTGTAAAGATTTTTACCAACTCCACATCCAATACAGGACATGCACACACACACACAAATATCCCTCAAGAAATTAGATATCAACACTATCCAAATACTAAAATTTTAGAATTGGGTACTGATCTAAATAAAAATTTCCTGGTAGAGGAACCCAGAATGGCTGAGAAACACTCAAAGAAATAGTCAACGTCCTTAACCTTCAGGGAAAGGCAAATCAAAATTACTTTACGATTCTATTTTACATATATCACAAGAGCTAACGTTAATAAGAAAAATGATAGCTTGTGATGGTGAAGATATTGAGAAAATGAAGTACTCCTCCACTACTGGTGGAAATGAAAATTTGTATAGCTGCTCTAGAAATTATAAAGCATTTCCTCTGAATGTCTGAAATTGATTTACCTCAAGACCCACCCAGCAATGCCACTATTGTGCATATACCCAAAGGATGCTTTATACTTCCCCAAACATTCTTGCTCAGCCATGTTCATTAAAATCTTATTCATAACAGCCAAAACTGGAATCAACCTAGATTACTTAAAATATGGATAGAGAAAATGTGGTATATTTACACATGGAGTATTACTTAACTGTCAAAAAATGATTTTATAAAATTTCCAGGCAAATGTTTTGAACTAGAACCATTGTGAGTGATGCAATGCAGATCCAGAATGACCAATATGGTATTTATTCACTTTTAAGTGGATATTAGATGATAAATGAATGATAACTAAGCTAGTCTGTAGCTCCAAAGGCTAGGTGAAAAGGAGAAGTCTAGTGGGGATGAATGAATCTCTCTGAGAAAGGGTCAACAATAGATTTTAAGAGTGGACTGGAGGAAGCCGAGGATGTCAGGGGAGGAATCAGTTTGGGAATAGAGAGAGTACAGGAAGAGATGGCTGGAATTACAGGCCATTTAAAGTGTGGTATGCAAACCTTGTGCAGTGGAAACTTCCTAGAATCTATGAAGGTGATCCTAATGGAGACTCTTAGAAATAGGTGATACTGAGTCTCAACTGGCCATTTTTTTTTCTTTTTGTAGCTCAGCAAGTCTTCTAGTGGTAATACTAGGTTGCATTTAATTTAGTTGTTGGCCAAGGGGCTCCCATGAAAATCCCCAAATAACCCAGGATGATGCTAAAAGAAATATTTCTCCTGTGCAAACAGAAAGCAAGTCCCATTGCCAAGAACATCCACACAACACATTGAACATGAAGAACTTTAGCTGCTTCCTACATGCAGTCTTAATCTCTACATTTTAAATTCTAAAACACAGAACAAAACTACAAATGCACTAAATATTCTCATATGAATATTATTGTTTCCTCCTCATCGTCATCCTCCTCCACTTCCACCTTTTCCAGGATTAGTACTTTAAAAACTGATCAGAGTCTATGTTATTATTAGTGGAAACCTTTGCTTCAGTTCCCTTTTTCAGAACTGCAGCTCGTTCTAAACCTGGACTTTCTTGGAGGAAAAGGAGCATGAATGACTCTGCTAAGTTGGGACCCAGCAGAGTTACAGCAGCAAAATTTTCTTGTAAATGTAATAAATAGTACTAGGCAGATTCATAGACCAAAATGTCTGTGTCTTCCAGAAAAAGAAAAATACTATAAAAAAGAGAGAGGGAGAGAAAGCAAATAGTATCTCTATAATAAATCAAAAAGGTATAGGATAACTGTTATTTATTTTATAGTCAGAGGGCAAAGATTACTATTTTTCAAGGAAAATCACCCTTTTATTTCAATTAACCTTACAAAACAGTCAAGAAATTTCTTTGAAAAATATTTCTGGCAGCTCTAAGGGCAAAGTTGTTTTAAAGTGAGGTTTTATCAAGACTAATGGAGACATGGGTTGAGTTTAATTGTCAATCAAGTTTCTAATCCAATCATTTAAAAAATGAGGTTCTGAAGCCTCTATGCCATAATTGGAATTATTTTTATCTCTCCCAAGGTATCACGTAAGGACTATCTATGATCAAACCGCAATGTGTCCAGTAGCAAGGTAAGTCAAAGGTAATGTAACTTGTCACATTCTACAACGTACATATAATCACTAAGTTATCCTGTAGGAGAACTATTGCAAAATATTTTCATTATAAAATTAGCAAGTTAGAAAACTGACACAACAGTAGTATCTGCTTAATCTAACTGAAGATCCGTTTATCTTAATATTCATCCAGGGATGATCATTGCAAAAATGATGGAAATGTTTTCATCAGGAAAAGATATTTCCAAATGTCATTGGAAATAAAAAGTGAGTTGAAGATCTAGTTACATAAACAGGGAAAAGTAATTGCAGGAAAAGTTAAATCTCTTAGTTATTTTTAGATACTATTGCTGTACAGAACAGTGAAAATGGCATAATCAGTTAATGAAAGAAGAATACAATTTCAAATAAAAGCCTAGTTTTTCTAAAGTAAAAAAATGGAGATCATCTATGCAAATGAAACCTTTACTTTTGACCCAAAAATGGCAAGTTACCACAGCACACCATCTCCAAGTGGCGCAGGAAGGTAGCTATCCACACAAGACTCAGAGAAGAAAGTTAGCACAGGTAAGACCTGCCCTGCACCTCAGAGATTGATAACGGGAATACTGTGGCAGAAGTCCTCTGGTTTCTGTCTCTGGCTTGGGTCCAATCTCTGGCACAGTACACCATACCCAAGGGGCACATGGAGGCAGGAAGACCTCTGGTTTCTGTCTCTGGCTTGGGTCCATTGTCTGGCACAGTACAACATTTTCAAGTGGCACAGGGAGGAAGTTTAACCACCCAGGAGTGTGGAGAGGTCTGTCTGTACAGGTAGAACAACCCTCACCAGAGGATCACACCTGGAACCCTCTGGTGGAAATCCTCCGGTTTCCTTCTCCAGCTTGGGACCACCTCTGCCACCATGTACCATATCCAAGTGACACACAGAGGTAGAAAACCACTCAGGAGTACAGAGAGGCCAGGCAGCACAGGTAGTATCACCTCTGCTGTTCAGAGGAAACAGCTGGTAACTCTGAGGATACAAGAGCCTAGGAATAGCCTGGGACAGGAATCTTCTGATTACTGCCTGTACCCAGAGGTGATCTAGGCCACAGAGCTACATACCCAAAAACAACCAGAAGAGAGCAGGTCTCCCAGGAGAACCTACATACCAGTGTACACAGAGAGAATGGAACCCCCATGAGCTCAGATAAGCCATAGTCAGAGACAGCAATACCAGCTAATGCCAGAGATAACCAGATGGCAAAAGCCAAATGCAAGAACATCACCAAAAGAAACCAAGGCAACATGGCACAATCTGAAACAAGCTCTCCAATGACAGCAAGTCCTGGATACCCCAAAACACCAGAGAAGCAAGACCTAGATTTAAAATCACATCTCATTATGCTGATAGAGGATTTCAAGAAAAATATAAATAACTCCCTTAAAGAAGTACAGGAGAACACGAGTCAATAGATAGAAGCCCATAAAGAGGAAACACAAAAATCACTTAAAGAAATAGAGAAGAACATGGGTCAACAGGCAGAAGCCCTGAAAGAGGAAACACAAAAAAAAATCTCTTAAAGAATTACAGGAAAATACACACAAGTGAAGGAACTGAACAGATCCATCCAGGATCTAAAAACAGAAGTAGAAAAAACTAAGAAATCACAAGGGAGAAAACTTTGGAGATAGAACACCTTGGACAGAAATCAGGAGTCATAGATGCAAACATCAACAACAGAATACAAGAGATAGAAGAAAGAATGTCAGGTACCGAAGATATCATAGAAACCATTGAATCAACAGTCAAAGAAAGTGCAAAATGCAAAAATCTTGTGACCCAAACATCCTCGAAATCCAGGACACAATGAGAAGACCAAACCTAAGGATTATAGGTATAGAAGAGAATGAAGACTTACAACTTAAAGGGCCAGTAAATATCTTCAACAAAATTATAGAAGAAAACTTCCCTAACCTGAAAAGAGATATGCCCATGAGCATACAAGAAGCCTACAGAACTCCAAACAGACTGGACCAGTACAGAAATACTTCATATCACATAATAATCAAAACACCACATGTACATAAACAAAAAAAGAATATTAAAAGCAGTAAAAGAAAAAGGCCAAGTGACATATAAAGGAAGACCTATCAAAATTACACCAGACTTCTCACCAGAGACCATGAAAGCTAGAAGATCCTGGGTAGATCTCATACAGACTCTAAGAGAACACAAATGCCAGCACAGACTACCATACCCAGCAAAACTCTCAATCACCATAGATGGAGAAAACCAAGATATTCCATGTTAAAACTAAATTTACACAATACCTTTCCACAAATCTACCCCTACAAAGGATAATAGATGGAAAACACGAATACAAGGAAGGCAACTACACCCTAGAAAAAACAAAGAAACCTAGTAATCTTTCACCAAACCCAAAAGAAGATAACCACTCAAATGTAAAAATAACATCAAAAATAACAGGAAGCAACAATCTCTATACCTTAAAGTCTCTTAAAATCAATGGACTCAATTCCTCAATAAAAAGATATAGACTAACAGACTGGATATGTAAACAGGACCCAGCATATTGCTGCATACAGGAAATGCACCTCAGTGTAAAAGAAAAATACTACCTCAGAGTAAAAGGATGGTAAACACTTTTACAAGCAAATGATCTCAGGACATGAACTGGAGTAGCAATTCTACTATTGGACAAAATTGATTTTCAACCTAAAGTCATCAAAAAAGACATGGAAGGACACTTCACACTGGTCAAAGAAAAAATCCACCAAGAAGAACTCTCAATTCTGAACATCTATGCTCCAAATGCAAGGGCACCCTCATTCATAAAAGAAACTTTACTAAAGCTCAAAGCACACATTGTACCTCACACAATAATTGTGGGTGACTTCAAAACTCTCCTATCCTCAATGGACTGATTAGGGAAACACAAACTAAACAGAGACACAGTGAAACTAATTGAAGCTTTGGATCAAATGGATTTAATAAATATCTATAGAACATTTAATCCTAAGTCAATATAATATACATTCTTCTCAGCACCTCATGGTACCTTCTCCAAAACTGACCATATAATTGGTCACAAAACAGACCTCAACATATATACGAATATTGAAATAATCCCATGCCTCCTATGAGATCACTATGGAGTAAGAATGGTTTTCAATAGCAACAAAAACAACAGAGAGCCCACATACAAATGGAAACTGAACAATGTTCTACTCAATGACACCTTGGTCAAGGAAGAAATAAGGAACGAAATCAAACACTTTTTAGAATTTAATGAAAATGAAGGCACAATATATCCAAGCTTATGGGACATGATGAAAGCAGTGCTAAGAGGAAAACTCATAGCCCTGAGTGACTCCAAAAAGAAACTGGAGAAAGAATATACTAGCAGCTTAATGGCACACCTGAAAGCTCTGGAACAGAAAGAAGCTAATATACCCAAGAGGATTAGAAGGCAGGAAATCATTAAACTCATGGCTGAAATCAACTAAGTAGAAACAAAAAGAACCATATAGAGAATCAACAAAACTAGGAGCTGGTTCTTTGAGAAAATCAACAAGATAGATAAACCCATAGCCATATTAACCAGAGGGCACACAGACAGTATCCAAATTAACAAAATCAGAAATAAAAGGAAGATATAGCAACAGATACTGAGGAAATTAAAAAAAAATCATCAGATCTTACTACAAAAGCTGATACTCAACACCACTGGAAAATCTGGAGGAAATGAATAATTTCCTAGACAGATACCAAATGCCAAAATTAATTCAGAATCAAATAGACTGTCTAAACACTTCCATAATCCCTAAAAAAATAAAAGTGGTCATTGAAAGTTATCCAACCAAAAATAGCACAGGACCAGATGGTTTTAGTGCAGAATTGTATCACACCTTTAAAGAAGACCTAACACCAATACTCTTCAAACTATTGCATAAAATAGAAACAGAAGGAACACTACCCAATTTGTTCTACAAAACCACAATTAGGCTGACACCAAAAGCACAGAAAGATATAACAAAGAAAGAGATCTTCAGTCCAATTTCCCTTATGAATATTGATGCAAAAGTCTTAATAAAATTCTTACCAACCGAATCTAAGAACACATGAAAATGATAATTCACCACGATCAAGTAGGCTTCATTCCAGGTATGTAGGGATGGTTCAATAAATGGAAATCCATCAATGTAATCCACTACATAAACAAGTTCAAAGAAAAGAACCATATGGTCATTTCATTAGATGTTTAAAACGCATTTGACAAAATTCAGCAACCTTTCATGCTAAAAGTCTTGGAAAGATCAGGAATTCAAGGCCCATACCTAAACATAGTAAAAGCAATATAAAGCAAACTGGTAGCCAACATCAAACTAAACAGAGAGAAATGTGAATCAATCCCACTAAAATCAGTGACTAGAGAAGGCTGCCCTCTCTCTCTCCATATTTATTCAATATAGATTTTGAAGTTCTAGCTACAGAGATTAGACAACAAAAGGAGGTCAAAGGGATAGAAATTGGAAAGGAAGAAGTCAAATTATCACTATTTGCAGATGATATGATAGTATACTTAAGTGATCCAAAAAACTCCACAGAGAACTCGTACAGCTGATAAACTTCAGCAAAGTGGCCAGATATAAAATTTACTCAAACAAATCTGTATCCTTCCTATACTCAAAGGATAAATAGGCTGAGAAAGAAATTAGGGAAACAACAGCCTTCAAAATAGCCACAAACAATATAAAGTATCTTGATGTGACTCTAACCAAACAACTGAAAGATCTGTATGACAAGAACTTCAAGTCTCTGAAGAAAGAAATTGAAGAAGACCTCAGAAGATGGAAAAATCTCCCGTGCTCGTGGATTGGCAGGAATAATATAGTAAAAATGGCCATCTTGCCGAAAGCCATATACAGATTCAATGGAATCCCCATCTAAATCCCAACTCAATTCTTCATAGAGTTAGAAAGAGCAATTCTGAAATTCATCTGGAATAGCAAAAACCCATGATAATGAAAACTGTTCTCAGCAGTAAAAGAACTTCTGGGGAAATCAGTATCCCAGATCAAGCAGTTCTACAGAGCAATTGTGTTAAAAATTGCATGGTATTGGTACAGTGACTGGCAAGTAGATCAATGGAATAGAATTGAAGACCCAGAAATGAACCCACACAGATATGGTCACTTGATCTTTGACAAAGGAGCTAAATCCACCCAGTGGAAAAAAGATAGCCTTTTCAACAAATGGTGCTGGCTCAACTGGAGGTCAGCATGCAGAAGAATGCAGATTGATCCAGTGTTATCCCCTTGTACTAAGCTCAAGTCCAAGTGAATCAAGGACCTTCACATAAAACCAGACACACTGAAACTAATAGAAAAGAAACTGGGAAAGATCCTTGAACACATGAGTACAGGGGAAAATTTCCTGAATAGAACACCAATAGCCTATGCCCTAAGATCAAGAATTGACAAATGGGACCTCACAAAATTACAGTTTCTGTAAGGCAAAGGACACTGTCAATAGTACAAAACAGCAACGAACAAATTGAGAAAAGATCTTTACCAACCCTACATCAACAGAGGGTTAATATTCAATATATACAAAGAATTTAAGAATTTAGACTCCAGAGAACCAAATAACCCTATTAAAAACTAGGGTACAGAGCTAAACAAAGAATTTTCACCTGAGGAATATTGTATGACTGAGAAGCACCTACAGAAATGTTCAACATCCTTAGTCATCAGGGAAATGCAAATTAAAACAACATTGAGATTTCACCTCACACCTGTCCGAATGGCTAAGATAAAAATTTCAGGAGACAGTAGGTACAGGAGATGTTGTGAATAAAAAGGAAGACTTCTCCATTGCTGGTGTGATTGCAAGCTGGTACAACCACTCTGGAAATCAGTTTGGTGGTTCCTCAGAAAACTGGGCATAATACTACCGGAGGAACCTGCTATACCACTCCTGTGCTTATACTCAGGGGATTCTCCAGGATGTAATAAGGACACATGCTCCACTATGTTCACAGCAACCCTATTTATAATTTCCAGAAGCTGGAAAAACCCAGATATCCCTCAATGGCAGAATGGATACAGAAAAGGTGGTATATATACACAATGGAGTACTATTCTGCCATTAAAAAACAATGAATTCATGAAATTCTTAGGCAAATGGATGGAACTGGAAAATATCATCCTAAGTGAGGTAACCCAATCACAAAAGAACACACATGGTATGTACTCACTGATAAGTGGATATTAGCCAAGAAGCTCGGAATACTCAAGATACATTTCACATATCAAATGATGCCCAAGAAGGAGGAAGAACAAAGTATGGATCCTTAGGTCTTTTGTAGAAAGGGGAACAAAATACCCATAGAAGGAGATACAGAGACAAAAGTTGCAGCAGAGTCTGAGGTAAAGACCATCCAGAGACTACCACACCCAGGGATCCATCCCATGAACATTTAGAAAACCCAGACACTATTGTGGATGCCCACAAGTGTTGGCTGATCAGAGCCAGATATAGCTATCACCTGGGAGGCTTTCCTAGTGCTTGACGGATACAGAGAGGGACACTCTCAACCAGCCACTGTACTGAGCACAGGGTCCCCAATGGGGAAGCTAGAGAAAGGACCCAAGGAGCTGAAGGGATTTGCAGAGTCACAGGAGGAACAACAATATGAGTCACCCAGTACTCCCAGAACTCCCAGGAACAAAGCCATCATCCAAAGAATACACATGGAGTTACCCATGGCTCCAGATACATAGACAGCAGAGGACAGTCGTGTTAGACACCAAAAGGAGGAGAGGCCCTTGGTTCTGGAAAGACTTGATGCAGTAGTGTATAGGAATACCAGGACAGGGAAGTGGGGGAAGATTGATTGGGGAAGGAGAGATGGCTTATGGGATTTTTGGGGAAGGGGGAAACCAGGAAAGGCACAACATTTGAAATGTAAGTAAAGAATATATCTAATAAAAAATAAATATATCTTGATAATAAAATAAATGAAAAATTACCAGACTAATAACTATTTGTAAAATATTTAAGTATCACATTATATAATTAAGATATTCTCCATTACAGAAGAAGCATTTAGCTTTAATGAGTGTTAAAGATTACAATTAATTCAGAAAAGAGAATGGGATCTCAAGAAAGTCAATATATCTGTATTAAATCTCATTATACATTCACTTTCTAACAAGGATACTCAAGAGTTTCAAGATATAAAACATGATTTTCAGTTAAGTTGCCAAAAGTTCTCTAAGGTTAAGACTAGAATTAATACAGGTCTTCAGAAAAATGTTGTCTCTTCCACAATAGCAAAAAATTATAGTCATTTCTAGAGACAGTAGACACTAGAGAGAGGTATTTGCAGGCTTCATTTGAATACTCACAAGTTGAAGTTTCACTAGATTGTACTCATGGGATCTGTTGAAGGGCAGCCAATGGTCTGCTTAAAGCTAGTTTTAATTCATCTCTAAATACTTCACATTATTTCATTATATTATATAAGGGTTTAAAGACCAGGACATAGTTACCCTTGGAAACTATGTAATTTGCCTGCAATAAATTAGGTTTAATGTGAAAATGTTCATCTATTCCAAGCTCATGCTGATTTTATTTGAATCAATTCCTGACAGAAATAAAGGAGGCAGGAGAGAAAAGAAAGGATAAAACAAAGTTGCATTGTGTTCTCTGCCGCTGGGGCAAGTTCAATGGATGGGATCTTCTTCAAGGAGTCTTCACTAAACATATGGAGGGACACTCATATGGAGTGATTTCCATCAGAAGCAGTAGAATAATGTATGCAAGAGGTCACTACGGTGTCAGGCTACAGCATAAGGATTAGAATTGAACCTATGCTGTAAAAATTGAGAGTCACAATGCCAACTTTAGTGGAATTCCCCATTCTTAAAATTATGATCTAACCTCTAGTGGTTGTAGTTATGAAATAGCTACTGAAGTACGCCCAAAAGCAGAGACTATTTAATTTCTCTTGTTGCCCATAATTTTGATAATTTCATCTTGCTTAAGACACCACTGGCTTTAGATTTAGAAGAGACTCATCAAGCCTGAATAACCAGAAACTTCTCTCCATTTTGGCTACTGTTTATAATTCTGGAAGGTGCTACTCAGACTTATGGGGGTGAAAGATATCCAAAAATGAACTACACATGTTGGAATAACGATCTTTCAGGCAAGATGTGTTAACTGGATCTATAGCAGCAGGGTTGCTATGGGATAACCAAGAAGCCTCTAGTTGAATTTGAAGCCTGATTCATAGGAAGAAATTCTTAACTGGCACTGTAAAACTGAAACAAACTAACAAACAAATACTAACAGCAATAAAAAACATTCATGGGAGTTTCTATGTCCTATAAGGAATTGTACTACTACTTTTTTTTTGTTAAATCAGAGGTTCTCAATCTTCCTAATGCTGCTTTCTTAATGCAGTTCCTTGCATTGAAGTCGCTTGCAGCCATATTTTTTTTTGTTGCCACTTCATGACTAATTTTGTTAATGGTATGAATCATAGTGTGAATATCTGTGTTTTTTGATGGACCCAAAGGGGTCACAGATTGTGAAAATCTCTGCTAATTCATCATGTTGTCAAGTTACTATCTAATCATCCATATTTATATCCATAGATTGTGCTGTTCTGAACCTTTGTCAGAAAGCTTTATACATTGTACAGTGGTTAGTGTAAAGCTAGCAACTGGTCAGTGCTAAAAGATAGGGTGAAAGTTTAGTCTTATATGAAACATAGATCTCCCATCCCTGCCCTAAGGTTCAGCCCATACTAAGGAAGAGGAGGCAGAAATACAAGAGCCAAACTATTGTTGGAAAGCTGTGAATTCACTTCTGGACATGACATGACTCAAGCACGTGTGGTTCCACAGTGGCTCTGGCTACCTGCACAAAACCTTCACAAAATATTCAGTTAACATTCTATCAGGGGTGGTAGAGCTGCTTCTGAGGTCCATCCCCTAGCAGAGGAGCTGATGGCAGTTCTAGACTGCCCAGTTGGGGAGCAACACATTCTTCTGGGGCTATAGTCATTGATAGGCCGATAACACTCCATTGGAGGGTACTACTCTTGTAATGGGAGAACCTAAAAGGTATTATGGATATTTGGAAGGGACTATTATCAGATACTTGTGTGTGTGTGTGTGTGTTCAATGCTAAATGCCTTAAGGCTCAGTCTGTATTATGGAAGAGGGGCAGAAATATAAGAGCCAAACTCTCTCTCTGTCTCTCTGTCTCTCTCTGTCTCTCTCTGTCTCTCTCTGTCTCTGTATCTCTTTCTCTCTATAGATAGATAGATAGATAGATAGATAGATAGATAGATAGATAGATAGATAGATAGATAGATAGATAGATAGATAGATAGATAGATGAAATCTTCACATGAAATTTTCAAAGAATAAGTTATGAGTACTAATCAGTACTATTGTTAACTAGAGATGTTTTAATAAAAAGCTGACATTTGGATTGGGAATTAAAGTGAGAGTTTTGTGCTATTCTTTAGGTGTGTGTCCTACTTCAATGGCTAATAGTCAAATCAACCCAGTGGCAGGGTTTTGCAGCTATTAGAATAATCATCTACTCAAACTCTACTAGGAAGAATTTAACATGTACAGGTCAACTTCCCATATACAAAGTATTGGTGGAAAGAATGCTTTCTATCCTGAAGTTCATTCAGCAAATAGAGGAAAATGCACAGAGCCTGGATAAAGTGGACTATGGTTTGCATAAAATAATCACACACCAACTGTGTTCTTTTTCTGAGGGTACACTTAGAGTTATGCACATGTGTATTTTTCTGAAGGAAATAATTCAATTTAATAGCATTTGTCCCTCTGAGGATCGTAATGGGATGAAGGTAATAACATTAGTTTTTTATGAGAATGGATTTGCACATTTCTTGTATAATCAAAAGCTAATTAAAGTGTAATGGATATTAGGTAAATAATCTACTTCTTTCCATATTTCCCAGAGAAGAATTATTCTCTCATTTTTGTCCAATCATCTGGAATAATCTCAGTTTAACTTGGAATGAAAGTCTTGGCTTTTTACCTGTGTTTCTCAGACAATTTCTGCTATGGCTTTCTCTCTCTTTATTACAAAAATGTTTCCTTGAAAACATAACAGAAATTTTATCACAATGACAAAAGATGCCTGATTGGTATTAAATTTCCCTTCCTATGTTAGAGATGTCTACGTTTCTGAATATGGTGGCTACATTTTTCTTCCATGTGTCATTTTGTAAGATATCAGAAGAATTCCCACTAATAGTTGAAACTGCATGGAGAGAGATGTGAACAGAAATGCAATTATCATATTGGACTCTTTCCAAGTCACCAGGATCATTCCACTGTCAAAAAGTGTGGGAGGGCATCTGTTTCAGGTGGGCAAGGTCAGGTCCTACAGTTTGCATCTCATTAAACACTGCCAGCATAAAGGGCCCTAGCAATGTGTTCTGAAGCTGACTGACAGCATCTAGGGAGAAAGAAAGATCCTGCTTCTTGCATCCCTTAATTTCACTCACTCTTTTTTTTAAAATTAGATATTTTCTTTATTTACATTTCAAAGGTTATCCCCTTACCTCATTTCCCCTTTGAAAACACAATATCCCATCCCCCCTCACCCTACTCACCAACCCACCCACTCCTGCTTCCTTTCCTGGCATTCCCCTACATTGGGGCATTGAGCCTTTACAGGATCAAGGCCCTCTCCTCTCATTGTTGTCCAACAAGGCCATCCTCTGCTACATATGCAGCTGGAACCATGGGTCCCTCCATGTGTACTCTTTGGTCTCTGGGAGCTCTGGGGATACTGGTTGGTTTACATTGTTGTTCTCTTAATTCCTCCCATTTTCCCTGGAATCTGTACTAACATAATATTGACACTGATATACAAAGCTGATGAAATTGGAGATATTTAGGTGGAAAAAAATGAGCATGCATAGCAACAAGGGAAAAGATTCAGAAAGGTTTGTTCTGCAGGTTGTGGATGCATCCTTTATGCTCCATTATTCTTTTAATATGTAAAACACAAAAACTTGTATTTGTGTGTAGAAAAAATATATTTATGATGTAAGTGTATATTATCATACTTACTTTTTCCATTACTTTAAGAATACTATACTTAAAGCAATTTAAGGGAGAATCTCTCTTGATCCACAACCTAACATTGTGGTGTGTTATGATGACACATCATAGCAATGGGACCCTGAAGCATTGGGCAATAGTGCACTTATCACATCTCAGGACTTTATACATCTCAGGACCCAAGTCCAAGGAATATTGCCATGTACTTTCAGCATGACTCACCTCAATGTACCGAATCACTATAATTCCTCACAGGCACACCAAAGGTTTTAGCTTAGCTATAATTCCTCACAGGTGTGCCTGGACATTTGTCCCTTGAACCCTGGTGATTTCAGGACCCAACAATTTGACAAGTAACACTAACCACACACACACACACACACACACACACACGCACATGCACACGCACACGCACGCATGCGCACACACACACAGACACAGAAAGAGAGAGAAATAGAGAGAATTTATTTTAATATCTTAAAATATTTAAGAAGACATGATATACCATTCTAAATAATGCATGTTTTCTTCATGAGGTATATTTGCTTTATATCAACCTTTAGTCTCTGACCTTCATCATGCTTCTTATTATATTGCATTACTCTGCTGCCCACAAAAGTCATAGGGGCATCAGTACTTTCTTATACATGAAAAGCTTCTCACTAGTAAAAATGACTCCTAGAAATAAATATGTTTATAACCAGAAAACTTGACTTTCTGTATTCCTGAGAGATATATTTGTACTACTACAACTCTTCAAAGTTTTCAATGAGATGCTGCTGCCCAGTTTCTCCCAGGCCCTGGGAAAATACCTATATTGCTCTTCAAGATGGTATTCTTCCTCTGTGTGCTATTAAAAAGAAAGACTGAATACTAGAAAATAGAAAGATTTTGTGGCATGAATGCCAAAGAAATATTTAGCCCAGAGCATTTGTTGTTCAATATGTTTTTACTATGCATATCTTTTCGTTTCAACAAAAGTAGAGAATCTGTTGAGTACAGAATTATTCTGTTTTATTTATGCCTTTATATAGGTTGATGTGACTATAGAATGAAATACACAGAGGGGGAAGGGGAGAAGGTGAGGGAAAGGGAATGAGGGAGGGAGAAAGAGAGAAAGACAGAGAGAGGTGGAGAAGGATAGAGAATCTGTAAGTAAAACTATATTTTATTTGGTTTTATTATGTAGTCTTGTCATAGGTGCAGAGCACAGGAAATGTCATAGTGCAGAAATATGTTACACTTTTAGTATAACAGTGCCTATGTGTGTAGAGTTTAAGGATTCTTTGGATGAAAGGTTTCAAAAGGCTACTCAGTGAAAAATAAGTCCATGCTGGGGCAGTATGCATGAAACATAACTCAATAACAGTATTCTGATTATGGTTGTAATGTCTAGAAAGAAAGGGAAAGGAAATCAATCCATCGAAAAGCAAGAAAGTATGAATCAGGAACTCCTCTGGGCTGATGATGCCCTGAAGAGGTCATGCCTCTTTCTCAAGGTCTGCATATAACCTGGGTAAACAAATAATTGCAAGCTTATATTACTTAATTTAGGAATATGATTAAGGTTTAACAGCCCAGTCAGGGAAACAGGAGCCACAAACAGCCAATAGAGTCAGGAACAGCCCCTGCTCCAGTTGTTGCGGGTAACTTGTGTAAAGGACCAAATTGTACATTTGCTGCTTATGTCAGTGGGGCCTAGGTTCATCCTTTTATGCTCTTTGATTGATGATTCAGTCTCTGGGAAACCCCAAAGATACAGTTGAGTAGACTCTGTTGGTCTTCTCGTAGAGTTCCTATCTTTTCCCAGTTCTTCAATCCTTCCCCCATAAGCCTTCTCAAACTTGTTCTAATGGTTTTCTGGTCTCAGTGGGAGAGAATGTGTATAGTCACTTGAGGTGCCAAGATATATTGGTACCCAGAGTGGAGGGACCTCCTCCTTCTCAGAAGTGAAGGCCAAGGGTGGAGGAGTGGCCATATGAGGGGCACTGCGAGTGGAGGTGTCTGTGATTGGGGTTTAAAGTGATTTAATTAATTAAGTAATTAATTAATCAATTAATTAATGGGAAAATGTTTAATAGTGAAGCCTCATGATTAAAATAATGCTAAATATCTCTTTCCCAAATAGATATAGGCTAACCTGAAGCAATACAATTGTATTTGAACATTCAGGGCAGTGGCACAAGAGCTAGAATCTTGGTCTCTTGAAACACAAGGAAGCAGATATTCAAGAAAAATACCTTGATTGTTTTGAGGTCCACTAGTTTGTGGTATGAATCAGATCAATCATCATATTAGACTTCACTATGACTTGCAAATGATATTTAAGCCTATGGAGTCATTAATGTGTTATCAAGGAATGTCTGTATCAGTTGATTCTTGACACCTGTTCATGTGACCTGGTCTATATTTGTATCTCATGCTTTCCTCTCAATTGGATTGGGAGTATGTTTGGATAGTTAGACTACTATTGTTAAGTAATCACATCCTATCAAGGATATAGACTAGCAGAATGATACATCATTGCTGGTGCTTTCAGCAGGTGGATGCTAAGGGAATGTGTATTTTTTCACCACAAATTTACAGAGTTAGGAGAGACTGCTGAAGTCTATATCAGCAGTTCATATGTGTATGGGCAGTTAGGAATTAATATATGCACCATTAGATATTAGCTCTCTCTCTATCTGTATATAGGCAATGAAAATGTCTTTAATTAAATCATAATAGTGAAATGAAAAAAATCTCTTTATGTAATTAAATCATAATTATGGAACTTCCCTTTCTTTCTTCTCTTTGATGTTTCTATGGTCCCTGCTTCCTTTCAAATTCATAGCCTCTTTAAAATAGACATATAATACATATACACATAAAATATTAATATAACCCACTGAGCCTATTTAGTGTTTCTTATATGAATGTGTCTTTAGGACTAACCATTTGGGATTGGGTAAATACATAAGGGGTTCTTCTGGGAAATACCTATTCTTTCCTTCTTTCCTTATTTACTCATCATGCAGGTGTGGGACCCAGTGATGTCCCCCACTTACATTGGCATGTCAATTTGACATGTCATTGCTGGGGTCTTGTTTAAGCATCCAAATGACTCACATTTTGTTGGAAGAGCTTTCATGTAGCATCTAGAAGACACAGCCTTCAGTGTACATGCTATTCCTCTGACTCTTATAATCTTTCCAAACCCTCTTCTGTAATACTCCCTAAGCTTTAGATGCGGAGGTTGTGACATAGACAGTCTTTTAATAGGAAATGTATCACTTTGTCAATAATGCATGAAAAACACAGAGCCAACAAAACACATTGCACCATTATCTCTTAAGAACATGTACCATTGCCAACATTGTTTAATTGTATAACTTAAATCCTATGTTTGCCATTCTATGTAATGGTGCACTTCAGAGAGAAAAAGTGATGGGTGAGTATCTTATAGATATTTTCATTAGTATATTTTCATCAGTAGTACAAAATTCATCATCTAAACCTATATACTTTCTGCTAATAGAAGAAATAGCAGCATGAGTAGTTTTGTTTTTATTACCAATAAAGGCAACAAGGAAAAATGAAAATTAAACTTGATGTAGAAAAAGATATTTATAATCATTAGGAGATAAAATTATTACCGAATCCTTTCTTATCCATTGGTTATTTGACACAAACTAAACAGATGTTCTAATGGAGAGATCTGGAAGCATGCATTTCACTGTCATTGCACATTAATTTAATGAGGAATTAGATTAACTGCATTGTAACATGCAAAACTAACCCTTTCCTATAAGTAATTTCAAAACCACCTACACTCTCTAGAGAATTGTGACAGCAGTGCTCAATCCAGTCTGTAAAATTTATAGGTAGATATTCAATTAGATTATGGTCTTCAGGGTTTTACACAAAATTTATTCATGCCTTATCGTCCACATTTTCAAAGCAGTTCCATTAAGCATTCCAATGCCTCAACATTGAGAGCTTTATTATCATAGAATTTTTTGCATGAAAAGGAAATATGGCCTGCTCATTTGGAAAACATTTTATGGTGTTAAACCATCTCTTACCTCAACAGAGCTCATGTGTTCCTTTATTTTCTAAAGCTTGATGGCCCTATACTGACAGCAAAGATGTAAATGGACTTCTATATTAAAGAAAGAGTTAATAGAGGCATAAAAATGTACAGTCTGCTATTCTTCAAGTAACTTACCTATTTTTGTTATGTTGTTACTTAGACTTGTCTCAGTGTCTTGAAAGTTTCTGCTTTTTTTTTTTAATGGTCATATATGTTTGGGAGGTTGATGCCATTTTGTTCTTAGTGATGACTGTAGAGAGTTGTCCAGTCTTTAAAGTATGATGACAAATTTTTCTCCACTCTGCTCACACAGTTCGCTTCATAAGCAGATTGGTGCTTATGACAAAACATTTAGTTTTTTGCAGTCTATTCTGGATTCAGTTTCTGATCCCCCTGCCTCAGTTTTCCTAGATCTATGGATAGAGGTGTTAGCATCCAAGCCTAATTTCTTTACAGAGAGAAGTTTTCTGGAAATTTTACTAGGATGACAAGATACTTGTGTGAATAATCAATGCTTCAGAGCAACTTAAACTGCAATGAGAAAACTCTTATATTCTGACAGGATTCTTACTTGATATTATTTTTGTCTTAAGCAAATAAACATTCTGTTGTTTACTTATATAGAATTATACTAAGTAGTAATATAATTTATAAGCACATGACAAATGCTTAATATTTTGGGAACGAAAGTATATGTCTCTATAAAATATACTTCCTACAATAAGGGGCATAAGCCATTTAGGGAGATGTTTATTAATGTTGTATTTCAAGAAGGAGCATGTAAGTATTATAGAAACCAAAACAAGGTAGATGTTTCTGAATGAAGGAGTGAGTAGTAAATAGTAAAAAAAAGGGAAAGGAAACCTGGGCAAAAATTGTAACCACTCTATGAACCCAGTTTTGTATCTCAATTTATCCCAGTTTTCCTACTTTATGGTAGAGAATTGATCTCTGTGACAAAAAGGAATAGCCACAAGAATTTCAATTTATAGCTAATTATAAACAAAATTCCCTAAAGAAAATTCACCTCAAGGAATACAATATTTTTAAAATGTAGCCACATCAAATTATTTGAAAGTTCTATTTATTTGGCTTTAACGTGCTAGGGTTAAATTGGAATTAATCTAAATGATAATGAGATATGTTTGATTCACTAAATTATACTCTAAATAAAGACTATTTTTCTTACGTTTTTTATCATTTGTTATTGAGGAACTGTTAAAAAACTGTAAGTAATTCATTGAATTTTAATCTCATAATTGTTTTAACATTTTTTGAAAGATGGAAGAGTTTACTTTGGTTTGCAGTTCCAGTGGGATAAGAATCTATTATGACGGGGATTCACGGCAGCAAACTGTGGACATAAGGCAATGAGCAGGAATCTGAGAGCTCATATCCTTTCCTGTAAGCACAAAGCAAAAAGAGCAAACAGAAGGCACACAAGGCTTTTTAATAGCAAAGCCTGCTCCCTCTAGGGCTACACCACCTAACCCTCCCCAACCACCATGCCTAACTGGAGACTGAGTATTCAAACACCTAGTACTGTGGTGAATGTTTCTTATTCAAACAACTATAAAGGATAATAATAATAATAATAATAATAATAATAATAATAATAATAATAATAATAATAATAAAGGCAGACGTACCACATATTGCACTTATTTTTTAATTTTCTAAGTTTTTTTGTTTACATTCCAAATGATTACCCCTTTCCCGTTTCCTCCCTCACCTAAAGTCCCATAAGCCCACTTCCTTCCCACTTTTCCCCATTCAACCCCCTCTCGCTTCTCTGTCCTGGCATTCCCCTATATCCAGTCTTTCCAGGATCAGGGTCTCTCCTTCCACCTTCTTGGAAATCTATTGATATATGAATTGTCTCAAGGTATTCCAAGATTCTGGGTTAATATACCCTTATCAGTGACTGCATACTATGTGTGTACTTTTGTGATTGGGTTACCTCACTAAGGATGATATTTTCCAGTTCTGACCATTTGCCTAAGAATTTCGTGAATTCATTGTTTTTAATTGCAGAGTAGTATTCCATTGTGTAAATATAAAACATCTTCTGAATCCATTCCTCCGTTGAGGGACATCTGGGTTCTTTCCAGCTTCTGGCTATTATAAATAAGGCTGCTATGAACATAGTGGAGCATGTGTCCTTATTGCATGCAGGAAAAGCCTCTGGGTATATGGCCAGGAGTGGTATAGCAGGATCCTCCGGGAGTGTCATGCCCAGTTTTCTGAGGAACCGCCAGATTGCTTTCCAGAGTGGTTGTACCAGCTTGCAATCCCACCAGCAGTGGAGGAGTGATCCTCTTTCTCCACATCCTCGCCAACAACTGCTGTCTCCTGTGTTTTTGATCTTAGCCATTCTGACTGGTGTGAGATGGTATCTCCAGGTAGTTTTGATTTACATTTACCTAATGACTAAGGATGATGATCATCTCTTTAGGTGCTTCTCAGCCATTAGATATTCTTCAGGTGAGAACTCTTTGTTTAGCTCTGTACCCCATTTTTTAATAGAGTTACTTGGTTCTCTTGAGTTTAACTTCTTGAGTTCTTTGTATATATTGGATATTAACCCTCTGTCAGATGTAAGGTTGGTAAAGATCATTTCCCAGTTAGTAGGTGCTGCTTTGTCTTTTTGACAGTGAATTTGCCTTACAGAAAATTTGTAATTTTATGAGGTCCCATTTGTCAATTCTTGATCTTAGAGCATAAGCTATTGGAGTTCTATTCAGGAAATTCTCCCCTGTGCCCTTATGTTCAAGGTTCTTCCCTAGTTTCCTTTCTATTAGTTTCAGTGTGTCTGGTTTTATGTGGAGGTCCTTGATCCACTTGGAATTGAGCTTAGTGGAAGGAGATAAGAATGGGTCAATTTGCATTCTTCTGCACGTTGACCTCCAGTTGAGCCAGCACCATTTGTTGAAAAGGTTGTCTTTTTTTTCCACTGGATGGTTTTAGCTCCTTTGTTAAAGATCAAGTGACCATAGGAGTGTGGATTCATTTCTGGGTCTTCAATTCTGTTCCATTGATCTACATGCCTGTCACTGTACGAATACCATGCAGTTTTATTTTAATTTCTAAGTTTTTTTTATTTACATTCAAAATCATTTCCCCTTTTCCGTTTCCTCCCTCCCCGAAAGTCCCATAAGTCCCCTTCCTTCCCTCTTTTCCCCATTCAACCCCCCCTCACTTCTCTGTCCTGGCATTCCCCTACATCCAGTCTTTCCAGGACCAGGGGTCTCTCCTTCCATCTTCTTGGAAATCTATTGATATGCGATTTGTGTCTAGGGTATTCCGAGATTCTGGGTTAATATCCCCTTATCAGTGACTGCATACCATGTGTGTTCTTTTGTGATTGGGTAACCTCACTAAGGATGATATTTTCAAGTTCTGACCATTTGCCTAGGAATTTCGTGAATTCATTGTTTTTAATTGCAGAGTAGTATTCCATTGTGTAAATGTACCACAACTTCTGAATCCATTCCTCCGTTGAGGGACATTTGGGTTTTTCCCAGCTTCTGGATATTATAAATAAGGCTTCTATGAACATAGTGGAGCATGTGTCCTTATTGCATGCAGGTAAAGCCTCTGGGTATATGCCCAGGAGTGGTATAGCTGGATCCTCCGGGAGTGTCATGCCCAGTTTTCTGAGGAACCACCAGACTGCTTTCCAGAGTGGTTGTACCAGCTTGCAATTCCACCAGCAGTGGAGGAGTGTTCCTCTTTCTCCACATCCTTGCCAACAACTGCTGTCTCCTGTGTTTTTGATCTTAGCCATTCTGACTGGTGTGAGATGGAATCTCAGGGTTGTTTTGATTTGCATTTCCCAAATGACTAAGGATGATGATCATCTCTTTAGGTGCTTCTGAGACATTAGATATTCTTCAAGTCAGAACTCTTTGCTTAGCTCTGTACCCCATTTTTTAATAGGATTACTTGCCTCTCTGGAGTTTAACTTCTTGAGTTCTTTGTATATATTGGATATTAACCCTCTGTCAGATGTAGGGTTGGTAAAGATCATTACCCAGTTAGTTGATTGCCACTTTGTCTTTTTGAGAGTGTATTTGCCTTGCCAAAACTTGGTAATTTAATGAGGTCCCATTTGTAAATTCTTGATCTTAGAGCATAGCTATTGAAGTTATATCAGAAAATTATCCACTGTGTCCATATGTTCAAGGTTTTTCCCTAGTTTCCTTTCTATTAGTTTCAGTGTGTCTGGTTTTATGTGGAGGTCCTTGATCCACTTGGAATTGAGCTTAGTGCAAGGAGATAAGAGTGGGTCAATTTGCATTCTTCTGCATGTTGACCTCCAGTTGAGCCAGTACCATTTGTGGAAAAGGCTATCTTTTTCCCACTGGATGGTTTTAGCTCCTTTGTCCAAGATCAAGTGACCATAGGAGTGTGGATTCATTCCTGGTCTTCAATTCTGTTCCATTGATCTACATTCCTGTCACTGCACCAATACCATGTGGTTTTTAACACTATTGCTCTGTAGTACAGCTTGAGGTCCGGGATACTGATTCCCCCAGAGGTTCTTTTACTCTTGAGAATAGTTTTAGCTATCCTAAGTTTTCTGTTATTCCAGATGAATTTTTGAATCGCTCTTTCTAACTCTATGGAGAATTGAGTTGGGATTTTGAAGGGGATTGCATTGAATCTGTATATTGCTTTTGGCAAGATGGACATTTTTATTTTATTAATACTGCCAATCCATGAGCATGGCAAATTTTTCCATCTTCTGAGGTCTTATTCAATTTCTTTCTTCAGAGACTTGAAGTTCTTTTCATACATATCTTTCACTTGTTTGGTTAGAGTCACACCAAGATACTTTATATGGTTTGTGGCTATCGTGAAGGGTATCATTTCTCTTACTTCTTTCTCAGACTGCTTATACTTTGAGTATAAGAAGGCTACTGACTTGCTTGAGTTGAATTTGTATTGGGCCACTTTGCTGAAGTTGTGTATCAGCTGTAGGAGTTCTCTGGTGGAGTTCTTTGGGTCGCTTAAATATGCTATCATATCGTCTGCAAATAGGGATAATTTGACTTCTTCCTTTCCAATTTGTATCCCTTTGACCTCTTTTTGTTGTCTAATTACTCTAGCTAGAACTTTAAGTACTATATTGTAAAGATATGGAGAGAGTGGGCAGCCTTGTCTAGTCCCTGATTTTAGTGGGATTGCTCCAAGTTTCTCTCCATTTAGATTGATGTTGGCTACTGGTTTGCTGTAAATTGCTTTTACTGTGTTTAGATATGGTCCTCGAATTCCTGATCTTTCTAAGACCTTTAACATGAAAGGATGCTGAATTTTTTCAAATGCTTTCTCAGCATCTAATGAAATGACCATGTGTTTTCTTTCTTTGAGATTGTTTATGTAGTAGATTACATTGATGGACTTCCTTATATTGAACCATCCCTGCATCCCTGGGATGAAGCCTACTTGATCATAGTGAATGATCGTTTTGATGTGTTCTTGGATTTGGTTGGCAAGAATTTTATTGAGTATTTTTACATCGATATTCATAAGAGAGATTGGCCTGAGATTCTATTTCTTTATCGGATCTTTGTGTGATTTTGGTATTAGCATAATTGTGGCTTCATAAAACGAGTTGGGTAGTGTTCCTTCTGTTTCTATTTTGTGGAATAGTTTGAAGAGTATTGATGTTAGGTCTTCTTTGAAGGTCTGATATAATTCTGCACTAAAACCATCTGGACCTCTGATTTTTTTTGGTTGGTAGTCTTCCAATGACCTCTGCTATTTCTTCAGGGGTTATAGGACAGTTTAGATGGTCTATTTGATCCTGATTCAATTTTGGCATTTGGTATCTGTCTAGGAAATTGTCCATTTCCTCGAGATTTTCTAGTTGTGTTGAATACAGGCTTTTGTAGGAGGATCTGATGATTTTTTGAATTTCCTCAGTTTCTGTTATCTCTCCCTTTTCGTTTCTGATTTTGTCAATTTGGATACTGTCTCTGTGCCCTCTGGCTAGTCTGGCTAAAGGTATGTATCTTGTTGATTTTCTCAAAGAAACAACTCCTAGTTTAGTTGATTCTTTGTATGGTTTTGTTTGTTTCTACTTGATTGATTTCAGCCCTGAGTTTGAGGATTTCCTGCCTTCTATTCATCTTGGGTGTATTTGCTTCTTTTTGTTCCAGGGCTTTCAGATGTGCCATTAAGCTGCTAGTGTATGCTGTCTTCTGTTACTTTTTGGCGGCAATCATGGCTATGAATTTTCCTCTTAGCACAGCTTTCATTGGGTCCCATAAATTAGGGTATGTTGTGCCTTCATTTTCATCAAATTTGAAAAAGTGTTTTCTTTCTTTATTTCCACCTTGACCAAGTTATCATTGAATAGAGCATTGTTCAGCCTCCATGTGTATGTGGGTTTTCTGTTGTTTTTGTTGCCAATGAAGACCACCCTTATTCCACAGTGATCTGATAGGAGACATGGGATTAGTTCTATATTCTTATATCTGTTGAGGTTTGATTTGTGACCAATTATATGGTCAATTTTGGAGAAGGTACCATGAGGTGCTGAGAAGAAGTTGTATTATTTTGATTTAGGATGAAATGTTATATATATATATATATATATATATCTGTTAGTTCCATTTGGTCCAAGGCTTCAATTAGATTCACTGTGTCCCTGTTTAGTTTCTGCTTTCCTGAATGATCCATTTCAGAGAACGGGGTGTTGAAGTCACCCACTTTTATTCTGTGAGGTGTGATGTGTGCTTTGAGCTTTAGTAAAGTTTCTTTTACGAATGAGGTTGCCCTTTCATTTGGAGCATAGATATTCAGAAATGAGAGTTCTTCTTGGTGGATTTTTCCCTTGATCAGTATGTAGTGTCTTTCTGTGTCTTTTTTGATGACTTTAGGTTGAAAGTCAATTTTATCTGATATTAGGATTGGTATTCCTGCTCGTTTCCTTGGACCATTTGCTTGTAAGATTGTTTTCCAGCCTTTTACTCTGAGGTCATGTTTGTCTTTGACACTGAGGTGTGTTTCCTGCACGTAGCAAAATGCTGGGTCCTGTTTACGTATTCAGTCTGTTAGTCTATGTCTTTTTATTGGGGAATTGAGACCATTGATATTAAGAGAGATTAAGAGTAGTGATTATTGCCACCTGCTATTCTTGATGCTATCTTTATGTTTGAGTGTTTATCTAATTTTGGGTTTGATGCAAGAAGGTTACTATCTCATTTTTTCCAGGGTGTTGTTTCTCTCCCTGTATTGGCGGTTTCCACCTATTATCCTTTGCAGGGCTGGGTTTGTGGAAAGATATTGTGAAAATTTGGTTTTATCATGGATTATCTTGATTTCTCCATCTATGGTGATTGAGAGTTTTGCTAGGTATAGTAGTCTAGGCTGGCATTTGTGCTCTCTTAGTGTCTGCATGAAATCTGCCCAGGATCTTCTGGCTTACATAGTCTCTGGTGAGAAGTCCGATGTGATTCAGATAGGTCTTCCTTTATATGTTACTTGGTCTTCTTCTCTTACTGCTTTTATTATTCTTTCTTTGTTTAGTACATTTGGTGTTTTGATTATTATGTGACGGGAGGTATTTCTGTTCTGGTCCAGTCTGTTTGGAGTTCTGTAGGCTTCTTGTACGTTCATTGGCATCTCTCTCTTTAGGTTAGGCAAGTTTTCCTCCATAATTTTGTTGACGATATTTACTGGTCCTTTAAGTTGCAAATCTTCACTTTCTTCTATATCTATAATCCTTAGGTTTGGTCTTCTCATTGTGTCCTGGATTTCCTGGATGTTTTGGGTTACACGTTTTTTGCATTTTGTATTTTTTTTGACTGTTGAGTCGATGCTTTCTATGGTATCTTCAGCACCTGAGATTCTTTCTTCCATCTCTTGTATTCTATTGTTGATATTTGCCTCTATGTCTCCTGATTCTTCCCAAGGTTTTCTATCTAAAAAATTGTCTCCCTTTGTGATTTCTTAGTTGTTATTTCCTTTTTTAGATCCTGGATGAATTTGCCGAGATCCATCACTTGTTTGTTTGTATTTTCCTGTTTTTCTTTAAGGTATTTTTGCATTTCCTCTTTCAGGTTTTCTGCCTGTTGACCCAAGTTCTCCTGTATTTCTCTAAGCAATTTTTGTGTTTTCTCCTCATGGACTCCCATCTGTTGATCCTTAGTCTCCTGCATTTCTTTAAGAAGTTCTCGTGTTTCCTTTTTAAGGGCATCTATCCGTTGATTCATTTCTTTAAGTGATTTTTGTGTTGCCTCCCTATGGGCCTCCATCTGTTGACCCATATTCTTCTGCATTTCTTTATGCCATTTTTGTGATTCATTTGAAAGGGCATCTACCTGTTGATTCATTTCTTTAAGTGATTTTTGTGTTGCCTCCTTATGGGCCTCCATCTGTTGACCCATGTTCTACTGCATTTCTCTAAGCAAAATTTGTGTTTCCTTTGTAAGGGCTTCTAACCGTTGATTCATGGTCTCCTGTAATTCTTTATGAGATTTATTTGTCTTTCTTGAAATCCTCTAATAGCATCATCAGAAGTGATTTTAAATCCAGATCTTGTCTTTTGGGTGTGATGGTGTATCCAGGACTTGCTGCTGTTGGAAAGTAGGGTTTGGGTGGTGCCATATTACTTTGATTTCTGTTAGTAACATTCCTACATTTGCCTTTTGCCATTGATTACCTCTGGTGTTAGTTGGTTCTGCTGTCACTGGCTGTTGGTTGGACCTCCTTTGAGCCTGCAATGCTATTTCTGACTCCCCTGCTTTACCGGGATTTCCCTGGCACTGATTTCTGGGGACTGCCCTGTTCCTGATTGACTTTGGAGCCCTGATGTGCCTTGCCCTAAGAGATATTATATTGGGGAATCCCTGCACATCCAAAGGCTCAGTGTACTGGATTCCTGAGCTGAGGTCGCCAAGGGGAGGCTGGTACATTCCTGCCCTCTGTGGGTGTGCTCTCTCACAAAGCGGGGTGGGGGTGGGGGTTGGGGGGTGGGGGGGAGTTGTCCCTCTGCAGGGCGGATGTCCCACAGCAGAGCTTGCACGTCTGTTACCCAGCCTACCTGCCCAGCTCTTGGGAGCAGTGACACACCAGCTGCCTGAGCCCCAAGTGATATTATGCCTGATTGTCTCTGTGTCTGGAGGCTCGAGTTGGCCTGTTGTCGGAGCAATGATGGCGGAGTGCACTTTGCACTCTCTCTGCGCAGATCACTCTGCAGGGCAGATGGCCCACAGCAGAGCTGGTGTGTAGGTTACTGCAGACCTGCCCAGCTCTTGGGAGCAGGGAGCACACAAGCTGCCTGAGACCCAAGCGATATTATGCTTGACTGTCCCTATGTCTCCACATATTGCACTTAATCTTAGCCAAGAAGGGGTAGAACTGTCACATGACTCAGTAATCCTTGGTGTCCTACTTTGCTTTTCTGTTGCTGTGATAAACACCATGGACAAAACAACTTAAGAGAGAAGGGGGCTTACATGGCTTTCACTACCAGATCATAATCCATCACTGAGGAAAGTCAGTGCAGGAGTCAAGCAGAACTGAAGCAGAAACCATGGAGTGTTGTCTGTCCTGCCTTCTATTCAGCTTTGGTGTCTCCTGTGACAACAGTTATGGTCACTGTGTCTCTGGCTTTCCAATTGTGTTGTCTCTTAGTAGCAGATATAGAGTGGATATGGAATGTGTCCCAAAGACCAATGTGTTAGAAGCTTGACCCAAAACTTGACACTATTTGAAGATGGTAGAATTTTTCAACAGGTGGGGCATGTCTTTGGAAGGGATATGTTGATATTAGTCATTCCTTTCTTTTGCTTTCCAGCCATGATATCAGTGGCCCACTATGTGCTACTGTTGTGAGCCTAAAGTGAGCCAAACAATTAGAACCTAAGAAATAAATGTGACTTTTATAATAATTGTGAATGGCAAAAATGAATTAAATTAATTAGATCAGAATGTTCTCAGACAATAGTTAATATTTGTACAGACCATCAGTATTATGTCATGAATGAATCACCAAGTTCATAAAAATAAATTCCCAAATGTTCTATCAACGTCAAAATTGGTTCTCCACTGGTTCTACTTATGGTCAGAGCAGTTAGATACTAAAAATTCCTTGCATACAGATAAATGGATTAGAGTATTATCCTAATGACTAGAAGCTATAGAAATTTCTTTCTAATTTTAGGGGATTTCTCACATCTTCCCCCAAGACTATTTCAACAAGATATACAAAGATTCATCAAGGAGTGAGTATTGAGTAAAACCACTTGCACAAAGACAAATTGATCATTCATGAAAGTCTAAGGGTGAGACCATTTGATCTCCAGCTATAGTTATTTATCTTTTCTTGTGACATCTAGTCACATCATCCATCCTCCTTCTGAAAGTTCAATGATCCAAAAGTCAGAACTCAGGTACCAGCTGAGTGTTGATCCACAGTAAACCCTTGGTGTCATGGGTTTTCAGATGAGAATGCCCTTGTGGCTATTCTCCTTAAAGATGGATCTTAGGGCATATTGGAGTCTGTAATGAGAATGAGATGTAATGACTAGCTTTATTTCTATTTTAAAATTCCTTGCTCCAAACTGTATGTTATTTTGTAACACAAACACAGCATGCATGAAAGTACATGAATACACTGCGTATGTGTGAGATGTTACCATTGGGAACTGGATAATAAAGGAGTTTCTGCCAAAGGTTTTGTTCATAAAAGCAATGCCCAGGAAGTGAAAGACTGGGAATACTGAGCATTAAATTCAAAGGTACATTTGATCTGCACTGAGCTACTGCTATGAATCATAATATAACTATCTATGTTTTCTGATGGTCTGAGGCAACAGACATAAAGTTTGATTCTCAAAGAAGTAGTTACTAACAAGTTAAAAGGTAGTTGCACACAGGTTAAGAACCACTGCTCAATTATGTGATATCCAATGGTTTCTTTAGCTAGATTTTTGGAATGTTATGTATTTAGAAAAGAAAACAAGTGAGGAGTTTTGAAATATCTTGTGATTTAAAATATTCTTATGTATTTCCAGTATACTATATTGACCTCAATATGTATTTTAGTGTTCTTCATATTTTGCATATTATCTTTGTGACTCATTTGATGTGTGTCACTTATATCCTTGCAGCATTTACTTACTCTCTTTTTACTGTCAGTTACCTAGGGGAGAAAGTTCACTGTTTCCTATCTTATATCCAGGTGAGTCCTGGCACCTCAGAGGAACATAATATAATGTTTGTAATACTAAAGACTTTGGGTCAGTTATGTTTCTTTTTCATGGAATATAATTAAAAGATTATATTCCATGTAAAAGTACAGATTATATTCCATGTAAAAGTACAGATTATATATATTATATTATATTAATTATATAATATATTATATAATATAATTATATATATATAATCTGTACTTTTCCAAATTCCAAAGAGTGTTCTCAGGATGAAACATTATGCTCCCAAGAGAAAATTTATCATCTATCAGCCTCTCAAGAAAGAAGACTAACATATGAATACTTTGGTCCTTCTTAGAAGGGGGAACAAAATACTGATGGGAAGAGATACAGAGACAAAGTGTGGAGCAGAGACTGAAGGAAAGACCATCCAGAGACTGCCCCACCTGGGGATCCATTCCATTTACAGTCCCAAACCCAGATACTATTGTGGATGCCAACAAGTGCTTGCTGACAAGAGTCTGATATAGCTGTCTCCTGAGAGGCTTTGCCAGTATCTGACAAATACAGAGGAGGATGCTCTCAGCCAACCATTGGACTGAGCACAAGGTCCCCAGTGGAGGAGCTAGAGAAAGGACCAACAGAGCTGAAGGAGTTTGCAGCCCTTTAGGAGGAACAACAATATAAACCAACAATACCCCCAGAGCAATCAGGGATTAAACCACCAACAAAAGAGTACACATGGAGGGACCAATGGCTCCAGCTGTACATGTAGCAGAGCATGGCCTTGTTGGATATCAAAGGGAATAGAGGCTCTTAGTCCTGAAAAGGCTAGATGCCCCAGGATAGGGGAATGCCAGGACAGAGAAGCAGGAGTGAATGGGTTGGTAAGCAGGGGGAGGGGGGATGGAATAGGGGGTTTTCAGAGGCGAAACCAGGAAAGGAGATAACATTTGAATTGTAAATAAAGAAAATATCTAATAAAAAATTTTAAAGTAAAATAAAAGAGAGAGAATTCATTTCCAGATAATTTTGAATATCAATGACAATGGGAAAATTTAACACAAGAAATAAAATTTAAAAAATGAATCCGGATTTGATCAAAAATCTAATTAAAATGATTCCAATAAATGACCTTGTTAATAAACAATTTATCCTGATCTAGATACAACAAACTAGTGTAAATATTGCCAAAACTATTGTATCAAATAACAGAAATATTTTCTTAGTTGGACCTGAAATTTTATACTTCCTCTATATCCCAACATATTTAGGAGGTAGTATAATAGGTGTACATAGTTAAATAATGTATTATTTCTCCTAAATTGACTTTTTCATTCACCATGTACTTGAACTATAAGAGGGAATTTTCAACAGAGCCTACTGTTAAAAAAGAGTAACAATGACAAAAATGGCAAGTGTTTCTCCATTCTCATGCTACACTGGCTATGAGTGTCATTAATCCATGCAAACAGCTGTGTCCATGTTAGCATCTGAGGACATCAACTGTAATTCTGCATAGAAAGGTCAGTCCATCAAAATAAAAGTGAGGGCTTGCTATGCTTAAAATAATGCTCTGTATCACTCATAGAGCTTCCCATTTAAGTTATATTTGAGAGATGAACTTGACACTGTAGTGGTGATATTAGTGGGAGACATCTAATAATATTAATAATGTGCTAGAGTTCATTACCAATGAGTGATGAACTAGATGGCAATCCAAAAACTACACAGCACTTTTTAAATTTAAAACAATCCTTTGATGGTGATGCTACTTATATTTCAATCCCAAAAGGGGTTTGTTACATTGCCTGGAATTTCATCACTAATAAGAGCAGGGTCAAGGACTTAAACCCAGGCGGTTTCATAAGAACTCATGCTCCCATCCACAGCACTAGAATACAATAGTAACTATATCTGCTAATATCTATAACTCTGTCAATAGATTGGATAATCTGATAATTACGTTAGGTGCCGTAATTTAGTAATGTATTGAGTTCAGCTTCCTTCCAAAAGAGAGAAAAGATACTTGCTAAAACAAAGGAAATTTAATCTTTGCCTATTTTGATAGATTTGTTGAAGCTTTGTTGCCTTTGCAGAGCAAAGATAGTTGGGATTCTGAAGAACCATGGACCAATATCCACATAGTCACAAATCAGCCTGAGGAAGCTGAATTAATTCATAAAAATCCTGATTAAACTCTCACATCTCTTCTTAAAAGGAAAAAAGATTTCCAAGTCAATTCCAAATGAGAGGAAGGAAGGCTTCTCTGTTATCCATTGGAGATTACAGATGAAATACAGCGGTGTTAAAACCTACAAAAGAGAAAAATAAAAACACTAACAAAAATGTGCATCAGAGCAGCAATACAGAATAAATTTCTTAGATTTCAGAACCAAAATTTTCTGGCATGCAAATACATTTCTATATTATTCCAACCAAATGTTGGTAAGTGGACAACGAGCTGTTTCTTGTCCAAAACGGAAATACTGTTCTGGCCCTAAGAGATAATACAGAATCCTGAACTACATAGCCATTTGGGCTGCCTCTCAATAAATGTTGTATATTAAGATATTACCATTGCAAAAGAAATGATTACAATTTTTCCCCTGTGGTAAATCTAAAACCCCATAGAAGGAAGCTACTGGCTCATCTAGGTGTAAAAGCCATTACCTTCATTGTCAGCATTTGAAACACAGACCAGCTGGTTCTCAGAACAGTTAGGATGTTTAGAATACATACTGTGTATAGCTCTACTTGCTAGTGATGTAATTACTCTGTTTATTCATTTTAATGATCCCATAAAGGAGAATGAGATATGATGTGAGTACAGGACAAGAACAGAGCTTGTAAACTGAGCATGGAAATTGTTTGGAGCCAAATGTGTAGCTATTGAACAGATTAGCTAAGCTGTGTCAGACATAGACCATCTTTCTTGGATTCAGAAAAAACATGCCAGTCTAAAGGCTATCATTCTTAGATACAGTCTTCTATGTATACTCTTGTGCTGGCTCATAAAGCCATTAATTTTGATTGACAATGATCTCTTGCTATTGTTTTATGTGTTGCTCACCTCTGTTCTTGTTTCATGGGAAAGCTGTCTTAACAACAAAGCTTTGAGCAAGGAAGACATTTAGAAAATAGTGAATTTTTTAAAAGTAGTTTAGAAATAAATGCAATTTTAAAAAATGGAATTCTGATCCTCTATTACTAAACACTGTGAACTATCTTATTAAAGTTAAGTTATTTTTATCACAGAAATTTTACTAGTGTGAATTAATTATACATGATGGTTGCTTTCACACTGACATTTTCAGATGTATAAACAATGTACTTTGATTATGTTCTTATTCCTCTTATACCCTCTTACCTCTGTAATATTGATGTTCCTTTGAAAATAATCTTTTAATTTGATATAGGTTTCTGAAAATCTAGATTATAAATATAAGAAAAATGCAGTATTTATGTTTCTAAGCCATATTATTTTGCTTAACATTATGATTTCCGGTTTCATCCATCACTGAGGAAATGACATAATTTCATTCTTCTTCATGACTGAATAATATGCCCACTGTATGTATATACATACCAAAATTTCTGAAGTTATATTTCTATTACAATAATAATGTTTTTTGTATTAATATTTATATTTCCTTTAAACTTTATGCTAACTATATATTTAATCTTTAGATGTTTGATATCATACCAAATTTTATAATGGTGTTAAAATGTCATACTTTTATAATCAGGCTTTAGAAGGTTTCTGTTTCTTAATTTTTCTCAACTTTTGTATCTGCATAATGGGTAAAAATTATGTACATTAGAAGATCTAAATGTGTCACTGTCCATCATTTATTCCTGAATATACCCATAAATGCAAAGCCTCAGTTTGTTTATAATTAGTCCAAGAAATAGAAACAGTGACAACAGTGTAGTCATGAAGCCAATAGCTCTGACTTCACAACCCAGATTTTGGAACAGTCTAATAACATGCTGGTACAATTTTATTTTTCTGAAACCACACTCATGTTCTATGCTTCCCACTCATGTTCTATGCTTCAACTCTCTGCAGGAGTAATAAAGGCTGATATAATGATTTGCACTTTATAAGTAAAACTTGAGATGTATAGTGTTTAAAGATGTTGTGCTACCTTGAGTAGAACAAACATAACCAAGAACCTTACGCCTGATAGCTAATGTTATTCACGTGTATTACAATGAAATCAAAGTGTAAGTATCTGTGTATGATTCCTACAGACCTACAAATAGAGCGATTACACTTGATTTTCATGTTATTGACAAGTTCAGGCCATTAGCTAATGAAAATATTTACCACATAGCTACCACCAATCACTACTCGTGATTGTGATATGTGAATGTGATATGATTAGGAAATATTCAATTCATTGATTATGGTAGATCTTAAGCAAAAGGCAACAAACAACAAAGGAACAATAAATGTAAGGAGGCAAGCTTGAACTCAGAATATTCAGATGGACTTACATTGAATAATCCATAATTAACTTCAAATTTCCTAGCAAAATTATAATGCTGAGCAAAAGTTAATCATCCTGCAAGGAAAATGATGTGAATACTTCATCAGAGTCTAGAGAAGTCTAAAATCCAATCACTTTAATTTGCAAATTTTTCTTAGACTTGCTCTTAACAGGGGAACCATAAACGTGGACTTTCAATACAATCAGAGTCTTTGATGTGGCCATTTATTTTTGAAAGGTTTTGTGTAGCATACCAATAACTGCATCTCACAGTTCTCCACTGATATACCATTCAATATACTCACTAGCCAGCCACATTTATTTTAAAGTTCAGGTTTAATTAAAAGATAAGGCCAGAGTGACAGAGTGGCACAGGAAAGAGGGTGCTGAGGTGTTTTGTTTATTACTGCAGAACTGCTGCATTTATTTTTAACTAATCTCCATTAATGTCAAACCAAACAGCAGCCTTTCTTACAAGTATCCACATTTGCCTTGTTGCCTGCTTACCTCAGGAAATCACCATGCACTTCTTCATTTGAACACCCTCGTAGAAGCAGGAGAGGGTATAGGAGAGGGGCTTTCTGGGAGGGGGGGAACCAGTTAAGGGGCTCACACTTGAAATGTAAATAAATTAAAATAAATAATAATAAAAAAGAAAATGAACTTACAAAATTTGGAAGTAGATAGATGAATATGAAATGCATTATTATTAATTGAGATCACCAAAACTTAGAAAAAGAAACCAAGACCACATGTTCTTTCTCATATGTAGATCTTAGTCTGAAATGCATACATGTACATATGAATTTATAGACACGGAAGTAAACTCTTTAGAACTATGAAGAATAGAGACAGGATAAAAAGAGGTACTAAGGTCGTAGAAATGAGTCAAAAATCCACATAAATAAAATTTATGAGAAGATTGGGAAAAGTAATCAGAGGAAGAGAGGGGAGAGAGGAAAATCTACTAAAAGATATTTTGTTTGATGATGTTATAATGCCATGTAATAGCCTACCTGTTAATTTAAATTAAATAAATATAAGTAATTAAATTTCAGTTATTAATGTAGACTATTCCATTGTTACTGGTGTTCTTATAAGAAGAAAGTTGAACATAAACATTGATGTGACAATAATAATAGTAATAATAATAATAATAATAATAACAATAATAATAGTCAATAACAATCTAGTGAGAAGAACCTAAGAAGAAATCAGCCCTACATTCTTTTCTGACGTATTTCTTTATTCTTTGGAGTAGGGATAGCCCCTCTATAATTATTTACTATTCTCTGTACTTTGAGAGAATTGTGGCTCTTAATAAGTCCTCTACCTCCTATAAAATATGCTTCTTTAAAAGGTGATATTTACACTATTTTATGTATTTAAGAAATACTTAGGAAGTAGCTGGAGACTGTATCAGTTTATGATACAGTAGTAAGTACATATTTTCTAGGATCTATGCCCACTCCAGCCACGGGTTCTTGGCTAGGTTTATAGTAGCAGACATAAGTTCTGTTTTGTTAAGTCAACCTTAAGTCCTATCTGGTTTGGTTAGTTACTCCCAAATAACTAGTACCACTGCTACACCATAGGTCATACCTTGCCAAACAGGTATGAATGTATTTCATAGGATTTAGAGACAGGTAAGGCTACTGACAACTTTTCATTTTGGCCCACATATCTCCTTTTAACTCAATAAACCAAGATCGTTCAGAGATGCAGAAGAAAGTGGAGTCAAATGATTTTACTATTAAAATCCCTGACAAGTTTCCCATGTTCCAGGTGGTCAAGTGGACAAACATGTTTATGCAGGTAACATTAACTAGACTTAGTAGGTATACATACATGCATACATATATTCATACATACATACTCACACATACATACATACATATATTTGTAAAGGGAAGATGGAGGTGTGAAATATGGAGAAGAGTGATGGATAGATTTGTTAAACGTGAATTGTACTCATTTATTAAATTCTTAAAAAGTCCATGAAAGATGAAGGGAAAAACATACAGTGCTGTATAGTGTATAATACTTGGTGATAATAACTAATTACTGTTAAACCTCTCATGCCCATTAGCTTTTATTATTTTATGATATATTACTAATGCAAATAAATTTCATTACAAAGCAAAAACAGTTGAAGAAATAAAAAGCCCTTTTATCTTCTTGATGATCTCCAGCTATGACTAGTCAATAGATCATTCAAGAAAACTAGTAAAAAAAAAAATTAACTCTTCGAGGAGGTCCAAGCTGTTCCATTCAGGGGCTCAGTCACAGCCAGAATGCAACTTCAAAAACTATCAAGGTTCAAAGTGAGATTGATTTTATTTCACATTGTTTTATTTATTTATATTTTCATATGGTGCCAACGCCAAGCAGAGCCTGAAAGCACTCGTGTTGCTTTCCATGTTCCCAGCTGGATTATTAATCTTTCTGTCAAGTCTAATTCCTGACCCTCAATTTAGTTCTGTTTCACAGCTGATGCCTCTATTAGCCTGACTGCACTTGAATTCTCTTGCTCCTGTGGCTACAGCATGCTGAGAAACTGCTTTTTAGTACTTAGCAGAACAGCTCTATGTTTTATTGACTCAGATTTTAATTTCAAATACTATCCTGACTGATCAGGACTTGAAAACAAATGTTCTGAGAGACTCCCCTCGTGTCCTGTGAGGTAATGGCAACATTTATTGTACATCCAAGCCATGGATTTAAGAAAATCTTTTGTTCCTTACCTTACTTCATTCTTTATAACATTAGTAAAGTCTTTGAGAAATCAATGACTTTTGGAAAATATAATACAATTAAAAAACTGAGAGCAGTGCCAAAGACAGTCTAGAAAGAAAGGAAAACATGCCAGATTCCACTATTTATAAATGCTTGCCAGTATAGCAGGATGAATACAAGTAGATTGAATTACAGACTCAGTGTTTAAGTGAAAATATGGAGGTAACCTGATAATAAACAAAGCATGGTCCTACAGTGAAAGATCAATGCTATTGAAGGAGATGGTGTTGTCACACTTTTAGATGTAACAGCCATAATTGATGACAAAAATACAATGAATCAATCGGCTACACTTTGCTGGCTTCTTATTACAGTGTTATCACTGATTGTTACAGGGCTCAAATGTACCTCAGTAATGACACATTAGGAAAAAGCATTCTCCAGTATTGCTGCATGCATGAATTTATAAAATGCTTTATTTCCCTCCTGTGATAAAAGTCAAATTGGATAGATCTCTAGTATTTCTTCTCATCAAATCTCTTGTTGAATACCATTTACATACAAAACATTAAAGTCATTAATCCTAGATTCTACAGTTAAATTAGAACCTACTCGCTGTCAATAGAAAGTCCATTTCAGTTTTCTCTGATCTTAATATTTAAAGAATCTAGTCTTTCAATGATCTCTATATAACCTCCACCACTACCCAGTGACACCATGAAGACACTGAAAATTGCAACAGGAAATATTTCTTTTTCCCTACTCCTATGTAGTACATAGTCACTTTCCTCTTCATTTTCTGTATTCCTCCTCACATGAGACGATTTCTTTTTGCTTGTGTATCTACTTATATTAGTCCATACAATCTCTAGGTTTTGAAAGCTGTTTCTCTGTCTTTCTCCACCTCCTCCTCTTCCTCCTCTTCTCCTTCTTGATTTTTTTCAAAACAGGGTTTCTTTGTGTAGTGCTGGTTCTCCTAGAGAGCTCACTCTGTAGATAAGGCTGGTGTCAAACTCAGAGAACCATCAGCCTCTGCCTCCTGAGTGCTGGGATTTAAAGGCAGGTGTTGCCACAAGCTAGATGATTTTTAAATTTTTTTAAAGTCGTCACTTACGGAGGATATCACAACTACAACAGTGCTTTCTAACACCCGATGATTCCTGAATTTCTGTTTTGAATTACTGTTCAGTGAAAATTAGTTAAGTTGTTTGACCAGTATGTGTAGTCCTTCACTGTGATTCTCACTAGAATTAGCACATGTTCCATGTACATATTTTCTTAGATTAAAATATTCCTTCATGGAGGGAGGTTTATAAGACTCAGAAAAATAAGAAATTTTATCAAAAGTGTAGAAACAGCCCAGTTGTTAAGAAACCTTCTTTTACAGAAGTTGGGGAATCCAGGCCCCAGAACTGAGGTCAAGTAGCTCACAAACACTCGTAACTCTAGAACCAGGGCATCTAACATCAGAGGACTACTGGAACCTGTACTCATTCGGACATACCCATACATGGGCACACCCACATATATATAACTCAAAATAAAATAAATCTTAGAAAAAGTTTCACTGGACACATTAAGTTCAGAAAGTAACAAGATTTGTAAGACTTCTCTCTAAAGTTACATGGGAAGTAAAAGAGAGCCAGGGTAAGGAGAGATTTGTGGAAGTCAACCAGAGAGTCCAAGAAATAAAACATTCAAAGTTGTCATCTATGCTCAGATAATCTTTTCAATGAACTGCATATTATTCAGCCATTTGCTATACCTAATATTTCACCTTCACTCCTGCAAGTAACCCTCTGAAACTCATTGGTTTATCACACTGGGTGTAGGTGAAGTTCTTACTTTTGTCTTTCTTCTCTTCCTTATCCATGGGTAAATAAAATCATCCACAGAAAAGTCACACAGCAATAAGTTGAAGCATATGTCTGTTCTCCAGAGCCAGCCATGTAAAGACTGCAAAGTGAACAAATATAAAACAAGCTAGAAAGATTTATGTTCAAAATACTAAAAGAATTGGAAAATCTTACGTACACTAATCTAACATACATTAAAGAGTCTAGCAGATCTTCCTAGAAATTATAATATTAAGGATAAATAACATTTCAGAGAGTGACCTAATGAAAAGCAGTATGCAATGTCTTCCTGAAGAATGAGAGAAAGGTACAAACAGTGAAGAGTTAGCAGCGTCCAAGTGCAGAAACCTGCCAGTAGCCTAGAGGTTCTAATAAACATACAGAGTACAAATTGCACTGAGGAAATAAAAAGTTGTGGGATCATGAAGACCCTTGTGTGTTTTGGAAATTACATCAATATCAATTTCCTAACAAGGCAAAAAAAGTTGTTCAATCAATATAAAGTTACTTTCCCAAGACTCAGAAGAAGGAGAAAATCAAGGTTTATCAAAGCTATATTCAAAATCCCTATGGCAGAAGCCATTCCAGCTCTTGCTGGTTTCATTGATTCCCTGGCTTCTGTAAAAGTCGCTCCAATTGCTGCTTTGCTGGTAAACCTTTCTCTTCTGTGTTTCCTGTTCTCTTCCTGCTGAAAGGTATCAGTCAATGAAGCTAAGATGATTTTCCATAGAAGTCCTTAACAAAGCATAGCTATAAAGACCCTATTTTCAAATAAGTTTATATTCTGAGTTCCATTGTGCCCATGCAAGTCTTGTGGGATGCAATTCAACCCACTAAAGTGAACAACTAAAATTTTATTGTGATGCTCAAAGTATTTTTAACATGTTATATAGGATCTACAGCAACAGAAATCTATAAAACCAAATATGATAAAAATGTATTATATACAATTTAGCATCCATTGAGATAGTAGTATGGAGAATTTAAAGACAATTGTCATGCACACTTGGACTATATCATAGTGACTGTAATTATGTAATCATTGGACCCACAAGCAATTCTAAAATTCCCTTTATTTCCCATATTCTATATTCACCTCATTTGGACTAGGAGAAGAACTTACTAATAAGGCCACATTGTTAACTAATCAAAAAATTATATGTTTATACACACATACACACATATATATATATATATATAAACATTTGTGTGAGTGAATGTATATATTCATACATGTTTATGTGATTCCATTTACATTCATGTTCAGTGAGAAATTATTGTTTTCTGTAATATATAGATAATAGAATTATATCAATTACAGGTATTTTGTATTAAATATACAAGTTTGTCATTGGTGGTTTGAGAATGAATTTCTAGAATTATGTTTAAATACCAATAACTAGTAAATGTCCAAGATATTGAATATAGTAAAACTGATAATCATGGCAGAGAATACAAATACACAAATATATAAATCTTACAGAAAAGTGATAATATTGCTACTAATCAACTGTAAGAAAAAAGACATTATACTACATATTTAGAATAGGAGCCAGATTCATGGTGCAGTGGTTAAGAGTGCTGGCTGAAACCCTAGGCTTAATTCATAGTTCAGATATAAGAGATTACAACAGTATAAATAGTTCCAAGGGATTCAAAGCTCCCTTCTAATACATACACATACATGCAGGCAAAACATTCAGACACATCACACACACACACACACACACACACACACACACACACAAACACACACTCTATGGAAGATAAATGAATTTAGGAAAATGACACACGTTTTAATACATTTAATATTTAGATTCCAAGCTTTGCAACAATTTTTAATGTTCCAGAAAAAATACCAAAGTAACAATTCTATAATAAATTTCTCCAGGAACATAATTCATTGATGTCTGCAGGTACTGATATACCCAGTATTGGTATTAATATTGGATGGAAAGATCTGATTTATAAGCCCTATTATTTTAAAAGCAGTTTAAAATAAAAAGAAACAACAAATCTAAATTAACTAGACCTAAAGACAACATATTTCAATGAACTTGGCTACAGTTTGAATAGGAAGTCTGAAGTTGTGAAATGTAACATTGGATTTTCTATTTTCACTATCAAGTATGTTTTTATGCACTATCTATTTTAAAAGAATAAAATCCAAGACAGCATTAGAACTAGATAAGCTAATAGTTTTATATCCTCTTTAATAGTTCATGTCCATTGACTGCATTCAGTCTTTCATTATCATCTAATATCTTTCTTTTTCTTCTTTGTGCATGTTATACTATACTTATAAGTACATTTGTTTGAATATTTTACACTTGTATTTATTTGCACAAATATATATTTAGATGATATAGATATATATTCTAAAGATGAAAAATAACACACTTTTTATTTTCTATATTTTATAACACACTTTTTTTCTTCTGAGATTATATGACCTTGCTTTATTTTGTACATTCTAAATACATCTCTCATTCATCCCAAATTATTATTATCATTTCATCAATTGATGAATGGGTGAATTGATTCCAATTTTTGCATAATGAATAGAGCAGTTAATGTATTTAAAAACATAGATATCTTTATGGTACAATATGGAGCTTTTTGTTCATTGTTCCAGGAATGAAATAGGTGAGTCATATGATAGTTATGTTATTTTATCTGATTTAATCTTTCTTTTTACCTTACTCAAGTAATTATATATGTTCTATTACATTTTAATTTTGTCAATTTTTTCAGCAAAACATGCATTTATTCGGAAAACACTCAGAAAGTGCGTGCTATTAAGTTGTGGATTTTTCAGATTCTGGAGGACAGGAAGGAAAAAAGCAAGCCCCTGTCTTGTGTGGTCTGTAATTTAAAGGGAACAGGTGAGAAAATTAACTGTGCAAAATTCAGATGTAATATCTGTATTATCAGAGCTTAATGCTTTGTTGTAACCAGACAGATGGTTGAGACTTTTCTATGTACATCTGAGAATATTCAAGTTTAGCAAAGCAAATTTCTTAAATTCTAGTTAATTCAGTTTCTGGCTAGAGGTATGCATCACAAAACTTATGAAAACCTTTATGATAAGATGTGGGTTCATTGTAGCATATCAAACAGTAAAACTCAGACCAGATCCACACAATATACTATCTCGGACAGTGTTTGTGTTTCCCAAGAAGTCCCAGTTACTGTTAAATTCAATAGGATATATATGTATTAACCCTTCATCACATCTATGAACCTGAAGCAATCTCTCAATATCTCTCTCAATCTCTCTCTCTCTCTCTCTCTCTCTCTCTCTCTCTCTCTCTCTCTCTCTCTCTCTCCCTCTCTCTCTCTCTCTCTGTCTCTCTCCCCCCTCACTCTCTGTTTGCTTGATATCTAATATGGTTATATCACTATATTTATAATGAAATATAAACATTTCGATACTTTAAACAACAGTTTGAAATGGTGCTAATCTGAGTTGCTGAAAAATGGATTTTGGATTTTGACACCCAAGAACACTTTGTTAACTTTCTCTAGATTCCTCCTCTAAAAGAACAGTAATATTAATTACTGTATTAAAACTATCACAGTAATAATAAACAAACATGCCTGAAAACACAAATGTTTGTAAAGTTAATATTTAAATCAAAATGCTTTGACTTCATAATGTATTTGTGATTATGGCCTTTAAATGGAAGTAATTTCTGTTATATAGTTATAAAAATCACATCAAACCCATATCAAGAAATCAAACTCAACTATTTATTAGTGTCCATAAGTGTGGAATGTCATGATTAGATTACATTGAAACTGAATTAGACAAAGTCAAGGAGAAATGTCCTATGTTAAAATTATAACAAGGCACAGATTATTAGTAGAGTTAATTTATAGTCTTTCTTGGCCATTGATTTTCCCTGGATATTTTACTAGAATCTGCCAAGATGATTCATGGTAAAACCATGCACATTGCTTGGGATCTATTTACATTCCTGGCTTCCAGTCTCAACACCTGGTCTAAATGATTCCTACAGCCCATACTTATGTTTTTGGCACATGTGGGTGACTAAAAACCTCAGTGGCACACAAATATCAATTTTAGGGTTTGGCATAAAACCATGATTTGTGACAGATTTAAATAAATGTATTCTGTTTTGCTAACAGTTTTCAAAATACAAATACACAACAGAACACACCAAGTACTATGTGTATGTGAACAGCTCCCTCTTGTAATACCCTTTTTTAGTCTAATGTGCTTGTTACTAAGATCCATAGGTTATATATTGTGAGCAGTGATCCATATGTTACTATTAATTCTAGTTTATGGTTGTGAATATATCTTTAACTTTTAACTAATGCTCTAATTTTTAAAAACAGTATCTCCCAATATCTTACCTAGCACGCCACATGGCACATTTGTTGTGTCTCCTTAGGTTTCTGTAGCTGTTACAGTTCATTGGATTTCTTAATTATGAGAAGGAAATCACAGAAGCAAGTATATTATCAAATCACCTCAAGGGTAAATACTGTCATCATTATTTACAGCTGTTGATCACCTAGCTGAACTACTGTTAACTGTGTCTGTTGCAAAGTGTCCTGAGATATTTTTTCTTTATCATACCTGCTTTAGAGTAAACCTTTGAATATATCCTGTAATTAGAAAGAAGTGAGTTATCCTTACCTTCACTAAGATTGGAGAGGTATATGGTTTATTTTTAAACATTCTCTTTGGCAGTTGTGACCCTGTCTGTCCTGTACCAATTTATTTAATCACTGATTTATTTCACTACAATATATACTATTAACATTTCCTTTTAAAATACATTTAAAATTACAGAACTATATAAAACACCACATATAAATCATAAGTCATAGCTCCCTATAACTTATTTGGCTTGTCAGGTCACATCACATCAATTTTGGCCACTGGGGATTTTTCCTTTGGCTTCTTTCACATATGGCTACAAGTTTTCCTTTTGAGTACTAGGTTCTGGCTTTTTGATGTTTCCTAGGAATCTTGCATATTTCCTTTCTCATTCTTAGAAGCAGTTATTTCTTTGGGGCTTCAGGCCAATTCACTGGTACATAGTACAAAACAGCAAAGTCTAGATCCTACACTTAACTTCTGCTAGTTGAATTTAACCTTATTTAACACTCACCTTACAGAGTTAGTGCATATATGTGTGCCTACTATAAAAATATAGATCGAAATTTACATATACTTATACATGAAATCAATGAAGTAATACTCATGAATCATGATTCCATACACATATCCGATTCTCATCCATTTGAGAGAGATGATTCTTGCTGTGTTTCTTTTTTCGAAATTTCTACAAGTATTGACCTCTGTCTTCTACATTCATTACTTTCTTTTTTTAATACATCTTTTTTTTTATTTTCTAAGTTTTTTTATTTACATCCCAAATCATTTCCCTTTTCGCATTTCCTCCCTCCCCGAAAGTCCCATGAGCCCCCTTCCCTCCCTCTTTTCCCCATTCAACCCCCTCTCGCTTCTTTGTCCTGGCATTCCCGTATATCCAGTCTTTACAGGACCAGGGGTCTCTCCTTTCATCTTCTTGGAAATCTATTAATATGTGAATTGTGTCTAGGGTATTCCTAGATTCTGGGTTAATATCCCCTTATCAGTGCTTGCATACCATATGTGTTCTTTTGTGATTGGGTTACCTCACTAAGGATGATATTTTCAAGTTCTGACCATTTGCCTAGGTATTTCGTGAATTAATTGTTTTTAATTGCAGAGCAGTATTCCATTGTGTAAATATATCACATCTTCTGAATCCATTCCTCCGTTGAGGGAGATCTGGGTTCTTTAAAGCTTCTGGCTATCATAAATATGGCTGCTATGAGCATAGTAGAGCATGTGTCCTTATTGCATGCAGGTAAAGCCTCTGGGTATATATAGCCCAGGAGTGGTATAGCAGGATCCTCTGGAAGTGTCATGTCCAGTTTTCTGAGAAACCGCCAGACAGCTTTCCAGAGTGGTTAAAGCAACTAACTGGGAAATGATCTTTACCAACCCTACATCCGACAGAGGGCTAATATCCAATATATACAAAGAACTCAAAAAGTTAGACTCCAGAGAGAAAAGTAACCCTATTAAAAAATGGGGTACAGAGCTAAACAAAGAGTTCTCACCTGAAGAGTATCTAATGACTGAGAAGCACCTAAAGAGGTGTTCATCATCCTTAGTCATTAGGGAAATGCAAATCAAAACAACCCTGAGATTCCATCTCACACCAGTCAGAATGGCTAAGATCAAAAACACAGGAGACAGCAGTTGTTGGCGAGGATGTGGAGAAAGAGGAACACTCCTCCACTGCTGATGGGATTGCAAGCTGGTATTCATTACTTTCTTAATCATTTAATTCCAAGTATATCTTCTTTTTAATATTCATGTTGACATTTGACAGTTTCATAGTAGTCAACTTTTGTTGAAACAAAAGTGCAAATAGAAATTCCTTGCTCTTTGGGTTTATAGATCAATTCTTTCCCAAGCATGCGATTCTCGTCTGGGAGAGTCAATGAATTTTCATTTGTAATGTGTCGAGATGTTGCTGTAGGGTGTCTGCATGATGTCCTTGGACTACTCAATTACCTATATACTTTTTTTTTATTTTCTAAGTTTTTTTTATTTACATTCCAAATCATTTCCCTTTCCCGTTTCCTCCCTCCCTGCAAGTCCTATAAGCCCTCTTCCCTCCCTCTTTTCCCTATTCAAGCCTTCTCACTTCTCTGTCCTGGCATTCCCCTACATCCAGTCTTTCCAGAACCAGGGGTCTCTCCTTCCATCTTCTTGGAAATCTATTAATATGTGAATTGTTTCGAGGGTATTCCTAGATTCTGGGTTAATATCCCCTTATCAGTGCTTGCATACCATGTGTGTTCTTTTGTGATTGGGTTACCTCACTAAGGATGATATTTTCAAGTTCTGACCATTTGCCTAGGAATTTCGTGAATTCATTGTTTTTAATTGCAGAGTAGTATTCCATTGTGTAAATATATCACATCTTCTAAAACCATTCCTCCGTTGAGGGACATCTGGATTCTTTCCAGCTTCTGGCTATTATAAATATGGCTGCTATGAACATAGTGGAGCATGTGTCCTTATTGCATGCAGGGGAAGCCTTTGGGTATATGCCAAGGAGTGATATAGTAGGATCCTCTGGGAGTGTCGTGCCTAGTTTTCTGAGGAACCGCCAGACAGCTTTCCAGAGTGGTTGTACCAACTTGCAATCCCACTAGCAGTGGAGGAGTGTTCCTCTTTCTACACATCCTCGCCAACAACTGCTGTCTCCTGTGTTTTTGATCTTCCCCATTCTGACTAGTGTGAGATGGAATCTCAGGGTTGTTTTGATTTGCATTTCCCTAATGACTAAGGATGATGAACATCTCTTTAAGTGCCTCTCAGCCATTAGATATTCTTCAGGTGAGAACTCTTTGTTTAGCTCTGTACCCCATTTTTAATAGGGTTACTTGCCTCTCTGGAGTCTAACTTCTTGAATTCTTTGTATATATTGGATATTAGCCCTCTGTCAGATGTAGGGTTGGTAATTGACCAATGGGACTTCATAAAATTACAAAGTTTCTGTAAGGCAAAAACACTGTTAAAAGGACCTATATACTTTTAAACTGTTATAGTTAAGAGCCAGTCTTGTGCTTTAAATTTCTAAAGTTTTTCATTTGCCTAGTACTTGGGTCCAGTAATTGGGGTACTGGCATAGAACAGTTTTACCAATTAAAGGTAAATTACACATCATCTTTACAAGTCTCATGTTTTTCAAACCTTTCAATCTTCTCTGACTACTAATTTTGTTTTTGTCATTTGTGTTACCATTCCCAGATGTCAAAACAGTTGAGGTCAAAGACGTGTGTGTGTGTGTGTGTGTGTGTGTGTGAGTGATTTATTTTTCTCCTGAAATATATTTTAGTCAATGAATATGCTACAGTATGCTAATCTAGTAATGGCCATATTGACAAAATTCCTTGTTGGTTAACTTAAAGCATAGGTTGCCTTAAGTTTTACTGTTCCAATTTAATATGTGTATATTTTCAACTCACTTAGGTCAATACCTAGGAATATGCTTAATGTAATATATGATAAATTTACATTCAGCTTCATAAAATACTGTCAACTATCTTGCAAAACAGCATGCATTATGTAAGCTTACATTCTTCTTCCCATCCTCAACAGCATTTGATATTTTTAGCCTTTGAAATTTAGGAATGTTTATATGCATACAACCTTGGTCCTTGCTGTTTTTGTTTGAAATTCCCAAAGGAAAAGGTTTATTGATTTGCTGAACATCCTTCATAAGTTGTTTTGCTGTCTTCTATATTCAGGCATTTTTCCAGATCTCTTTCCTCCTCTTTCTTCTCCTCCTCCTCTTTCTCCCTCTCCTCCACGTCTAGTTTCTTCTTCTCTTCTCCTCTTCCCATTCTTCCCCCTTGTCTCGCTTCTTTTCATCCTTCAATTTTGTTGGTCACCCTCTTCTTTTGAGGGGATTTAGGTGTTTCCTTTATCTCTGTTAGAGTCTTTTGAATTTTCATATATTTAAGTTACATTGATCTTCATCATGTATTTTATTATGTTTTATTTGTGTGTACATATTTTACAAAAGAATCCTCCCATATGTGGTTTGCCTGTTCTCTTAAGAATTTCATTTTTAGAGTAAAAGTTCTGCATTTTAGTGAGTTGAACTTATCACTTATGTTCACAGACCATGCATGTGGTACTATCCAAAAATTGCATCAACAAGATTAAAATAAGTCATTCACATTTTCACACATGCTGTCTCTAAATAATTTATAGTATACTTTATAAATTAAATTTATAATCTACTTTGTAGGAGTTCTCTGTGTCTAAATACATTATTAAAACATATGGATTATTGCTTTTTTAATGGAGCAACATGATTTTTTTTTTCTGAGACAGGGTTTCTCTGTGTAGCCCTGGCTGTCATAGAACTCAATCTGTAGACCAGGCTGGCCTCAAACTCAGAAATCTGCCTGCTTCTGCCTCCCAAGTGCTGGGATTATAGGCATGTGCCACCACTGCCCAGCTAAGCAAGATGATTTTTGAAGAGGCAATCCTTCCTCTATTAAATACCTTTGTTTCTTTATATATATTGCTTGACTGCATTTGAATCAGCCTTTTCTGGATTATCTATCCTATGCCACTGATGTGTATGTGTTCTTTTGACAATACTCATTCTCTTATGCAGAGCCTTAATAATTGTTGATAATTGATTATATTAGTCTGCTAACTTTGTTCTTCAGTATTATGCTAAATATATTAAACTTCTAATTTCCAAATAAATATTGAAAAAATTTTCTCAATTAGCCTGCCTAAAAGTATAGCAAGTTTTCCATTAAAAATTAGCTTATCAGTCGGGCAATGGTGGCACACGCCTTTAATCCCAGCACTTGGGAGGCAGAGGCAGTCAGATTTCTGAGTTCAAGGCCAGCCTGGTCTACAGAATGAGTTCCAGGACAGCCAGGGCTACACAGAGAAACCCTGTCTCAAAAAACCAAAAAAAAAAAAAAAAAAAAAAAAAAACAACTTATCTACATAGCAATTGTACAAGTTTGCATTTCTATCGGCAAAGGAGGAATATTTCTCTTGCTGTACTACCTAGCCAGCATGTGTTGTGTTACCCTTCTAGTTTTTGATCACAGCCATTCATACCACTGTAAGATATACTCTCAGAATTGGTTTGATTTTATCATTTTCCTGATGACTAAGGACTTTAAACATTACTTTGTTTCTCACAGTTCAATATTCCTCTGTTTAAAATTCTCTGTTTAGCCCTGTACTTGATTTTTTTTATTTGGGTTAGTTGGGTTTTCAGTGTTAAACTCTTGAGTTCTTTATAAATTTTGGATATTAGCCCTCTGTCAGTCTTAGGGTTGGTAAATTCTTTCTCAATCTGTAAGCTTTTTCTTCTATCAGCAGTGTCCTTTGAGTTACAGAAGCTTTTCAGTTTCATGATGTGCCATTTACCAATCTTTTAGTTTGAAGCCTAAGCCATTGGTTTAGAAAGTTGCTTCCTCTACCAAGGAGGTCAAGGTAATTCCCCACCTTCTGTTCTATTAGATTTAGTATACCCTGTTTTATGCTGAGATCTTTGATCAACTTGGACTTGAATTTTGTGTGGGGTGATAGATATGGATATATTTGTATTCTTCTACATGCAGACTTAGTTAGACCAACATCATTTGTTAACGATGCTTTCTTTTTTTACCATTGTATGATTTTTGCCTTCTTTGTGGGTTTATATGAGGGACTTGATTCAGTTTCATTGATGAATCCAACTATTCTGCTACCGATGCCATGCATATTTTATTACTATTTCTCTGTGGTATAGCTTGAGATCAGGGACAGTGATATCTCTGGAAGTTCTTTTGTAGTTCAGGATTGTTTTGTCTATCCTAGATGTTTATTTTGTTATGTAAAGTTGAGAATTGCTTTGTCAAGGTCTGTAAAGAATTGTGTTGGAATTTTGATAAAAATAAAATTGAATCGGTAAGATGACCATTTTCACTACCATGGATCTACCCATCCATGAGCATGGGAGATCTTTCTATCTCCTGATATATTTCTCAATTTCTTTTTTCAGGGATTCTATTTCACTGTATACTGGTTATATGAAACAAAGGTTTTCTTTTTTTCTTTTTTTTTTTTTTTGCGATGTTGACAGAGACATTCATTTGTATAGTCTGTATGGAAAACCTCAACACATTATAAATAAATTGAACTGCCAGATGATCAGCACTTCTCTTAGTTAGTTCATATCCAAAGGAAACAAATCCATATGTCATACACATCTACCCTTTTGTGTTTATTGTACATTAACCTACAGTAGTCAAAATGTAGAGCCAACCTAGGAATTCACCAACAAATAAATAAAATAAGGTAAATATATTCAGAAGAATATAATTAAGCCACAATTGTTTTGACAAACGAATGTATCCAGAGGCCATAATATGTTGATTAAAATTAATTAATCGCAGAAGAAAAATGTTGAATATTGTCATTTATAAATGAAGCCAGAAAAGCTGTTGTCATAAACTAAAGAATAGAATGGTTGATAGTGATTGCAGAGGAGATGGTGGGCAAGAGTGCAAAATTTCCATTACATAGAAAAAGATATGTTTGAGAAATCAATTGTAAAATACGACTATAATCAACAGCATTATTTTACTGAAAATCTCTACTAATAATTTGAATGTTGTCACTATGAAGACTTATATTAGTAAACATCTTAACTACTGATCATAGATGTGCATATACATATACACACATAGAGAGATCTATACAGTATTGCTTTTGATGTGGAAAAAAAGTGAAAATAAGATTAATAATTTCTGTGATGTGACCTACTAAAAATCTTTTCTTGCTTAGATGAAATAGCAACACACTATTAGAGTCTGGAATTTTACAGTATGAAAATATAATAAGGCTGTGCAGATATTTCAAAGAAGATTTCAAAAAATCAGATGGGACACATTGTATACACATGTATGCATCAGTATGCGTTCTTAAACATAAATAAAAATTTCTAGAAGGAAATTCAATTTTATAGCGAATCTGCCAATGGAAAGGTGAGATTAAGTGCTTGCTGTTCTAGCCTATTCTTGTGCTTCTTTTAAAACCAATGCAATTAGCACATTTAGTTATACTAGTAAAGGATATTTAGCTAGTGGTGGCTGCTTGGTATTATTGGAATCCAAATATATCAAAGATTAAAAGGCTAAACAGATATTTTTGACATTTCATCAGTCAAATAAGATCACTCTTCTTGCAGACAACAGTAAATTTTTGAGTAGAAAGGTCAGATGAGAGGCACAGATCTCTATTGGAATTTAGTTATTTGAAACAAAGGTTTTCATTGTACTATTACCATACATACTTATGATGTATTTGATCATATTAAAGCCAATTGTGTTATCATTCGACCATTGCTCTTTTTGTTCATGTTATTCTTCCTATGCTTTTCGGTTTCACACATGAGCAAAACTACATTTGCCTAGAGAGGTATGTAGCTAATTTTGCTTAGTATGACCTCCAGTCTATTTTCCTGTAAACTACAGTAATTTTCACCTACTAGTTTCTGTTATTGCTATATTTATTAGTTGTTATCAGTTTCATATGGTGATGCTTTTAGTTTAGACCTGTTTCTGATTATTTCTTTTTTAGATATGCTTATATTGCCTTATATTATTCTGATTTACTTTTTCAATATTGTGAATATACTTCTAAACCATTGCTTTAACTTTAACCTATATATTTTGTGCTTAATTTTTAATTTAAAATAAGGTAGTTTATGGTTACTTTTGGTCTTCTTTCTTCTCTAACATTTTGTAAAGTATATGCAAATAAGCTTTTGTGTAGTTTCAGTTTACCATTATGAATGTTCCAATAATATATGAAATTTAAAGAAATTGATATTAAAACTACTTTCACCACAAATAGAAATGAATATATAAAATTCTCCACATTCTTAAAATGTCATAAAACTATTGCATTAACCAATAATGTGAATCCATTAAATAGTCCTCTGGAAAAAAGAACATAAAGGATTAAAATTATAAGTATATTACCACCCTTTCTATAGCTTCATTTGTATAATGCAAAAAGATCTATTTCCTATTACAACATTTCTGTTATTGCAGACTCCATTTACAATAATGAGTATTGGGAATTATATCAAAGAAAGAAATTACTTTTATATTAGTATATCTTATAGTATCTGTGTGTAATATATATATATATATGTGTGTGTGTGTGTGTGTGTACACATACATATACACATACACATACACATACATAAACATGATATTTTCACTGAATTGATTAAATTTGCTCTAATATTTGTATATCTTTTCACTTTATTACTTGCTCTTTTCTGTAAAACAAAACAAAAAGCAACTATTAATACACTATGATTATTAACAACAATTTGAATTCTACCTATTATTTAACTATCCAAATTGACAAATCTAAAGCTGGTGTATTAGCTTTCCAATTGGCTTGGGTTTTTCCAACTCAATCTGATTCTTTAGAGTATTCAGAATATATGACAAATGATAAAACAAAACAAAATAAAACCAAACAAAACAGGAGGAAAATCCTCACAGATTCTTCACTATGTAAGGAAAATCAGTTCAAAAGTGTAAAAAGATATAAGACTAAAGATCTGCAGACTCAAAAGGCTCTCTGAGAGGGCAGTCTCTGGGACTGACTGAGGTTCCAATATAGTGCCTTTGTATTTTCTTCATGAAGCCCAGTGAACTGACTTCATGGAAATCACGGTAGGACATAGTATTGTTATGGTGAGCTCACTAGAGCAAACCACTCAGACACAGTTTATAACCAATTGAGTCATTTATTCAGCCAGCTAGAACTACACTCTTTCAATCTTGTGTGCGGCATTAATCATCTATATCAAGAAGCTTTTAAAGGCAAAGTCCACATCCTAGTACTTTGCACTGCAACTGCGAGTGGAAATATGCACAAGCAACACTTCAAAGTTAGCTGAGGCATTGGTGGCCTTCGCTTCTGTAATAGACTTGGATAACTTTCTATGGGATTCTCCATCAAGGAGATCAAATTCTAGTTAAATCTGTAGTGGCCTCAGAAAGAAAACAGGATAGAGGCACCTCTCCCTTGCCAAGTAGCATATAAAACACATAAGATAGTCCTTATGTGTTATCTAATCCTACAATCTTGACAAAGGAAAATGAAACCTTAGTTTTACTATAATCAGAGAGTCAGAGATTTCTGTTACTTAAGTTATAGCTGCAGCTTCAAATAAAATTGTATTATGCTGTCATGTAATTCACTTTATATCTACATCTCAGTTAGACCTTCAACTTCTTTGAACAAAGGAATTTTTTTAGATATACATTTTGTACCATAAAATATAGTGTGACCCAGATAGAATAGGAATATAATCAATGCTAAAAAAGTGAAATTATGTAACTGAGATTTTAAATAATTATAATTGTGTTTTATTATCACAAGCATGCAGAAGACTCCCATAATGCACATATTTAACCAAGGCAGAATTGATACATCTGACACCCTCATGCATATTTTCTGAACTTTTTCTTTCATGTATATTATTTTCTCTCAACACTATCACAAAAGAAATATAGTCACAGTGTGATACACTATCTCTTGTTTGGATCTACATTACGATTTTCCATCAAGCTCAGGGAATCCCTTTCTAAGCCATGTGTGATTGTTGTCTTACAGGTGAATTAATTCACCTGACGAATAAACCATTCTGATACAGATGTAAGCCTCAGTCTTATTTATTGGTGCATGGGTCATTGGAAGCCATTATGCCTTACTTCAGCATCGAGCTAGCTTCTGACTACAGCTTATTCAGGAATTTTTCATGCTTTGTTAACAAGCCATTAACACTGTTGCCAGTTCATTAGCCCTGACTTTGAAAAATGTTTCTTCCCAATTCACTATTGTTCAAAAAGCCTGTAAACATAAGACAATAGAAGATAATTTACATTTTGAGACATGAGCTAACTCTAACCAGTCATTGTGGGGATTATACTTATCAAGATGTATGGAAAAATATTAATATTTCCACAATAATCTATATTCACTTTTAGATTATAAAGGGAATGTCATATGAAATAAGAGCTGTTCAAGTCTTATGGTTTGAGTATTGCCTTTGGCCTTGTTTTTCTATATATATCTAAATACATATCTCTAATATTTTTACATAATTGAAAGTTAAGGTAAACTTTTTAAAAATGAATGTTTATTACCTGTCACTGAATTCCCAAGTTGATACAATTGCTTCTGATATGAACAATATATTGACTGACTTTCTTTCTCTTGATTTTCATCCCTTTTCTTCAGTCTTTTCTTCTTTTTTATTAATTCCATTGCTGCTCTGTCCCCTTCTCCTTTCCCTCCTTCTTATTCTCAGTATACACATTCTTCCTGTTTAAGGCACATTTTACATTCCTAGACTGGGAAATATTCGGTGGAATCAGTCTAGGCAGCCAACAAATGTTCATGCAAATAGAATATATGAGAGAATTCACAAATCTAGACTTACTACTTTTTAATAATAATTTATTTTTTAAATTTCATATACACAATACATTCTTGTCATCTCACTGCACCCCACACACACACACCGCCTTCGTCTCCTATCTCTCTTCACTCCCTCATTAGCAAATCCCAATCCCATTTCATATATCTGTTTTGCTTTAGTTTTATTTTATCTACTGGGCTTAACTATGGCATGGAAATGGGTGTGCATCTATTCCACACTCCATAAGCAATCTCTTGGGACAACGTCACTTGAAACAATGACCTTCAATAAGCTCCCCCAACTCACAGCCCTAAACTGCAGGTAACCACCTTAGGAGATCTCTTTTTCCTGTAGTACATCTGTATCCTTTTCCTTAACATGCATTACAGGATGCCACTGTGTCACAGATTGTTTCAAAAGTCTCATGGGTATGAGATCAATGACATTTATTTCTAAGTTAAAGAATCAATAATCTCCTTTCTACTCTTCCATCTGTCTTCATCCTGATGCCACTCCTGATGAGAGAAAGCAAAGAATAATATTTTAATTTCTTTATATCCCACTTCCTTGTAGGGGGTTGGTATGTATTAAAATGATGAATGTCCCCAAGATCTAGTTGTTCCCTGACAAGGATATCCTCATGTATACCAAGTGATGTCATATAACTTTGCTCCCCATGTTAGTCAATAAAAGGCTAAAACTGTAATTGGGCAGCAGATAGAGGTAAGCATGTTTTATTTAACTGGCTTGAGGTTGCAGAGAAACCCCAAGAAAAGTAAAAGACGCTACCATGAGAGGAGTTGGACAATGAGCATGTGGCCAAGAGAAATAACAAGTAGCTAGGAACATTAGGTGGTTGGAGGTTACAATATTTTTCAATTGTATGATTTGTGGCAACAAATAAATAATTACCCAATGGAAGAAATTATTTTTCTGAGGATCTTAAAGTGAATAGAATCTGCAAATGATTGTGAAATTAACTACCATATACAATTTGAATATACAGGATTTGAATTTAGATTAATATGGTAGTTTAAAAGTACAACATGAACAATCTTCATAATGAATCTCTTCTTAGACATGTTATCACTATTATATAAGCAGTATGCTTGGGTACTTCTTTTTCTGTTGCTGTTGTTTTTGATTTTTCAAGACAGCATTTCTCTGTGTAGTCCTGGCTGTCCTGGAACTCACCTCATTCTGCAGACCAGTCTGGCCTTGATCTCAGAAATCTGCCTGCCTCTGCCTCCCAAGTGCTGGGATTAAAGGTATATGCCACCACTGCCCGGCTCCTTGGGTAACATTCACATAAAATTTACCTATCACTATTCAGTTGTGATTTATAAATGACTATAGAGTTAGATAGTTCACATATCAGCTCTATCAATGTGATATGATAAATAGTATATAGAAATTTTATAAAAATATAATTTGATTGTCTATCTCAGGAGAATTTTTGTACCCTTTTATTTTAAAATTTATTTCCATATGCCTTCCCCAATTTAGACAGTACAACAGATAACCTAATTATATTCAGCAATTTCTTCCAGATTGACTACTCATATCTCTGATGCTAATTATAAAACAAACTTTTCATGTTACCTCTGATATTATCCACTCTCTCATCAGTAGAGGGAAATTTGCATTAAAACATATTACCAATGTAAATGCTTCCAAATTATTGTGAGGAAAAAAAATAGACCACTGAATCATTATTGAACTCATTAGAATGAATATGCCATGCAAGTGCAAAATATTATCATTTTGTCTGACAAATACCATTAGTTCATTATGAAGTACAGCATTCAATTATCTCCAACATGTAACGGAAGTAAGAGGCTTTGTTAGGTATTGATAAAGTGTTATTCTGAAATTACATTTTAAAATTATCTAGCTCTATAATTTTGTTATTAAAGAAAGAGTGGGCTTCACTTAATTCAGAAAAACATGTTTACATTCCAGATAAGCATATAGTAAGGCTTGAATATTACAGGGAATTTTACTACCTCTGGGGTTCTGCAAACATCATATTCATCATGACAAACACAGGGACAATACCATGTTTTACATAATATATCACACTATTATAAATAAGCTGCACAATTAAAGAAAAAGTTTTGTGAGTGTATATTGTACATACAAGTGGGTTCATTATTGTTTTGTTTTAAAATTATTTTTTGTTAATTATTTTTTATGTTATCCCAATTGCAGCTTTATCTCCCTCCTCTTCCTAGTCCTTTCCTCTCCTCTCCCCTTCCCCTAACTCCCTTTCATTCTCTATTCCTCAGAAAAGTGTTTAAATCATTTAAAACTGATAGATAATTATTAATAAAAATTATAAACTAATGATATTATTTCAAGTATGCAAGGCTGGTTCAGCACTCAAAAATCAATATTCACTTAAGTGATAAGAGTTGTAGAATAAGGAGAATAGGCAAAATCCCAATCACTTTCCTATACATTAAGAAAAGATCATGAAATTATAAATTAAAAACAGAAATGCCAACTAATCTGAAATCCAAAGGTTATAAAACCTATGGGTATAACCTTAACAAAACACATACAAGAGACATGAGAGGAAATACGAAATGCAATGAAAGAAAAATATCAAATTAATGAGCATTCTACATTTATGGTTATCAAAACTCTGTATTTTCGAAATACCAGATTTCCAAGTAAAATTATAGATTCCATGTCATAGTAATTAAGGTATTATTAAATGCTGTGGCTATGGAGTAACTATACATGCTTAGAGTATTAGGAGTCCGAGAAAGGCAATATATTTTAAAATCAAGAAAAAAGAGAGAAAATAAAATTATCTCTCTTAAGACATTTTATGAAGCAGTATCACCAAATCACAACAGCTTATAAGAGAAAGAAAAATATAAAACATAAAACGATTGGGATTATAAATAACCTATGTGAACACTCATCTGTTTATTTGATCACTGACCAAAGACAAGATGATGGAGAACGAGCAGTTTTTAAGAAATTATGCTGCTAAACTTGGACATCCATACAAAAAATAAAATCATGGATCTAGACATCTACATGCTTCAAAAAATTAACTTGATCTTTGATCTGGCAACAGAACACTTGGGACATCCAGGTGCAGGGATAACCAAACATAAAATCACTTGGGACTCAGCCAGCTGGTATGCTCCCTGCACCAAAAAGATGGTCTACTCTGTGGTCATCTACACGCCAGCTCTGCAGTGGCATATCTCCCTGCAGTGTGACCCGGAAAACTAGGAGTTGGTTCTTTGAGAAAATCAACATGATAGATAAGCCCTTAGCCTGACTAACCAGAGGGAACAGAGACAGTATCCAAATTAACAAAATCAGAAACGAAAAGGGAGATATAACAACAGAAACTGAGGAAATTCAAAAAATCATCAGATCCTACTACAAAAGCTGTATTCAACACAACTAGAAAATCTGGAGGAAACGGACAATTTCCAAGACAGATACCAAATACCAAAATTAAATCAAGATCAAATAGACCATCTAAACTATCCTATAACCCCTGAAGAAATAGACGTGGTCACTGGAAGTCTTCCAACCAAAAAAAGCACAGGTCCAGATCGTTTTAGTGCAGAATTCTATCAGACCTTCAAAGAAGACCTAACACCAAACTCTACAAACTTTTCCATGAAATAGAAACAGGAGGAACACTACCCAACTCATTCTATTAAGTCACAATTACGCTGATACCAAAATCACAGAAAGATGCAACAAAGAAAGATAATCTCAGACCAATATCTCTTATGAATATCGATGCAAAAATACTCAATAAAATTCTTGCCAACCGACTCCAAGAACACATCAAAACGATCATTCACCACAATCAAGTAGGCTTCATCCCAGGGATGCAGGGATGGGTCAATATAAGGAAGTCCATCAATGTAATCCACTACATAAACAATCTCAAAGAAAAAACCACATTGTCATTTCATTAGATGCTGAAAAAGCATTTGACAAAATTCAGCATCCTTTCATGCTAAAAGTCTTGGAAAGATCAGGAATTCGAGGCCCATATCTAAACATAGTAAAAGTAATTTACAGCAAACCGGTAGCCAACATCAATCTAAATGGAGAGAAATTTGAAGCAATCCCACTAAAATCAGGGACTAGACAAGGCTGCCCTCTCTCTCCTTATCTTTTCAATATAGTACTTGAAGTTCTAGCTAGAGCAATTAGACAAGAAAAAGAGGTCAAAGGGATACAAATTGGAAAGGAAGAAGTCAAACTATCACTATTTGCAGATGATATGATAGTATACTTAAGTGACCCAAAGAACTCCACCAGAGAACTCCTACAGCTGATAAACAACTTCAGCAAAGTGGCCAGATATAAAATCAACTGAAGCAAATCAGTAGCCTTCCTATACTCGAAGGATAAGCAGGCTGAGAAAGAAATAAGGAAAATGACCTTCTTGACAGCCACAAACAATATAAAGTATCTTGATGTGACTCTAACCAAACAAGTGAAAGATCTGTATGACAAGAACTTCAAGTCTCTGAAGAAAGAACTTGAAGAAGACTTCAGAAAATGGAAAAATCTTCCATGCACATGGATTGGCAGGATTAATATAGTAAAAATGTCCATCTTGCCAAAAGCAATATACAGATTCAAAGCAATCCCCATCAAGATCCCAACTCAATTCTTCATAGAGTTAGAAAGAGCAATTCAAAAATTCATCTAAAAAACAGAAAATCTAGGACAGCTAAAACTATTCTCAAGAGTAAAAGAACTTCTGGGGGAATCAGTTTCCCCGAGCTCAAGCTGTACTACAGAGCAATAGTGTTAAAAACTGCCTGGTATTGGTACAGTGACAGGCATGTAGATCAATGGAACAGAATTGAAGACCCAGAAATGAATCCACACTCCTATGGTCACTTGATCTTTGATAAAGGAGTGAAAACCATCTGGTGGAAAAAAGATAGCCTTTTCAACAAATGGTGATGGTTCAACTGGAGGACAGCATGCAGAAGAAGGCAAATCAATCCATTCTTATCTCCTTGTACTAAGCTCAATTCCATGTTGATTAAGGACCTCCACATAAAACCAGACACACTGAAACTAATAGAAAAGAAACTAGGGAAGAGCCTTGAACATATGGGTACAGGGGAAAATTTCCTGAACAGAACACCAATAGCTTATGCTCTAAGATCAAGAACTGATAAATGGGACCTCATAAAATTGCAAGTTTCTGTAAGGCAAAGGACACAGACAAAAGGACAAAGCAGCAGCCATCAAATTGGGAAAAGATCTTTATCAACCCTAAATCCAACAGAAGGCTAATATCCAATATATACAAAGAACCCAAGAAGTTAGACTCCAGAGAGCCAAGTAACCCTGTCATAAAATGGGGTACAGAGCTAAACAAAGAGTTCTCACCTAGAATATCTAATGACTTAGAAGCACCTAAAGAAATGGTCAACATCCTTAGTAATTAGGAAAATGCAAATCAAAACAATCCTGAGATTCCACCTCACACCAGTCATAATGGCTAAGATCAAAATCATAGGAGACAGGAGGTGTTGACAAGGATGTGGAGAAAGATGAACACTCCTCCACTGCTGATGGGATTGCAAGCTGGTACAACCACTCTGGAAAGCAATCTGGAAGGTTCCTCAGAAAACTCGGCATACTACAGGAGGACCCAGCTATACCACTACTGGGCATATACCCAGAGGACTCTCCAACATGCAATAAGGACACAGGCTCTACTATGTTCATAGCAGCCTTATGTATAATAACCAGAAGTTGGAAAGAACCCAGATGTCCCTCCACGGAGGAATGGCTACAGAAGATGTGGTATACTTACACAATGGAATATTACTCTGCAATTAAAAACAGTGAATTCTCGAAACTCTTATGCAAATGGTCAGAACTGGAAAATATCATCCTTAGTGAGGTAACCCAATCACAAAAGAACTCACATGGTAGGCAGTCACTGACAAGGGGATATTAACCCAGAATCTCGGAATACCCAAGACACAATTCACATATCAATTGATTTCCCAGAAGATGGAAGGAGAGACCCCTGGTCCTGGAAAGACTGGATGTAGGGGAATACCAGGACAGAGAAGTAAGAGGGGGTTGAATGGGGAACAGGGAGAGGGAAGAGGGCTTATGGGACTTTTGGGGAGGGAGGAACTAAGAAAGGGGAAATCATTGGGAATTTAAATAAAAAAATATAGAAAATAAAACAACAATAAAAAAATTAACTCAAAACCAATTTGAAAAGCCCATATATAAATAATAAGTTCTAAAATTCAGAAGTGGTGTCTCAATGTACTTAGCATTTAAATTTCTTTTTAATTATTGTAATAAAATATTCAGGAAAAACACACCCTTAGGAGGGAAAGGGCATACTATAGCTCAGAGGTACAGAGTACAGTTCTTCATGGTGTAGATATAAAGAAAGTAGTAGCTTGAAGCTAATTGAATCACATTTGTAAGCAAGAAGCAGACTGATGAATGAATGTACTTCTGTTCAATTCTGGTCTTCATTTATATAGATCAGGGTTCAATCTATGGAATACTGTCACCTAGAGTAACTCTAGAGAAAAGCTTTGCCATGTCTCTTGAAACTGTAACACGTGTGTAAAGCTTTTCCAACTTCTCATTAGTTGGTCTTGGAAACTTTGGTAGTCTTTGAAGAAATCCTTCCATCTCCATGTACTGTGAAAACATGTCAAAACACAGAGGAGTGCACTCACTCAGGAATTCCTTATCTTCCTACACCTGAAACTTATCATTCTCCCACTCTGCTGGTAGTCTCTGAGTCTCGGTATCTCTATATCTTAACTCCACACTGTGGTTAGAGGCACGCATGGCACCATCTGTGTTTTTTTTTCCATGAGTGTTGGGTATCTGAACTTAAGTCTCAAATCCTACACATGCTACTTGAACCTAGCAAATCATCTCAGTAGGTATAGTATTCCTCACTTTGAAATAGGGTATACATGGATTCAAATCAATACAAGTCATAATGGACAAGGCTGAACACTAATTTTATAGCTGTTGTCATAAGATAAAATCCACTTGAATGGAGAGAGAGAGAGAGAGAGAGAGAGAGAGAGAGAGAGAGAGAGAGAGAGAGAGAGAGAGAGAGAGAGGTGATATTTTCAGAACTTTGAAAGAATAAATTTCTGTGGCTTTAAGCTATTTATCTCATAATACTTTGTTATGGCATTCCTAAAAAAACTGAAGACAATAAGCAAAATTAAATTGCTTCTATAGACATTATGACTGACTTGCAGCTCATGTTGATGCCTTAGGCAAATGAGTGAAAAGCTTCGTTCCTGTATTTGAGGATGACATAAAGAAGATATTCTTTCTTGGCAGTAGAATGAAGTACTGAAATGCAGAAGCTAAACTTTTGTCTTAGACTGGTCAAGAGTAAAGTTTTCTTTTTAGATTTTTCAAATTCTCTCTGTCATATATATATGAAAACATATATATATCCTTGCTTCAGTAATGAGATTTTATGCTTTATGCACTAAGCACCAATGGACCTCATAGGGTAAGATGACTTGGACAGCAAACTGATTTATGGATCCTAGTTTAATATGGTGAGGCTGAACTGATGAAAAAAGAACCAGTATATAGAGAGGTCTGCTTGGCACATAGTATGCTATTATCTTACTAGACTGTACATCTTCTCCTCTTTCATCTTCTGTGTGTACAAACATAAAGATAACCCAATGAGACTTCAGAAGTACAAAAGCAGTCCAACATTTTTTTCTAAATTATTTCATTGAATTATGTGATCCAGAATAAATATTTTAGAACTGTTTTCCATCTTTTTTGACAACTCTCATATGTGTTAACTCACATTCAGATTATTAATATTTTCCTCTCACACAACAAATTTACTCCCTTTTCCTCTCTTCATGTCTTCTTCCCACATACATAACCTTGCTTTGGTTGTTGCTTTCATTTCTTACTTACTTTACTTAATTCTTGATGCCTACTGTCCTAATCGGGATCATCATTGTGCCCATAGAATTGGAAATATTTGCTAGACACTTATAGGTGCCTCAGAGGCTATGCAGCTAAAGGAGATGACCTTCTCTCCCCCTAATCAATCAGTTGCCAGGAATTTAACAGGGAAGGGTAGAGCCTGATAATCTCCTGCCTGATTCACAGCTGACTATTGATAAGCTCAGTCTTGTATTTACACATTGCAGGCAGCTGTAGGTGTTGTGATGCTATGACTCTATTAAATGTGCCATCCCAGAGGAAAATATTTCACATCCCTTTCTAGTCTTCCTGTTTTACCATTATTCTGATGCCTTCCTGTAGCTTTTCTGAATCTTTGAAGGTATGGTTTAAGTTTCCTGGTCAAGGCTGACCTATCAGACATTAATCTCAGCATCTTAAATAGTCATGTGTTTCTGCATATGCTGCATAGGCTTCTCTGATTAAAGCTGAGAGTACCACTTGTTCATCGGCATAAACATTTAGAAAAACACAACTTGGCACAATGTTCACTTAGCTAAATATCCATATTAAAACTGTCCCAAGAGCTTGATAGCTCTTTAGACATGAAATTATAGAAGGTATTTATAGTACTGGGTATGATTCTCTTTTTTGTAGTAGGCTTCAAATCATATCAAAATGGTTGCTTACTTTCACAATAATCATGCCACTGTGACTATGGTGTCCATATCATGTCTCACAGATTGATAATATTATAGATAATCAAGTTTTCAAATGTGCAAGACCTTACATGACTTATCTCCTAGCAGTCTGAATGCATCTTATGGGATGATGAAAGTCATATATGGAAGGGAAAGTTATTCAGTGGTTAAGAGTACTTGCTGTCCTTGCAGAAAACCCAAGATTAGTTCCCAATACCCACATTAGGAAGCTCACAACTACCTATAATTCCAGTTCTAGGGGAACTGACACCTATGTGTGCGGGCGCGCACACACACACACACACACACACACACACACACACACACATACACACACAAACATACATTTTAAACTCACTTTCAGCTTGAGTTCTTTATTGTTGCAACTGATCCATTGTAGTGTCTTGAAAAACGGGGTCTTATCATTTAGTTCTCATGACCAGTTAAGAACATGTCAAGCGCCTGTACTCTTTTTGGGGGCCTCTGAGGGCTCCTGGACAAACAAGTCATAAGGACAAATCTCATACTTGATACCCAGCTTTTGTTTCTTTTTTTTTTTTATTTTTATTTTTTTATTTTATTTTTTTAATTTACATTCCAAATCACTTCCCCTTTCCCGTTTCCTCCCTCCCCGAAAGTCCCATAAGCCCCCTTCCCTCCCTCTTTTCTCCATTCAACCCCCTCTCGTTACTCTGTCCTGGCGTTCCCCTACATCCAGTCTTTCCAGGACCAGGGGTCTCTCCTTCCATCTTTTTAGAAATCTATTGATATGCTGATTGTGTCTAGGGTATTCCGAGATTCTGGGTCAATATCCCCTTATCAGTGACTGCATACCATGTGTGTTCTTTTGTGATTGGGTTACCTCACTAAGGATGATATTTTCAAGTTCTGATCATTTGCCTAGGAATTTCGTGAATTCATTGTTTTTAATTGCAGAGTAGTATTCCATTGTGTAAATATACCACATCTTCTGAATCCATTCCTTCGTTGAGGGACATCTGGGTTCTTTCCAGCTTCTGGCTATTATAAATAAGGCTGCTATGAACATAGTGGAGCATGTGTCCTTATTGCATGCAGGTAGAGCCTCTGGGTATATGCCCAGGAGTGGTATAGCCGGATCCTCCGGGATTCTTCATAGAGTTAGAAAGAGCAATTCAAAAATTCATCTGGAATAACAGAAAACCCAGAATAGCTAAAACTATTCTCAAGAGTAAAAGAACCTCTGGGGGAATCAGTATCCCGGACCTCAAGCTGTACTACAGAGCAATAGTGTTAAAAACTGCATGGTATTGGTACAGTAACAGACATGTAGATCAATGGAGCAGAATTGAAGACCCAGAAATGAATCCACACTCCTATGGTCACTTGATCTTTGACAAAGGAGCTAAAACCATCCAGTGGAAAAAAGATAGCCTTTTCAACAAATGGTGCTGGCTAGGCTGGAGGTCAACATGCAGAAGAATGCAAATTGACCCATCCTTATCTCCTTGCACTAAGCTCAATTCTAAGTGGATCAAAGATCTCCACATAAAACCAGACACACTGAAACTAATAGAAGAGAAACTAGGGAAGAACCTTGAACATATGGGCACAGGGGAGAATTTCCTGAACAGAACTCCAATAGCTTATGCTCTAAGATCAAGAATAGACAAATGGGACCTCATTAAATTACAAAGTTTTTGCAAGGCAAAAGACACCGTCAAAAAGACAAAGCGGCAACCAACTAACTGGGAAATGATCTTTATCAACCTTACACCCAACAGAGGGCTAATATCCAAGATATACAAAGAACTCAAGAAGTTAAACTCCAGAGAGGCAAGTAACCCTATTAAAAAATGGGGTATGGAGCTACACAAAGAGTTCTCACCTGAAGAATATCTAATGGCTGAGAAGCACCTAAAGAGATGTTCATCATCCTTAGTCATTAGGGAAATGCAAATCAAAACAACCCTGAGATTCCATCTCACACCAGTCAGGATGGCTAAGATCAAAAACACAGGAGACAGCAGTTGTTGGCGAGGATGTGGAGAAAGAGGAACACTCCTCCACTGCTGGTGGGATTGCAGGCTGGTACAACCACTCTGGAAAGCAGTCTGGCGGTTCCTCAGAAAACTGGGCCAGCTTTTGTTTCTTAATCCTTGGCATTTAGGAATAGTATTATCTAGATATTCATGATTCCCTCTCTCTCTCTCTCTCTCTCTCTCTCTCTCTCTCTCTCTCTCTCTCTCTCTCTCTCTCTCTCTCTCTCTCACTGTGTGTGTGTGTGTGTATGTGTGTGTGTGCTATTTTTATTTACATTAAAATACTTAGTTTTCATATAGTTTCTTCATACATTTTTAGTTTTAGTTAATTTTACTTCCTCTGCCATCACTCCCTTCTTTTCACTTTTCTATACTGAAATGACCATTCTTTCTTTCTAGATAGCATCAGAATAGATTTTTTAATCAGTGATTTACAAAAGGTTTTGCCAGCCTAGGATCATCTTGAATAGCTAGCTCCTAGTAACAGAGACACCTTTACTTCCCAGCACAAACCTCAAAAGCAAGCTTCTTAAAAGAGAAACAAGCAGAGTGGTTCCCATTCATTTTCCCAAATGTCACATGCTCAGTGGATTTGGCCTGCAGTCTGGAGCTAAGGTTATAATGGCCCCTGCTGGGTAAAATGATGGTAGAACAGACATTTGTTGCTGCACAACTGAGATATCCAGGCACTTGGCACTCACAGATAGAGTAAAAATTAACAGTGAGATTGTATTAGCAAAAGAAAAAAATTCTTGACAACTCTTGAGTTTTATATAAAAAACATTGTTCAACTGTGTAATTGTTATCTTTTAGGATGTACTAAGTGACTTTTTTTTTAATACTAGGGACCAAACTCAGCTTATAAAATGGAAAACATTTGTTTATATTCAAAATTCCCATTTTTGGATCCCATTTTTCATAGATTGTTTTTCACCCACATACAGATATTGGCATAGCCATAAAGTGCAAGATAACCATGCTACAAACTACAGACACAAAAAAAACTGGGTAAGGTTCCACTGGAGGATGTGTGAATATCCCTCAGAAAGGGAAACAAAGTAGTCATCAGAAGTGACAGAAAGAAGGAAGGGGATGGAAGAGGGTGTGAGAAGGGAAACAGTTATGGAGATCAAGTGTAGGGAGACAGAATGGGGGAACCCTGGAAGTGAGCATGGAAATATAGAGGCATTTCTGGGACTTACTGGAGAACTGGTATGGAGGCAGCTATGGGGAGTCTATGAGGATAACCCTAGCTGAGATTTTCTACTAGAAAGGACTCTTATAATTTTTCTAACCCTCTTCCCATGATGTTCACTGAGCCACAGATGCAGGAGTTGTGATATAAATTTGCGCTTTGGGATTTGGCTCTACATGATCTATTGATCTCTACATTGTGTTAAATTGAGGAGTTCTGTCATTTTTATATATGGATGTGTGTGAGGATGTACACACACAAATACACACAGTGATAAAGACCTAAAAAAATGAGGCATAGCAAGGAGTTGAGGGAGTGCAAATGGGAGATTCTGGAGAAAGGTAAGGGAGTGGGTCAAGTTATATAATAAAAACACATTATAAACAGAAATAAATAAAATCAATATAATTCTTAAGGCCATATGGAAATACTACTATATGCTGAGAGTAATTCAATATTATTGTGATGTCTCATACTATGGCCTCCTTAAGTTTTAAAGAACTATATCATAGACAAGTGATATTAAAGTAGTCTTTTTAAAAGTCAAAATTAACTGTATAAAAATTTATAAAATATTCTAAAAGCAAATATTCCAGCAGCTACATATTATGTGATACATATCAAATGTGAAAGCTTGTGTTATCACATTTGTTTCTCTTCTTTTTCTTCCATTTTTGGCTTCTCATCTCCCTTAAGGACAGAGTGGTGTTCGTTGGGAGCTCCTTTTTCCTGTCTAAAATGTAAAAATACTGAAAGTAGAAGAAATGTAGGTTTCTTTGTATTGTGTCTTCATCTTATTTTTAAATGACAAAGCAGATGAGGTCTAATTCTACTTCTCTAATCTACAAATGAAACTCTATGTCTAGTCCCTAAGAAACAGCCTAAGAGCCAGATACCTCCTCGCTCTGAAAAACTGCAGAATGCAATGCTACCATCCTTCATAAAAAAGTTTCCTGTCAGACTACTTCGGCAAAACTGGCTTCTGGCATATATATAACTGTCAAATTTTGCAAGGGACCAGCAAAGTCCAATGGGTAAAAAAATCAGATGATTTGGTAAACTTAAAACTGGCATCAGATAAGTTCTAGGACTAAATCTAGTTAGCGCTGAAGTAAGGGTTGGGGAACAGGGGGAGGGATATACATTGTAAAACAAGCAATATTCTATATGTGAAAACTCAAAATCCTGAATGTAGAGACAGAGGACAAATATCTCCTCATAAGAAAATGTTCAATATTTGACATTTGACATTCAATATTTGACATAAGAAAATATTCAATAATGACATTTAATGTAGAATATACTTCTTTCTGGTAAAGAAGATGGGAAAGAAATGACTGTATCTTCCATATGCATCATGCCTCGAAGCAGTGGCAGAATTTTTTATGTAGCTCATTTAGATTCGATGATCAATCTTTCTTTGAACTAGTTATAATAAATTGTTTCATTTTTATTTCCAATAACATAGAAATTTGGAGAGGCCACATTATCCTAAATGCTCTGGAATATATTAATAGTTATCTCAGCAATTTTTAAAATACTCACATCCCCACACATTATCATTCTATTCTGTTATAGCACAATTTTGGGACTACTTGCAAATATCTTTAAGTATGTTAATTTCCAAAAGAGTAGAACTGAAATCTTGCTCAATATTTTAGAGTGCTTTGAAAGCTGCAGAAATACCATCTTTATCAAAACTTTTTTAATTATTCTAAAATAATTAACTTTTGTTTGTACATTTTTCACATATATTCTCTTAGATACCCTATATTTATGTCAAAATGTAGACCTTTCACCACATTAGAAGGTTCTGTCCGTTCTCTTCTCAGTGTCTCTAACCAGTATTGTCCTAGATAAAAATTTCTTCAATTTCTGTCACATTTCTTCAATCTCTATTACATTGCTGTTTGCTCAGTTGTAAGGAAAGTAACATCAAACCTGGAACGACCAGTATTACTTATCTCACTGTAATATTGATAAATAATCATCTTAACCTCAAATTTTAAGTATTTCCATCTTTTCTTGATCATTTTCTACTATTGATAAATGGGCAAACACACACACACACAGTTTTTAAGTATGTATGTGTATAGGCACCAGAGTGATGATGTGGAAAGCCATATTCTGGCCAGATTTGGAAGACACAGGACAGAGTCCATCCAACAGACCATTTAAGAAAATTGGAAAGTAAAATAAATAAGGACATAAATAAAATTATTAATTAACATAAAGTGGTATACAAAATATAAACTATTTTCCAGAAGCAATAGAATCAACAATATCCAAAGAACACATGATACCTGCTGAAGTTAAAATATGAGATTACAGACAGATGAAATATTGGCCAGGGAACTATACAAGTACTTTATTGATCTAAAAACGAAAAGAACCCTTAATAGCGGACACTTCTATTGTTAGTCTACAGTAGAAGACAACACTGAAGAGAAGACTTGCTAATATTCTTACTATTTGGTCAGTTGAACAACTGGGATATGACTGAATCAGCTGTTTATTAAACATAAATCTAAAGAAGATAAAATAAAGTACACCTGCATATGGCAACTATAGTTACCTTCTTATTCAATATTAAGTATCCTCTTTTATTTTTTAATTGTTTTATTAAACTAATAAAAATTACTTTAAAATATACAACTCAGTATTGACATTTTTAAGTCACTGAAATAATTTATAATAGTGAAATGCCTCTTAAATACACATGATATTTTCTGAAGCCAGAAGTAATATGCAATCAACCAGTTTTTAAAATCTATTTGGAACATTAAACATGATAGAAGTAGAAAAAAATCTCTTATGAATCCTCTATGAAAGGAAATTGTGACAGGTTCCTGATTACATAGAAACTATTCCCGTCTCCAAGGGAGAATACACAGTGTAACTGTGACTTCATAGAATAAATTGAGTAGTGTTCTTTCTCTTTCTATTTTGTGGAATAGTGTGAAGACTATTGATATTAGGTTTTCTTTGAAGGTCTGATAGAATTCTCCACTAAACCCATCTGGTACTGGGTTGGTTTTGTTTTTTTTTTTGGTTGAGAGACTTTTAATGACTGCTTTTATTTCTTTAGGGGTTATGGGACTGTTTGGATGGTTTATCTGATACTGATTTAACTTAGGTATTTAGTATCTGTCTAGAAAATTGTCCATTTGATCCAGATTTTCCAATTTTGTTGAGTGTAGGCTTTTGTAATAGGATCTGATGATATTTTGAATTTCCTCAGTTTCTATTGTTATATCTCCCTTTTCATTTCTGATTTTGTTAATTTGGCTACTGTCTCTATGCCCCCTGGTTATTCTGGCTAAGGGTTCATTTATCTTACTGATTTTTTCAAAGAATCAGCTCCTGGTCTGTTGATTTTTTGTGTAGTTCTTTTTGTTTCTACTTGGTTGATTTCATCCCTGAGTTTGATGATTTCCTTCTGTCTAATCCTACTGGGTGTCCTAGAGCTTTCAGGGGTGTTGTTAAGCTGCTATTGTAAGCTCTTTCCTGTTTCTTTTTGGAGGCCCTATTAGCACTGTTTTCATTGTGTCCCATAAGTTTGGTTGAGTTGTGCCTTCATTTTCACTAAAGTGTAAAGTCTTTAGTTTCTTTCTTTAATTCTTCCTTGACCAAGTTATCATTGGGTAGGGCATTGTTCAGCTTCCTTGTGTATTTGGGTTTCTGTTTTTGTTGCTATTGAATTTCAGCCTTAGTCCATGGTGATCTGATAGGATACATGGGATTATTTCAATCTTCTTGTATTTGTTGAGTCCTGTTTTGTGACTGATTATGTGGTCACTTTTGGAGAAGGTATGATGAGGTGCTGAGAAGAAGGTATATTCTTTTGTTTTAGAATGAAATTTTTATAGATATTCGCTAAATCCATTTGGTCCATAACTTCTGTTAGATTCAATGGGTCTCTGTTTAGTTTGTGTTTCCATGATCTTTCTATTTATGAGTGGGGGCTTAATTCTTCCACTATCATTGTGTGAGGTGCAATGTGTGCCTTGACATTTAGTAAAATTTCTTTTATGAATGTGGGTACCCTAGCATTTGGAGCATAGATGTTCAGAATTAAGAGTTCTTGGTAGATTTATCCTTTGATAAGTGTGAAGTGTCTTTCCGTATCCTTTTTGAAAACTTTTTGTTGAAAGTTGATTTTATTCGATATTAGAATGACTACTCCAACTTCTTTCTTGTGACAATTTACATGGAAAATTGTTTTCCAGCCCTTTACTCTGAGGTACTGTCTGTCTTTGACACTGAGGTGCATTTTGTGTATGCAACAAATGCAGGGTCCTGTTTACGTATCCATTCTGTTTTTCTGTCATTTTATTGGGTAATTGAGTCCATTGATGTTAAAAGATATTAAGGAATAGTGATTGTTGCTTCGTTTTACTTTCATTATTTTTATGTTTGTGTGACTATCTTCTTTTGGGTTTGTTGAAAGAAGTTTATTTTCTTGCTTTTTCTAGGGCATAGTTACTCTTTTTTTTTGGTATTTTCAATTTACAATCCTTTGAAGGGCTGGATTTGAGGAAAGATATTGTGTAAATTTGTTTTTGTCATGAATATCTTCATTTCTCCTTCTATGGTAATTGAGAGTTTTGCTGTGTATAGTAGCCTAGGTTGGCATTTATATTCTCTTAGTGTCTGTATAAAAATCTTCCCAGGATCTTCTAGCTTTTATAGTCTCTGGTGAGACGTCTGGAGTAATTCTGATAGGTCTACCTTTATATGTTACTTGACCTTTTTCCCTACTGCTTTTAATATTCTTTCTTTGTTTTGTGCATTTGATGTTATGACTATTATCTGATAGGAGACATTTCTTTTTTGGTTCGATCTACTTGGAGTTCTGTAGGTTTCTTGTATGTCCATGGTTATCTCTTTCTTTAGGTTAGAGAAATTTTCTATCATTTTGTTGAAGATATTTACTGGTCGTTTAAGTTGGAAATCTTTACTCTCTTCTATACCTATTATCCTTAGGTTTGGTCTTCTCATTGTGTCCCGGACTTCCTGGATGTTTTGGATTAGGAACTTTTTGCATTTTGCATTTTCTTTTACTGCTGTTTCAATGTTTTCTATGGTATCTTCTGCAGCTGAGACTCTCTCTTCTATCTCTTGAATTCTATTGGTGATATTTGCATCTATGATTCCTCATCTCTTTCCTAGATTTTCTATCTCAAATTTGTCTCACTTTGTGATTTCTTTATTATTTCTATTTCCATTTTTAGATCCTGGAAGGTTTTGTTCAATTCCTTCTCCTCTTCGGTGGTGTTTTCCTATACTTCTTTAAGGTATTTTTCTGTTTCCTGTTAAAGGGCTTCTACCTGTTTGCCTGTGTTCTCCTGTAATTTTTAAGAGAGTTATTTATGTCCTTCTTAAAGTCCCCTATCATTATCATGATATATGATTTTAAATCAGAGTCTTGTTTTTCTGGTATGTTGGAGTATCCAGGACTTGCTGTGGTGGAAGAACTTGTTTCTGATGATGCCATGTAGGCTTGGTTTCTGCAGCTTATGTTCTTGCCCTTGCCTCTCATCATCTGATTATCTCTGGTGTTAGCTGGTCTTGCTCTCTCTGACTGTGCCTAGTCCTTCCTGCAAACCTGTGTTTCAGTATTCCTTGGAGACCAGTTCCCTAAGGGAAGAATTTGGTATGGAGAGCTGTGGCACAGAGTCAGTTCTGAGGTGCAGACAGAAACCAGAAGGATCCTGTCCTTGGCTTTTCCTTTGTTCCTGTGTCCTGATGGCTCTGGGCAGGTCCCTCTTGGGCTAGGAATTTGAGCAGAAATGGTGGACTTACCTGTGCTCACAGGTGTGCCAGCACTCGTAGGAGAACAGCTCTCTTTCCCGATGGTATTTGGGTATGGAGCACTGTGGTACAGGATCAGCTCCAGGGTGCAGACAGAAACCAGAAAGATCCTGTCCCAGGATGCTCCTAGGTTCCTGTGTCCTGAGGTCTCTGGACAGGTCCCTCAGAGCAGAATTGGTGGTCTTACTTGTACTCACAGAGGCTTGTCAGCACTCTTGGGAGACCTGCTTTCTCCTGGTGGTGGTATTTGTGTATGGAACACTGTGGCACAGGATCAGCTCTGCTCTCTTTTATTTATCAAGTAAACTTGTTTTCTCTAGGATTGTAATGGAGTCCCCTAAACCAAATTATCCAACCACAAACATATTATTATCAAGAGATGGTACTGGCTTCTTTGTTTATATAGGACTGTGATAATATTATATTCATATATCAGGCATGATTGTTTACATTGTTATTGTATATATCATTATCTTAAAATATATCTTAAGCTACCACAAATAATGCTTTTGAATATTGAATACATCAAATATTACAGTATTTTTAAGAAGTACCTGTTAGATATATAAAGATACATAGAAAAGACAGGATATATAAAAGGATCATGACCTATGATCACCTTGAGTCTTAGATTTCCAATTTCACTTCTTAAGGGACCTCAGTACTTTTTATTGTTCTTGAGTATCTGTGAGATTTATTATTATTCCATAAATTAAATAAGATTAGTGAAATCAGTGCATTTCTTAATTTCAGATATATCCTACTCTTTGATTTAGGGCTTCATTTTTTATGCTTAATCCTTGGTTAGTTCTGTGATTGATTAAATGTTTTTCTTATACATTAATTAATTAAACAAAAATCAGTTCATAATTTTCCAGTTCTGTGTTACCATCAGATTTTGAACTAATATTATATTTGCTTCCTAAAATATTCCTAAAAATATGTGGGTTTTTTCTTTGAAAGAGCTGGAGTATATATCGTATTATTTCTTTCTTAAAATTTTGGAAGAGATAATCATGAAAATGATTTGGTCTTCATAAGAACTTTATAAAGTTTTAATTATAGACAACTTCTTTAATAGATAATAGACTACTCAGAGTTTCTAAATTTTTGACATGTTTGATAATACCTTTTTAAATGCAATTTGTTAATTATATGTAATTTGTCAACAGTTTTTGAACTAAAGTTGAGCATTGTGCTACATCATTATCTTTTCAATGTCAAGAAAATCTGAACTGATGGTCACTTTTGGAAAAATATAATATTGGTTATTTCATGTTCAGCATTTGTTCTTAACTAATACTTATTTTGCTAGGTTTGGATTAGTTTCAATACTCTGTCTTTTTTAGGTCAATATTTGTGTGGAATATATTTTAGTTTTTAGCTTTCAACATTTCTATATTTAATGTATAATACTTCTAACCAATGTATAAATTTTATAATCATCTAGGTATTGTCATCACATTATAATTAATTATAAATTAAAATAATACTGTCAAGAGAAGATTATACTACTGTAGTGAAATTGGGCTTTTCATTTTACTATAGGAAGTAACTTTTTGCTATTTTTCTCTATTCTTGACTGACATAACCTTTATTTATTTATTGTGTAGTGTGTGCTAGGGGTAACAAGTGGAGTCACAGGTCAATTTCAAGAGTTGTTTACCTCCTACTATAGTGAGTCCTGGGAATCAAAACCATGTTTGCAGCCTTGGTGTCAAGCACCTTACCTGCTGACTATATCCCAGATTAAACCTATTCATTCTCCATACTACCTTATGTAATCTTCTACAAAGTTCGATCTTCAGTGTGCTTTCTTTTCTAGTTTTCTATGAAATTGCAACACACATCGTTGGTGCATTAGACATTGTGACTTTGCCATTTCTTTTTTTTTTCATTTTCTATAATTAGATATATTCTTTATTTGCATTTCAAATGATTTCCCCTTTCCTGGTTACCCACTCCACGTAAGTCCAATAAGCCCTCTTCCCTCCCCCCATTCCCCAATAAACTCCTAGTCACTTCCGTGTCCCAGTATTCCCCTACACTGTTGCATTGACCCTTTCCAGGATGAGGGGCCTCTCCTTCCTAATTCTTGGGCATCAATTGATATGTGAATTGTTTCTTGGGTATTCTGAGCTTCTGGGCAAATATCCGCTTATCAGTGAGTGCATTCCATGTTTGTTCTTTTGTGACTGGGTCACCTCACTCAGGAAAACAATCTCCAGTTCCACCTACTTGCCTAAGAATTTAATGAATTCATTGTTTTTAATAGCTGAATAGTACTCTATAGTGTAAATATACCACATTTTCTGTATCCACTCCTCTGTTGAGGGACATCTGGGATATTTCTAGCTTCTGGCTTTTATAAAAAGGGCTACTATGAACATAGTGGAGCATGTGTCTCCTTATTACATGCTGGAGAATACTCTGGATATATGCCCAGGAGTGGTTTAGTAGGGTCCTCTGGTAGTATTATGCCCAGCTTTCTGAGGAACCACCAGACTGATTTCCAGAGTGGTTGTACCAGCTTGAAATCCCACCACCAGTGGAAGAATGTTCCTCTTTCTCCACATCATCGCCAGCACCTACTGTCTCCTGAGTTTTTCATCTTAGTCATTCTGACTGGTGTGAGGTAAAATATCAGGGTTGTTTTGATTTGCACTTTCCTGATGACTGAGGATGTCGAACATTTCTTTAGGTGTTTTTCAGCCATTCAATATTCCGTAGGTGAAAATTTTTTGTTTAGCTCTGTACCCCATTTTTAATATGGTTATTTGGCTCTCTAGAGTCTACCTTCTTAATTTCTTTGTATATATTTGATATTAGTTCTCTGTTGAAGGTAGGGTTGGTAAAGATCTTTTCCCTATTTTTTGGTTGCCGTTTTGTCCTTTTGACAGTGTCCTTTGCCTTACAGAAACTTTGTAATTTTATGAGGTTCCATTTGTCAATTCTTGATCTTAGAGCATAAGCTATTGGTGTTCTGTTCAGGAAATTTTCACCTGTGCCCATACGCTCAAGGCTCTTCCCCAGTTTCTTTTCTATTAGTTTCAGTGTGTCTGGTTTTATGTGGAGGTCCTAGATCCACTTGGACTTGAATTTAGTACAAGAAGATAAGAATGGAACGATTTGCATTCTTCTGCATGCTGACTTTCAGTTGAACCAGCACCATTTGTTGAAAAGGCTATCTTTTTTTCCACCAGAATATTGTCACTCCTTTGTCAAAGATCAAGTGACCATCAAAAATCAAGTGAGCATGAGGTGTATGAGTTCATTTCTGGGTCTTCATTTCTATTCCAATGATCTTCCTGCCTGTCACTGTACCAAAACCATGAAGTTTTTAACACTATTGCTCTTTAGTACTGCTTGAAGTCAGGGATTATGATTTCCCTAGAACTTCTTTTACTGTTGAGAATAGTTTTAGCGCTCCTGGGTTTTTTGTTATTCCAGATGAATTTGAGAATTGCTCTTTCTAACTCTAAAAGAATTGAGTAAGGATTTTGATGGGGATTGCATTGAATCTGTAGATTGCTTTTGGCAAGAAGGCAACTTTTGCTATATTAATCGTGCTATGCAAGAACATAGAAGATTTTTCCATCTTCTGAAGTCTTCTTCAATTTCTTTCTTCTGAGACTTGAAGATTTTGTCATAAAGATCTTTCACTTGTTTGGTGAGAGTCACACCAAGATACTTTATATTGTTTGTGGCTATTGTGAAGGGTGTCATCTCCTTAATTTCTTTCTCAGCCAGTTGATCCATTGAGTATAGGAAGGCAACTGATTTTCTTGAGTTGATTTTATATCCAGCCACTTTGCTGAAGGTGTTTATCAGCTCTAGAAGTTCTCTGATGGAGTTTTTTGGGTTGTTTAAGTATACTATCATATCATCTGCAAATAGTGTTAATTTGACTTCTTCCTTTCCAATTTTTATCCCTTTGTCCTCTTTTTGTAGTCTAATTGCTGTAGCTAGAACTTCAAGTACTATATTGAATAAATATGGAGAGAGAGGGCAGCCTTGTCTAGTCCCTGATTTTAGTGGAATTGCTTCAAGTTTCTCTCCATGTAGTTTGATGTTGGCTACTGGCTTGCTGTATATTACTTTGACTATATCTAGGCATAAGTCTTGAATTCTTGTTCTTTCCAAAACCTTTAACATGAAGGGATGCTGAATTTTGTCAAATGCTTTTTCAGCATCTAATGAAATGACTATGTGGTTTTTTTTTCTTTGAGTTTATGTAGTGGATTACATTGATGTATTACCGTATATTGAACTATTCCTGCATCCCTGGGATGAAGCCTACTTGATCATTGTGAATGATCATTTTGATGTGTTCGTGGATTCGCTTGGCAAGAATTTTATTGAGTATTTTTGCCTCGATATTCATAAGGGAAATTGGTCTAAATTTCTCTCTTTTTTTGTTGGAACTTTTTATGATTTTGGTATCAGCGAAATTGTGGCTTCATAGAACGAGTTGGGTAGTGTTCCTTCTGTTTCTGTTTTGTGGAATACTTTGAAGAGCATTGGTGTTAGGTTTTCTTTGAAGGGGTGAGAGAATTCTGTATTAAAATTATCTGGTGACAGAGGGCACTCCACCATCTTTGCTCCTGCAACAGAGCAACTCGAACCTCCAGACACAGAAACAATCAAGCATAAAATCGCTTGGGTCTCAGCCAGCTTGTGTGCTTCCTGCTCCCAAGGGCTGAGCAGGTCTGCAGCAACCTACGCGCCAGCTCTGCTGTGGGACTTTTGCCCTGCAGAGAGACCCCACCAATCTGGGAGAGATCACACCTGCAGAGGGCGGGAGCCTACCAGCCTCCCTTTGACGACTTCTGTTCCTGGGATCGACTATACTGAAGATACAAGTACCCAGGTTCCCCTCAATATAAAATCGCTTGGGACACAGCCTGTTGGGCTTCCATCTGCACGCAAGAGCAGGGCAGCGCTGTGGTCGTCTGGGCGCCAGCTCTGCTGTGGACCTTCTGCCCTGCAGAGTGATCTGCACCTGAGAGAGTGCAGTGTGCACTCCACTATCTTTGCTCCAGCAACAGGGCAACTGGAACCGCCAGACACAGGGACAATCAAGCATAATATCGCTTGGGTTTCAGCCAGCTTGTGTGCTCCCTGCTTCCAAGAGCTGGGCAGGTCTGCAGTAACCTATCCACCAGCTCTGCTGTGGGACATCTGCTGTGGGACATCCCCCCCCTGCTATGTGAGAGAGATCATCCATAGAGGGCAGGAGTGTACCAGCCTCCCCTTGGCGACCTCTGCTCTGGGAATCCACTATGCTGAGCCTTTGGATGTGCAAGGATTCCCCAATATAACATCACTTGGAGCAAGGCAAATCAGGGCTGCAAAGTCCCTCAGGAGCAGTGCAGGCCCCAGAAATCGGTGCCAGGGGAATTCCGGTAATCCAGGGGGGTCAGAAATAGCCTTGCAGGCTCACAGGAGGTCCAACCAACAGCCAGTGACAGCAGGACCAACTAACACCAGAAGTAACCAGATGGCAAAAGGCAAAGGTAGAAACATTACTGACAGAAATCAAAGTAATATGGCACCATCCGAACCCAACCTTCCAACAGCAGCAAGTCCTGGATACCCCATCACACATGAAAGACAAAATCTGGATTAAAAATCACTTCTCATGATGTTATTAGAGGATTTAAGAAGGACACAAATAAATCTCATAAAGAATTACAGGAGTACATGAATCAATGGTTAGAAGCCCTTACAAAGGAAACATAAAAATCACTTAGAGAAATGCAGGGGAACATGGGTCAACAGATGAGGTCCATAAAGAGGCAACACAAAAATCGCTTAAAGAAATGAATCAACGGATAAATGCCCTCTCAAAGGAATCACAAAAATTGCATAAAGAAATGCAGAAGAATATGGGTCAAGAGATGGAAGCACATGAGGAGGAAACACAAAAATCGCTTAGAGAAATACAGGAGAACTTGGGTCAACAGGCAGAAATCCTGAAAGAGGAAATGCAAAAATATCTTAAAGAATACAGGAAAATATAAACAAACAAGTGAAGGATCTCAGCAAATCCATCCAGGATCTAAAAAAGGAAGTAGAAACAACTAAGAAATCACAAAGGGAGACAACTTTGGAGATAGAAAACCTTGGGAAGAAATCAGGAGTCATAGATGCAAACATCAACAATAGAATACAAGAGATGGAAGAAAGACTCTCAGGTCCTGAAGATACCATAGAAAGCATCAAGACAACTGTCAAAGAAAACGGAAAATGCAGAAAATGTGTAACCCAAAACATCGAGGAAATCCAGGACACAATGAGAAGACCAAACCTAAGGATTATAAGTATAGATGAGAGTGAAGATTTGCAAATTAAAGGGCCAGTAAATATCTTCAACAAAATTATGAAGGAAAACTTCCCTAACCTAAAGAGAGAGATGCCGATGAACGTACAAGAAGCCTACAGAATTCCAAACAGACTGGACCAGAACAGAAATACCTCCCGTCACATAATAATCAAAACATCAAATGTACTAAACAAAGAAAGAATAATAAAAGCAGTAAGAGAAAAAGGCCAAGTAACTTACAAAGGAAGACCTATCCGAATCACATCAGACTTCTCACCAGAGACTATGAAAGCCAGAAGATCCTGGGCAGATCTCATGCAGACACTAAGAGAGCACAAATGCCAGGCTAGACTACTATACCCAGCAAAACTCTCAATCACCATAGATGGAGAAACCAAGATAATCCATGATAAAACCAATTTTTCACAATATCTTTCCACAGACCCAGCCCTGCAAAGGATAATAGGTGGAAACCGCCAATACAAGGAGAGAAACAACACCCTGGAAAAAACGAGATAGCAAACTTCTTGCATCAAACCCAAAAGTAGATAGCCACACAAACATGAAGATGTTGCCAAGAATAGCAGGTGGCTATAATCACTATTCCTTAATCTCTCTTGATATGAATGGTCTCAGTTCCCCAATGGGAAGATGTGGACTAACAGACTGGATACGTGTACAGGACCCAGCATTTTGCTGCGTGCAAGAGGCACACCTCAGTGTCGAAGACAAATGCTACCTCAGAGTAGAGGGCTGGAAAACAATTTTACAAGCAAATGGTCCCAGGTATCGAGCCGGAGTAGCCATCCTAATATCAGATAAAGTTGACGTTCAACCTAAAGTCATCAAAAAAGACACAGAACGACACTACATACTGATCAAAGGAAAAATCCACCAAGAAGAACTCACAATTCTGAATATCTATGCTCCAAATGTAAGGGCAACCTCATTCGTAAAAGAAACTTTACTAAAGCTCAAAGCACACATCGCACCTCACACAATAATAGTGGGTGAATTCAACACCCCGCTCTCTGAAATGGATCGTTCAGGAAAGAAGAAACTAAACAGGGACACAGTGAAACTAATTGAAGCCTTGAACCAAATGGAACTAACAGATATATATATATATAAAACATTTCATCCTAGAGCAAAAGAATACACCTTCTTCTCAGCACCTCATGGTAACTTCTCCTAAATCGAAAATTGGTCACAAATCAGACCTCAACAGATATAAGAAGATTGAACTTCTCCCATGCCTCCCATCAGATCTCTAGGGAACAATGGTGGTCTTCAATGGCAACAAAAACAACAGAAAACCCACATACACATGGAGGCTGAACAATGCTCTACTCAATGATAACTTGATCAAGGAGGAAATAAAGAAAGAAATCAAAGACTTTTTAAAATTTAATGAAAATGAAGGCACAACATACCTGAATTTATGGGACACAATGAAAGTGGTGCTAAAAGGAAAATTTATAGCCCTGAGTGCTGCCAAGAAGAAATCGGAGACAGCATACACTAGCAGCTTAATGGCACACCAGAAAGCCCTGGAACAGAAAGAAGCAAATACACCCAAGATGAGTAGAAGGCAGGAAATCATCAAACTCAGGGCTGAAATCAAGTAAGTAGAAACAAATAAAACCATACAAAGAATCAACAAAACTAGGAATTGGTTCTTTGAGAAAATCAACAAGATAGATAAGCCCTTAGCCAGACTAGCCAGAGGGCACAGATACAGAAACGGAAAGGGAAAGATCATTTCCCAGTTAGTTGGTTGCCGCTTTGTCTTTTTGACAGTGTCTTTTGCCTTGCAAAAACTTTGTAATTTAATGAGGTCCCTTTTGTCAATTCTTGGTCTTAGAGCATAAGCTATTGGAGTTCTATTCAGGAAATTCTCCCCTGTGCCAATATGTTCAAGGTTCTTCCCTAGTTTCCTTTCTATAAGTTTCAGTGTGTCTGGTTTTATGTGGAGGTCCTTGATCGACTTGGAATTGAGCTTAGTGCAAGGAGATAAGAGTGGGTCAATTAGCATTCTTCTGCATGTTGACCACCAGTTGAGCCAGCACCATTTGCTGAAAAGGCTGTCTTTTTTACACTGGATGGTTTTAACTCCTTTGTCAAAGATCAAGTGACCTTAGGAGTGTGGATTCATTTCTGGGTCTTCAATTCTGTTCCATTGATCTACATGCCTGTCACTGTGCCAATACCATGTGATTTTTAACACTATTGCTCTGTAGTACAGCTTGAGGGCTAATATCCAATATATACAAAGAACTCAAGAAGTTAAACTCCAGAGAGGCAAGTAACCCTATTAAAAAATGGGGTACAGAGCTAAACAAAGAGTTCTCACCTGAAGAATATCTAATAGCTGAGAAGCGCCTAAAGAGATGTTCATCATCCATAGTCATTAGGGAAATGCAAATCAAAACAACCCTGAGATTCAAACTCACACCAATCAGAATGGCTAAGATCAAAAACACAGGAGACAGCAGTTGTTGGTGAGGATGTGGAGAAAGAGGAACACTCCTCCACTGCTGGTGGGATTGCAAGATGATACAACCACTCTGTAAAGCAGTCTGGTGGCTCCTCAGAAAACTGGGCATGACACTCCCGGAGGATCTTGCTATATCACTCCTGGGCATATACCCAGAGGCTTTACCTGCATGCAGTAAGGACACAAGCTCCACTATGTTCATAGTAGCCTTATTTATAATAGCCAGAAGCTGGAAAGAACCAGATGTCCCTCAACGGAGGAATGGATTCAGAAGATGTGGTATATTTACACAATTGAATACTACAATGCAATTAAAAACAATGAATTCACGAAATTCCTAGGCAAATGATCAGAACTTGAAAATATCATCCTTAGTGAGGTAACCCAATCACCAAAGAACACACATGGTATGCAGTCACTGATAAGGGGATATTAACCCAGAATCTTGGAATACCCTAGACAAATTTGCATATCAATAGATTTCCTAGAAGATGGAAGGAGAGACCCCTGGTCCTGGAAAGACTGGATGTAGGAGAATGCCAGGACAGAGAAGCAAGAGAGGGTTGAATGGAGAAAAGAGGGATGGAAGGGTGCTTATGGGACTTTCAGTGAGGGAGGAAACGGGAAAGGGGAAACGATTTGGAATGTAAATAAAAAAACTTAAAAAATAAAAAATAAATCATCTGGTCCTCTGCTTTTTTGGTTGAAGACTTTCAATGACCACTTCTATTTCTTTAAGGGTTATAGTTCTGTTTAGATGGTCTATCTCATCCTGATTAAACTTTTGTAGCTAGTAACTGTCTAGGAAAATTTGCATTTCTTCCAGATTTTCCAGTTGTACTGAGTATAAACTTTTGTAGTAAGATCTGATAATTTTTTGTATTTGGACCTGATAAAATTTTGTATTTGTATTTGTAAATTGTAAATTTTTGTATTTGTATACATATAATCCATTTAGTTCAAAACTTCTGTTGTTTTCACTGTGTCTCTGTTTAGGTTGTGTTTCCCTGGTCGGTCCATTGAGGAAAGTGGTGTGTAGAAGTCACCCACAATTATTGCATGGGATGCGAAGTGTACTTTAACCTTTAGTAAAGTCTCCTTTATGAATGAGGGTTCCCTTGTATTTTGAGTATAGATGTTCAGAATTTAGAATCCTTCCTGGTAGATTTTTCCTTCACTGTGTATAAAGTGTCCTTTTGTGTCTTTTTTGATGACTCTTGGTTGAAAGTCTATTTTATTGTATATTAGAATGGCCACTCCAGCTTGTTTCCTGGGACCATTTCCTTATATAACTCTTTTCCAACCTTTTACTCTGAGGTAGTGTTTGTCTTTGAAACTGAAATGTATTTCCTGTATGCAGCAAAATGTTGGGTCCTGTTTACGTATCTAGTCTGTTAGTCTATGTCTTTTTTATTGGGGAATTGATTCCATTAATGTTAAGAGATATTAAGGAAAAGTGATTGTTGCTTCCTGCTAATTTGATGTATTTTTTATGTTTTTGTGGTTATCTTCTTTTGTTAGAAGATTAATTTCTTGCTTTTTCTAGTGTGTAGTTTCCCTCCTTTTATTGGTGTTTTCCATTCATTATCCTTTGAAGGGCTGGATTTGTGGAAAAATACTGTGTAAATTTGTTTTTGTCATGAAATATCTTGGTTTCTCCATCTATGGTAATTGAGAGATATGCTAGATATAGCAGTCTGTGTTGGCATTTGTGTTCCCTTAGGGTCTTATGATATCTGCCCAGGCTTTTCTGGCTTTCATAGTCTCTGGTGAGAAGTCCGGTGTAACTCTGATAGGTCTACCATTATATGTTATTTGACCTTTTCCTCTTACTGATTTTAATATTCTTTCTTTGTTTAGTACATTTGATGTTTTAATTATTATATGATGGGAGGAATTTCTTTTCTGGTCAAATCTATTTGGAGTTCTGTAGGCTTCTTGTATGTTCATGGGCATCTCTTTCTTTAGGTTAGCAAAGTTTTCTTCTATAATTTTGTTGAAGGCATTTACTGGCCCTTTAATTTGGAAATCTTCACTCTCTTCTATATCTATAATGCTTAGGTTTGGTATTCTCATTTTGACCTGGATTTTCTGGATGTTTTGGGTCAGGAGCTTTTTGCATTTTGCAGTTTCTTTGTCTATTGTATCAATATTTTCTATGGTATCTTCTGCATCTGAGATTCTCTCTTCTATCTCTTGTATTCTGTTGTTGATGTTTGGATGCATAACTCCTGACTTCTTTCCTAGGTTTTCTATGTCCTGAGTTGTTTCCCTTTGTGATTTCTTTATTATTTCTATCTCCATCTTTAGATCTTGGATGGCTTTGTTCAATTTTTTCACCTGTTTTGTTGTGTTTTCCCTTAGTTCTTCAAGAACTTCTCCATGTTTACTTGTGTTCTCCTGTATTTCTTTAAGGGAGTTTTTATGTCCATCTTGAAGCCCTCCAACAGCATCATGAGCTGTGATTTTAAATCCATCTCTTGCTTTTCTGGTGTATTGGGGAATCCAGGACTTGCTGTTGTGGGAGAATTGTGTTTGGATGGAGCCATATTGCCTTGATTTCTGTTAGTAACATTCCTACGTTTGCCATTTGCCATCTGGTTATCTCTGGTGTAGTTTTTCTGCTGTCACTAGCTGGTGCTTGTCCCTTCTGTGTGCCTGCAAGCCTATCTCAGCACCCTTAGGTGACCGGCTTTCCCCTGGCACAGATGGCCATCTTTGCTACTGTGACTGAGTAGACAGGTGCAGTCAGGTACCCAGGGATCACCTGAATATAAGAGTGCTTGGGACACGGCCTGCCAGGGCCCCACCTGCACACAGGAGTTTGGTAGCACCGCCACAGTCTTCTGTGCACCTAATCTACTAGGGGATATCTGCTCTACATTGAGTCTGGCAAATAGAAGTGAGGCCAAGATCTACTCTCCTGCGACTGAGCAGGCTATTGCAGCCAGGAACACAGAGAACACCTGAGTGTAAGATCATTTGGGACTCGGACTGCCAGGACCTGACCTACACCCAAGATGTGGGCAACCCTCCCTCAATCTGTGGGTGCAGGTGGAGCTCTGGTGGGGTGTGTCCCAAGTGATCTTCTACTTGGGTGATCCCTGCGTTCCTTTCTGCATCTTTCTACTCAGTCACCGACTTTGCCATTTCTTATGAAGACATTTATCACATGTGATGACTTGTCTATAATTACAGCTGAGTCTCATATATCCTAAGCTAGCCTTGGATTCATTGTGTAACCAAGTCTTCACTGGAGTACAGGATTAAGAAATGCACTATGTCTATTTATGTAGTGCTATGCGTTCAAGCCGTGATTTTGTGCGTTTCATATGATCTTTCTAGGAAATCAGATATATCTTCAGAATTAACTTTTTAAAAGAATTATGATTGTATTGAAGCTTAAAGCACCTAATCACTCTAGTATTTTATGTGTTTATTTTTATTCTACTCAAACAGCTATTTATCCTGATCATTTATATATGTTTACGAATTTATTTATTTTTATTAAAAATATTTTTCATCAATATACTCTGATTACAGTTTTCCTTTCTTCAATTTCTGCCCAACACACTACCTACTACTCTCTTTTCTTTCTCTCAATAGAATACAAAAAGGCATCTGAAAAATAATAATAAAATAAACAGGATAAAGTTTAAAAAAGTAACCAGAATAGGATTGACCAAGCAAACTAAAAGAGTTCCCAGGATCCAACGTGGATGACTATAGCTGAAATAACTAAGAAAGGGGAAAAAGAACCTCTAGAGACTATCTCCAATAGATAGGCATGGCCCTCTGCTGAGGAATGGGGCCAAAATCTATTTAAAAATTTTTAACACAAAATTGTTCCTATCTAATATATATAATATTATATATTATATAATATATATAATATTATATATTATATATATTGTTCCATATATATATATATATATATATATATATATATATATATATATATATATATATATGACAGGAACAATTAGAGTAGAGACTGAAGGAAAGTCCAGTCAGAGACTGTCCCACCTCTGAATCCATCCCATCTGCAGACATAAAACTCAGGCACTCTTGCTGATACCAAAACGTGTTTGCTGACAGGAGCCTGATATAGCTGTCCCCTGCCAGCACCATCGAACTGAGCCACGGAAACCACAACAGAAGAATTAGGGGAGGGTTTAAAGTAGCTGGAGGTGATTGTTACAACAATATCAACTAACCTGACCACCCAGAACTCTCAGGTACTAAACCACCAACCAAAGAGTACACATGGAAGGACCCAGGTCTCCAGAACATACGTACCAGAGTATTGTCTTCTCTAGCATCAGTGGGAGACCACCTTTGTCCTGTGGAGGCTTGTTCCCCCAGAGTAAGGAGACAGTAGAGTAGTGAGGCTGAAATGGGCATGGGGTGGGGAGCACCCTCATAGAGAAGGAGGATAGGATGGGGGGATTTGCGGATGCAAAAGCAGGAAGGGGAAAAACATTTAAAATGTAAATAAAAAACATAACCAATTTTAAAAAGAAAGAAAAAAATCCAATTATAAATCCCTTAAAAATACAATGCTAGAAATCACAATATATACTCAACAGAACTTTAAGTGGAAGAATATAAATAAGGCTCAAAGAGTTACAAGTCATGGAACTTCTAGAAATGTCATTGAGTTCATTAAGTGTTCTCTGTTCATCTATTTGTAAGTGATTTTTTTTGTAGATCCAGTCAGCCTATATTGGAAAAAAAACTATTTTTTTCTGTTATAAAGTGTTATCATCTAAAGATAACTGCTGGGTTAGGGATACATATTGTGTCTGTCTACTTCCCCTCTTAGTGCTGAGAGATCTGGCTTATACAATTTTTTTTTTACAATTCTAAACAGATTTCCAAAATATGACAAAAGATATGGCTGAAAAACACCCAAAATAAACTCATCATCTTTAGTCATCAAGAAAATGTAAATAAAACTATTTTGAGATTTTGTGTTGTATCAGTAAGAATGGCCAAGATCAGTAAAATAAATGACAGCTCATTTTGGTGTGTATGTGGAGAAAGGGACTCTCCTATATAGTTAGTGGAACTGCAAATGTGTATAACCACAGCTGAGAAAGTATCTGCCTCAAGATCTAGGTGTACCACATTTGGGCATATACCCAAAGGAAACTACAGTGTCCGACTATAGAGACACACACGTAACCATGTTCATTACTATACTGTTGATAACACCTAAATATTCTAAGAGGACATACAATTCTATTTATCAGTTTTTCTCTGGGGATATTAAAATTGTCATTGGAATAGTTTCTTATGTGTGTGATTAATTATGCTTTATACTTAAATTTTAGAATTTGGGGTACATATCTTGCAATTCCTCAGGTAAACTTTCTATTTTTTCCTCAGATAAAGTTAAGGTTCCTATATATCTAAATGTCAGGCCCCTTGTGCATTTTTAGAATGCAAGTTAATTACCAGTTATTAGTATTTTCTATATACAATTGGTTTCATACACTTCATAAAATACTGTCATAAAGAAAAACAACTGATATTTTTCTTTTTCTTTCCTGTGTGTCTCTTAATGTTGTATTTGACTTACAGAATTATTGGGAAATATTTTCACTTTTAAAATTCTAATGTGTAGTTTTGGTAAAACTAAAATTATTATGTATTAAAAAATGGGGTACAGAGCTAAACAAAGAGTTCTCACCTGAAGAATATCTAATGGCTGAGAAGCACCTAAAGAGATGTTCATCATCCATAGTCATTAGGGAAATGCAAATCAAAACAACCCTGAGATTCCATCTCACACCAGTCAGAATGGCTAAGATCAAAAACACAGGAGACAGCAGTTGTTGGCGAGGATGTGGAGAAAGAGGAACACTCCTCCACTGCTGGTGGAATTGCAAGCTGGTACAACCACTCTGGAAAGCAGTCTGGCGGTTCCTCAGAAAACTGGGCATGACACTCCCGGAGGATCCAGCTATATCACTCCTGGACTTTACCTGCATGCAATAAGGACATATGTTCCACTATGTTCATAGCAGTCTTATTTATAATAGCCAGAAGCTGGAAAGAACCCAGATGTCCCTCAACGAAGGAATGGATTCAGAAGATGTGGTATATTTACACAATGGAATACTACTCTGCAATTAAAAACAATGAATTCACGAAATTCCTAGGCAAATGGTCAGAACTTGAAAATATCATCCTTAGTGAGGTAACCCAATCACAAAAGAACACACATGGTATGCAGTCACTGATAAGGGGATATTGATCCAGAATCTCGGAATACCCTAGACACAATTCGCTTATCAATAGATTTCTAAGAAGATAGATGGAGAGACCCCTGGTCCTGGAAAGACTGGATGTAGGGGAATGCTGAGACAGAGAAATGAGAGGGGGTTGAATGGGGAAAAGAGGGAGGGAAGGGGGCTTATGGGACTTTCAGGGAGGGAGGAAACGGGAAAGGGGAAATGATTTGGAATGTAAATAAAAAAAACTTAGAAAATAAAATTTAAAAAAAAGTTTTAAAACAATTATAATAATATTAAAATAGTTCTAATATTTTCCCATTGACACTAAGCTCTTTGTGACTGGCACCAAATTCCTCAGATAAAAATCTGCATGGAGGTAATATGCACTTTGACTTTTAAATTCAGAGTTTTCAATCCATGGTCACTTATTCTCATTGCTGTGATAGAAGAAGCATTGCTTAATGATATGAGCGGGTAAAAGAGAACCTCTCACCATCTCAAGGTATCTGAGAAGTGAGGAAGGAGCTAGGCTTCTAAAATCCCTTTCAGCGGATTTACCCCCACTGATAGAATGTTCTTTTAGAAGCTCTGTCTTGGAAAGGATCCCCTAGATGACAATAATTCTACAGTATGGTCACAATATCCTGAAAATGAGAATTTTTGGGTAAGAGAATTACAAATCACAACAGACATCACTTTTATTATTTCTTGAGCAAATTGTTCTCTTTGTTTTTTTACCTACTTACATTTTAAAATGTCTCATATTTCCTCTTCCCTTTCTTGAACACCAGTTACTATAACTGAAAAACACAATTTTCTCTCCCTACCCTCCAAACTTCCAATCCTATTTTCCCAAAGTAGGTTAGAAATTCCTTCATGATTTGCAATATCCATATATTTATTTTAATGCATTACTATTAACTTTCAAATATGACTAGCAGGAGGCAATGATAACTGTAAAATAGTTTATACCCTCAAACAGAAACCTTCCTTAGAGCTTAATGTGCTTATTACAGGATAATGATATAAGATTATTCCAGGTCATTCTTTGGAGAATACACAAAATATCTGTCTCATTGTCATGATTTCTAAAAATTTCAAAACTCATCCCTAATATAAGCATTCTGATAATACAGAGGCCAAATAACAGAGAAATAAGGCCAGGCAGAGTGAGTATAAGATATTCTCTCAAGCACAAAACCTGTAGTAGTTGGGACTGGAACGCATATAATGCAAATGAAATTCTAATCATTCTTTAATAGTACAGTACATCAGAAAACCTGGAGTGGCACCTTGTATTAGTGAAAATAGGGTATAACTCAAATACTTTGAATTTAAGGATTACTGGTTATGGCATCAAAACAAATAGACCTCAGTTTCTATTTTTGTCTATTAAGCAGAGATTTCTTTCTTTCTCCATACCATTTTCTAAAATGATAAGCAATAGTATTTGGTGCACAACGTAAGGATAGCTGGAAAGGGTTGATGCTGTCTTCTTTGGTTTCTCTCTTTCCATTCTCCATCTAAGTAAATTATAATAAAACTGTATACATATATACTCTACATGTTGTGTTTTTAAAAGGATAAAAATTCAGATCATTGGAATTCTAAAACAGCATTAGAAGAAGGTAACCCTTTTAGTCAGCAGTCATATTCCATAAAAGTCAACCCTATTCCTCTTGAAAATACAAAACCCAAAGGCGTCACTTTATCTGTTCTCTTTTTTTTAAATTTTATTTTATTTTCTAAGTTTTTTTTTATTTACATTCAAAATCATTTCCCCTTTCCTGTTTCCTCCCTCCCCGAAAGTCCCATAAGCCCCCTTCCCTCCCTCTTTTCCCCATTCAACCCCCTCTCACTTATCTGTTCTCTTAAATCACAGTGCATGCAAGTTAAAATATAGATATCATCATTTTCAACATAAATGATGAATGGCCTCAGAAAGTATAGACGTGGCTAATATAGGGATGGTCCTTAATGGAGGCTTGCCTAGAATGATTAACATCATAAAGGATGAATGGTTGGCCACAATGCAGAGTTAGCCACTGTGGTTAGGTCATAGCAGAGTACTCGCTAGAGTGTTTAAAGTTGTAGAGGATGGATAAATAGTTGGCTCCAGTGGGAAGACCATAGAATCAAGGCTTAGCTAGAGTCAGCAGGGTAAAAGTGAGTCAAACTTTAGCTAGAATATGCAAGGGCCATAGTGAAGGTATTTGGCTAGAAGCTGCAGATTATATAGAGAAGCCTCACAAAGAGTTGTTGGGTTAGCAAATAATATAAAATAAAATTAAAATCAATAGGTGGTGGCTGAACTTTTCCCATTTTTTCCTCCTTTTTTGGTTTTAATCTATAATAAATTCAATTTTTCTTGGAAAAAAAGTCTAAATAAAAAGAAGTATAATGTCTTCTAGGACATAAGAATACATGCAGCTCCAGCACCCATTCCTGGGAAGCAAGGTGGAAGCCAAGAGGTCAAAACAATGAAACAATAGCATTTTATTTGCTCTCAGAGTCCAGAACTTTATATGACATGATAAAAGAACTCCTACACAGAAAGTCTTTTTCCTCTGGATGCTGCACTTCGTGCCTTCTAGCTCTCCTCCCCAATCATGCCTTAACATAGCTGAAGTCACAATTATTTCTGTTTTATTTTTTAATATAAAATTATATATATATATAAATTATATATAAAAGTTATTATATATGTATATGTATGTATATTGTATATGTATATATATACATATACTGTAGGTATCTTTAGAAACACCAAAAACAGGCATTGGATCCCATTACAGATGGTTGTGAGCCACCATATAGTTGCTACGAGGTGAACTCAGGACCTCTGGAAGAGCAGTCAGTGCTCTTAACCACTGAGTCTTTCCGGCCCAATCTGGAGGAGCTGAAGGGGTTTACAGCCCTACAGGAAGAACAACGATGTTGGCCACCCAGACTCCCCAGGGACTAAACCAGCAACCAAGTGGTACACATCGTTCCTGCCAAAAATGTGGCAGAGGAATGCCTTGTCGGGCATCAGTGGGAGAAATGGTCCTTGGTCAGCTGAAGGCTAAATAGATGCCCCAAACAAGGGGAAATTGGGGGGTGGGAGGTGGGAGTGGGTCAGGTGGAGGGGTATATACTTGGAGGAAGGGAGTGGGAGGAGGGGTTTGGGGGGTTCTGGGGAGGAGGGAAACTGGGAAAGGTTTTACCACTTAAAATGTAAATGAAGATTATATTTAATTAAAAAAATACAAAAAAAAGATTGTGTTGTGATTTCACTTTTGTACATGCATTTTCTCTTGAAAACTCACATAAAAATATCCCCTTAGTTATCACTTCAATTCTCTTGTCTTATTTCTCTACATAACACTTATAATTATCTAACATGCCATGGAATATTTCTGATTTGTGTTGACCTTTTCTATTGCTAGACTACAAGTAAAATAAATTCTGTGATTGCTTTAGATCTTATCTTTTATTCTTTTATATATATTTATTTTTTGATATTCAGCCTGTAGCGACTTGCAAGATGCATAATAAGTACATAAAATGTTGAATATATGAATGGATAAACACATACAAAAAGGGACATTCACTCTTTTCTTACTGTAGAGACATTTAGTTTATAGCAAATTCCTTGTGTTCATTCTTTTTTGTTTGCTTATTGTTTACATTTATATTTAAAAACAGAAATGCATAGTTCTCATTTCATAAACGTATCTAGCCATTAATCTGCTAAATACTATGAGCCACTGGAAAATAATCACACAATTCTCTCTAACTTTTTTTTACTGTCTTAATCAACAGTCAAGGGAAGAACATGAAATATCATCAAAGAAATGATAGAGTTCTTTCCAGCTAAGATTCTGAGGCTTAAGGAAGAACATCTGAAACACCCACACAAACACCATTTCTTTTACTATTCATTTCTTTTTGCTGTTTTAGTTTGTTTTTTACTTTATTGTATCATTCTTTTTAATTGAAAATATATCTAAGAGATAATGCATTCCAACCAGTTTCCCCTCCCTCTACTTCTTCCAGCCTCACCTCCAACTTGCTCACCCCCACCTGCTCAGCTGCTACCTTCCCCCCCATCTGATTCACTCCTCCTCAGACTCCCCTCAGAAAACATCAGGCCTCCAAGATACAACAAGCAAACAGGAAAAAACAAAGACAGTGATAGAAGATAAACATCCTCACACCGAACCCTGAACTAGGAAATTCTGAGAAAGATTGGAGGAAAGATTGATGTCAGACAGATGGAGGACACCAGAGAACACAGTTCACTGAATCAACTAACCAGAGTCCAAATGGACACACAGCGACTGAAGTGAGAAGCATGGTGTTTTTATGGGTATGGACCTGGTCATCTGTGCATATGTCGTGGCTGTTAGGTTGGTGTTTTTTGTTGGTCTCCTAACTGTGAGAGCAGGTAGAACTCTGACTCTTTTGATTGCTCTTTTTTTTTAAATTTTTTTATTTTTTTTTAATTTACATTCCAAATCATTTCCCCTTTCCCATTTCCTCCCTCCCCGAAAGTCCCATAAGCCCCCTTCCCTCCCTCTTTTCTCCATTCAACCCCCTCTCGTTTCTCTGTCCTGGCGTTCCCCTACATCCAGTCTTTCCAGGCAGGACCAGGGGTCTCTCCTTCCATCTTCTTAGAAATTTATTGATATGCGAATTTTGTCTAGGGTATTCTAGAGATTCTGGGTTAATATCCTCTTATCAGTGACTGCATACCATGTGTGTTCTTGTGTGATTGGGTTACCTCACTAAGGATGATATTTTCAAGTTCTGACCATTTGCCTAGGAATTTTGTGAATTCATTGTTTTTAATTGCAGAGTAGTATTCAATTGTGTAGATATACCACATCTCCTGAATCCATTCCTCCGTTGAGGGACATATGGGTTCTTTCCAGCTTCTGGCTATTATAAATAAGGCTGCTATGAACATAGTGGAGCATGTGTCATTATTGCATGCAGGTAAAGCCTCTGGGTATATGCCGAAGAGTGGTATAGCTGGATTCTCCGGGAGTGTCATGCCCAGTTTTCAGAGGAACCACCAGACTACTTTCCAGAGTGGTTGTACCAGCTAGGGAAGAACCTTGAACATATGGGCACAGGGGAGAATTTCCTGAACAGAACTCCAATAGCTTATGCTCTAAGATCAAGAATAGACAAATGGGACCTCATTAAATTACAAAGATTTGCAAGGCAAAAGACACTGTCAAAAAGACAAAGCGGCAACCAACTAACTGGGAAATGATCTTTACCAACCTTACATCCGACAGAGGGCTAATATCCAATATATACAAAGAACTCAAGAAGTTAAACTCCAGAGAGGCAAGTAACCCTATTAAAAAATGGGGTACAGAGCTAAACAAAGAGTTCTCACCTGAAGAATATCTAATGGCTGAGAAGCACCTAAAGAGATGTTCATCATCATCCTTAGTCATTAGGGAAATGCAAACCAAAACAACCCTGAGATTCCATCTCACACCAGTCAGGATGGCTAAGATCAAAAACACAGGAGACAGCAGTTGTTGGCGAGGATGTGGAGAAAGAGGAACACTCCTCCACTGCTGGTGGAATTGCAAGCTGGTACAACCATTTTGATTGCTCTTAAGACTGTTTCTTGAAATGTGCACAAGGACAAGTCTATTCAGAGAAAGTGACTTATTAGCCCCTTGTAGCCCTGTGGCCAGTTATAGTCACAGGCTTACAAGCATGCATATCATTGTGCACACTCCAGTGACCATCCATAGTGGATATCTGAAGTAGTCTCTTTGTCATGCATTGGTTCCATATTTATTTTAGAATGTATTGCATAAGATCCATAATATCACCAGTGTTCTTTGATAGATAAGTGTGGGTTGGAAAATGTGGGCAGAAAGCCTAGATCTTATGAAAAAATTCTTAGTTTGCTGAAGGCTGACATTTAGAAATTTTGTATTGGTTATATATTTCTTGAATTTCTCAGCAGACAGGAGGATTTCACAAATACAAACTTAATTAAGTCTGAAGACTCAGTGGTGGATTTCAGATGAGAGGTGGGAAGAGTTTGCATTGCCATGTTCTCCAATGAACCAGTTTGGTTAAATAAATGTGAAAGTCATAATAAATCACTTCGAAATTTCACCTTATATTTTAGGAAAGTGCTGCATGCAATTAAAATACTGATTTCTCTGCTTCTTCCTAAGAATTAATCAACAGAACTTTCCTTACATCTTGGAACCTGAACTTTTTATAAAGTTAATAACTTTTGGTATGAATAAAAATTAATCATTCTCTATTGATAAAAGTAACTGTCCATTCATTCAAAGAGCTTTGACTGTCTTCTCTAAGCTGCCACTGTTTCACTGCAAAGGTAAACGATGGGTGAAATCTGTGATGTAGCTGTAGATAAAGACTAACGTCATATGTGCATCTGTGTGTTTATTTAGCATTATTATGAGTACCTAAGTTCCTCAGTACTACTACTAATTTCATCATTAATGGATTCTAAAAAATGCATATTTTAGCAAAGTGCACTTGCAACAAAGATCATTTCCGACTCCCAGAGGAATCCACAGGCTATTCCTGTTCTCCTTCTCCTAGTTCTCCCAGGATATACAACTATCATTTCCATTCATTTTTTAAATAGTTTTTTTATTGACTATACTCTTCGTTTACATTTCAAATGCTAAAACCTTTCCTGGTTTCCTTCCTCCCCAAAACCACCAACCCCTGCCTCCAAGTGTATGCCTTCCACACACTCTCACTTCCCCCCCGCACACCCAATTTCCCTATGATAGGGCATCTATTGAGCCTTCATAGGGCCAAGGACATCATTTCCCACTAATGCCAGGCAAGGCATTCCTCTGTCACACTTTTGACTGGAAACATGTGTACCACTTGATTGATTGTTTAGCCTCTGGGAGTCCTGGGGCATCTGGGTGGCCTACATCTTATTCTTCCCATGGGGCTGCAAACCACTAAGCCCCTCCAGTCTCACCTCCAACCCCTCAGTTGGGGACCCCACACTCAGTCCAATGGTTGGCTTCTAGCATCTGCCTCTGTATCTGTAAGGCACTGGCAGGGCCATTCCAGAGACAACCATAACAGGCTCCTTTCAGTATGCACTTCTTGTCGTCCATAATAGTGTCCAGGTTTGGTGACTGTTTATAGGATGAATCCCCAGGTAGGGCAGACACTGGGTAGCCTTTACTTCAGTCTCGATTCCACACTTTGTCTACATAATTGCTCCTGTGAGTATTTTGTTCACTTTCTCAAAGGAACCAAAGCACCACCACTTCAGTCTTTCTTCTTGAGCTTCCTGTGGTCTGTGTTCTTTTGTGATTGGGTTACCTCACTCAGGATGGAACTTTATAGTTCCATTCATTTGCCTAAGAATTTCACGAATTCATTGTTTTTGACAGCTGAATAGTACTCCATTGTATATATATACCACAATTTCTGTATACATTCTTCTGTTGAAGGACATCTGGGTACTTTCTAGCTTCTGGCTATTATAAATAAGCTGCTATGAACATAGTGGAGCATGTGTCCTTATTACCTGCTAGAACATCTTCTGGGTATATGCTCAGGAGTGGTATAGCTGGGTCTTTAGGTAGTATTATGTCTAATTTTTTGAGGAACCACCAAACTGATTTCCAGAGTGGTTTTACAAGCTTGCAATCCCACCAGCAATGGAGAAGTGTTCCTCTTTCTCCACATCCTCTCCAGCATCTGCTGTCCCCTGAGATTTTCATCTTAGCCACTATGACTGGTATGAAGTGGAATCTCAGGGTTGTTTTGATTTGCAATTCCCTGATAACTGAGGATGCTGTACAGTTCTTTAGGTGCTTCACAGTCATTCGAATTTCCTCAGTTGAGAATTCCCTGTTTAGCTCTGTACCCCATTTTTAATAGGATTATTTCACTCTCTGAATTCTAACCTCTTGAGTTCTTTGTATACATTGAATATTAACCCTCTATTGGATGTAGGATTGGTAAAGATCTTTTCCCAATGTGTTGGTTGACATTTTGGCCTATTGACAGTGTCCTTTGCCTTACAGAAGGTTTTCAGTTTTATGAGGTCCCATTTGTTCATTCTTGTTCTTAGAGCATAAGCCATTGGTGTTCTATTCAGGAAATTTTCCCCTGTGCCCATGGATTCAAGGTTCTTCCCCACACTCTTCTCTATAAGCTTCAGTGTATCTGGTTTTACATGTAGGTCCTTGATCCACTTGGCCTTGAGCTTTGTACAAGGAGACAAGAATGTGTTGATTTGCATTTTTCTGCAGGCTGACCTCCAGTTGATCAAGAACTATTTGTTTAAAATCCTGTCTTTTTTTTCCACTGGATGTTTTTAGCTCCTTTGTCAACTATCAAGTGACCATACGTGTATGGGTTCATATCTGGGTCTTCAATTCTATTCCATTGATCTTCCTGCCTGTCTCCATACCAATATCAAACAGTTATTTCATTATTGCTTTGTAGCAGAGCTTGAGGTCAGGGATGGTGAGTCCCCAAGGAGATCTTTTGTTGTGGAGAAGAGTTTTTGCTATCCTGGGTTTGTTATTATTCCACATGAATTTGCAGATTGCTCTTTCTAGGTCTATGAAGAATTGACTTGGAATTTTGATGGGGATTGCATTGAATCTGTAGATTGCTTTCTGCAAGATGGCCATTTTTACTATATTAATCCTGCCAATCCATGAGCGTGGAAGATCTTTCTATCTTCTGAGATCTTCTTCGATTTCTTTCTTCAGAGACTTGAAGTTCTTGTCATACAGATCTTTCACTTGCTTGGTTAGAGTCATACCAAGGTATGTAATATTCTTTGTGACTATTGCGAAGGGTGTCATTTCCCTAATTTCTTTCTCAGCTTGTTCATCCTTTGAGTAGAGGAAGACTACTGATTTGTTTGAGTTAATTTTATATCTAGCCACTTTGCTGAAGTAGTTTATCAGCTGTAGGAGTTCTCTGGTGGAAATATTAGAGTCACTTATGTCTACAATCCTATCATCTGCAAGTAGTGATATTTTCACTTCTTCCTTTCCAATTTATATACCTTTGACCTCCTTTTGTTGTCTGATTGCTCTGGCTAGAACTTCAAGTACTATATTGAATAGATAGGGAGAGAGTGGGCAGCCTTGTTTCATCCCCAATTTTAGTGGGGTTTCTTCAAGTTTCTCTCCAATTAGTTTGATATTGGCTACCAGTTTGCAATATATTGCTTTCACTATGTTTAGGTATAGGCCTTGAATTCCTGATCTCTCCAAGTCCTTTATCATGAAGGGATGCTGAATTTTGTCAAAAGCCCTTTCAGCATCTAATGAGTTGACCATATGGATTTTTTTTCTTTGAGTTTGTTTATGTAGTTGAATACATTGATGGATTTCTGTATATTGAACCATCCCCACATCCCTGGTATGAAGTCTACTTTATCATGGTGAATTATCATTTTGATGCATTCTCGTATTCAGTTGGCCAGAATTTTGTTGAGTATTTTTGCATCAATGTCCATAGGAAGATTGGTCTGAATTTCTCTTTCCTTGTTTGGTCTTTGTTTGATTTAGGTATAGGTGCTATTGTGGCTTCATATAATGAGTTTGGTAGTGTTCCTTGAGTTTCTATTTCATGGAATAGTTTGAATAGTATAAGTATTAGCTCTTCTTTGAAAATCTGATAGAATTTCCCAGTAAATCCATTTAGTCCTGGACTTTTTTTTGATGGGAGACTATTAACAACTGTTTCTATTTCCTCAGAACTTATGAGACTTTTTAAATGGTTTATCTGATCCTGTTTTAATGTTGGCACCTGCTGTGTATCTAGAAAATTGTCCATTTGTCCAGATTTTCAAGTTTTGTTGAGTGTAAGCTCTTGTAGTAGGATCTGATGATTTTTTGAATTTCCACAGTTTCTGTTGTTATGTCTCCCTTTTCATTTCTGATTTTATTAATTTGGGTGGTGCCTCTGTACCTTGTGGTTAGTCTGACTAAGGGTTTATCTATCTTGTTGATTTTCTCAAGGAACTAGCTCCTGGTTTTGTTGATTCTTTGTATAGTTCTTTTTGTTTCTATTTGGTTGATTTCGGCCCTGAGTTTGATTATTTCCTGCCATCTGCTTCTCTTGGGTGTATTTGCTTCTCTTTCTTCTAGAGATTTCAGGTCAACTGTCAAGCTAGTAATGTAAGCTCTCTCCATTTTCTTTGTGGAGGCACTTAGAGCTTAAGAGTTTTCCTCTTAGCACTGCTTTCATGGTGTCCAATAAGTTTTGGTATGATGTGTCTTCATTTCTAAAAGTCTTTAATTTCTTTTTGTATTTCTTCATTGACCAAGCTATCATTGAGAAGAGCATTGTTCAACATCTACCTGTATGTGTGTTTACCATTTTTGGGGGGGTTTTTTGTTTGTTCTTTTGTTTGCTTTTTGTTTTGTTTGTTTGTTTATTTTTTACTTGAACTTAAGACCAACCTTATGCTGTGGTAATCTGATAAGGTGCATGGAATTATTTCAATATTTCTGTATCTATTGAGGCCTCTTTTGTAACAAATTATATGGTCAGTGTTGGAGAAGGTACCATAAGGTGCTGAGAAGAAAGTATATTATTTTGCTTCAGGATAGAATGTTCTATAAATATCTATTAGATACATCTGGTCTATAACTTCATTTAGTTTCACTGTGTCTCTGTTTAGTTTCTGTTTTCATGATTTGTCCAATGTTGAAAGTGGGGTGTTGCAGTCTCCCACTATTATTGTGTGGGGTGCAATGTGTGCTTTGAGCTTTAGTAGCATTTCTTTTATGAATGTGGGTGCCCTTGTGTTTGGAGAGTACACATTCAGAATTGAGAGATCATCATATTTTCCTTTGATAGTATGAAGTGTCCCTCTTATCTTTTTTGACAACTTTTGGTTGAAAGTCGATTTTATCTAATATAAGAATGGCCACTCCAGTTTGTTTCTTGGGATCATTTGCTTGGAAAATAGTTTTCCAACCTTTGATTCTGAAGTAGTGACTGTCTTTGTCACTAAGGTGAGTTATCTGTATGCAGAAAAATGTTGGGTCCTGTTTACATATCCAGTATGTTAGTCTATGTCTTTTTACTGGGAAATTGAGACCATTGATGTTAAGAGATATAAAGGAAAAGTGATTGCTGCTTACTGTTATTTTAACTGTTAAAGGCGGAATTCTGTTTGTATGACTATCTTCTTTTGGGTTTGTTGAAAGAAGATTACTTTATTGCTTTTTCTAGGGTGTGGTTTCTCGCCTTGTTTTGGTATTTTCCACCCACTATCCTTTGTAGAGCTTGATTCATGGAAATATATTGTGTAAATTTGGTTTTGTCATACAATGTCTTATTTTCTCTGTCTATGGTAATTCAGGGTTTTTCTTGGTATAGTAATCTGAGCTGACATTTATCTTCTCTTAGGGTCTGTATGACATCTTCCCAGGATATTCTAGCTTTCATAGTTTCTGGTGAGAAATCTGGTGTAATTCTGATAGGTCTGCCTTTATATGGTACTTGACCTTTTACCCTTACAGCTTTTAATATTCTTTGTTCAGTGCATTGGGTATTTTTATTTTCTTATAAAGGACAACATTTTTTTTTATTTTTTATATTTTTATTTACATTCAAAATCATTTCCCCTTTCCCATTTCCTCCCTCCCCGAAAGTCCCATATGCCCCCTTCCCTCCCTCTTTTCCCCATTCAACCCCCTCTCATTTCTCTGTCTCAGCATTCCCCTACATCCAGTCTTTCCAGGACCAGGGGTCTCTCCTTCCATCTTCTTGGAAATCTATAGATATGCGAATTGTGTCTAGGGTATTCCAAGATTCTGGGTTAATATCCCCTTATCAGTGGCTGCATACCATGTGATTATTTTGTGATTGGGTTAACTCACTAAGGGTGATATTTTCCAGTTCTGACCATTTGCCTAGGAATTTCGTGAATTCATTGTTTTTAATTGCAGAGTAGTATTCCATTGTGTAAATATACCACATCTTCTGAATCCATTCCTCCATTGAGGGACATCTGGGTTCTTTCCAGCTTCGGGCTATTATAAATAAGGCTGTTAAGAACATAGAGGAGCATGTCCTTATTGCATGCAGGTAAAGCCTCTGGGTATATGCCCAGGAGTGGTATAGTCGGATCCTCTGGGAGTGTCATGCTCAGTTTTCGGAGGAACTGCTAGACTGCTTTCCAGAGTGGTTGTACCAGCTTGCAATTCCACCAGCAGTGGAGGAGTGTTCCTCTTTCTCCACATCCTCGCCAACAACTGCTGTCTCATGTGTTTTTGATCTTAGCCATTCTGACTGGTGTGAGATGGAATCTCAGGGTTGTTTTGATTTGCATTTCCCTAATGACTAAGGATGATGAACATCTCTTTAGGTGCTTCTCAACCAATAGATATTCTTCAGGTGAGAACTCTTTGTTTAGTTCTGTACCCCATTTTTTAATAGGGTTATTTGGCTCTCTGGAGTTTAACTTCTTGAGTTCTTTGTATATATTGGATATTAGTCCTCTGTCGGATGTAGAGTTGGTAAAGATCATTTCCCAGTTAGTTGGTTGCCGCTTTGTCTTTTTGACAGTGTCTTTTGCCTTGCAAAAACTTTGTAATTTAATGAGGTCCCATTTGTCAATTCTTGATTTTAGAGCATAAACTATTGGAGTTCTATTTAGGAAATTCTCCCCTGTGCCCATATGTTCAAGGTTCTTCCCTAGTTTCCTTTCTATTAGTTTCAGTGTGTCTGGTTTTATGTGGAGGTCCTTGATCCACTTGGAATTGAGCTTAGTGCAAGGAGATAAGAGTGGGACAACTTGCATTCTCCTGCATGTTGAGCTCCAGTTGAGCCAACACCATTTGTTGCAAAGGCTATGTTTTTTCAACTGGATGGTTTTAGCTCCTTTGTCAAAGATCAAGTGACCATAGGAGTGTGGATTCATTTCTGGGTCTTCAATTCTGTTCCATTGATCTACATGCCTGTCACTGTATCAATACCATGCAGTTTTTAACACTATTGCTCTGTAGTACAGCTTGAGGTCTGGGATACTGATTCCCCCAGAAGTTCTTTTCCTTTTGAGAATAGTTTTAGCTATCCTGGGTTTTCTGTTATTCCAGATGAATTTTTGAATTGCTCTTTCTAACTCTATGAAGAATTGAATTGGGATTTTGATGGGGATTGCATTGAATCTATATATTGCTTTTGGCAAGATGGTCATTTTTACTATATTAATCCTGCCAATCAATGAGCAATGCAGATTTTGATTATTATATGATGGGAGGAATTTGTATTCTGGTCCAGTCTGTTTGGAGTTCTGGAGGCTCTTTGTATGTTCATGGGCATCTCTTTCTTTAGCTTATAGAAGTTTTCTTCTATAATTTTGTTGAACATATTTACTGGTCCTTTAAGTTCTAAATCCTTGTTCTCTTTTATACCTATAAGCCTTAGGTTTGGTCTTCTCATTGTGTCCTGTATTTCATGAATGTTTTGTGATACAAGATTTTTGCATTTTGTATTTTCTTTGACTGTTGAATCAATGTTTTCTATGGAATTTTCAGCATTTGAGATTCTTTCTTCTATCTCTTGTCTTCTTTTGTTGATGCATGCTTCTGAATTCTTTGCAAGGTTTTCCATCTTCAGAGATGTCTCATTTTGTGATTTCTTTATTGTTTCTACTTCTATTTTTAGATCCTGGATAGTTTTGTTCAGTTCCTTCATTTGTTTGTTTGTGTTTTCCTGAAATTCTTTAAGGGATTTTTGTGTTGCCTCCTTAAGGGCTTCTACCTGTTGACCCATATTCTCCTGTATTTTTTTAAGGGAATTATTTATGTCCTTCTTGAAGTCCTCTATCAGCATTTTGAGATTTGATTTTAAATTCAACTCTTGCATTCTTGTTTTGGGGTATCCAGGATTTGCTGTTGTGGGAGAACTGGGTTCTGATGGTACCATGTTGCCTTGGTTTCTGTTGGTGATGATCTTGCGTTTGCCTTTTGCAATCTAGTTATCTCTTGTGTTGGCTAGTCTTTCTTTCTCTAACTGTGGTTTCTCTGTCCTGCAAGCCTGTGTATCTGGACTCCTGGGATTCCAGTTCTCTCAAATGCCCTGCATGCTGCTCATTCTTTAAGAAATATCAGAAGATTGAGTCTCTACTGTCACAGACCTGGCAAGGGTCTACCACAGCAGAATGGGTAGGCTGGGCAAGTCCCAGTGGCTCTGGGCCTCCAGAGGTGGGGGTGATTTTTACTGAATGCTCTGTGTGCTGCTAGTTCTCTAGGAAGTATCAGGAAATAGGGTCTTCCCTGTTGCAGACCTGGCAAGTGTATGTACCACTCCAGAGCAGTGGGCAGGTGGTGATGGAGGAAGGGGGAGAAAGTTATCATTTCCATTCTTGAGGGTAGAAATACTATTTCTGTAAACCAGAAATTTCAATAAATTTGAGGTGTATACAGTACAATAATAGTAGATACAAGTTTAGAGTTTTAGTCTTCAAGATGTTTACATATACAAAGAGATATATTTCAAAGAAAATATTGATATGTTTCATTCTATTTGTCTAGGATTGTTGATGTTTTGCAATTCTAAAGTAGAAGCAGTTCTTATTGAATCTCCATGATAGAAGGAAAAACCTTACAAGGAAACAGGATGCAAGCCAACTGAGCTTTTATTGGAATCATCAATCCTTTGTTTGTGTTTATTTGGGGTATGTCTGCGAATGTTTTGAAATTTAAGAAAGAATAAAGAAAACAGAATGGAAAGACATAAAAAGCAAGAACAATTATATTTTTCCAGAGAAAGCACTCTCATTTTGAATCATTTCTGTAATTTCTCACTGCAACATGTTTATTAAAAGTACCATCATGTCTAGCCCTCTCTCTCATTGAGGTCATTGCTATTGTCAATTTGTACCTGCCACAGATATTTGGTAGATTTATTATCCAGTGTTTGGTTTTATAAATATGATTGGAAACACTTTTGTGTATATTTTCTTTGATTTTGAATACAGACAAACATGCTAATGTGCTAAATACAATCTATCTCTTTTAGTTTTCATTATGGATTTTCAGTGCAGTAGAAATTAGTTAGAACTTGAGAGAAATGGCACTACTCAAGTGCATGAAAGAGACAGAAAGTCAAAGTTTTATTCATAATTCAGAAGTGGAATGAATGGTTGCTAAATTCTTACTTAGTTACTGATCATAATGAAAGGAAAATTTACTTTAGAAAGCAGTTTCTCACTAGCAAAAATTCACTGAAAATGAAAAATGGGACATGTTTTCACTTGTTCTTAAGAGTGTATCAAGATAGTAGGTGGAGCTGAGGGTGTTATTTTCTGAGAACAGGCTTGTTCTTTAATGGTAATCATTCTTTCTATCATCCCAATGCCCTGAAAGTCATTGAATAGTCAATCAACTTTAATTCCTAGTTTGGGTGAAGGCCAGAGATGAAACCCAGGCAATGGATTCCAGAGTGGATGCTCTTCCTTCCACTGACTAATGTTTCTTTATGATACAGTAAAAAAAAAAAATGATTGCATGACTACCCAGGACTATCAGTCATTTTACCACTAACCTTGTGATTAGATTATGTTTGAAGTTGCATATTTCTGAGCATTTCTAGATAGATTTCACACATTTCTCTTATTTCAATATGAGTCTGAGCAAAGTAAGAAATCTAGCTATTTTATCACTGAATGTGATTCCTTCCCAAATGGAGGAGGACTATTTGTGAGTTTGAGGATTGGTGATAGAATGTGCTTCTAAAAGAAAGGATGTAATTACAGACAACTCTGTGGTTGATAGCCTTATTCTAGCTACATTTTTATGTCTCTATTTCTAAGATGCTCTCATGCAATCTTTCTGTGAAAGTATATCAATTCCTGTTAGCACTTCTTCCTTCAGTGGGAATTTCCTCTTCAGTCTTGTATGGAAATGCATGTCTTAGACTCTGCAGAGAAAAGTGGATGCTATAAAAACAAATAAGATCAGGGATTGGCTTTCTAAGTCTTACATCTCATACAGGTTTTTGTATACAAACACTGAACAGTTTTCTCTGGATTCTGTTTCCTGAAATTCATAATGTGTCTTTCTTTAAAAATAGGTAAGTAACCTTTCTCAAAAACCATTAATCATAATACATCAATCTTCTGTGTGAGAAAGAAACCCCAGTCCAAATCTTAAGCACCTATGTAAAAGTTGATCATGCAACACATGCCAATAATTCCAGTACTGGTCAACATCAATACAAGAGGATACTGGTAGTTTTGTTGCCAATAAGTGTAGTCAAACAGGAGCTCCAGAAACAGTGAAAGACCCTGTTTAAAGTCAAAAGATGGGGAGTAATCTAGGAAGACTGCCAAAGTTCTTCATTTTCTCTCTACATGCACAAAGAGTCACACACACACACACACACACACACACACACACACACACACACACACGCCTGTACTCATGCACACTTATAGATTTTCTGGAGACAATAATGATCAAAGTGAATATTTTTAAGATAAGAATTTCAGAAATTTGTGCACAGTGCTTATGGATGTTCTTTGTCGATAGTAAACAACATCGAGTTCTTCATTTCCAGGAATTAATTTTATCATCTTATATAATATGTTATTGCAAGTGGCAATACACATAATTGATCCATAACATTTGACCTATTTAATTGGAGAGGTGGTAGCATTGAATTAATAATTCTATTTACATTTAACTTCCCTTACTCTATATGTTCACTACGTGGTATTTTAGGAAAACTGTCCTCATACAGCATGTATAATGTCAGAGTTTTCACACTATTAGTATTCAGGCTTTAGGGTAGGGAACAACATTGCCAGCAGACCTGAAGATGTGTTTAGAATACATTCCCTGTTAAAAGCCCTTTCAGTGATTCAAACTACAGACGATTTTTGCTTTTACTAAGCTAGAGAAATTGGAAAGGACAGATGACCACTTTTCCTTTGGGGAGGAGGGACTGTCTTAATATCTTTACTGAGAATCAAAATGTTAGGTGTATGCAAATTTGCCCTTTTGCAATATGAACCAATGTGTCCATCTCCTCACAAAGAGAGAAGAAAGGCAATCCCAAGGTCAGGTTTCCAAATCACTTTATTGTACAATGGCAATTCACTGACCTTTGTGAAATAAAGATATATTAAGTTCAACCTATTTAGTTTACTCTCCAGTGATGATGTTATCCTCCCATGCATACAGATAAATGAGGTGCAAAGAAAAAGAGGAAGGAAAAGTAAAAGAAACACATTGGAGACCACTTCAACTGTTTAAAAGTCCGTTTCCTTTCTATACAGCTAATGTTAATATCTAAATAGTTTAGTTTTGCCTTTTAGTCTTCTCTTGGACATTAATGACAGAGGTATTACAATCTTTTGAGGGAAATATCAGTAAGCAAGAATGTTTTTCTAACATCTTCTAGAAACCAATAATTTGGGGGTAGTTTGAAAACATTGAGACAAGAAAAGCATTGCATAAATGAATCATTTTGGTCTTGTTTTTAAAATTGTGATTAATTCAGAAGTATATATTGTATGACAAATTAAAACTATTTCTTGAGTCTGTTTAATGTGGCTTCACTATAATCACAATTTAAGTAACAAGATACAGATTTTAAAATTAACCTAATAAGCCAATTAGAAATAAGGATATCAGTACCAAAAACACATTAAATAAAAAATTTAAGTATTGTGTACTAATGAGACTTCAGGATAGTTTGCATTCCAAGAAAGTTCTAGGAATGTCCAAGTTCAAAAGTCCTTACAGTACAGTGGGAACATCCACTGAGCAGATGATTACAGATATTTTTCCTCCATATTATACAATAGCAAAAGGGTAGATGTTAGTAATTTTTCTGCTTCTCTCACTAAATTCTTGAAACAATCAATTTAATAGGAAGATAAGCATGTTTTGCTGACAAGCATGAAACTTTAATTGTATAGAAGATTTTACTTACCATTTTGGGACCAATGAGAAGTCAACACATAGTGACAGAGAATCTGCCATTGTGCAAACTGTCAAGGTGTAGAATCCAGGAAGCAGTGAAAGACAGGGGAACCAGGGCTATACCTTAAAGAGCTTTCCTGCAATAACATCATTGCCTTCCATCTGATCCCAGCTTTCAGATGCAATGCATCCTGGGAACCAAGTTTTTAGCATATAGACCTGTAGGGAACATTAAGATATGAACTGTGTCATCATCCTTTTTAAGAGACTGAAGTCTAGCTAAGGTTAAACACTCACACCTTTCAAGTAAAGATTGTTATCGTTATTAATATTTTACTACATCATTTGAATCACTTGGACACAGTTGAAATCATAATGCATTAATATATTTCTCATGTAAATAAAATTTTTCTCAATAAAAATTTTAAAACCAATACATTTCAAATTTAGGATTTCCTTAAAGAATTAATGACAAAAACATACTTTACATTCTGAATAATACATTAAAAACCTCCTTAATTGCAATTACTGCAAGCTGATAGAAGGTCAGTTTCCTAAAAAGTTTAAAGCAGAGAATGCAACAATTGGAAAAATTTAAGAAACAAATGGTTAAAATAAAAAAAATTGTAAAAATATGAATCTGTCGTAAAATCTATTTTGCGGCACAATTGTCATTTCAGAAAATATTAAGCTATTCACTTCAATAAAATAAGAAAAATCTTATAACAACCTCCTCTTTGTATTTGCCTGCATACACTTGCCATGTGATATGAGAGGAATTTTCAGAAATGAATTTTTCAATTTCACCTGAAAATGATTCATAGGATTGAAAGTGCTATTGCTAACATTAACACCTTGCTCCACAGCTTAGAATGGCAGTGCTTCTGGCCTCACATTTTCAGTCCTCACCTCCGTAATATTAAATCAGTCAGGTCTTATGCATTGGAAAGGACTATGCCATTTACAAGTGTAGTGACTATTCCTGGTTGTCATTTGACTAAATCTGGAATGAGCAATCCTAATCTGGAGGCTCAGAGATACACGTTTCTGACTTGGATCTTGGCATGGAGATCTTGAAGCATAGTGACTATGAATTCCAGAAGATTAAGATTAGGAGATCTCTGAATTCAAGGTCATCTGGGATTAAAGGCACTGTGGCACACGCCTTTTATTTGGACTACACCTTCTGCTGGAGACCTATATAAGGACATTGGAAGAAGGAAGATTTACTCTGGCTTTTCCTGGCCTGCCTCGTGGGACTGAGCAACTGCTAGATCCTTGGACTTCCATCCACAGCTGCCTCGTGGGACTGAGCAAATCCTAGATCCTTGGACTTCCATCCACGATTACTGCTGACTATTGTTGGGGAGGTAGACTACAAGCTGTAAGTCATCGACAAATTCCCTAACTATATAGAGACTACCCATATGTTCTGTGACTCTAGAGAACCCTGACTAATACACAAGTTAACCTCAAAACAATATCATAAAGACAGATAGTAGATTCTATTTTATAGAATCGAAAGTATAGAAATAGTATGTAGTTTACACAAGTATGTGGAATTATCAGAATGAATGAAATGTCAGTTTACAAACTCAGATATGTCTAGTGAGGACATCTGTACTTTTTCCTTAAATTCGTCCTGGTGCATAATGGTCGTGAAATAGCAAAGAAGTAGGCAAGCTCTCTGCATGATTTGACACAGCCTCTATTTGAAAATAAGTAACCAATGAACTCTACTAGAACTCCACTCAAGAAACATGATCTCTTTTGTTTTGCTTTGTTTTGTTTTTCTTTGTTGATTTTTGACTCAAAAACCCTATTTTTTCAGATTATTTTTTCTATTTGTTCGAAAATTCTACACATGCACATAATTTGTTTTGTTTCAATCCAACCCTATTCGCTCCTCTCCAAGTTTTGCCCTAACCTTTCCATTACTGTTTCCTTCCAATTTCATGTGTGTCCCCTGCCCTCCATGCTGAGCCCACTTAGGGATTTCAACATGTAAATGAGTCTAAGACAGTCTACTGAAACATGAATAGATTCCTGGGGTTCCCAGCCTGAAGAAGACTGACCTTCCCTCACCCAGTAGCCAACTGTCTTAAGTAGGACTTCATGAGTACGTTCTCCATCCATGCTGAGATAAATTTGTTGTTCTCCATATACCTCATACAGTTATATAAATACAGTTATATGCTTAAGGATATTTAGTATTTTGAATTCAAAATATTTTGTATAAAGCTCATACACAACATGTGGATATAACAACTTGAAGCAAATAATAATAGCTTAATAGTTTTTGGTATGTAAATCCCAATGGAGAATATTAGACAAAGTTTTTAAGTATGCATGATGCCTGATTTTTGGTATATTCATTTTGGAAAAGATATTGTACATAGTTTAAAGTAAAAAACAAAGTCAAAAGGAAGAAACACACTCCAGAGCAAAAAAGAACTTTGACTTACTGCTATTATTTTGCTGTGTTGAATGCAGAGTCACTCTTAATTAAAATGACTTAGACTAGTAGTAGCCAATCTTCCTAATGTTGTGATACTTTAATACAGTTCATTATATTGTTCTGACCCCAAACCATAACATTATTTATGTTGATACTTCATAACTACAGTTTTGCAAATGTTATGAATTGTAATGTAAGTATTGACATTTTAGAATGTTCTTTTGGGGGTTGCAACCCACAGATGGAAAACCAATGACTTAGATAGATTAAAGTTGTTGAGGGAAGGAACATATCTAGATATGTATATATAAATACACTCAAGGTTATAGATATTATCCTATAAATGAAATTCATTCATCATATATTTTTTAAAAGCTGGACACTATAAGCTCTCTCCAAGCAAATTTTAGCAAAGATAGAAGAGATCAGTGCCCTAACTCTTTCACAGAAGCACAATAAAATCCCTCCAGCTAAGACTTTATTATTCTATCCATGTCTTCAATTTACTGATGGGAGTCACCTATAATAGGTGACTCCTATAATAGGCTAATCTCATTAACCAAATTTAATGTTATCTCATTTAGAAATATCTTGAAAGACACACTCAGAATAATTATGTACCACATGCATATGCACCTTGCACAAGACAAGCTGAAACAGCAAGGTAGCCATCATGGCATTCATCAATACAGATTTAACAATATGTGTTTGTTCATTGAATACTTCCTGCATTCTTGATTTTGTGTTGGAGTGAAAGAGCATGCAAACGTAAGATAGTAATACTAGAGCTGTTCTGGGAGCTGATATAATGTGGTTCTTAGACTGATCACTGTCAAAGTTCTGAGGCTTGGTTTAAAGTCATAATTTCTGTATGCCAACCTAGAGCTTCAGAGCTGAAAAGTTGAGAAGTGCTTTACGAGTCTGTTCCAATCTTTCCAATCTTCTATTCTAAAGTTCCCAAAGCAAGCTACTTTATAAAGAAAGGTTTATTTTGCCTCGTGGTTCTGGAAGTGAGAGATCTATAAGCTCCTTTTGGTGATAGCTTTCTTGATCCTAGAATTCTAAGACTCCAACATAAGGCAGGAGAGAGAGAATTCGCAAGCATTTCTTCTCCACCTCCCATAAAGCTCACAGGATCCTCTTAGGTGATCTCCCTCTAGTGGCGGCATCTATTCCTACACTTTGTATCAGTCTTCTTCCTTCTTTCAATACTGTTAGCATGCAGCTTCAGCAACAAAACCCCATCATGAGTTTACAGAAAATGCAGGGGTCATGGACACTTTAAATCGTGTCATGAATACTGATTAATCTGCACTATTGCATACACAAACAGCATCTATAAAGTAAGATAATCTATGTCTTTGATGACACAGTAAATGGGTAAATAACTCTGCTTAAACTAAATTCAGGAACATGACTCAAATTAAATGCAGTGTATAAAAGAGTTGGAAAAGGGCACCTACTACATAATTCAGTGGTTATTCTTCAATAATTAAAATTATCTAAAGCCCAAGTTATAATCCCTAAGTTGTATAATGGCAAGCACCAAAGTCAAACTAAGGAAAAATTTTACCATTACCTTTTTGTAAAACTTGCATAGTTTCATATTGATTCTTAAATATGAAACTTTTTTGTACTAAAAATTTAACACTACATATGGCATGAAAATGGTTTTAATATTGCGATGCTATTAATAAGGGAATATCATATGTTCATAATATGAAAAATGACAATGTTCATAATAAATTTGTTGAAGAAAGCACACTGATATAAAGTTTTACACATGCCACAAATAGTAAGGGAGGAACTGACATGGTGATGCTCAAAATGTGCTAAATAAAATATGCACAAATTTGAGCTATAATTAAATGTATGGATATAAACAAATGTGCATAGACATTGTCTGAATGATGCTAAATAAACCCATGCTTCACTTGGGAGAAGAATGACACCAAATAACCGCTTCATCTGAACTTAAGTCAGGTAACAGTCTAAGGACAAGGTCAGAGATCACAACAGCAGCATATTTGTGGGGGTGAGATTTAAGTGCAATGTCTTAATTGCATAAAAGATCCAGATAGAAGTGCCTGCATTCCAGCATCTGCTGGTTTTAGGAGAATGAGATTTTTCCACAAGTGATCTCACTGCATCAGTAATTTCTGAAAGCAAATCACTGAGCAAGGCTAAAAGAACTGGGAAAAATGATTGTCACGGCTGTTTCTCCACAAAACCCTGAAAAACAGAATCACCCCCCCGAATGACATCCAGCAAGTTATTTATTATTCTGCCCATTCTGTCCTCTACAAGATCTTGTTTCTTGAATTCAGAGATAAAATTGGAAGTCACAGACCTGTAGGAGTTACTGAACACTGCTCTTAATTTCAAAGGAAGCTGTATTAATTACTCCCTTGGATGCACATAGAAAATTATGCAAATGACATCACACATTAGTTTTAAAAACCAACAACAGATAACACAATTTACAAAGCAAAGATAGACTTTATCTCATTTTGGATATGTAGTTAGTGAAGAGAAGAAAAAAATTGAAGTCCTGATAAGATTAAAATAGTGTTTTGATCTTTAAGCTCACCATATATATGATTACTGACATGTTCAGAACTTCAGTAAATACATCATGTTGATAATCCCCTTCTTACTGATTCTGCCTCTAAATACAAATTAATTTCTCATTAAGCAAATAGTAACTCAAAGCTGATGGATTATTTTTAAGGGTTTTAAGAGGATGAACAATTTTAAAGTACACATCATGACAGAAGAATGAAAATAGTACAGGTGTGTATATGTGTTTGTGAGTGTATGTGTGTGTTGAAGAGATTTAGAGAGAGAGACAGAGAGACAGAGAGACAGAAACAGAGACAGAGACCAAGAGAGAGACAGAGGCAGATGGAGATAAATAATTATTTTAGATAATGTATAGAAGAGGAGAAATATTGTCCAACTCCAGAAATATCTTTATCTCTCTGATTCCATAGCATTTCCTCAACAGTGTCATCATTAAAATTCTAGCTACTACACTATTGAAGGGTATAGGACCTAGCATATCTCCCCTGAGCATTTTGCTCTAGGCAGAGAATGGTTAACAAAAGTTTTGATACAGTTTGTGTAAGTTATGTCCTTTCTGCCCCTTGGTCTTGCATTTGCCCTTAAAAATACAAGATATCAAAGTTTACCAATTACTTTATGAACAAAGAATTATTTTACACTCAATTTCTATTTCAGATTACTTCAAATGTACCTACCTAAATGGCCTAATCTCTTACTGAACCTCTATGCTGTAGTATATTCAAACAGAAGCAGTCAGTACTTTTAGCATGGCAATTTGTCTATTAAAGTGGCTATAAAAGATTCAACTGTACAAAACCACTTTAATAACTAATGAAAAAAAACTAAATCTGCAATTATCTTTAAAGGTTTTTTTGGTCAAAACACTAAAAATTCTCTTAGTCCTGGTTATAAATTTACATAGAGAAATAAAAATTATAAAATCAGTTCTTATTGATAACTATATATATATATATATATATATATATATATATATCAGAAGACTACCTTGTCTAACATCAGTATGAAAGAATGTGCCTAATCCTGTAGAGACTTGAGTCCCCAGAGAAGTGGGATGCCTGAGGGGATTGGTAGCACCTTCTCAGAGGCAAAGGTGAGGAGCAATAAGGTGAGACAATATTGGAGGGGAATTCAAGAGGCAAGGCAGTGTCTGAAATGAAAATAAATAAAATAAGTAATTAAAAATTAAAATAAAAGAGGCAGGAGGATTTCTGAGTTCGAGGCCAGCCTGGTCTACAGAGTGAGTTCCAGGACAGCCAGGGCTACACAGAGAAACCCTGTCTCAAAAAACCAAAAAAAAAAAATAAATAAATAAATAAATAAATAAATAAATAAAAAAAAATAGAAAGCATTCCCTTCCTGTGTAAATCACAAAGTGGGTTTGGAATCTATTGTAATTTAATCATTTGTGCAGATTTTTGAATAGTTATTGACATTCATCATTTAGCCCTTTGTATACTCAGTGTTGTAGAGAACCTGGGGATTTTTATGTTGAAGTGTTTATCCTATGCTACATTATCTGGAGTCTCTCGACCCTCTTCTTCCACACCATTTCTCATGTGTCTCCACAAATGAACATTCACTAATTTTCTGGGGCTAATTTATTTAAATGTCATGCTCTCCATTCCAACACTCAGCTTCTTGATCAAGTCCACGTATGATCCTTTTGAATTTCACTCTGAGTGTGACTTTTCACGTCTTCGTTGCATTTCAAACTGTGCAAGACAGTCTCATTTTATGATTCCTTATTTTTACACAATGCAATGAGAATTCATCATTTGGAAACAAGTAATCAGTGCAAGTCCTGAGTCTCATAAATAATAAGCCATTATACATTGAGCAATAAATGACAGACTTCGAAACAAGTAATGTGAGTACTTACAGGATATGATATGTGTCTGCTATTTATATAATAGAGATGCTGAATAGAATATAATCAGTTGCAATTTATGTAATTAGCAACAGCTAATAAGTTGTAGGAACTAAAATATTAGATTTAATAATGAAATATAATATGATTTCACTATACCATAATAGTGGAAATTCATATACATAGAAATATGAAAAGCAAGAGATATGGCTATTTTTGTATTCAAAAAGGCATTGCTGAGAGTTGGGATGGAGAGCATGACACATAAACAAATTGGCTACAGAAAATTAGTGAATGTTCATTTGTGGAGACACATGAGAAATGGTGTGGAAGAATAGGGTCGAGAGACTCCAGAGGAAGTGGTATGCCAAACCTTGTGATGTTGATTGTACTTGCCTCCTGAGGGTTGAGAAGGATTATAAGGTTGAAGCCTTTCTAGGCTATGTAATAGGTCTGTGGCCAGTATGGGATATATTGTGTAACACTCTCTTGAAAAACAAAGAAATAGCAAAAAAGATAAAAAAAAATTATTTCAAAAATAATTGTGTACAAATTATCTCAAAGTTAGTTTTGGTATTTGAGAAACAAAAACAAAAACCCAAAATCTCATTGTGTAACCCAGGCCTAGTTTTTATTTATTTCTCTGAAAATTATCATAGCAAGTATGGATAGACAATAATCTTGAACTTCAAAGTGTGTGACAAGAACTACCATTATAGACAAACTTACCAATATCAAATAAAGATATTTTATGTAACATAGAGCTAAGGAGTCTCTTCTTACTTAACAGATAGCAACATCCTTAAAACTTCAAAATCCCACTGGAAATATGACCAAATTCACTTCGTTAATAAGTGGAATTAATGACCATTAATGCAAAGCCGACATATAATTCCCATTATAACAATGAAATACTACTTGTTAATATTAAAGTTTATCCTTTTCATATAGCTAAAGACACCACAGTAAAAATTGCTTGATTTTCAGTAACACAATCACAGCTCTTTCTAATGAATCAAGGCAACTAGTGAATATTGATGAAAAGTCGGATAGGCTGCCAAAGAGGTCAGAGGACTAACAGCACATAAGTCTGTGATTTTCAACTGCAGAGACAGCTCTGCTGTTAGTTCATTGCATTCTTCTATTATCCTTCTCTTCTAGCTTTTCATTATCTCTGGATCATGGAAAAGTTACATGCCAACTGAGTGTGAGGAATACATACTAATAAAAATATCATATCTGAGCTATATAGTAAGAATATGAGATACCATGGGGCATGCACATCTGAAGTTTGGAATTTGGAAAATATTGAAGTTAGAAAACAAATCTGATATATCCAGACTCTGCTAGGGAATTGGGTGAATGGTTTATTGATAGTATAATACTGCTGCTCTATGTTTATTCATACAAAGATTAAAAACTAAGAATAATTATTGTGTCTTTAATGTCAACAAAGGTAGTCTATTGAAGAAGGTACATGATAATGAGTAAAATAGATTATTAATAATGGGACACTACCAACAATACATTCAAAATAATATGATTTTAGTATGGATAGTATCCATTAGTTAAATTCAGGGACAATCATAAAAAAAAAGATTTCAAAAACTACCAGTTCTGTAGCTCCCTTTAGAAACACTGAAGGTTCAGATACTACCTCCAGTTTCCATCCTCTGGAGAATGGAACTGAAATGCTATGAAAACTGCCACGGAGAAAGAGAGACTCTAGATAGACTTTTCACAAGAAAAGCTGATGTACCCTGGTTCTTTCACCCTAAAGTTGTGCTCAGTAATAAATTTGAAAGAGGAGAAACTACTAAAGAAAAGTAGTTGTGCGCGAGTGGGTGGTGGCAACAATTGCAGTCTTACTGGTGTTGTGAAAGATTTAGGGCTGAATATAAATTTCATAGAAAATTGATCTGGATCTGTGAACAATTCAGAAGGACACTATATTTTGGACTGATTTGGAATACCCACAAGTATGTCAGGGGAGGGCCACTGCACATGTACAGTATTTCCCAGTACTGTGGACCTCTGTGGGTAACTTGAACATAAAGCTAAACTCTCAAGCTCACATGGTAGTATTTCATCATTAATCTTATTCATTGTCATTTTTCCTTCTTTGCTTCCAAAGGAGTATCATGTAGACCTTAACAATTGTGGAACATGCAAGAACCACCTATGCATCATCATAAAGCATTCCTTAGCAATGCTAACACAATCAGTATTAATGTATGAAAAACACTCCATTTGCTTTTCTCTTAGAATAACAGGATCCCAATGCCCTATGCGAATTTAATTATTTATATGTAGGTTGTTCATTTGTGGTGATTGAATCCTCACTAGAAATTATATATGTTAGCAACCTGTGGTGAAGTTATGTGAGACAATATTCTCCTAAATTATTGAGTCATAACAAGAATAATGAAAGGAATTTTAGTGGAAACCTACCTGAAAGAAAAAAGTTGTTCAAGTTAGGGGGAAATTGGCATATGGATAATGAGTTATTCCATCCCTGTGGAATGGTAGAGGAATCTTTCAAATAATTTAGCATGTGATGTATCCATGGGAGGTGACATAAAACAGTAACAGTTGGAGTCACAGTACCTTGCACTCTAGTTTTGATATAGTGGAAGGTATTGCTCCTCTTTCTCAAAGTCTATCACAGAGTTACCTGAATCATCATGCTCTGTATCTTGTGTGCTTTACCACAAGCCTTACTTGAACACCGCTTTATCTATTGATGGCCTTACCTAATTTCTAACAAGGAATTTTTTAGCAGTTAAACAACACAAATGTGTGAACTAAGTGATGTAGTTATCAGAGATGGAAATAGCTTACCAAATCTGCATTCCATCTGCATGTATGAGGGTAGAGCTTTTACTTGCCATTTATGCTCCCCAAAGTAGGGAGTATTCATTGGCATTTCTATGACCCTGTGTGGTACAGCTATTTCCTCTAACTTAATGCATTTCCTTTGGATTTCTTTAGTACAGCTACCTTCAATTTGAGCAGGAGGCTCCAGTGATGTGGCTTTGTGGACCTGTTGCTCACTTTTTGTTGGTATATTTTTTGTAAGGTGTGGCCATTGTTTGCATCCTCTTCTGTGAAGTCATATAGCCCAATGCTGCAATCATAGGCAAAATGAAATGCTTATAAAAACCAAATAGCAACAAGAACACTTACACATTAATCCTGAGCAGAGACAATAACAGTCATTTTTTTCAGACATTGTGACAGACATTTATAGAATATGATGCATTTTGATAGTGGAACCCTACTATCATGTTTCTGGGAATTTACCCATATGAGTTGAAACCTCATGTCTATTCTAATATGTTAGTCTAAATATTTATAGCTTTTTTATTAAATAATTGTCAAAACTTTGAAACAAGCAAACTATCTGCTATGACCTAAATTTATTTGGTCCTTCCAAAATTTACAATGAAATGTAAGAATGCAAATAAATGCAAAAAGTATGTCATGAACCAGAACCCTCATAAATGTTTCTGAAAGGAGTTGAATGACCAGATCCAAAATAAAATAAACAGCATTATACAGACTCAGTAAGTTATATTTAGAAATAAATATGTATGTGCATATACTTTTATTCATGTAAAAACAATTAGAAAGAAAAAGAAGCCATTAATTTAAAGGAGAATGAGCAGGGACTTATTTGAAGGTTTGGAAGGAGGAGAGGAGAGGGAGAAATGTAATAGAATTATATTCTCAAAAGCTGAAAAATTTATAAGGTACAAGTAGGACCTAAACATTTGAAAAGTCATAGTGTCCTTCAGTGAGATATATAAAAGCTATTACCAATTGCTGGGGAGAGAAGGGTCTCTTTTTTAATGGTGCCTGCAACTTGATCAGGGACTGCAGTGATGTGACTTTTTGGAGCTGCAACTCATATTCCTGTCAGTAACTCCAATGTGTAAACTCATTGTTTTCCAATGTAAATTTAGATATATATGTATATGTATATGTGTATGTGTATGTTTGTGTGTATGTATCTATTGATAGAGATATAGATATAGAGCAATAATAGAGATAGAGATAGAGATAGAAGGGGAAGAATATATTACGCTACTATATATATATATATATATATATATATATATATATATATATATATATAATATTTAGTTCAATGTTCTTATGAGATTCCTGAGAATGTGAATGAGATGTTTCTTTTTCTATTTCTCTTTTTTTCCTTTTCTTTTGCCCTCTCTGCACCTATTTTCTATACATTTACTTTGTCCAACATGAGTTTTCTTGTTATATTTCATCTTAATCATTTTATTATCACTCTTAAAAAGAAAAATATAATAATTTCATCTTCATAATGAGAAACTTGCCATCACCACACACTGGCTTTGCCAATAATTTGATGTTCAACTTCTTCTCCAAAAGCAAAACATGGCAGGCATTCTAGTATACATATTTCAGTATATCATATTCTGTTACAGGAGTTCAAATAAACCAAGACAATGAACATTAGTAGGTAACTGAAATAATTCAGACAGAAAGGTAGTAAGAAAGCATTCAGTGCTACAAAGGAATGAGCAAAGGTTGTGAAAGGACACAGAGAAAACAAGTGGATGTGGCAGAGGGAATGAAGTGTGCTGAATATGAACCATTAGAGCCTGTCCAAGAATTCTTCTCTAGGACAAGAGCACTACAATATAAGACAAAAGTATCTTATAAGGGTTTTATACAACATTTTCTCCTGTAGACATTGTTGTGATCATAAAAAGAATAATGGTAAGAATATGTTCTATGGTGGTGTGTCGAGGTGTGGGGGAAGGTGGTGCCTCAGTGGGGCCATGGCGAGGCATCTTTTCCCCCTGAGGGACCACACACATGGCATAATATAGAATAGAGCTTAATCAGGGCATGGGGAGGAGAGTTAAGAGGGTAGTAGAGGCAGAGAGAGGGAGAAAGTAGAGAAGTAGAGGCTAGCCATGACCACATGGAGAGAGGGGGGAAGGGAAGGGGAAAGGGAAGAGCCAAAGAGGACAAGAGAGAACAAGAGAACAAGAGGATAAGAGGGTAAGAGAGAGGGAAGGTGCAAGAAGCCCCTTTTATAGTGGGCCAGACCTACCTGGCTGTTGCCAGGTAACTGTGGGGAGGGACATATCTGGATGCTGGCAGGTAACGGTAGGGTGGAGTCTAGACAGAATCCTAAAAGACATGAGGTGAGGTAGTGATTATTCAACTGTTTATTGGATATAAAGTTGTCTTCAGTTTCTTCCAATTTCCTGTCTCCTCACATCCCTAGTCTGACTTAATTATTTTATATTATTTTTAAAATCATAATATAATTACATTATCTACCTGACCCTTCTCTTCTTCCAACTCTTCTATGTACTCCCCATCTTTTCTCTTGAATTCATGGCTTCTTTTTTCATTAGTTATTGTTATATAAACACACATACATACATGTACTTCAAAATACATAAAGACAACTTGCTTAGTTAACATAATGTAACCTGAATGTACATGATTTCAAAAGGACCACTTCATACTGGACCAATTGGGGAGTGGTTTACTAGGAAAGGTCTTTTCTCATGCTCTCAGTACTCCATGGTAGAACTGAAGCATAGTATGATTTCCTCTTTCCATGTTAGCATTTCTATCAGTATTGTCATTGTTCAGGAATATTTAGGAATCAATCCTGATTAGATTTCATGAGTATAGCTTCTCTAAAATTTCTAGGAGTCACATGCTCACCGCATCCTTCCTGTTTTTCTGGCTTGCTCAGTATTTTCATTTCTTCTTTTACAACCTCTGAATATCAGTTACAGGATTCTGTTTTTTATATATGTATAACTGTAAATATATAGTATATACACATACTTTGAAAGTGTTTATATGTATATGTGTATATGTGTGTGCATGTGTATTTATGTGATGTATAAGTATCTGATGTACATGTATATGTCATGTATGTATATGTATGTTTTATATGTTACATACATTTATATGTGCATATAAGTACACACACATATATGCATATGCATACACACACACACACACACACACACACACACACACACACACACATATATATATAATTTGGGACAGGAACTCACACAATTTCTTTTTCCTTGGATTTTTACCAGTTGTGACATTTCTTTAATGAGAGAAGATAACTATTCTTACTGATGTATACTGCAAAACTATAAGTGAGAGAGAGGAGGGAGAGGGGAGGGGAGAGGGAGAGGGTAGGGAGGGGGAGAGGGAGAGGGAGGGGAGGGAGAGGGGGAGATGGAAGGGAGGGGGAGGAGGAGAGGGGAGGGGGAAGAGGGGAGGGGGAGGGGGAGAGGGGAGGGGGAAGAGGGAAAGGGGAAGAGGCAGAGGGAGAGAAAGGAGAGGGAGAGGGAGAGGGAATGATATAAAATTGTAAAAACTATGAAAGGAAGGACTTGGACATTTAGGGGAAAAACTTGCAACACTCTCACAAAAACCTTGATTTTCAATGTTATTTGCTTTAATTAGACCACATAAAGAATGTCATGAAAGTTTAAATAACACTAAAACCGTATTTTTTATGTTTTGTTAAGGGACATACAAATTAAAGCAGTTGAGAAATCGTATTCAATCCAAACTTTACCTCTTTTTTTCTAAACTCAAAACCAATTTTCTCTGGGTTTAGATAGATTTCTTAATTACATTTTTTTTCTCTTTTAATCTCAGCAATTTGTGGTTTTTATTTTAAGAGATAAAGGCAAAGATTAAAAAGAAATAAGAATGATAGAGTAAAAACAAAATTGTAAAGTAAGTATGGGATATTTGGCCAGAGGCAAATTTGAGAAAGTTATAGAGTTTTTGGAGAATTGAAGCAGATTAGGCAACCCAGAGACAGAAGGAAGACCTCCAGAGAGGTTTACTTTAATTTAATGCAGCATAGAACATGTGCTCTCCAGAGGATTCAGTTCACTCCCTTCCCTGTCTTCTGCCAAACCCTCCTATAGATCATTTCCTTATCTTCAAATTCTACACCTATTTTTGCACTAATTTTTTTTGCATTCATCTACATACTGTTTTAGTCAGATGTGTTTCTGAATATAGCCTGCTCAGTCAGTATACTAGATGTTTAGAAGATAGACATTGTAAATTTCCCCTCCTTCATGGTGGCAAAATTTGTGTTTTCATTACTATGAAGGTCTTGTACAGGTGATAATATTTTTGAGATTTTGAGGGAACAGTTTTTAATCAAATATAGAAAATGCTATCTCATAATTGATATCCCAGTCATTTAGGTCTTGGAATCTTTATGCCCTATCTTTTACCATGTTTCTTGAGTCATAGATATAGGATTTGTGTCATGGGTGTATCAACAGGGTTTGGGTACCTCATTGTCACTTATTCACTATATTTTAACCTGTATTATATCTGGAATGGCTTCTCTAGGTTACAAAAAAGAGAATCTTTGGTAATTGGTGAAAACTATACTTACATGTGAGCTGTGCCTCTAGAGCGAGGCCTGATAGTATGTGTTGATGCAGGGAAGCAAAACAATGAGTTTTCTTCTGTTTACTTACCTAAGTTTGGGTAAATTCTATGTTCTCAGAATTGGTTCATGTTTTAGGAGCTGATGCCTTAAGGATTATTTAGATAGCAAATCTGATACAGATGATAAGTATGGTTTTAATGTTAAAAAAAAAGGCAACCTTTTCATGCAGTTACATTTAACTTCTGACTTTCTTACATAATATATTAGTGAGAAAAAATCCTGAAGAATCCTTCCCTCTGGGAATTTTATTAAATATGTTAGAGGTGCTAAGAGAAGAATTTGCTCTGCTAGAGTCTGCCTCCACTCTGAGCTTCTTCTGTCACCCTGCAGTGCAGGCAGACTTTCAGAGCCCAGCCATTTTCTCCATGGGAGGCAGCCCTTTCTAAGGTCACCCAGGGCACTTTTCTAACCTTTCTAAATGCTTCACTTCAAGGAAAGGGATGACAGAGGTTGACTTTCCAGAGGAACATCTGAAATAATTAGGTTTACCGTAGGATGAAGCTTTCTTGGAAGTTTACCAAGGTTGTTAGAGAAAGTGCAGACGGTTTAGATCACCCCTACCCTCAGCATAAGTCTCTCTTCTCACTACAGTTTCACTCATTCTCCAGATGTTGGCATTTGCTCATCTCATTTGTTGTTCCAGAGGTTGGGCCTCAACACTTTGGCTTAAATATTTCCTTTCTGAAGTACTTTCTGCAGTTAAGAACAACTCTTACTCTTAAAACAGAGAATGGTGCAAACACAGTGTAAAGTTATCCCAATTGTGTTTCTGGTTTAATAAGATATGGCAGAAAAATAATCTACTTAACTCAATTTACTGGAATCTTAACTTATGAATGTTACCCACTGCATATTTATATTACATGTATCTAGCCCCAGTAACTGCTGTCCTGTTGCACTGAATTTTTTTATTGTCCACATTCTCACTCCTTTCTGTTTATAAAATTCGCAATGTCCTCATAGAGAGACAATGTCTCAGAAACAAAACAATAAATAAATAAATATTTTAAAAGATTTTTTCTAATTCAGTTATTAACTCTTTCTAAACAACTTAATCAAGTCCTAACTATGAATATAACCAACTTCAATAATCATACTGACTATGATATTGCAAATAGCTTCCTTATTTTAATGCCTAAACCACTATTTACAAATTTATGAGATTTATAGAATGCCATATCCTTATCTACATTGGTTCTGTGTCTACACTGTATTCTTATCAATTATAATCAGAAGTGACAAATAAATGCCAGGCATGTATATACTTGCATAAATATACATATACACATACATATACTACATCTAAGGTTCTGGATGAGTTTTTGCTAAATCTGTGGCTTGGAAAAGTTAATGTTTCTTAGTTTCTTTAAATCATCTTGATATTAAACATAGCACTTCCCAACTCTTAAGTACATTCATAGGATAAGCAATAATTGTTACATAGTTAAAGGAAAGACTACAAACAAAAGAAATAAATATTGTTTGGACTCTTGATTTAAATGACTGTTTAATTGTTTCTTTTCTTGGATAATAAAATAATTGAGAACACTAGTCTTAGGTGACCTTTCCCTGATACCTCAAAGCTTGCTGTTAATGACTTTTGCAATTGAATTACTAATAACAAAGTACTTGTGGTATAATATAGATTTCAAATTTCACCAAATTTATGCAATCTGCATTAGTCATGAGTTGAAAGGGACCAAAACTATGCCTTCTACTTGTCCAAGTAAAACCTAATTTCAAACTCATTTCAATGAAGAAGGATAATTTTCCTTCAACTTTATTGATTAAATTTACCACAGATCTCTATGGTGCAGTTGAGATTTCAATTTAGAGTTTATGAAAATACTGTACATAAATTTCAATAAACATATAAGGAATTAATTGCTATCCTTAGGAATTTGTATGGGATTCTGACATGAATAAATGTAGTGCCACTGAAACCCCTTATGTTGATTGAATGAGATACTACATAGCAGTACAGTGGTGCAAAACTGATGTTTTCTTATTTAGCATACACACAGGGACTATTTCTGCCTTGGAGAATTAGAACTATTTGAATAGGGTTGCTTTTCCAACTTCTCTGTTTATATCCATCTGTTTTATTTTTGTTGCTGACTAAATAGCATTTAAAATTGACTTAAAAAATCTGCATACTTCATGGTTATAAAAACAATTTTATATACACATTGGAGCAATTGGTATATATCATATTATTGTGGATGGCTCAAATATGATTCCTCTGACTTTTAACCTCAAAACAGAAATCTTTTTAAGGGGTATATTTTAAGATATATTATTGAACTGGGCATGGCATTGTCTCACTAATTGTTGCTTCCTTATTCATTACATTTATTACTTTTAGACATTAAAGAAGACGGACACTGGACATGATGGTACATATTTGCAAATCCCAGCACTTGAGAAACTTGGAACAAGAAAATCATGACTGGATTTGAGGTCAGCCTGGGCTACATATTGAACTTGAGTCAAGTCTAGGGTACAGATGAAATTCTCTAACTATACAATTAAACAGACACAAACAGAAAAACAAAATCTTACAAATCAGGCGTTAAATTGCTTTGATTAGGGATTATTAATCCAGATGTGCTGGGAAAGACTCTTGTCACCTAGCCTGAAGGCTTGAATTACATCTTCTGGAACTTCAGGGTGGAATGGGAACACTAATTTCTGCAAGCTTGTCTTCCATCTCCTGTATGAATGTAGTGGCATACCCATGTACAGGCACATATAGAAAGGCACAACAAATAAATTTTATAAGTAGGTATTTTATTTCAGATTGTGATTTCCTTGTTACATTATCTTCCATATATGTGAATTAGTTCATCGATGATCTTTTTCGTTACTTGGATTTTTATTTGTGTTTATTTTATGAGAATTTTTTGAAATAAGTTCTTTGAGGGAATGAAGGTGATCTTACTATGTAACAATCCTCCTGCTTCAGCTTCCTAAGAGCTGGAATTATAGGCACAAATGCAACATCTGTCATAGATTTTCTAATTTCTCTGTCTGCATTTATATCATAGCATCAAGGTACTGTTTTGAATAACAGGGTTTCCTTTCACACATAAGGCTCCTCCAAATGCTAAACATTCTCATGCATTATATCTAACTGGTGACTTATACTTGATTTTCTAGGTGATGACTTCTTCAGCAACAGCTACAAATGCTTAGTGTTTCATCTTTTTTTGACCTACGACAATATAGGAGAAAACCCAAGGCATTGTGGATTTCATCACCAATGATGTACCTCCCAAAGCTCCATGCTTCATTTTGCTGGCTCCAGAATCAATACTCTTCAAAACAGAGCAACCACAACCAACAAACAATTTCCAAATGCCTTGTAACATGATTTTACGTCCCCTAGGCCAGTTTGCTTAGTCACCGATTTTTGACTTGACATTTTAGCACCCAACTAGGACTATCATAGTAGTCTAGGAAGCAATAGACATGAACACAAAATAGAAGAACTTGAAGTTAATAAAAGTTGAGAGTTTCTAAAGCCCAAAGAGAAAGAATTGCTGACACTTCTGTTTCCATGTTATACAGTTCATTTCTATCAAGAGACACTTTCTTTGTCATATCACTACTTTGGATTTCCCTGTATTGAGTTCACAGAAAGTATATGTACATTAGTTTCTTCATTGAATTAAATCTGGTATGAAATGTTTGCTCCACTCAGTTATACAAGCTCATGAAAAGAGCAAGATTTTGTTTTACTCTGACTCAAGTTATCAATGTGACAAGCTTGTCAAAAATAAAACTTCAAGATTATTCCTAAAAAGGAATTGGCTTTCTTAATTTTTATGGCTTTATATGGTACAAATACTAAACCAGATGGCCACCTAGACACCTAACTCTATGATTTCATAGCTTGTCTTCCAGATGTTAATAAGTTGAGTTTGATGTTACCTATGCAGAAAATTTAACACACATGCACACACACACACACACACACACACACACACACACACTCATGCATGCAAGCAAGCACTCACATTCTTTTGATTCAAATAAATATTTCCCCCAAATTATGGATGTATCTATTCATCATACAAATCTTCCAAATATAAGATGAACATCTGTTGAGCAAGACTCTAGCATGAAAGCTTGTAGGGTAAAAACAGCAAATACAAGCATGAATGTGTGTATCTTCAAAGATCATATAAATTTCACAGTGTAAACTCTATTTACATTTGAGATAGCTCATAATCTTAAGAGTTTCAACATTGTCCAAGACCAAGTCCAAAGTCTCCTATCAAATGCAAATCAAAGTTTAGCTTGTCAGAATGAAGTTTGAATTGTATATTTTTATGACAAAATAGTATAATTTCATAAATTTGAATTCAAAAATAAGAAAAGATACCATTGAAAGATATGACACAATGCAAGTCCCAATCACAGCAAGGCAAATATTTAACATTAAACATTGTACATAGTGCATAGAGTACAAGGTGTGCAGTTCACTCTTATTGCTGGAATAGATATACTTTACTAGTTCTGGACATCAAGACCTCTCTTTTGGGTTTGTTTTGACAGGTATCTGCAACATCCTTGGGATATCTGATTTCCCAGGGTTCCCACTGCATGATCAGCTTCCTTGTTATCAATCATATTCTCAGGAGAGCCTTACAGATTCTTACAGAATCTTACGGATTCTGAAGTTGCTATGCACTATCCAGCTTCCCAATCCATCTTTCAATCCAGTGGAAAATTTTATTATTTTGTAACTGCAAATCTTCAAACCAACACTGTGTGGATGATGCCAAGCTCTACCACAAATGTGAACAGTAGTAGGGTCATCTGAGATCATGGCTGTACTTGGTCTATTTTGTCTGGCTTTCCTATCTATACATGGTCCTACCCATACTGAGTGAGTCTTCTGTTCCTTTATTGACACTTTTAGGGACAAATCAGAATTGAGTTTCATTAATTTACAGTCACTTCTCAGTCAAATGAACTTGAAAAATCAAGATTAACTATTATATTGCATACTGTGGCTGTTGAGTTCCTTGATTATTATAGCAAAACACTTTTCATACCATTATGTTATCTTATTGGGTGCCAAACTGCAGTATTGTTTGCATCCATGATTTTTCTTTCTATGGTTATCATCACAAAATTTATATAAATAACATTTTTATGACTCTATTTCTCTTAATATAATGCAGGTGTTTCCTGAGGAGAGTTTCTATAAGTGCAATTACCCTCTCAATAGGTAGGACTATGCCCTGAGGCACACAATTATTCTGAGTTCAAACAATGTTTATTCAGAAGGAATATATTTGGAAAACATTCCACTGTGTTTTTTATTGTCATAATAAATTTTATGTTAATGTTGCCTTAACAATATAACATTTTGCATTATAAACTGAATGTTTGTGATTCATACTACATAGTATGTGGATCCATGGAGATTGTAGCTCAGAGTTAATATTTCTAATAAATCATTTCCCATGCAATGCAGGGAATATGAAGACCAGCACCTAAAGTAAACTGAATAAGTCAAGACCAGTTGGACAAGGACTTTCTTCACTCTGTTCTTGCATTCTTTCCCTTTTTTTGCCCCACATTTCCAATTCTTAAAGTCATTTGCTATCAAACTTGATGACCTGCATTTGATCCCTGAGACATATTTGGAGGAAGGGAAAGAACAATTCATCTATGTTGTCCTCTCATTTCTAAATACTTATCATATTGCAAACATGTGAGTATAAACGTGCATTTTACATAAATAAATAAGTAAATAAAAATGTAAGAAAAAATATAAAGTCTATTTAGTACAGCATTACGTGTTACTTTATTGGAGCTGTATCTAATTATGCTTTGATAAGTGCATGGTTAATTATTAATTGAAACAGTGAAAAGAAATTAGACCAAATGCACTTTAAGGCACTGATGACTTTGAACTAGATATTAACAATGGAATTTTATATATCATAAATATTATCAACTTTATATGATACACATAGATGCAAACTCTTGGTCTTCCAAGAGACTGAAAAACTCATAATGACCATGATTCTTTAGGTAATTATTGTCTCTGGACAAAAAAGAAATATGTATCTGATGTCATGTCTGAATTTATGAACGTTAAAATGTAGGAAAACATAATCAGATGAAAGGTAGAAGAGTGGAACAGCTTTTAGAAAGATGACTTCATTTGACAGATGAATAACTGATTGCCTCACTTTTCTGTTGGAGAGAATTGTAGTACATGATACTTATAAATTTCTTTAACTCCAACCCCCTGGGAATTTGCTATGTTTTGAGTTATCTGAATAAATACCTCTTGAGGATGCTCGGCACATGCTTTCCAAGAAATCATAATTTTAAAAACCTAGCTTTCTACAGTCTAGAACCTCCTGATTTTTAAAGGAATTGTCCCATTTCTGGCTATTACCAATAAAACTGCAATGAATGTAGTGGTGCATGTGTCCTTAGTGGATCATTTTTTGAGAATATGCCCAGAAGAAGCATAGTTGGGTCTTCAGATAAAACTATTTCTAAGTTTCTGATGCACTGCCAGATTGATTTCCAAAGTGGTTGTACCACTTTGCAATACCACCAGCAATGGAAGAGTGTTCCTCTTTCTTTACATTTTTGACAGCATTTGCTGTCACTTGAGTTTGTGATCTTAGTCTTTTGATTAGACTCAGAATTATTCCTTTCTAAAAGAAATGTAGGGACAAAAATGGAACAGAGACTGAAGGTAAGGCCATCCAGTGACTGGACCAAATTGGGATCCATCCCAAGGACACGCTTTAAACCTAGCTATTACTGATGCCATGTTGTACTTGCAGATGGGTGCCTAGCATGGCTGTCCTCTGACAGCTAACTGCAACTGATGCAGATACTTACACTCAAGCATTGTACTGAGGTCATAGACCCATATGGAAGTGTTAGGGGAAGGATAGAAGGAGTCGAAGAGGATGGGAACCCCATGGGAATACCACCAATGTCATCTAACTCAGACCCCTGGGATCTTCAAGAGACTAAACCACCAATGAAAGAGCATCCATGGACTGTTCCATGGCCCCAGGTACATATGTAGCAGAGGATTGCCTTGTATGGCCTCAGTGGGAGAGGATGCAAAAAATCCGGTAGACACTTGATGTCCAGGGAAGGGATATGCTGGGGAATGGTTAGGAGAGGTATAGGGTGAGTGAGGTGGGGTGAATGGGGGAGCATACTCTCAGAGGCAAAGGAAAGAGATGAAATGAAGCATTCTCAGAGCTGGGACCAAGAAGGGGGGCAACATTTGAAATATAAATAAATAAATAAAATAATTTTTAAATTTTTCCATAAGGTTTAACTTTTAGGTAAGTTAAACAGCAATCATAATAGGGAATCATTAAAAGCAGGTACTTTCCTTTAAAATATTAAATATAGTTGCTGTTTTTTTTTCTGTGCTTGTTTACAACATATAATTCATCAGCTTCAATATTAAATGCTAGAAATTCAAAATGAAAGAATTCAAGACCAATGTCCTCAAAAGTTTATATGTAATAGAAATATAATGCTGAATTGATTAACTTAAGTTAAACTCCAGAGAGGCAAGTAACCCTATTAAAAAATGGGGTACAGAGCTAAACAAAGTGTTCTCACCTGAAGAATATCTAATGGCTGAGAAGCACCTAAAGAGATGTTCATCATCCTTAGTCATTAGGGAAATGCAATTCAAAACAACCCTGAGATTCCATCTCACACCAGTCAGAATGGCTAAGATCAAAAACACAGGAGATAGCAGTTGTTGGCGAGGATGTGGAGAAAGAGGAACACTCCTCCACTGCTGGTGGGATTGCAAGCTGGTACAACCACTCTGGAAAGCAGTCTGGCGGTTCCTCAGAAAACTGGGCATGACACTCCCGGAGGATCCTGCTATACCACTCCTGGGCATATACCCAGAGGCTTTACCTGCATGCAATAAGGACACATGCTCTGCTATATTCATAGCAGCCTTATTTATAATAGCCAGAAGCTGGAAAGAACCCAGATGTCCCTCAATGGAGGAATGGATTCAGAAGATGTGATATATTTACACAATGGAATACTACTCTGCAATTAAAAACAATGAATTCACTAAATTCCTAGGCAAATGGTCAGAACTTGAAAATATCATCCTTAGTGAGGTAACCCAATCACAAAAGAACACACATAGTATGCAGTCACTGATAAGGGGATATTAACCCAGAATCTCAGAATACCCTAGACACAATTCGCATATCAATAGATTTCCAAGAAGATGGAAGGAGAGACCCCTGGTCCTGGAAAGACTGGATGTAGGGGAATGCGGAGACAGAGAAGCGAGAGGGGCTTGAATGGGGAAAAGAGGGAGGGAAGGGAGCTTATGGGACTTTCGGGGAGGGAGCAAACGGGAAAGTGGCAATGATTTTGAATGTAAATAAAAATATAAAAAATAAAAAAACATATAAAAAATAAATAAATAAAAAAAAAGAAATGTGATATGCACCAGAAGAAAATCAAATAGTCAGGATACTATAGAACAGCAAGAACTCATGTCACTTGTCAAATTCTTAAATATGACTGCCTTTTGAAGGTGCAATTCTTGTCCATATTTAATAGAAGTTGAAAGATAACAAAAGGAAGAAAGGATCACATTTCAAGAAAAGGTAAAATGAACCCACACTACTTGACATATACGGAGATGGAGTTATGAGCAGGCGCTAGACCTTTCAGTATGACTGGATACCATAATTCTCTCCTGGAAAAACTCTAAAGCAGTTTGGAAACATATTTTAATGAAAATTACACCAAAGTAATTCTCAATAATTAAAAGGATTCACCTTTTCTGTACATGTTTAGATATGTTTATATACAGAAATTATGTTTATGACATTACATCTAAATAAGCCAGATATTCTTTCCTCATTTGTATGAAACATTTCAATAGTTGAAACACATAAGTAACAAAGAAAATATAAAAACATACAGGTTTTAGGATAACAAAGATATAACCAACCTAGATTTCAATATCAAGGTGAAGATTATAAAATGCACGTAATTAAATTTGTCATTGTAATAAGGGGCCATTGGAGACAGAGATGTGGGTTATATGAGAGGAAATCTCTTATTTCTTAGCAAACACCCAGTGATTGAGTAGTGAAAAGTACAATTCCAAGAAACTATGAATTCAGAAGCACAGAGAACTGAGGATATAAAATGAAACTAACAGAAACTTTAATAATAATGATGATGGTCGTGATCATGACGATGAAGATGAACATATATAGTTAAGGAGTTAGGGAAAGAAAACTTTAGAGCTACAAAAATTAATAGAGGAGCTATAGAAAAACATTTAGAAGAAAACTTTAATGGATAAATGATTTGTTTTAAATTCTCTGTGGGTTTACAATATTCACTGTAAGTTCTTAAGAATGATCTTTTGGGTAGTGGAGTACATTAGTGGGTGTCACTTCTAGGGACAAGATGCTATTTTCAGGTATATATAGTCTACATGGATAGTCTGTCCATCCTTTAGAAATGATTATCAGGAGAATGCATATGGTAGTGAGAGAGAAAGGGGGTGGGAGAGGGAGAAGGGAGGAGGAGGAGGAGAAAGAGAAACACAGAAAGAGACAAAGGCAAAGGCAGAGAGGAAGAGAAGGGAAGACAGGGAGAAGGAGAGGAGACATACAACAAGCTGGATTCTGTTTTTTTTCAATTAGTTTATTTACATATGTTGTATGCCTTCATATATGTCTGTGCACCATATTTGTGCTTAGTATGTATGTGTACCAGAAGAGGACATTAGACTTCCTGGAACTGGAATCACTGAAGGCTGTGACCTATCATGTGGATGCTGTCATTCAAACTCTAGAATAGTAGCTAGTATTCTGACACTCTCTAACTCTGAATTTATAGTTTATGTATTAAGAAGCTTTCAGACAGTGGTCCAGATGAACCTGGTACAGTTTATTGAGTTTGTATTTTCGTAGAGCTTTTGACAAGTTTTCTTTTATTGGAGATGCCAATAGAGAATATTAGCTGGTAGAGATGTATGATCATGCCTGGTGCTACATTGTAAGTTCATTCTGGTGCAGGCCCAAGTACCTGTGGAGGAAGCCCTGCTGGGTGGGTGAGTCCTTGGTCTGGTCTGGTGGCTGGAGATGCTGAGAGGCATGTTCTATTGCTCCAACATGGCAGGTTTAGATATGAGGAGACAGCCCATGTTTTAAAACTTTATTATAGAAAGGTAAGGAGAAAGGAAAGAGAAAATTAAAGAGAGAAAGGAGAGATAGAGGGGTGAGAGCTGACTATGACCACATGGAAAGCGGGGGAAAGAATGGGTAGAGAGGGGGAACAGGGGGGCAAGAGAAAAAGAAGAGAGCATGGGCAAGAGAGAAGAGCAAGAGAGAGTGAGGAGAGGTCATGTAGCCCCTTTTACAGTGGGCCAGGCTACCTGGCTGTTGCCAGGTAACTGTGGGGTGGGGCAAACCTGGCTATAGCCAGGTGACTATGGGGGCGGGGTCCAGCCAGAACACTACGGGCCTGGGGCGTGGACCTATGTGACTGATGGCCACAAGGTTATGCCCAACACTACATCATTGCTTTGGTAGATATTCAGTATTTGTTTCAGTGTCTTGGTAAAATGGCTCTCTTTTTGACATGCATTCCTGTTCCAGTTATGGCTTGCTCATCTGGATGATGACTTTCATAAAGTGAATAACTTGCAAAACTATTCACTACAGTTCATATTGTCAAAGATACAGCATAGTTATGATCAAAACAATAGGACAAAGATGCAGAAGTGTGCTACAAGAAAGTACTATGGCTGCATCTTAAGGGACTTTTAGAATACAGCACTTCACATGTGCTAAAAGAAAACTGTTGCCTAAGCTCAAAGGAAATTATTACTGAAGTCAATTATATGTATCTTTCAAATTGTTTCTACTTATAATTCAGGTCGATGTGAGTCAAACAATGCTGCTTATTAAGCATAGTGGGGATTTCAAAGGTGACATCACAGGTAAAGGTAGCATTAGTCTCTTTGTTCACATATAAGGTACACAGAAATGAAATAGTTTCAGAATAAAGCATTGCTACATCTATGTGAAGCTCAGTAGCACTCAAGTGGGTACAGTGATAAACTGCAAAATAGTGGAACATTCATTCTCCATGTAACATCTTATCATTTCTAAAGAAAATTTTTGCCATATCATCTCTGTTGATAACATTTACAATGAAGTATATTTTTATGTAGGAAAAATGCTTTCCTCTATTTAATCATGAGGTTAAGTTAGAGATACTAGAGTACTAATCAGCTACTTTATGAAATTCACAGGCAAATAGATGGAACTAAAATTATCATCCCGAGTGAGGTAACCCAGACACAAAAGAACACACACAGTAGGTACTCACTGATAAGAAGATATTCACCCAAAAGTTCACAATGTCCATGATACAATGCACAGACCATATGGAATTTAGAAGAAGGAAGAATGTGGATACTTTAGTCCTGCATTGAGGGGGAAGCAGAATGATTGTGGGAGGTGGAGGGAAGGAGAACCCGGGAGGAAGAGAGAAGGAGTAGGAAATAAGGGGGCAGTGGTATCAGGTGCTAGAGGGGATGGGGAAGAGTTACAGTGGGTCAGGAAATCATGATAAATTATGTAGCAGTGGGGGATGAGGAACTGGGAATAGCCACTGGAGGGTCCCAGATGCCAGGGAAGCAAGAGGCTCCCAATATTCAGTGGGGTAACTTTAGCTGTAAAGCACAGCGAAAGAGAGATAGAACCTATGGAGACCACCTCTAGTAGATAGGCATGACCTACAGTTGAGATTTGGGGCCACTCACCCATCTCAAAATTTTTAATCCAGAAATGTTCCTGACCGAAGGGAAAAAAAATGCAGCAGATAATGAAAGAAGGGCCATCCAGGGACCTTGCCACCTGGGAATCCATCCTGTCTGCAGACACCAAACCCTGACACTGATGCTTTTGCCAAGTGGTGCTTGATTTCAGGAACCTGGTGTGGCTGTTCCTTTGGAGGTCCAGCCAGCAACTGACCAATGAAGATGTGGATGCTTGGAGCCAGACATCAGACTGAGCTCAGGGACCCCAGTGGGGGAGCTGGCAGAAGGAGTGGAGGAGCAGAGGGGGATTGCAACCCCATAGGAAGAACAACATCAGCAGGCCAGAAATCCAGTGTTCCAGGAGCTAGACCACCAACCAAGGAGTGTACCGAGAGTGATCCATGGCACCAAATACATATGTAGCAGAGGATAGCGTTGTCTCACATCAATGTGAGGGGAGGCCCTTGGTTCTGTGGAGGTTTGAGGTCCCAGCATAGGGGTATGTTTGAGCAGTGGGGTTGGAGAAGGTCAGTGGTTGGCAGATCACCATTGTAGAGGCAAAGAGGAGGGAGTTGAGGACAGATGTGTGATGGGGTTTTGTGGAGGGGTAACTCCGAATTGGGATATCATTTGAGGTGTAAAAGAATGGAATGATTAATAAGAAAAAAGTTGAAATTAAGTCCTTTGTCAATGCTCCTTCATTTTATTATTCTTGCATACACTTTAAGGCTATATATTAGGAAAAAAATATTATAAGAAAGAGCAGAATCTCTCTCATTGATTATGACTGACATTCCATTATGTCAACAGTGGGGAGGGTATAAGCTTAGCTATATACTTTTAACATAAAAGAATATTGAGTGTCATACTGTCTTTAAACTCTTAAAACATTAGAGCTCTGCTTCACTTCCTACTTTGGTTCTAGTCAAGCTCCTTTCGTAAAGTAATTATGAATGCCATTATATATTCATTTTCTTACTAGCTTAGAGCAAGTTTCATAAGATTTGATGCCTAAGGTGGCAAATTTTCCTTCCAAGAAATGTTCAACAAATAATTCGATAATGTAAGCTGTTTTACCCAACCCCTAGAAAACTCTCACATTTATCAAAGTCAACCTGAAAATTCCCTCTTAATCTATCTGTCCAAGACATTCTTACAGCTAAATTGTATACTCTATATTATGCATGTGTCCTGATAAAACCTCATCTGTGAAAAAAAATATATATAGGACACACACACAATTGTTGATAGATAGCTATTTCTCATATTCATTTTCATTTCAAAACTTAAGCACGTGCATTTAAAGTGATGCAACCAGGAAGTAGAACATAGTTTTGCAAGTCATATTTATTCTAAGCATATGATATGATTTTGCATCTGTATTATAGAAACAAAATGCTTACTGCTGAATATAATTGTGAATGGTAAATAATATAAATAACATATAACTCCTAGCTTGTACATAGGAGTAATTGAATACATGTTATATCTATTTTCATTTTCTATTGTTTTATTATTTTGATTTTTATAGCTCATGAGGATATATGTGAATAGGCCAAATACAGTGAAGATTAGGAGGAGAATTAATAAAAGTCTGCTGTTAACATCTCATCTCAGACTGTCCTCATTGCATGACTTTGAGGGGAACTGTTATCCTTGCTAAGACACAATAGTGATTACACGGAGTAATCTATGTATACAAATGGACATAAAATGTGTCCTTATGTAGTGCCTCTTGGATAAATATGTGAGAAATGCACACTTATGTATGTGCACTGCAGAATCATGATTATCAGTTTCAAAAAAACCTTCATTAAATCACTCAGCAATGGTTTATTTATCAATCACATATGGTCAGTATCCTGTGAAAGGCACTAAAATTAATTTCAAACAAGCCTGGTAAGCAGCATTATTTGTCGAAGTAGTATACACTATAGCATCTCATGCTGTTAAATTGGTTAATGGTTCTCTTGAAACAACAGCAGATGTTGCTGCTCAAGCCTAACCTGTAATTCATGTATATCTGGATATGCCTGGAAAACTGATGAGGCTGTCCTTTCCAAATCAATTTCCATAACTTATTTTATTTTCTCCTAAAATCCTATCAAGCAACTAGAGAGAGTGATGAGTACAACTAAAGAGTAGCAGCTTCTAGAGAAACGTGTTGAGAGAGAGTGACTGCAGATTAGCTGTGACAGCGCTTGCAGGGAAAGGTCTGAATGGAGCCCAAAGTAAGAGCACTTTTGTATTACACGCACACACACACACACCATGGGAAATAAACTGAAGTAAGACTCAGGCCTAGTCACTGGGCAAAGCCTGGGTTGGGAAGTGGCAAGTCAGCTATACATAAGAGATAACTTATGTACTGTCTAGTCTGTTGTCAACTTAACACAAGTTAGTGTCACCAGAATAGAAGACCCTGACTAACGTGCGTGTGGCCACCCTGGGGCTTGAGGTATTCAGTTCTATTAGAAACCAGGCTAAGCAAATCATGGAGAGCAAGCCAGTGAACAGCACTCCTCTATGGCTACTGTGTCAGCTACTGCCCCCGGGTTCCTGCCCTGGGTTAGTTCCTGCCTTCACTGCTTTTAGTGATGGAATGTTTTATATAATCATGTTACTTTTGGTCTCAGTTTTTCATCACAGTAACCCTAACTAAGCCAGATAATTAGGTCATGTAGCCTGTATTGTTTTCAGTATCACACTCAAATGTTGGGGAAAAACCTTCTTAATAATTTACGTTTGAGTCATTTTTAGCGGCGGCCAAAACAAATGTAATTATCACTGTCAGAGGAAGTATCTATTTTTAGTAATCAAATTCACACTACTGACTCCTCAAAAGGTGATGTGAACTGATTTTATAAAGTCAATATAATATACATTATGACTAATAAATATTGAAAGTATGTATATGGCATCTGTAATTTTATAAATAGATGCTCTATATGGTAAATTATGAAACATAAAATGGTGCAGAAATGAACACTGCAGCAACAATTTCCTGTTTGTGGTCCTGCTAGATTACAATAGTTGATTATTAATAAACTTTTCTTCAGTCCATATAATGTGTGTATTTCACTCACTCTTGGAATTTCCAGAAATTGGAAGGACAATATTATCATATTGGAACTAAATCCAATTAAACTTCAAAGCTATGTCTCACCACCTACAATCCCTTGGGGAACCAAGAAAACTCTGAACAGAGTTTTTAATCCCAATTAGGTTTTTAAAGAACATATTTGCAGTAGAATCTTTAGAAAACACAGTGGTAGAGGAGAATTAGTTGAAAAAGCAAATGGAAACACTTTCATGTTATTTCCAAAGACCGATAAGATGATTGACACACAACCATGAACTTTCAGAGGGAAAAGTAGATGGAAATCTCCTGCTATTTGACATTAAAATTCCAGTAGCAAATGTGTCTGGCATTCTTCCAAGCTGAGATCTTCAGTCTTCAGCTCTTCTATAGCATAAGCTTTTGATGATTATATATTTCTTGTTATGCCCTGTTTTTACTGCTTCACTCAGTGAAAGGCAAGGGGTGGGGGGAACACAGTGAGGTAAAATTGGAAACAAGGAAAGTGTGTTTTGGAAGAACACAGGCATAGATGCAGACAGATTATTTCATATATTTATATACACATAAACATATACATATTCATATACATATGCATACACACATATATATGTTTATATGTTAACCTTGGATATTAAATTCTACATTTTTTTATTTATTTTTTATGTGTGTGATTAAGAGAATGAAGGGTGAGGAAGAGAGAGAATAAATCAGGAACACGGAGTACATACAAAAAGCCAAGAGAAGGACAAACAGTATTCTCATTTATTGCTCTCTAATCCATTACTTTAAGAGAGACACTGACTGAAGCTGAAGGTCATTCACATCTGCAGTTTACAGGACCAGTCTGTCTCTAACTTTTTTCCCAGTACTGCCATTATTGGCATATACAACCATGCCTAGCTTTATACCTTAACAACCCCAAGATCTAAACATATTTAAGAGAAAAAAAGACAAGACAAACAACAATCAAAAAACTCCTTCACTATGAAGTTTGTTTCTCTGTCTGCTTGCTATTCATTCTATATTTCAAAAGAGTTTGGTGTGTGTCAGGATCTATTGCAATGCAAAGTACAAGGCTAGAAGGATATTAGGCACAAGTCAAAGTGGATAAAGTTCTGTCATGCAAGCTTGGGGACCTGAGCCCAGTCTTCAGACCCCAAAAGAAAGAAAGGAGAGAACCTATTTCACAACTCTGCCCTCTTACCACCACATATCATACACACACACACACACACACACACACACACACACACACACACACACCTAGTTAAACTTAAGTAGAAGACAAGTCTGTAGCCAGAAATCATCTTTTTATTCTTCGCCAAAGTTTCCAGTTATTGCTGAGTATCAAGTGACTACAAGGTCTTGGGTATCTTGTGACTTATTAGATACTACACATTTGATTTGGGTAATAAGAATGAAGTTTAATAATTCTTGAAATTCCTTTAGCTAGCTTGCTGACTAAGCATCCTCAGAGTGTGACTTAACTGTTTTGAACCACACAACCAATTATGGCATGCCACTTTCATTCAATGCATAGTGCTGATTAATACAATTCAGTGTGGAATTTAAGATATATACCTTCTGAACAAGGACAAGAAAATAAACTGGAGATGTAATGCATGAGTCCAAGGTCTTGAACAGCTAGGCTGTCATTGAACATGGTTTAATTCCACCACCTGAGAGGCAGAGGCAGGTAAATCTTTGTGAGTTTGATGCCAGCCTGGTCTATAGAGTGAGTTCCAGCATAGCCAGGGCTAAACAGAGAAACCATGTTGAGAGAGAGAGAGAGAGAGAGAGAGAGAGAGAGAGAGAGAGAAAAGAAGAAGAAGAAAAAGAAGAAGAAGAAGAAGAAGAGGAAGAAGAAGAAGAAGAAGAAGAAGAAGAAGAAGAAGAAGAAGAAGAAGAAGAAGAAGAAGAAGAAGAAGAAGGATGAGGAAGAAGAGGAAGAGGAGGAGGGAAGGGGAGAGTGGATAAAAGGAGGGAGGGGGAGAAATGGAGGGAGGGAGGGAGAGAGAGAGGGTGGGAGGGAGGGAGGGAGAGAGAGAGAGAGAGAGAGAGAGAGGGAACAGTTCTTTTTATTTAACATAAAGCTTCTCTTAATCACTTAGGGAAGTTTGTCTTATGACAGAAACAAAGGAAAAAATGAAATAAAAACAAGCTTAGTAACTGTTCTAATAAAAACAAAATACAATTAAAATCAAGTTAAATTAAAGCAAGATATTTTAATTAAAGTATATTTTATTCATTTATTTGGTGAGCATATACATGTCATGATATGAGTGTAAGAGGACATGCTTCAGGAATGAATCCTCTCCTTCCACTATGTATCCCTGGAATTGAATTTAAGGGGTCAAGCATATTAGCAGCCTCCCATGAGCCATTTCCCAACCTTAAACAACAGTTTGAAAGACAAGTCTTACTGCAATTTTTTTCATTTTTTTATGACATGATTGCATTTTATAACACTTTATGAAATACATTACAGCATATGACCTTGGGATTTACCCCTCATTATATTGTTTATAGATAAATTTAACTAAATACTAATTGAAATATTTTATCCATTTTAGTAGATACGAAAAGAGTGCTAACAGCAACACGCAGACATTCTGCATGGAGACCTGTAGTACTGTTTGTGGATGCTGAGTGTCTAAATACATAGGAGTACTATGCACTATGTTTAAAACTGCTCACATCAGTGTGTTGCTGGAAATATTAAAATATCAAAGCAGCTTGTTCCCACACTAGTTCCTGCACTGGCATGCTCTTGCTGAGCTACTCTCTCCAGCTAGCCCCCACTGCACCGGATCACTGTGTTCCCAGCTCTCATTTGCTTGTCCCTCGAGCTGCTAGTTTTTCCTCAGCCATAAACCCCTTTAGTTAGAGATCTCATGTTCCAGTAACTAAATGGAACCGCCAAACTCGAGGTTGCATATCACAATACCCAGTAACCAGGTAAAATCAAGATTTATGTATCAATAAATTCTCAATTTACAAGAAACCAATACAATAATTTCAGAACCAATTGATAATGACAAAAGCTTTATTCCAATTATTCTAACCATACAGTATCACAACTACTTGTGGCTGGTAAACACCAAGCAGATTCATGTAAGCTGCCATCTTCCTTCTCCTGCTACCCAGGGATGCTCCCTGTCTCTGCAACTCTTAACTCTGTCTCCCTTTTTCCTATTCAATCACAGGTCTCCTCTGCACTAATGTAATTGGACAGAAAAAATCCTGCGATGTTGGGAGGTGGTCTGTGCACAGGCAGCCTGGTTCTCAGGTAGAGCAAAGACTTTGAACCCCGGGACCTGGTAGGGGGGGCTTCTACCTACAACCTTGTGGGCGGAGCTTCCACCTGCAAGGGACAGGAGGAGTTCAGTCACCGCCCCCCCCCCCCCCCGGAACCTAGCTCCTGGCTCAGCTGCAGCCTCCCCCAGGAGAGATGTGTGCCTACCAGTCGTTGCAGCTCCAAGCCCTCCCCACATGTAAATAAGGTTTCCCCAAACTCTCAATCCAAGTCAATGAGAAGTACCTGCTGCCAAACCCCGGAGCATCCCCAAATCATATATAAATCTCAAACTGGATCCTATAGAACAATAAAGGGTGTTTGAAGATTACTCTGCTGTCTGGGAGGTTTTATCACAAAGAGCTGTAACACACAGGAAGAGATTCTCTCTCCCGGAACACTGTCGGCCACTTTGTCATAACCTTTCCCTGCTAGGCGGCCTTTGCCAGCCTAAGTCCGGATCAGGCACAGAGCAGTGTGGGCAAACCCTCGCACCGCTTTTAGCGGGGCCTCTGCACGGAGGCCCACACTGCGACACCAGTGCAGTTCAGTGAAATATCTACTTCCCAAGTATGTTTCATTCTGACAATAAACTGTGTTATACAAATGAAAAAGTTAAAAGTTCTAGTAAAATATTTATTTTATTTTATTTTTTTAATTTACATTCCAAATCACTTCCCCTTTCCCGTTTCCTCCCTCCCCGAAAGTCCCATAAGCCCCCTTCCCTCCCTCTTTTCTCCATTCAACCCCCTCTCGTTACTCTGTCCTGGCGTTCCCCTACATCCAGTCTTTCCAGGACCAGGGGTCTCTCCTTCCATCTTTTTAGAAATCTATTGATATGCGGATTGTGTCTAGGGTATTCCGAGATTCTGGGTCAATATCCCCTTATCAGTGACTGCATACCATGTATGTTCTTTTGTGACTGGGTTACCTCACTAAGGATGATATTTTCAAGATCTGACCATTTGCCTAGGAATTTCGTGAATTCATTGTTTTTAATTGCAGAGTAGTATTCCATTGTGTAGATATACCACATCTTCTGAATCCATTCCTCCGTTGAGGGACATCTGGGTTCTTTCCAGCTTCTGGCTATTATAAATAAGGCTGCTATGAACATAGTGGAGCATATATATAGTAAAATATTTTTTATAGTGCAATGAGACTTTTTTCATTTGATTGACATATCAGATCTACAAGACTATTATGGATAGATAGGTATCCTAGTCAGCCAGCACTACTCCACTTAAAAGCAAGAATATGACTGTTTTCTCACACCAAGTGTGCCAAGATATCCTCATTATATTCAAATCACCTCTGGAATGGGTGATTTTAATGAAGAATAAAGAGAAAAAAATGATGGGTCACAGTGAAGGAAGAGACACTCGACATTGTCTTGGCTGCTTTATCTCTAGTAACATTTTGAAACCTCCCAACAGCCTTATAAAGAAGGAACATGGTGTTCCACTTCTATAGATGATTAAACTAAGTCAATGTGACTAGAATAATTTTTAAATGACCCACTACAGGTAGAGGCTGGGATAAGTTTTGCCTCCTGGTACATCTGGAGCACAGGTATTGATCAAGGAGAATACACTACTCTTTAGAGAGGAGGTTTTCATAATGGAGAACTAGTCACTAAAAACCAGTTGTGCTGCTGGTTAAAACTTTTCCTACTATCTTATTCAGAACATATTTATCTCATCCATGGCATAGTTTTTACTCCTATGAGATGGATGTCCTGAAAAAGACCCTTATCTTGGGATCATTAGAAGATCAAGTGTTGGGGTAGGAGAATAGGTCTGCTAGCAAGTTGTTTGCCACCAATCCTGTCAACCTGACACTGGGGATTTGATACTGGGGACTCAGATGGTGAAAGAAGATTGACCCTTGAAAGTAGTCCTCTAACCACCAGACTCACTCTGTGGAACATACTAACCTTACCATAACATGTGTAAATGTCCATATACACCATCTGTAACATTGTATTTAGTAGATAAATGTATGTTTTATTTATCTACCAAGAATTACTTTATTATCTACTAAATAAAATATTTTGTAGAGAAATACAAAAGTCAAGTGTGATGACACAAATACCAAATGCACCCAAATGCTCATGTCTACATGTTGATTGTAGAAGATTGTCAATTATATTTTCAAAATAACATCAAACTTTACTTCTTAAAACAAACTGAAGACACAAAATGTGAAGTAAGTTTTATTTTGTCATCTAAAACTAATTCAAGATTCACTTAAATCTCCCCCTTGAAACTTGTGAACCCCAAATGAATAAAGGGTAGCATTACTTTTGAATTTTTCCCAATTAAATTTTTAATGAAATATTTCAAATTAGCTTCCTCTGATTTCAAAGTTTTCCCTTTTGAGTGTAATGAAAATCACCTGTGATTGAAATATCCTTTTAGACATTTTGATATGTCACAGTTATTTCCAAAAAGACTGTAAAAGTCTTTCTCTTTTCAAATTACTTATAAGAAATTACTGAAAAAAATAAAATAGTATCAAACATATTTCAAATTCGGCATTCTCAAACCAATAAAATCACAAAGGAATCATTTGTCTTGCTTCTTAGAGCTAGAATGTCTGTGTGATTATGTAGCTGACAGCAGCCGTGGCTTAAAGTAAATACAATAGCTAAGACGTTAGAAGATCTGAACACATTATAAAGAATAAATTTAAGCTCAGGCACATACAAAGCAAACTTTGAAAACAAGAGAACCTTCAATCTCTGCTCCCCTGTCTATCATCAAAATCAATGAGCCAATCACATGTTTGATTTACCAACACAATGACCAGGATGTCAAATAGATCTTTCTATTGTAGTCAGTGGATTTTAAAGAGCACATCCCCTGATATCCAAAGTGGTACCAATAGGGAAATGAATGCAATAAACGTTTCTGTACTTCTATAGTTTTTGTATGGACAATGGACAACAGAAAATAATTCCATCTAAGGTCAGGGGTCTTTAAATATTCAGTCATTTTCTTCATTCCTAGCATAGAACTTAGTACAGACTTATAAAAGAACAAAGAAACAGTTTAATTGCAATCTACAACACAAGCATGTTAGATGCAAATACATGGAAATATATTTGTTGAAGGGAGGCTGTAGATCACTGCCATGTTAGAGAAAAATACAGACTAAGGAAATGTGCATGGAAAAGGACTGAAATTTAAAGAGAATTTTATGTGAAATAATAGACACATTTCTGATATCCAGGGCTGGATGGATGTGCATTGTGATATCAATTTTTCCAGTTTTTTGAATAATAGATGTCAGCTGCAAGTATTCCTTGACTGCCTATTGAATCTTGGTCAAGCTGACTCAGCTGCACAGTGATAATGGTGGAATTTCACTCAGACTGTAAAGAAAAGAATCCAATTGGCACTAAGGCTCAGTACTGTTTTGGTTTCCCTTAAGAGTATATTATTTGAGATTCAGAATTTTAAAAATGGCACATGAGGGCTGGCAAGATGGCTCAGCAGTTAAGAATGCTGACTGCTCTTCCAAAGGTCCTGAGTTCAAATCCCAGCAACCACATGGTGGCTCACAGCCATCTGTAAAAATGGCACATGAAATAAAACAGCCAGAGGAGATATTTGCTGACTTTATTTGGACAAATATAAAATTAATTTTTAGACAACATACAAATAATGGTGTTCACTATATTTTCAGGATACTGTTATATTTGTCATAAAACACATAAAATTCTAACAGTGAAATGTATATAATCATTCTTTCTGTGCTTGTCGTATATGCAGGATGATACAGAATATAAAATTAACAAGCACAGGAAAAGACAAAGGCTAAAGAAAAAATGCAAATCAGTTTATGCACAAATAACTATCAAAACATTCCGAATTTTATCACTATTTTCTTTCCTTCAATTCCACTTTTGTCAATTAATTTAAATGAACCATCTGTCCTCCCTAGAATATAACTTTCACAGTAGAGAGAAAGGGACACAGAGAAAGAGAGAGAGAGGGAGAGAGAGAGAGGGAGAGAGAGAGAGAGAGAGAGAGAGAGAGAGAGAGAGAGAGAGAGAGAGAGCACCAAAACACATAATCAAAAGACAAGTGTAATAGAAGTGCATTGCTCTGTGTTGATGAATCTTAAAGGAAATTTAACACCCATTAGAATCGATTTTTATCAACTTATATGTACATATAGATGAATGGCTATATTATAGATATATAATAACTCAATAAATGATTATAAGTTGAACATCTCTATAAAAACACCAGTATGCAAAATACTCTACTTACCTCTTAGAAGTTTCCTGAAATTCATATCATCTTTTGCCTCATTAACTGCACAAGCTAATCTGACTTCTGTTGTTGTATTGAGGCTGTCTCTCCCTGTGTTAGTCAAGTTGTCCTTAAACATGAGACCTTTGTGCTTTAACTTTCCCAATGTTGGATTGCATGATTGATTCTATCATCACTGATGATTCCTGCTGCCAGGACTTCTAAGATGTAAATCAAGTTGGCCTGTTCTTACATATTTCATAAATGGAATCATAGCATATGTGTTCCCTGTGGCTTCTTCTGTTCAAATTTATGTTTATATAATTATACTTCTTTTTCATGTGAGCTATGAAAATCATAAATTCCTCAGAGAAGTCACTACTTCATATATTATAAAATTTTACTTTCTTTTTAAAGGTTTTATATTTCTTTATATACTTTAGATACAATTTCAATGTAGGACATATATTTTGTAAATATTTACATTCCATTATATGGATTGCACTTTATATTTCTTGATTGTATTTTTTGAAACCATTCATTTTAAATTATCAATTAAATTGATGTACCTCAATTTAAGTAGTATTTCTCATTGGGTAAATATATTTTATCACATCTATGAATCTCTGCCAAGCACAATATCAAACATATTATTCATTTTGTTCTCACACTTTTTAATTTGCTACTTGCCTTTATTGTATTTGTTCTGATTTCAGTCTGCCTATGGAAAAGTTCATTGAGCATCTAATATCATTCTATTTGTGCCTGATCATTTGTCTTGGTGTCATTTGTTTAAGACAATGTTCAATTAGTTCATATGAATTTTCTCTTTTGCATGGATGAGGTATCTTTAACCAGGCATTTGTCTCCCATTACATGTACACATAGTTATTAAAATAAAATCAAAGAATTTTGGTAATATGATTAAACTAGGGATGTTATATTTTCTATATTAAGCAAAATCACTCTCATAGTCAAGGTAGAGCACAGTGGTACAGACCACTCATTTCTCTTGTGTATACCCAGGAATCTAGTATCTCCTAATATCCATGAGATCCTAAACACATGTGGGGATGTACACACATTGCATAAGGCACACACAATTTTTATAAAGCAATTCTCCTATAGCATTGTTCTTCTTCCTGGTTTTTAAGGTTAAAGATACTTAACAAATCTTGAAAGAGAGATTAAGATGAAAATATATATTAATATTATGAGAAGATCTAATGTTTGCACAAACAGTCAATGCAACCAGTATTGTGGTATAATGATCACAACCCGGCATTGCATATTGTCTGTCTCTAAGTAATAGCTTTCTAATAATGTCACAAGTATTATTTCCAAATTTCAAAATCAGCAGTAAAGTTTGATGACTGCTCTTTATATTCCAATTCCTCACTAGGTTCTATACTGACAATTTGCCAAGTTTCATATTAATTTGGAGTGAATCCACCAGTTATACTTCAGCAAGGTGACTTTAACTTAAATGTAGACCAGTGGGAAAACCTGTTTTTACAACATGGGCAGGATGTGATATTTTGTGTGTTCCTTACCACCACCACTTCAAACTGTTTATAATATGTTACCATTTTCATTCCTATTATATTAAGAAAATATTCTGGCTTTCTATTCTATTGCAAATATTATTTTAATATCTGTATTAAAATTGTTACCAAGCATAGTATTTGCCATTGCTTTTATTTATAATTTATATCATTAAAGAAAAGTCTCTTGCTCTTAACATATTAAGAACTTTTTCCATTAGCTAAGATAACCAATAAATTTCTCTCCAATAAATTAATGATCATTGACAGATATTTCTAATATTCAATCATCCTTATCCTCAAATTAAATTATGTAGCTATGTAATTATAAAATGCTTTGGGGTTACTGAATTTGTATGTCAACTTAATGACATATATATATTCATGTGTGATAATAACAAATAGTGCCATGAAACAAACTTAGAAAAGATTACTGAAAATATAATGGAGAAGTAATTACATATATTGTTTGAATTTTCATGATGATCAAATGTATACCAAGTACCTCAGAAAAACATGAAACTTTCTACTATAATACATTTGAATTTTCTAAGATCTGAGTTCCATTGTCACTCATCTAATCATAATCCTTGTGCACTCCAACATATTCTGGTGTCATTTGGAAGTTTTCATACTTCCTCATGGTAAATTTAATTCTGTCACCAGGGAAGATGATATAGAAGAATTTGAATTAGAGGAAGTCTGAGCTAAAGAGGTAAACTGACTAGATAATTAGTAAAATAAAATTACGTTTATAAAATAAACTATCCAATTTGTCCCATATTTTATATTTTTGGAACAAGTTGTGTAAGACAGGTATTTAATATTACAGGATAGTTCTTATGAAGACTTTAAAACCTTGGGATTGGCTGTTCATCTGGTTTGTTCCAATGTGGTAGACCTATGCTAGGTCTGCCAAGGGGGAAGACCGCATTTCCTGGTGCTTTCTAGAGATTCAGCAGCAGTGGAGCATTCGAGATCCAGCATCAGCAGGGCATTTGAGATCCAGCATCAGCAGGGCATTCGAGATCCAACAGCTGCGGGGCATTCGGCCTGTGCCAGGCCTGCATGGGGGAAGCCCGCATTTCTGGAGATCCAGCAGCAGCAGAGCATTTGAGAACCAACAGTTTGCAGGACATTCAATCCTTGCCAAGTCTGTCACAGGGAAGACCCCATTTCCTGATACTTCCTGGAAAAGCAGCTGTATGCAGGACATTTGAGAGAAAGGGAATCCCTTGAGTACAGATACACAGGCTTGAAGGACAGAGAAGTCACAGACAGAGACCGCAACACCAGCTAACACTGGAGATAACTAGATGGCCAAAAGCAAGCACAAGATCATTACCAACAGAAATCAAGGCAAGATGGCACCATCAGAACCCAGTTCTCCCACAACAGCAAATCCAGGATAATCTATCACATCAGAAAAGCAAGAGATGGATTTAAAATCACATCTCATGATGCTGTTAGAGGAATTCAAGAAGGACATAAATAACTCCCTTAAAGAAATAAATGAGAACATGGGTCAATGGGTAGAAGCCCTTAAAGAAGAATCACAAAAATCCCTTAAAGAAATGCAAGAGAATATGGGTCAACAGGTAGAAGTCCTTAAAGAAGAGACACAAAAATCCCTTAAAGAAATATGGGAAAAAATGGGTCAACAGGTAGAAACCCTTAAAGAGACAACACAAAAATCCCATAGGGAACTATGGGAGAACATGGGTCAACATGCAGAAGCCCTTAAAGAGGAATCACAAAAATCTCTAAAAGAAACAGAGGAGAACATGGGTCAATAGGTGGAAACCCTTAAAGAGGAAACACAAAAATCCCTTAAAGGAATCTCAGGAAAACACAAACAAACAAGTGAAGGAACCGACCAAAACTATCCAAGATCTAAAAATGGAAGTAGAAACTATAAAAAAATCGCAAAGTGTGACATCTCTGGAGATAGAAAACCTTGGAAAGAATTCAGGCGTCATAGATGCAAGCATCAACAATACAATACAAGAGATAGAAGAAAGAACTCAGGGGCTGAAGATACCATAGAAAACACTGACTCAACAGTTAAAGAAAATGCAAAATGCAAAACGCTCCTGAGCCAAAACGTCCAGGAAATCCAGGACACAATGAGAAGACCAAACCTAAGTATTATAGGTATAGAAGAGATTGAAGATTTCCAACTTAAAGGGCCAGTAAATGTCTTCAACAAAATTATAGAAGAAAACTCCCTTAACCTAAAGAAAGAGATGTCCAAGAACATACTAGAAGCCTATAGAACTCCAAACAGACTGGACCAGATCAGAAAGTCCTCCCATCACATAATAATCAAAGCACAAAATGCACTCAACAAACAAAGAATATCAAAAGCAGTAAGGGAAAAAGGTCAAGTAACATATAAAGGCAGACCTATCAGAATTACACCAGACTTCTCACCAGAAACTATGAAAGCTAGAAGATCCCAGGCAGATGTCAAACAGACCCTAAGAGAACATAAATGTCAGCCCAGACTGCTCTACCTAGCAAAACTTTCAATTACCATAGACGAAGAAAACAAGACGTTCCATGACAAAAGTAAATTTATACAATATCTTTCCACAAATCCAGCTCTACAAAGGATAATGGGTGGAAATACCAATACAAAGCGGGAAACCACACTGTAGAAAAAGCAATAAAGAAATGATTCAACAAACACAATAGAAGATAACTACACAAACAGTATTTCAACTTAAACAAAGAAGATAATAGTAAGCAACAATCACTTTTACTTAATATCTCTTAAGGTCAATGGTCTCAATTCCCCAGTAAAAAGACATAGACTAACAGACTGGATATGTAAGTAAGACCTAACATTTTGCTGCATACAAGAAACCCACCTAAGTAACAAAGGCAGTCACTACTTCAGAGTCAAAGGTTGGAAAAAAAATTGCAAAGAAATGGTCCCAAGAAAGAAGCTGGAGTAGCCATTCTTATATCAGATAAAATTGACTTTCAACCAAAAGTTGTCAAAAAGGATAAGGAGGGTCATTTCATTCTGGTCAAAGGAAAAGTCTACAAAGATGGGCTCTCAATTCTGAACATCTATGCTCCCAACGCAAGGGCACCCACATTCATAAAAGAAACTTTACTAAAACTCAAAGCACACGTTGCACCCCACACAATAATAGTGGGAGAGTTCAACACCCAACTCTCAACAATGGACAAATCATGGAAACAGAAACTAAACAGAGACATGGTGAAACTAACTGAAGTTATGGACCAAATGGATCTAACAGATATTTATAGAACATTCTACCCTAAAGCAAAAGAATACACCTTCTTCTCAGCACCTCATGGTACCTTCTCCAAAACTGACCATATAATTGGTCACAAAACAGGTCTCAACAGATACAGAAATATTAAAATTATTCCATGCAGCTTATCAAATCACCACGGCCTAAGGCTAGTCTTAAGCGCAAACAAAAACAATGGAAAACATACATACACATGGACTTTGAACAATGCTCTTCTCAACAATAGCTTGGTCAAAGAAGAAATAAAGAAATTAAAGACTTTTTAGAATTCAATGAAAATGAAGACACATCATACCAAAACTTATGGGACACAATGAAAGCAGTGTTAAGAGGAAAACTCAAAGCTCTGAGTGCCTCCAAAAAGAAAATGGAGAGAGCCTACACTAACAGCTTGACAGAGCACTTGAAAGCTCTAGAACAAAAAGAAGCAATTGCATCAAAGAGGAGTAGGCAGCAGGATATAATCAAACTCAGGGCCGAAATCAACCAAATAGAAACAAAAAGAACTATACAAAGAATCAAGAAAACCAGGAGCTGGTTCTTTGAGAAAATCAACAAGATAGATAAACCCTTAGCCAGACTAACCAGAGGGCAAAGAAGCACCACCCAAATTAATAAAATCATTAATGAAAAAGGAGACATAACAACAGGAACTATGGAAATTCAGAAAATCATCAGATCCTACTACAAAAACTTATACTCAACAAAGTTTGAAAATCAGGACAAAATGGACAACTTTCTTGATAAATACCAGGTACTAATGTTAAAATAGGATCAGATAAACCATCTAAATAGTCCCATAAGTCCTGAGGAAATAGAAGCAGTCGTTAATAGTCTCCCATCAAAAAAGAGCCAGGGTCAGATGGATTTAGAGGGGAATTCTATCAGATCTTCAAAGAAGAGCTAATACCGATACTCTTCAAATTATTCCATGAAATAGAAACTCAAGGAACACTACCAACTCATTCTATGAAGCCACAATAATGCTTATACCTAAACCAAACAAAGACCATACAGGGAAGGAGAACTTCAGACCAATCTCCCTCATGAACACCGATGCAAAAATACTCAAGAAAATTCTGGCCAACCAAATCCAAGAATGTGTCAAAACTGTAATTCATCTCGATCAGGTAGGCTTCATCCCAGGGATGCAGGAATGGTTCAATATACGGAAATCTATCAACAAAATCCACTATATAAACAAACTCAAGGAAAAAAACCTCATGCTCATATCATTAGATGCAGAAAAAGATTTTGACAAAATCCTGCATCCCTTTACGATAAAAGTCTTGGAAAGAGTGGGAATCCAATACCCATACCTAAACACAGTGAAAGCAATATACTGCAAACCAGTAGCTAACATCAAGCTAAATGGAGATAAACTTGAAGCAATCCCGCTAAAATCGGGGACCAGACAAGACTGCCCACTCTCTCCCTACCTATTCAATATAGCACTTGAAGTTCTAGCCAGAGCAATCAGACACCAAAAAAAAAAAAAAAAAAAAAAAAGGTCAAAGGTATACAAATTGGAAAAGAAGAAGCCAAAATATCACTGCTTGCAGATGATGTGATCGTATTCTTAAGCAACCCCAAAACTTCCACCAGAGAACTCCTAAAGCAAAGTGGCTGGATATAAAATTAACTCAAGCTAATCAGTAGCCTTGCTCTACTCAAAAGATAAAAAAGCTGAGAAAGAAATTAGGGAAATGACACCCTTCGCAATCGTCTCAAATAATATTTCATACCTTGGTATGACCCTAATGAAGCAAGTGAAAGATCTCTATGACAAAAACTTCAAGTCTCTGAAGAAAGAAATCAAAGAAGAGCTCAGAAGATGGAAAGATATCCCATGTTCAAGGATTAGCAGGATCAATATAGTAAAAATGGCCATTTTGCCAAAAGCAATCTACAGATTCAATGCAATTCCCAACAAAATCCCAAATCAATTCTTCATAGATCTAGAAAGAGCTATCCTCAAATTCATCTGGAATAACAAGAAACTCAGGATAGTGAAAACTATTCTCCAAAACAAAAGATCTCCTGGGGGAAATCACCATCCCTGACCTCAAGCTCTACTACAGAGCAATAGTGATAAAAACTGTTTGGTATTGGTATGGTGACAGGCAGGAAGATAAATGGAATAGAATTGAAGGCCCAGATATGAACCCACACACTTAGGGTTACTTGATATTTGACAAAGGAGCTAAAAACATCCAGTGGAAAAAAGATAGCCTTTTCAACGAATGGTGCTGGATCAAATGGCAGTCAGCATGCAGAAAAATGCAAATCGAACCATTCTTATCTCCTTGTACGAAGGTCAAGTCCAAGTGGATCAAGGACCTACACATAAAACCAGACACACTGAAGCTTATAGAGGAGAAAGTGGGGAAGAATCTTGAACACATGGACACAGGGGAAAATTTCCTGAACAGAACACCAATGGCTTATGCCTTAAGAATAAGAATCGACAAATGGGGCCTCATGAGGCTGCAAAGCTTCTGTAAGGCAAAGGACATAGTCAATAGGACAAAAAGGCAACCAACAAATTGGGAAAAGATCTTTACCAATCCTACATCTGATAGAGGGCTAATATCTAAGGTATACAAAGAACTCAAGAAGTTAGGCTCAAGAAAGTCAAATAACCCTATTAAAAATGGGGTACAGTGTTTTTGCTCCAGTGACTGGGAGGTTGGGAGAGCCAGGTTCTGAGACAGACAGGCATAATGTCACTTGGGTCTCGGGCGGCTTGTGTGTGTGCAGCTCCCAGGTGCGGGGCGGATCTGCAGTGACCAGCACGCCAGCTCTGCTGTGGGACTTCTGCCTGGCAGAGCGACCCCACACTGGGCGGGAGCCTACCAGCTTTCCTTCCGCGACCTCTGTTCCCGCAGACTGCGCTGAAGAGACAGGTACCCCAAGCTCCCTATCCCCAATATAACATCACTTGGGACACGGCCTGTTGGGGCTTCCGTCTGTGCCCGAGAACGGGTCAGCGCTGTGGTCGTCTGGGTGCCAGATCGGCGGGCCATCGCGTCTACAGGGTGAGCGGCGCAACGGAGAGTGCCCTCCGCCATCTTTGCTCCAGTGGCCAGGTAGTAGGGACCACCAGGCTCAGAGACAGACAGGCATAATATCGCTTCGGTCTCAGGCAGCTTGTGTGTAACCTGCTCCCAGGTGCTGGGCTGATCTGCAGTAACCAGCGCGCCAGCTCTGCTGTGGGACTTCTGCCTGGCAGAGGGATGCCCCCTCCCCCCCAGGAGAGATCACACACCCGTGCAAAGGGCAGGAGCCTACCAGCCTCCCTTTGGCGACCTCTGCTCCAGGAATCCACTAGGCTGAGCCTTTAGATGTGCAAGGCCTCCCCAATATAAGATCACTTGGGGCAAGGCACATTAGGGCTTCAAAGTCACTCAGGAGCAGGAAGGCCCAAGAAATCGGTGCCAGGGGAATTCTGGTAATCCAGGGGGGGCAGAAATAGCTTTGCAGGCTCACAAGAGGTCCAACCAACAGCCAGTGGCAGCAGGACCAACTAACACCAGAGGTATCCAGATGGCAAAAGGCAAACGTAGGAATGTTACTAACAGAAATCAAAGTAATGTGGGACCATCCGAACCCAACTCTCCAACAGCAGCAAGTCCTGGATACCCCCACCACACCCGAAAGACAAGATCTGGACTTAAAATCACTTCTCATGATCCTATTAGAGGATCACAAGAAGGACACAAATAAATCTCATAAAGAGTTACAGGAGACCATGAATCAACAGTTAGAAGCCCTTACAAAGGAAACACAAAAATCGCTTAGAGAAATGCGGGAGAACATGGATCAAAAGATGGAGGCGCACAAGGAGACAACACAAAAATCGCTTAACGAGATGAATCAATGGGTAGATGCACTCACAAAGGAATCACAAAATTTTCATAAAAAAATGCAGAAGAATATGGGTCAACAGATGGATGCCCATAAGGAGGCAACACAAAAATTGCTTAAAGAAATGAATCAACGGTTAGATGCCCTTACAAAGGAAACACGAGAACTGCTTAAAGAAATGCAGGAGACGATGGATCAACAGATGGAATCCCATGAGAGGGAAACACAAAAATCGCTCAGAGAAATGCAGGAGAACGTGGGTCATCAGGAAGAAATCCTGAAAGAGGTAATGCAAAAATACCTTAAAGAAATACAGGAAAATACAAACAAACAAGTGAAGGATCTCAGCAAATCCATCCAGGAACTAAAAAAGGAAGTAGAAACAACTAAGAAATCACAAAGGGAGACAACTTTGGAGATAGAAAACCTTGGGAAGAAATCAGGAGTCATAGATGCAAACATCAACAATAGAATACAAGAGATGGAAGAAAGAATCTCAGGTGCTGAAGATTCCATAGAAAACATCGACTCAACAGTCAAAGAAAATGCAAAATGCAAAAAACGTGTAACCCAAAACATCCAGGAAATCCAGGACACAATGAGAAGACCAAACCTAAGGATTATAGGTATAGATGAGAGTGAAGATTTGCAACTTAAAGGGCCAGTAAACATCTTCAACAAAATTATGGAGGAAAACTTCCCTAACCTAAAGAGAGAGATGCCGATGAACGTACAAGAAGCCTACAGAACTCCAAACAGACTGGACCAGAACAGAAATACCTCCCGTCACATAATAAGCAAAACACCGAATGTTCTAAACAAAGAAAGAATACTAAAAGCAGTAAGAGAAAAGGGCCAAGTAACATACAAAGGAAGACCTATCCGAATCACATCAGACTTCTCACCAGAGACTATGAAAGTCAGAAGATCCTGGGCAGATCTCATGCAGACACTAAGACAGCACAAATGCCAGCCTAGACTACTATACCCAGCAAAACTCTCAATCACCATAGATGGAGAGACCAAGATATTCCATGATAAAACCAAATTTTCACAATATCTTTCCACAAATCCAGCCCTGCAACGGATAATAGGTGGAAACCTCCAATACAGGGAGAGAAACAACACCCTGGAAAAAATGAGATAATAACCTTCTTGAATCAAACCCAAAAGTAGATAACCACTCAAACATAAAGATAGCGTCAAGAATGGCAGATGGCAATAATCACTATGCCTTAATCTTTCTTAATATCAATGGTCTCAATTCCCCAATTAAAAGACATAGACTAGCAGACTGGATACGTAAACAGGACCCAGCATTTTGCTGCATGCAGGAAACGCACCTCAGTGTCAAAGACAAACACTACCTCAGAGTAAAAGGCTGGAAAACAATTTTACAAGCAAATGAACCCAAGAAATGAGGTGGAGTAGCCATCCTAATATCAGATAAAATTGATTTTCAACCTAAAGTCATCAAAAAAGACACAGAAGGACATTAAATACTGATCAAGGGAAAAATCCACCATCAAGAACTCTCAATTCTGAATATCTATGCTGCAAATGCAAGGGCACCCTCATTCGTAAAAGAAACTTTACTAAAACTCAAAGCACACATCGCACCGCACACAATAATAGTGGGTGACTTCAACACCCCGCTCTCTGAAATGGATCGTTCAGGAAAGCAAAAACTAAACAGGGACACAGTGAATCTAATTGAAGCCTTGGACCAAATGGAACTAACTGATATATATAGAACATTTCATCCTAGAGCTAAAGAATACACCTTCTTCTCAGCTCCTCATGGTACCTCCTCCAAAATTGACCATATAATTGGTCACAAATCAGACCTCAACAGATACAAGAAGATAGAAATAATCCCATGCCTCCTATCAGATCACTATGGAATAAGGGTGGTCTTCAATGGCAACAAAAACAAAAGAAAACCCACGTACACATGGAGGCTGAACAATGCTCTACTCAATGATAACTTGGTCAAGGTGGAAATAAAGAAAGAAATCAAAGACTTTTTGAAAGTTAATGAAAATGAAGGCACAACATACCCTAATTTATGGGACACAATGAAAGCAGTTCTAAGAGGAAAATTCATAGCCATGAGTGCCGCCAAAAAGAAACGGGAGACAGCATACACTAACAGCTTAATGGCATACCTGAAAGCCCTGGAACAAAAAGAAGCAAATACACCAAAGAGGAGTAGAAGGCAGGAAATCATCAAACTCAGGGCTGAAATCAATCAAGTAGAAACAAATAAAACCATACAAAGAATCAACAAAACGAGGAGTTGGTTCTTTGAGAAAATTAACAAGATAGATAAGCCCTTAGCCAGACTAACCAGAGAGCACAGAGATAGTATCCAAATTAATAAAATCAGAAACAAAAAGGGAGAGATAACAACAGAAACTGAGGAAATTCAAAAAATCATCAGATCCTACTACAAAAACCTGTATTCAACACAACTAAAAAATCTTGAGGAAATGGACAATTTCCTTGACAGATACCAAGTACCAAAATTAAATCAGGATCAAATAGACCATCTAAACCGTCCTATAACCCCTGAAGAAATAGAAGTTGTCATTGGAAGTCTTCCAACCAAAAAAAGCACAGGTCCAGATGGTTTTAGTGCAGAATTCTATCAGACCTTCAAAGAAGACCTAACACCAATACTCTTCAAACTGTTCCACAAAATAGAAACAGAAGGAACACTACCCAACTCGTTCTATGAAGCCACAATTACACTAATACCAAAAGCACACAAAGATCCGACAAAGAAAGAGAATCTCAGGCCAATTTCTCTTATGAATATCGATGCAAAAATACTCAATAAAATTCTTGCCAACCGAATCCAAGAACACATCAAAACGATCATTCACCACGATCAAGTAGGCTTCATCCCAGGGATGCAGGGATGGTTCAATATAAGGAAATCCATCAATGTAATCCACTACATAAACAATCTAAAAGAAAACAACCACGTGGTCATCTCATTAGATGCTGAGAAAGCATTTGACAAAATTCAGCATCCTTTCATGCTAAAGGTCTTGGAAAGATCAGGAATTCAAGGCCCATATCTAAACATAGTAAAAGCAATTTACAGCAAACCAGTAGCCAGCATCAATCTAAATGGAGAGAAACTTGAAGCAATCCCACTAAAATCAGGGACTAGACAAGGCTGCCCTCTCTCTCCATATCTTTTCAATATAGTATTTGAAGTTCTAGCTAGAGCAATTAGACAACAAAAGGAGGTCAAAGGGATACAAATTGGAAAGGAAGAAGTCAAACTATCACTATTTGCAGACGATATGATAGTATACTTAAGCAACCCAAAGAACTCCACCAGAGAACTCCTACAGCTGATAAACACCTTCAGCAAAGTGGTCGGATATAAAATCAACTCAAGCAAGTCAGTAGCCTTCCTATACTCAAAGGATAAGCAGGCTAAGAAAGAAGTAAGAGAAATGATACCCTTCACGATAGCCACAAACCATATAAAGTATCTTGGCGTGACTCTAACCAAACAAGTGAAAGATCTGTATGACAAGAACTTCAAGTCTCTGAAGAAAGAAATTGAAGAAGACCTCAGAAGATGGAAAAATCTGCCATGCTCATGGATTGGCAGGATTAATATAGTAAAAATGAGCATCTTACCAAAAGTAATACACAGATTCAATGCAATCCCCATCAAAATCCCAACTCAATTCTTCATAGAGTTAGAAAGAGCAATTCAAAAATTCATCTGGAATAACAGAAAACCCAGAATAGCTAAAACTATTCTCAAGAATAAAAGAACCTCTGGGGGAATCAGTATCCCGGACCTCAAGCTGTACTACAGAGCAATAGTGTTAAAAACTGCATGGTATTAGTACAGTAACAGACATGTAGATCAATGGAACAGAATTGAAGACCCAGAAATGAATCCACACTCCTATGGTCACTTGATCTTTGACAAAAGAGCTAAAACCATCCAGTGGAAAAAAAGATAGCCTTTTCAACAAATGGTGCTGGCTCAGCTGGAGGTCAACATGCAGAAGAATGCAAATTGACCCATCCTTATCTCCTTGCACTAAGCTCAATTCTAAGTGGATCAAAGATCTCCACATAAAACCAGACACACTGAAACTAATAGAAGGGAAACTAGGGAAGAACCTTGAACATATGGGCACAGGGGAGAATTTCCTGAACAGAACCCCAATAGCTTATGCTCTAAGATCAAGAATACACAAATGGGACCTCATTAAATTACAAAGTTTTTGCAAGGCAAAAGACACTGTCAAAAGGACAAAGCGGCAACCAACTAACTGGGAAATGATCTTTACCAACCTTACATCCGACAGAGGGATAATATCCAAGATATACAAAGAACTCTAGAAGTTAAACTCCAGAGAGGCAAGTAACCCTATTAAAAATTGGGGTACAGAGCTACACAAAGAGTTCTCACCTGAAGTATATCTAATGGCTGAGAAGCACCTAAAGAGATGTTCATCATCCTTAGTCATTAGGGAAATGCAAATCAAAACAACCCTGAGATTCCATCTCACACCAGTCGGGATGGCTATGATCAAAAACACAGGAGACAGCAGTTGTTGTCGAGCATGTGGAGAAAGAGGAACACTCCTCCACTGCTGGTGGAATTGCAGGCTGGTACCACCACTCTGGAAAGCAGTCTGGCGGTTCCTCAGAAAACTGGGCATGACACTCCCGGAGGATCCGGCTATACCACTCCTGGGCTTATACCCAGAGACTTTACCCGCATGCAATAAGGACACATGCTCCACTATATTCATAGCAGCCTTATTTATAATAGCCAGAAGCTGGAAAGAACCCAGATGTCCCTCAACGGAGGAATGGATTCAGAAGATGTGGTATATTTACACAATGGAATACTACTCTGCAATTAAAAACAATGAATTCACGAAATTCCTAGGCAAATGGTCAGAACTTGAAAATATCATCCTTAGTGAGGTAACCCAATCACAAAAGAACACACATGGTATGCAGTCACTGATAAGGGGATATTGACCAAGAATCTCGGATTACCCTAGACACAATCCGCATATCAATAGATTTCTAAAAAGATGGAAGGAGAGACCCCTGGTCCTGGAAAGACTGGATGTAGGGGAACGCCAGGACAGAGTAACGAGAGGGGGTTGATTGGAGAAAAGAGGGAGGGAAGGGGGCTTATGGGACTTTCGGGGAGGGAGGAAACGGGAAAGGGGAAGTGATTTGGAATGTAAATTAAAAAATAAAATAAAATAGATAGTCTACATTTAAAAAAAATGGGGTACAGAGCTCAACAGGGAATTCTCAAATGAGGAGACTTGATTTGGTGAGGGAGGAACTGGGAAAGGGGAAATCATTGGGAATGTAAATAAAAAAAATGCTATATTTCTAAGTTGATTGAAAGTGAAATTATAAACATTTTCTGACAAAATTGAATATTTACATGGACAATATCTCTGATAAAATTGAAGAAATATATAAAAAACATGTTAAGATTGAGTATTTCATGGAAAAATTATACAGATAAAATGATAGGCATAAAAATATTCATAAGTTTTTTGAATATGGAATTACAAACATTTTCTGATAAAACTGAAGATCTACAAGGAAAATATTTCTGAAAAAATTCAAGAAATATATAGAAAAATATACTAAAACTGACTATTTCAAAGAAAATTATATAGATAAAATGGAAGGTATAAAAATGTTCCTAAGTTTATTGAAAGTAAAATTATAGATATTATCTGATAGAATTGAAGATTTACATGGAAAATATTTCTGATAAAATTGAAGAAAAATATAGAAAAACGTTAAAATTCAAGATTATCATGGACAATTATACTGATAAAACGGTAGGCATAAAAAATTCCTAAATTGATTGACAGTTCAATTATAAACATTTTCTGATGAAATTGAATATTTACATAGAAAATATTTCTGATAAAATTCAAGAAATATTTAGAAAAAAATGTTAAAATTAAAGATTATCATGGAAAATAATACAGTTAAAATGCTAGACATAAAAAACATTACTAAATTGAAAGACAAATCACAAACATTTTCTGATAAAATTGAAGATTTACATGAAAAATATTTCTGTTAGACTATGTTTTTTGTTGGGGAATTGAGTCCATTGATGTTATAAGATATTAAGGAATGGTGATTGTTGCTTTCTGTTATCTTTGATGCTATTCTTATGTTTGTGTGGTTACTTTAATTTGGGTTTGTTGGAAAAAGATTACTTTCTTGCTTTTTCGAGGGTGTAGTTTCCCTCCTCATGTTGACGTTTTCCATATATTATCCTTTGTAGGGCTGGATTTGTGGAAAGATATTGTGTAACTTTGGTTTTATCATGGAATATCTTGGTTTCTCCATCTATGGTAATTGAGATTTTGCTGGGTATAGTAGTTTGGGCTGGCATTTTTGTTCTCTTAGGGTCTGTATGAGATCTGCCCAGGATCTTCTAGCTTTCATCGTCTCAGGTGAGAAGTCTGGTGTGATTCTGATAGGCCTGCTTTCATAGGTTACTTGACCTTTTTCCCTTACTGCTTTTAATATTCTTTCTTTGTTTAGTGCATTTGGTGTTTTGATTATTATGTGCCAGGAGGATTTTCTGGTCTGGTCCAGTCTGTTTGGAGTTCTATAGGCTTCTTGTATGTTCACGGACATCTCTTTCTTTAGGTTAGGGAGGTTTTACTCCATAATTTTGTTGAAGATATTTACTGGCCCTTTAAGTTTTAAATCTTTGCTCTCTTCTATACCTATAATCCTTAGTTTTCAACTTCTCATTGTGTCCTGGATTTCCTGGATGTTTTGGCTCAGGAGCTTCTTGCATTTTGCATTTTCTTTAACTGTTGAGTCAATGTTTTCTATGGTATTTTCAGCCCCTGAGATTCTTTCTTCTATCTCTTGTATTCTGTTGTTGATGCTTGCATCTATGACTCCTGAATTCTTTCCATGATTTTCTACCTCCAGAGATGTCTGACTTTGTGATTTCTTTATAGTTTCTACTTCCATTTTTAGATCCTGGATGGTTTTGTTCAGTTCCTTCACTTGTTTGTTTGTGTTCTCCTGTAATTCTTTCAGGGATTTTTGAGTTTCCTCTTTAAGGACTTTTACCATTTGACCCATGTTCTCCTGTATTTCTTTAAGGGAGTTGTTTATGTCATTCTTGATGTTCTCTAACAGCATCATGAGTTGAGACTTTAAATCCAACTCTTGCTTTTCCTGGGGATGGGGGATCCTGGACTTGCTGTGGTGGAGAACTGGGTTCTGATGTTGCCAAGTAGCCTTGGTTTCTGTTGGTAGGGTTCTTGCGTTTGCCTTTTACCATCTGGTTATCTCTGGTGTTAGTTGGTCTTGTTGTCTCTGGCTGGAGCCTGCGCCTCCTATGGGTCTGTAAACCTCTATCTGTACTCCAGGGAGACCAAGTCTCTTCTGGCAGGGTCTATGCACAGAAGGCTGTGGAGCTGCCTGGTTCCCTGCTGCAAATGGCGGCTGGAAGGGAAGACTCCTGTCCCTGCTGCTCCAATGATCATATGTCCAGTGTGCTCCTAGCTGTACCCCTCCAGAAAGAAGGTGGAGATCTCACCTCAGCGCTCAGAAGTGGAGTTGCTGCTGGGAGGTCATTCTCTCCTGGTGGGCTAAGCACAGAAGGCTTTGGAGCTGCCTGGTTCCCTGCTGCTGATGGCAGCTGGAAGGGAAGATTCCTGTCCCTGCTGTTCCACTGATCGTATGCCCAGTGCGCTCCTAGCTGTACCCCTCCAGAGAGAAGGTGGAGATCTCACCTCCACGCTCAGAAGTGAAATTGCTCCTGGGAGATCATTCTCTCCTTGTGGGCTAAGCACAGAAGCTCCATGGGGCATTTTTAAATAAATATTTAAGAAATATCTTGAAGTTTCTCTGTGTATTCTAAGTATTTCCTGAGAATTCATTAGAGTGATTGTCAATGATTTCTCCTGCCACAGTAGCAACAGAATGGGGAACCATTAGATGAACAGAGATTATATGAAGACTTATAATGAGTTTTCATATACCACATTGTAATGATCAAAGGTGAAGTGAGATCCATAAAGGAAGGCTGCAATAGTGCATGTAGATTCAATACGAATGGTAAGGAATTTTAATCCAACAATGTGACTACACTGGGAAGAGATCACATCCAGAGTCTGTGTGATATGGCTAGAATACAACATGCTCTTAGTACACACCTTTAAAGGAAAATTAGCTTGCAGAAGCAAAGAGCCATGTTTGAAAGTGATATCTATTTGAGGAACACACAAAGTGACAAATCAGAGAAAGACTTAACAGAATCAGTAAGAGATAGAATAAGACCAACTCTCCCTACAACATCACTGGAAACAATAGCTATTTAAGAGTGTTACAGGGAGAGTCAGTTGAGTTCAGTCAGTTGAGTTCAGTGAGTTGGCTGTCATCTCAAAAGGCAGTGCAGTAAAGCTCAGTTCAATTCCATTCAGTTGGTGCAGTGGAAGCCAGAAAATAAGGAGCCAGAAGATTAGAACAAATGGCCAGAGTTAGTTTGAGGCTAAGGAGAGAAATTCAGTGAGAAACTGAGAGACTCCAGATTGAATCAGTCAGTTTGAAGAGGAGTTTGGGCCAAAAGAAGCGAGTTGAAAGAGCCAGCAAACATTCAGACAGAAATAGAAAGGGTAAGCCTATTAATCATTAGGCTCTGAGATGACAATTACATCAGGTGAATAAAACTTAACTTTACAACCAAAAAGTCATTATTTCAGAATTTGAAAGGATATCCTAGTAGAACTGCAATTTAATATCCAGCAAAGAAAAATGAATAGTTACAGGCTCAAGATACCACTTTCCTGTCTTATTGAGGTATGAGTAATAAATGCTTCAAACTAAAGTTTTATCCAATAGCATAATTCTTCCTTGGTAGTCTCAACTCTGATAATTTATTATGTGCACGACTTTGATGCCATTCTTAGTGTGAAGAAAACATGGAGGTGATGCACGATGTAAGACAAGAAAATGGCAAAAACAGAATATTTTTCCTCTCATTTCCCTAGGAACTTATCAACATCTCTGTATCTACAACAGTTCATATGGATTCATCATGTTTATATATAAGCAAATTGCTATATTCAACAAAAGTTATCAGAAACAAGTTTTCTCTACAATGTCTCCCTTGTGTGACTGTGCACTCAGAATTTTAAAATATTCAAGGCAGACTCAGTGAGCTGGCTGAAGGTAGCTTTCAGATTTATAATTCAGTGCTGCATGTGGCTATATGAAGAAAACATGCCTGTACTGGGAGAAAGAGAGAGGAAAAACTAACAGGCAAGGTAAAGTTTAATGCATGAAGTAGGTCACTTGATGAAAGGCTTATGGATTAAGTCTGTGGCCAACTAGGTATCATGTCTATTCCTCTGATGGTATCCAGCATTACTCTGGAATGGCATACATAGAAGATGGATTTCTCTTCATTTTTCCAGTAACAATCTACTAGAATAGATCTCTATTTTAATAAGAATAAAAGTCCATTCCTTGTTTTTTCCTCCATTAAAATCTTATGAAAAAATCTCAGGATCCTCTAATGATGTAATGTATTTGCAATCTGTAAGATATTCCTCTTTGTTCTCTGAAGCAATAATATTAGTACTGGAATTATGGTCAGCAGAGAACTATTGCTGATGAGGGGTAAATATAATCATCCTACATCGGATAATCAAAGGGTTTTAGGTTAAACTGTAGTATTGACTTATTGGGCTGGCTTAAAGTGTTGCAGGTGAGCAAAGCAGGACAATATAGCTACAAATTGTAGTGTATATAATAACCAGATACAGAAAATGCCTGCGAAGGAACTTCAGTGGTGCTTCTATTAATTTAATACTAGAAGGCTATATCAATAGCATAGAGATGGAACAGATGAAAGTCCAGACTTTGGCTTCTGTTTCTAAAATACTTTCTTTAATCCCATAAATATTCCAGTTAAATATTATATAAAATCTTACTAAATAGAGAACATTTTGGATGACTTTTCATGGTTTAAAACATGATGGTGAAAATAGTTTATTGAATAGGGGAAAATGACAATTCAGATTGACATATAGAATTGTGCTTAGTGGTTACTTTAAAAATTCCACTGTATGTAAGAAAGAAAACAGCAGAAAAGTGATAAAGTGTTTCCCACAATTAAATTTCTTCCTCACTTGATTTACATTTTCATAATTTAGGTATGTGATATTTTTTTTATTTTTACATGATATATTTTTTTGCCTCCCTCCTGGTTCCCCCTCCCAGAATCCTTCACCCCATCCTCTTCCCCTTCATCTATGAGAGGGTGCAACTTGCCCCTCTCTGGATGCCCCTTCACCTATGAGAAGGTTCACACTCACCCCTCTGTGGATCCCCTTTTCTTGGAGCATGAAGTATCTACAGTATTGGGCTCATCCTTTCCAACTGAGGCCAGGCAGGGCAGTCCTCTGCTACATTTGTGCTGGTGGACTCGGACCAACCCATGTATGTTCTTTGTTTGTTGGCTTAGTCTCTGGACACATCTAGGGGTCCAAATTAGTTGACCATGTTGGTCTTCCTCTTTGGTTGTTATCCCCCTTGGTTCCTTCAATCCTTTCCACTTATTCTTGTATAGGTGTCCCTGACCTCTTCCAATGGTTGCCTATAAGTATCTGTATCTGTCTCAGTCAGCTGCTGGAAGAACCTTTCCAAGAACAGCTGTGCTGGACTCAGGTTTGCAAGCAAGGCGTAACATCAGTAATAGTGTCAGGGTGAAGTGGAAACTTAAGGGTTCTTTGGAAAGTTGGTTGGATGGTGTTTTGTCAGGGCAAACATGTAAAGGAATCTTTAGCTGAAGTGGTCACAAGTGAAAGACTAAAGTAGACTCGAAAGCAAGTTTAGCTGAAGTTGACACAGATGAAAGGATGTTCTGCTGCAGCAAGCATGTGAAAGGACATGTGATGAAGGATATTTTGTTAATGACATGAATTGTTCTTTCTTACATTGTGTAGATGAGCTGCATGTGTCAGCTCCATAGAAAAAAACACACCAAAAAACTTCTGGAGGTGTGTTGCTGTTCTTGCTACGTCTGCAATGCTGTGGGTCACAAGCCTTCATTGATCTTTGCTTCCCTGAGAGGCTTTCATCCTCACATTCCCACTGGCTTCCTCCTGGTCTCTCCTGCTGACTGGAGCCAAGGCTTAGACCTGGCTATCTCTGCTAGGTAGTGCCAACCAGGCTGATTCCTGTTTGCTATCCTGACTATCTAAATGGACTGCTAGTGTATCCAAGAAATGTTTAAGAGTAGATGAGCTGCCACTGCTGACTTGTGAACTGAACTCCTGATTTCTAGACAACACAGACCAGAGATACTGAAAATATCCTCTCTAAACAGGTCCGCTTCCCCTGACACTTTCTTTTCTAGTACCTGTAATGGGTGCTGGGTTAAAGATCCTGTGGAGGCTCGATGACCCAGGGTAGGAGAATGCTAGGGCACTGAGGCAGGAGTGGATGCGCGGGTGGGGGAGTCCCTCATTGAGGCAGGGCGAGGGGAGGGGATAGGGGACCTGTGGAGGGGAGACTGTGAAGGGGTATAACATTTGAAATGTACGTAAGTAAAATAACCAATAAAATGGGTAAAAGGAGGTTAAGGTATTTAATAACCGTTTTTTAAAACAAGGTTTGAAAAAGTGAAAGATACATCACAGTGTGGTGCCCACCTATGAGACGGATCCCAAGTTGGGCTGGTCACTGGTTGGCCATTCCTTCAGTCTCTGTTCCATTTTTATCCCTGCATTTCTATTAGATGGAACAAATCTGAGTCAGAATTTTGAAGGCGGGTTAATGCCCCCATCTTTCTACTGGGGGCCCTGTCCAACTACTGGAGGTGTTCTCTTTAGGTTACATCTCTTAACTGTTGGATATTTCATTTATCCTCATTGAGTCCTGGAAGCCCCTCACATCCCAGATCTCTGGGACTTTCTAGAGATGTTTCCCTGACTTTCCTCCCCATAAGCCACATATTCCATTCATTTCCCTGGCCTTCTCTACCTCTCTCCTATCTCCCCACATACCTGATCCTGCATCCATTTGCACCTCCCTCTCCCTTATCCCACCCAGGTTCCTCCCACTCTCTTACTTCTGTGATGATTTTGTTCTGCCTTCTAAGTGGGATTGAAGGATCCTCACTTGGGCCATCTGTCTTGTTTAACTTCTTAGGGTCAGTGGAGTTTACCATGGGTACTCTGTACATTTTGGCTAATATCCACTTACCAGTGATTAAATACCATGCCTGTGCTTTTGGGTCTGGGTTCCCACACTCATTATGACATTTTATAGTTCCATCCATTTGCCTGCAAAATTCATGTTGTCCTAGTTTTTAGTAGTGGAATAATATTCCATTCTGAAAAACAAAATCATTCATTTTATCTAGATTTTCCTGTTGTGTTGAATATAAGCTTTTGTATTAAGATTTGATGATTTTTTGAGTATCTTTAGTTTCTCTTGTTATGTCTTCCCTTTCATTTCTGATTATGTTAATTTGGATACTGTCTCTGGAACTTTTAGTTAGTTGTCTAAGGGTTTGTCTATCTTCTTAATTGTCTCAAAGAACCAGCTCTTGCTTTTGTTGATTCTTTGTATTGTTCTTTTTGTTTCTAATTGGTTGATTTCAGCCCTGAATTCAATTATTTCCTGCCATCTACTCTGCTTGAGTGTGTTTGCTGACTTTTGTTCTAGAACTTTCAGGTTTGCTGTTAAGTTGTTAGTACAGGATCTCTCCAATTTCTTTATGAAGGTGCTTAGTGCTATGAATTTTTCTCTTATCATGGCTTTCATTGTATCCCATAAGTTTGGGTATGCCATGTCATCATTTTTACTGAATTTCAGAAAGTCTTTATTTTATTTAGTTTTTCCTGACCAAGTTATCATTTAGTAGAGAGTTGTTTGGTTTCCATGAGTATGTAAAGCTTTCTGTTACTTACCTTTTTTTTCAAGCACAGCCTTAGTCAGTGGTGATCTGATAGAATGTATGGAATTATTTTGATCTTCTTGTATCTGTTTAGGGTTGTTTTGTGCCTAATTATATGGTCAATATTGGAAAAAGGTTCCATAAAGTGCATAGAAGAAGTTATATTCTTTTGTTTTGGGGTGAAGTGTCTTGTAGATACCTGTTAAATACATTTGATTCATTACTTCTGTTAGTTTCACATGATCTCTGTTTAATTTCTGCTTTAATGACCTGACCACTGGTAAAAGTGGGTTGTTGAGTTCTCCCACTATTATAGTGTGAGGTTCATTGTGTATTTTGAGCTTTAGTAAAGTTTGGTTTTGAATGTGGGGGCCATTGCATTTGAGGTATAGATGTTCAGAACTGAGATGTCATCTTGGTGGATTTTTTATTTGGTGAGTATGAAGTGTCCTTCCCTATCTCTTTTGATTACTTTTGATTGAATGTCTATTTTATTGGATATTAGAATGGTTATGTTTTTTCATGGGACCTTTTGCTTGGAAAACTTTTTTCCAGTCCTTTGTACTAATGTAGTGTCTGTCTTTGTTGCTGAGTTGCATTTCTTTTATAAGACTGAAAGTTGGATCCATTTTACTTATCCAGTCTTGAGAATTGAGTCCATTGATATTGAGAAATATTAATGACCCAGATTGTTGGTTCCTAATATTTTGTTGTTGGGTGTGGTGTAGATATGTGTGTGTGTGTGTGTGTGTGTGTGTGTGTGTGTGTGTATGGAAGTGTGAGATTCTCTTCCTTTGGGTTTATTGTGAGATGGTTATGTCTTGTGTATTCTTGGGTGCAGTTATGCTTCTTTTGTTGGAGTTTTCCTTCTAGTATCCTCTGTAGGACTGGATTAGAAGAAAGTTATTGTTTAAATTTGATGTTGTCATAGAATACCTTGGTTTTTACATCTATGATGATTGAGAGTTTTCCTGGGTACAGTATTCTGGGCTAGCAATTGTGTTCTCTTAGGGTCTACATGACATATGCCCATAATCTTCTTACTTTTCGAGTGTCTGTTGTAATTCTTATAGATGTGCCTTATATCTTACTTGGCCTTTTTCTCTTACAGCTTTTAATATTCTTTGTTATGTGCATTTAGTGTTTTGATTACTGTATGGCAGGAGGATTTTCAACCTGGTCTAATCTATTTGAATTAGGGTTCATATACATTTATTACCATCTCTTTCTTTAGATTAGGGATGTTTTCTCGTCTGATTTTGTTGAAGATGTTTTCTGGCACTTTGAACTGGGAATCTTTACACTTTTCTATTCCTATTATTCTTAGGTTGGAACTTTTCATTGTGTCCTGAATTTTCTCGATGTTTTGGGATAGGAATTTCTTCACTTTACAGTTTCTTTGATTGATGTATCTTTACCTTCCATGGTATCTTCTACACCTGAGATTCTTTCTTCAATCTCTTGTATTCTCTTGATGATTCCTTTATCTGTAATTCATGTTGTCTTTCCTAGGTTTTCCATTTCTGGGTTTGTCTCCATTGGTGATTTCTTTGTTTCTATTTTGGGTTCTTTTTTTGGTCTTAGATAATTTTGCTTAATTCCTTCATCCATTTGCATTTTCCTGTATTTCTTTAAGGGAGTTAAAGGCCTCCTTAGAGGCCTTCATGAAATGGAATTTTAAGTCAGAATTTTGCTTTTTTGCTGGGTTAGAGTATCTAGGTCTTGCTGAATTAGAGCAGGATTCTAATGGTGCCAAATTACATTGACTTCTGTTACTTATGTACTTGCACTTGCCTTTCACCATCTGGTTATCTCTGGTGTAAAATGACCTGCATATATCAGATTCAAACAGGCCTTCTTGGCGATAGGCAAAGCTATTTGAACTAGGGTAGAGCAGGATACAAAAGGGGCAGGCAGTGCTGTCTCTAGTTAGGGCAGACCTCCTGTGTGCCTAATTAGAGCAGTCCTCCTGTCTGCCTGTTTAGGGCAAACCTCCAGGGAGACAGGCAGGGTATGGAGTCTGGGGGCAGGTTCATTGATCTTAACAAACACGTTTGTTTGTTTGTTTTTCATTTTAATTAATTGGATATTTTCTTTATTTATATTTCAAATGTTATCCTCTTTCCTGGTTTCTCCCCCAGAAACTTCCTATCACATTCCCCCATCCCCATGCTTCTATGAGGGTGTACGCACACCTACTCACCCCACTCCCACCTCTGTGCCCTCACATTCACATACACTGGGGAATCAAACCTTCACAGGACCAAGATTCTCTTCTTCCATTGAGGCCATACAAGGCCATCCTCTGCTACATATGCAGATGGGGCCATGGGTCCCTCCATGTGTACTCCTTGGTTGGTGGCTTAGTCCTTGGGAGCTCTGGGGGGGAGGGTCTGGTTGGTTGATATTGTAGTTATGGAGTTGCAAACCTCTTCACCTCTTTCAGTCCTATTTCTTTTTTTTATATTTATTTTATTTTATTTTCTAAGTTTTTTTTATTTACATTCAAAATCATTTCCCCTTTCCTCCCTTCCCAAAAGTTTTCTCCCTCCCTGAAAGTCCCATAAGCCCCCTTCCCTCCCTCTTTTCCCCATTCAACCCCCTCTCGCTTCTCTGTCCTGGCATTCCCCTACATCCAGTCTTTCCAGGACCAGGGGTCTCTCCATCCATCTTCTTGGAAATCTATTGATATGTGAATTGTGTCTAGGGTATTCCGAGATTCTGGGTTAATATCCCCTTATCAGTGTCTGCATACCATGTGTGTTCTTTTGTGATTGGGTTACCTCACTAAGGATGATATTTTCAAGTTCTGACCATTTGCCTAGGAATTTCGTGAATTCATTGCTTTTAATTGCAGAGTAGTATTCCATTGTGTAAATATACCAAATCTTCTGAATCCATTCCTCCGTTGAGGGACATCTGGGTTCTTTCCAGCTTCTGGCTATTACAAATAAGGCTGCTATGAACATAGTGGAGCATGTGTCCTTATTGCATGCAGGTAAAGCCTCTGGGTATATGCCCAGGAGTGGTATAGCCGGATGCTCCGGGAGTGACATGCCCAGTTTTCTGAGGAACCGCCAGACAGCTTTCCAGATTGGTTGCACCAGCTTGCAATCCCACCAGCAGTGGAGGAGTGTTCCTCTTTCTCCACATCCTTGCCAACAACTGCTGTCTCCTGTCTTTTTGATCTTAGCCATTCTGACTGGTGTGAGATGAAATCTCAGGGTTGTTTTGATTTGCATTTCCCTAATGACTAAGGATGATGAACATCTCTTTAGGTGCTTCTCAGCCATTAGATATTCTTCAGGTGAGAACTCTTTGTTTAGCTCTGTACCCCATTTTTTAATAGGGTTACTTGACTCTCTGGAGTTTAACTTCTTGAGTTCTTTGTATATATTGGATATTAGCCCTCTGTCGGATGTAGGGTTAGTAAAGATCATTTCCCAGTTAGTTGGTTGCTGCTTTGTCTTTTTGACAGTGTCTTTTGCCTTGCAAAAGCTTTGTAATTTAATGAGGTCCCATTTGTCAATTCTTGATCTTAGAGCATAAGCTATTGGAGTTCTACTCAGGAAATTCTCCCCTGTGCCCATATGTTCAAGGTTCTTCCCTAGTTTCCTTTCTATTAGTTTCAGTGTGTCTGGTTTTATCTGGAGGTCCTTGATCCACTTGGAATTGAGCTTAGTGCAAAGAGATAATGGGTCAATTTGCATTCTTCTGCATGTTGACCTCCAGTTGAGACAGCCCCATTTGTTGAAAAGGCTTTTTTCCACTGGATGGTTTTAGCTCCCTGTCAAAGATCAAGTGACCATAGGAGTGTGGATTCATTTCTGGGTCTTCTATTCTGTTCCATTGATCTACATGCCTGTCACTGTACCAATACCTCGCAGTTTTTAACAATATTGCTCTGTAGTACAGCTTGAGGTCTGGGATACTGATTCCCCCAGAGGTTCTTTTACTCTTGAGAATAGTTTTAGCTATCCTGGGTTTTCTGTTATTCCAGATGAATATTTGAATTGCTCTTTCTAACTCTATGAAGAAATGAGTTGGTATTTTGATGGCGATTGTATTGAATCTGTATATTGCTTTTGGCAAGATGGTCATTTTTACTATATTAATCCTGCCAATCCGTGAGCATGGCAGACTTTTCCATCTTCTGAGGTCTTCTTCAATTTCTTTCTTCAGAGACTTGAAGTTCTTGTCATACAGATCTTTCACTTGTTTGGTTAGAGTCACACCAAGATACTTTATATGGTTTGTGGCTATCGTGAAGGGTATCATTTCTCTTACTTCTTTCTCAGCCTGCTTATCCTTTGAGTATAGGAAGGCTACTGACTTGCTTGAGTTGATTTTATATACGGCCACTTTGCTGAAGTTGTTTATCAGCTGTAGGAGTTCTCTGGTGGAGTTCTTTGGGCCGCTTAATTATACTATCATTTCGTCTGCAAATAGTGGTAGTTTGACTTCTTCCTTTCCAATTTGTATCCCTTTGACCTTCTTTTGTTGTCTAATTGCTCTAGCTAGAACTTCAAGTACTATACTGAAAAGATATGGAGAGGGGGAAGTCTTGTCTAGTCACTGATTTTAGTGGGATTGTTTCAAGTTTCTCTCCATTCAGATTGATGTTGGCTACTGGTTTGCTGTAAATTGCTTTTACTATGTTTAGATATGGGCCTCGAATTCCTGATCTTTCCAAGACCTTTAGCATGAAAGGTTGCTGAATTTTGTCAAATGCTTTCTCAGCATCTAATGAGATGACCGTGTAGTTATTTTCTTTGAGTTTGTTTATATAGTGGATTACATTGATGGATTTCCTGATATTGAACCATCCCTGCATCCCTGGGATGAAGTCTACTTGATCTAGGTGAATGATTGTTTTGATGTGTTCTTGGATTCAGTTGGCAAGAATTTTATTGAGTATTTTTGCATCGATATTCATAAGAGAGATTGGCCTGGATTCTCTTTCTTTGTCGGATCTTTCTGTGCTTTTGGTATTATCGTAATTGTGGCTTCATAGAACTAGTTGGGTAGTGTTCCTTCTGTTTCTATTTTGTGGAACAGTTTGAAGAGTATTGGTGTTACGTCTTCTTTGAAGGTCTGATAGAATTCTGCACTAAAACCATCTGGACCTCTGATTTTTTGGTTGGAACACTTCCAATGACAACTTCTATTTCTTCAGGGGTTATAGGACAGTTTACATAGTCTATTTGATCCTGATTTAATTTTGGTATTTGGTATCTGTCAAGGAAATGTCCATTTCCTCGAGATTTTCTAGTTGTGTTGAATACAGGCTTTTGTAGTAGGATCTGATGATTTTTTGAATTTCCTCAGTTTCTGTTGTTATCTCTCCCTTTTTGTTTCTGATTTTTTTAATTTTGATACTGTCTCTGTGCTTATCCATCTTGTTAATTTTCTCAGTGAACCAACTCCTTGTTTTGTTGATTCTTTGGTTTTATTTGTTTCTACTTGATTGATTTCAGCCATGAGTTTGATGATTTCCTGCCTTCTACTCCTCTTTGATGTATTTGCTTCTTTTTGTTCCAGGGCTTTCAGGTGTGCCATTAAGATGCTAGTGTATGCTGTCTCCTGTTTCTTTTTGGCGGCACTCAGGGCTATGAATTTTCCTCTTAGCACTGCTTTAATTGTGTCCCATAAATTAGGGTATGTTGTGCCTTCATTTTCATTAAATTTCAAAAAGTCTTCGATTTCTTTCTTTATTTCCACCTTAACCAAGTTATCGTTGAGTAGAGCATCGTTAAGCCTCCATGTGTACGTGGGTTTTCTTTTGTTTTTGTTGCCATTGAAGACCACCCTTATTCCATAGTGATCTGAAAGGAGGCATGGGATTAGTTCTATCTTATATCTGTTGAGGTCTGATTTGTGACCAATTATATGGTCAATTTTGGAGAAGGTACCATGAGGTGCTGAGAAGAAGGTGTATTCTTTAGCTCTAGGATGAAATGCTCCACTATGTTCATAGCAGCCTTATTTATAATAGCCAGAAGCTGGAAAGAACCCAGATGTCCCTCAACGGAGGAATGGATTCAGAAGATGTGGTATATTTACACAATGGAATACTACTCTGCAATTAAAAACAATGAATTCGCGAAATTCCTAGTCAAATGGTCAGAACTTGAAAATATCATCCTTAGTGAGGTAACCCAATCACAAAAGATCACACATGGTATGCAGTCACTGATAAGGGGATATTGACCCAGAATCTCAGAATACCCTAGACACAATCAGCATATCAATAGATTTCTAAAAAGATGAAAGGAGAGACCCCTGGTCCTGGAAAGACTGGATGTAGGGGAACGCCAGGACAGAGTAATGAGAGGGGGTTGAATGGAGAAAAGAGGGAGGGAAGGGGGCTTATGGGACTTTCGGGGAGGGAGGAAACGGGAAAAGGGAAGTGATTTGGAATGTAAATTAAAAAAATAAAATAAAAAAAAAAAGAAATGTTCTATATATATCTGTTAGTTCCATTTGGTCCAAGGCTTCAATTAGATTCACTGTGTCCCTGTTTAGTTTCTGCTTTCCTGAACGATCCATTTCAGAGAGCGGGGTGTTGAAGTCACCCACTATTATTGTGTGTGGTGCGATGGGTGCTTTGAGCTTTAGTAAAGTTTCTTTTACGAATGAGGTTGCCCTTGCATTTGGAGCATAGATATTCAGAATTGAGAGTTCTTGATGGTGGATTTTTCCCTTGATCAGTATGCAATGTCCTTCTGTGTCTTTTTTGATGACTTTAGGTTGAAAATCAATTTTATCTGATATTAGGATGGCTACTCCACCTCGTTTCTTGGGGCCATTTGCTTGTAAAATTGTTTTCCAGCCTTTTACTCTGAGGTAGTGTTTGTCTTTGACACTGAGGTGCGTTTCCTGCATGCAGCAAAATGCTGGATCCTGTTTATGTATCCAGTCTGCTACTCTATGTCTTTTAATTGGGGAATTGAGACCATTGATATTAAGAGAGATTAAGGCATAGTGATTATTGCCATCTGCCATTCTTGACGCTATCTTTATGTTTGAGTGGTTATGTACTTTTGGGTTTGATTCAAGAAGATTATTTTCTCATTTTTTCCAGGATGTTGTTTCTCTCCCTGTATTGGAGGTTTCCACCTATTATCCGTTGCAGGGCTGGATTTGTAGAAAGGTACTGTGAAAATTTGGTTTTATCATGGAATATCTTGGTCTCTCCATCTATGGTGATTGAGAGTTTTGCTGGGTATAGTAGTCTAGGCTGGCATTTGTTCTCTCTTAGTGTCTGCATTAGATCTGCCCAGGATCTTCTGGCTTTCATAGTCTCTGGAGAGAAGTCTGATGTGATTCGGATAGGTCTTTCTTTGTATGTTACTTGGCCCTTTTCTCTTACTGCTTTTAATATTATTTCTTTGTTTAGAACATTTGGTGTTTTGCTTATTATGTGACGGGAGGTATTTCTGTTCTGGTCCAGTCTGTTTGGAGTTCTGTAGGCTTCTTGTACGTTCATCGGCATCTCTCTCTTTAGGTTAGGGAAGTTTTCCTCCATAATTTTGTTGAAGATGTTTACTGGCCCTTTAAGTTGCAAATCTTCACTCTCATCTATACCTATAACCCTTAGGTTTGGTCTTCTCATTGTGTCCTGGATTTCCTGGATGTTTTGGGTTACACGTTTTTTGCATTTTGCATTTTCTTTGACTGTTGAGTCAATGCTTTCTATGGAATCTTCAGCACCTGAGATTCTTTCTTCCATCTCTTGTATTCTATTGTTGATGTTTGCATCTATGACTCCTGATTTCTTCCCAAGGTTTTCTATCTCCAAAGTTGTCTCCCTTTGTGATTTCTTAGTTGTTTCTACTTCCTTTTTTAGTTCCTGGATGGATTTGCTGAGATCCTTCACTTGTTTGTTTGTATTTTCCTGTATTTCTTTAAGGTATCTTTGCATTACCTCTTTCAGGATTTCTGCCTGTTGACCCAAGTTCTCCTGCATTTCTCTGAGCGATTTTTGTGTTTCCTCCTCATGGGAATCCATCTGTTGATCCATCGTCTCCTGCATTTCTTTAAGCAGTTCTCGTGTTTCCTTTGTAAGGGCATATGCCCGTTGATTCATTTCTACTTCCTTTTTTAGTTCCTGAATGGATTTGCTGAGATCCTTCACTTGTTTGTTTGTATTTTCCTGCATTTCTTTAAGGTATTTTTGCATTACCTCTTTCAGGATTTCTGCCTGTTGTCCCACGTTCTCCTCCCATTTCTAATGGGAATCCATCTGTTGATCCATCGTCTCCTGCATTTCTTTAAGCAGTTCTCATGTTTCCTTTGTAAGGGCATTTAACTGTTGATTCATTTCTTTAAGCAATTTTTGTGTTGCCTCCTTATGGGCATCCGTCTGTTGACCCGTATTCTTCTGCATTTCTTTATGCAATTTTTGTGATTCCTTTGTGAGTGCATCTACCTGTTGATTCATCTCGTTAAGCGATTTTTGTGTTGTCTCCTTGTGCGCCTCCATCTTTTGATCCATGTTATCCTGCATTTCTCTAAGCGATTTTTGTGTTTCCTTTGTAAGGGCTTCTAACCATTGATTCATGGTCTCCTGTAATTCTTTATTAGATTTATTTGTGTCCTTCTTGGAATCCTCTAATAGCATCATCAGAAGTGATTTTAAATCCAGATCTTGTCTTTCGGGTGTGGTGGGGTATCCAGGACTTGCTGCTGTTGGAGAGTTGGATTCGGATGGTGCCATATTACTTTGATTTCTGTTAGTAGCGTTCCTACATTTGCCTTTTGCCATCTGGTTACCTCTGATGTTAGTTGGTCCTGCTGTCACTGGCTGTTAGTTGGACCTCCTGTGAGCCTGCAAAGCTATTTCTGCCCCCCCCCCCGGTTTACCAGGATTCCCCTGGCACAGATTTCTGGGGCCTGCCCTGCTCCAGAATGACTTTGGAGCCCTGATGTGCCTTGCTCCAAGTGATGTTATATTGGGGAGTCCTTGCACATACAAATGCTCAGAGTAGTTGATTCCTGGAGCAGAGGTCACCAAAGGGAGACTGGTAGGCTCCTGCCCTGTGCAGGGGTGTGTGATCTCTCCTAGAGTGTGTGGAGGGGAGGTGGAGGGGGCGTCCCTCTGCCAGGCAGAAGTCCCACAGCAGAGCTGGCGCGCTGGTTACTGCAGATCTGCCCAGCACTTGGGAGCCGCATGCACACAAGCCGCCCATGACCCAAGCGATATTATGCCTGTCTGTCTCAGAGCCTGGCAGTCCCAACTTCCCAGCCACTGGAGCAAAGATGGCGGAGTGCACTCTGCCACCTGCCATTCTTGACGCTATCTTTATGTTTGAGTGGTTATCTACTTTCGGGTTTGATGCAAGAAGGTTACTATCTCATTTTTTTCCAGGGTGTTGTTTCTCTCCTTGTATTGGCGGTTTCCATCTATTATCCTTTGCAGGGCTGAGTTTGTGGAAAGATATTGTGAAAATTTCGTTTTATCATGGAATATCTTGGTCTCTCCATCTATGGTGATTGAGAATTTTGCTGGGTATAGTAGTCTAGGCTGGCATTTGTGCTCTCTTAGTGTCTGCATGAGATCTGCCCAGGATCTTCTGGCTTTCATAGTCTCTGGAGAGAAGTCTGATGTGATTCGGATAGGTCTTTCTTTGTATGTTACTTGGCCCTTTTCTCTTACTGCTTTTAATATTCTTTCTTTCTTTAATACATTTGATGTTTTGATTATTATGTGATGGGAGGTATTTCTGTTCTGGTCCAGTCTGTTTGGAGTTCTGTAGGCTTCGTGTACGTTCATCGGCATCTCTCTCTTTAGGTTAGGGAAGTTTTCCTCCATAATTTTGTTGAAGATGTTTACTGGCCCTTTAAGTTGCAAATCTTCACTCTCATCTATACATATAATCCTTAGGTTTGGTCTTCTCATTGTGTCCTGGATTTCCTGGATGTTTTGGGTTACACGTTTTTTGTATTTTGCATTTTCTTTGACTGTTGAGTCGATGCTTTCTATGGTATCTTCAGCACCTGAGATTCTTTCTTCCATCTCTTGTATTCTACTGTTGATGTTTGCAACTATGACTCCTGATTTCTTCCCAAGGTTTTCTATCTCCAAAGTTGTCTCCCTTTGTGATTTCTTAGTTGTTTCTACTTCCTTTTTTAGATCCTGTTTGGATTTGCTGAGATCCTTCACTTGTTTGTTTGTATTTTCCTGTATTTCTTTAAGGTATTTTTGCATTTCCTTTTTTAGGATTTCTGCCTGTTGTCCCAAGTTCTCCTGTATTTCTCTAAGCGATTTTTGTGTTTCCTCCTCATGGGATTCCATCTGTTGATCCATCGCCTCCTGCATTTCTTTAAGCCGTTCTCTTGTTTCCTTTATATGGGCATCTATCCATTGATTCATTTCTTTAAGCACTTTTTGTGTTGCCTCCCTATGGGCATCCATCTGTTGACCCATATTCTTCTGCATTTCTTTATGCAATTTTTGTGAGTCCTTTGAAAGTGCATCTAACCGTTGATTCATTTCTTTAAGCGATTTTTGTGTTGTCTCCTTGTGGGCCTCCATCTGTTGATCCATGTTCTCCTGCATTTCTCTAAGCAACTTTTGTATTTCCTTTGTAAGGTCTTCTAATCCTTGATTCATGGTCTCCTGTAATTCTTTATTAGATTTATTTGTGTCCTTCTTGTGATCCTCTAATAGCATCATGAGAAGTGATTTTAAATTCAGATCTTGTCTTTCGGGTGTGGTGGGGTATCCAGGACTTGCTGCTGTTGGAGAGTTGGGTTCGGATGGTGACATTTTCTTTGATTTCTGTTAATAACGTTCCTTCATTTGCCTTTTGCCATCTGGCTACCTCTGGTGTTAGTTGGTCCTGCTGTCACTGGCTGTTGTTTGGACCTCCTGTGAGACTGCAAAGCTATTGCTGGGCCTCCTGGATTACCATGATTCCCCTGGCACCGATTTCCGGGGCCTGCCCTGTTCCTAAGTGACTTTGGAGCCCTGATGTGCCTTGCCCCAAGAGATGTTATATTGGGGAGTCCCTGCACATTCAAAGGATTAGTGTAGTGGATTCCCGGAGCAGACGTCACCAAAGGGAGGCTGGTAGTCTCCCGCCCTGTGCAGGGCTGTGTGATCTCTGGGGGGGGGGGGGGCGAGGGGGCGTCCCTCTGCCAGGCAGAAGTCCCACAGCAGGGCTGGCACGTCGATTACTGCAGATCTGCCCAGATCTTGGGGCAGGTTACACACAAGCTGCCTGAGGCCCAAGCGATATTATGCTTGTCTGTCTGTGAGCCTGGCTGTCCCAACTACCTGGACACTGGAGCAAAGATGGTGTCGTGCACTCTGCACTCTCTCGGCAGAGCAGGTCACCCTGCAGGGGGATGACCAACAGCAGAGCTGGCGCCCAGACGACCACAGCGCTGTCCAGTTCTTGGGAGCCGATGGAAGCCCCAACAGGCTGTGCCCCAAGCGATGTTATATTGGGGGAAACCTGGGTACCTGTCTCCTCAGTGCGGTAGATCCCGAAACAGAGGTCGCCAAAGGGAAGCAGGTAGGCTCCCGCCCAGTGCAGGGGGGGGGGTCCCTCTGCAAGGCAGAAGTCCCACAGCAGAGCTGGCATGCGCTGTTTACTGCAGATCTGCCCAGCTCTTGGAGAAGGTTACACACAAGCTGACTGAGATCGAAGCGATATTATGCCTGTCTGTCTCCAAGCCTGGCTGTCCCAACTGCCTGGACACTGGAGCAAAGATGGCGGTGTGCACTCTGCACTCTCTTAGTCCTATTTCTAACTTCTCCATTGGGAACACCATGCTCAGTCCAGTGGTTGGCTGTGAGCATCTCCAGGGTTGTCTCCCTTTGTGATTTCTTTATTGTTTGTATTTCCATTTTAAGATCCTGGATGGTTTTGTTCAATTCCTTCACCTGTTTTGTCCTGTTTTCCTGTAATTCTTTAAGGGATTTTAGTGTTTCCTCCTTAAGAGCTTCTACCTGTTTATGTGTGTTCTCCTGTATTTCTTTAAGGGTGTTATTTATGTCCATCTTAAAGTCCTCTATCATCATCCTGAGAAGTGATTTTAAATTCAAATTTTGCTTTTCCAGTGTGATGGAAAAGTAGGTTACAATGATGCCAAGTAGTCTTGGTTTCTGTTTCTTTTATCCTTTTTTTTAAATAAATTTTTTATTGAATATATTCTTCATTTACATTTCAACTGCTCGAACATTTCCCAGTTTCCTGCCTCCCCCAAAACCCCCAATCCCTCCTCCTAGCCCCTGGCTCCAAGTATATATCCCTCCACCCGACCCCCTCCCACATACTCCCCCTCTATTTCCCCATGCTGGGGCATCTGTTGAGCCTTCACAAGACCAAGGACCTCTCCTCCCACTAATGCCCCACAAGGCATTCCTCTGGCATACTTTTGGCTGGAAACATATGTATCCCTTGGTTGATGGTTCATTCCTTATATTCTTGTGCTTGCCTCTCACTATCTGTTTATCTCTAGTGCCACCTGCCCTCGCTGTCTCTGACTGGAGCCTGTCCCTCCTGTGATCCTGGTTGTATCAGAACTCCTGAGAGTCTGTTTTTTTTTCTGGGATCCTGCGTTCCTGAGAGTCAGGTTGCCTCTGGTATCCTGAAATCCTGGTGTGACCAAGCTCCTGAGATCCTGTGATCCTATGATCCTGGGTATGTTAGAGCGCCTGGGTGTTGAGCTTCCTCTGGATGTTGTGGGATTGTGTGCGAAGCTAGCCACAAGTTCTGTTCAGGCACAGGCTCAGACCAGAAGGAAATATATGATTTTTATATCTAAACTATTTCTAATGTATTAACTGTAGAAAGTATGAACCTAAAATTCCATTATAAATTTTAGCTGTAGAAGAAATTATATATCTAATGGATATTAACATAGTTGACTTTAGCTTGCTTGTTCTTAATAATGAGAAAATTCTTAAAATGTTTGCTATTATAAGTTGGGGTGCTTGTGAACACTTATAACTCTAGAACTCATGAGGCTGAAACAGGGGAATATTGAATTCAAGGCCAGGCAGGGCTACTTGTACCAAAGAAGGGTAGTCATACTTTTCTGTACCATCAACTCCTGCTCTGCATTCACTTTTTATAATTCATCATAGTTACTTCTGAATCATTATCTGATGACTTACTACATATCAATATTCCATTTTTTTTGTTTTTTTCGAGACAGGGTTTCTCTGTGTAGTCCTGGCTGTCCTGGAACTCACTCTGTAGAGCAGGGTGGCCTCGAACTCAGAAATCCGCCTGTCTCTGCCTCCCAAGTGCTGGGATTAAAGGTGTGTGCCACCACTGCCCAGCTTCAGACTTACTACATATCAGATGTTAAAATTTACCCTATCTTATGTGTACTTTATGTAACTTAATATTGCATTAAGCTTACAAAGCATTATTATATTCATTTCACTGAAAATAAAAGAAATGAGTAGTTTACAAATTACCTCCTTATGAGTTTGGATAGTTGCTTAGTTTGTACAGAGCTTTCTTTACAAGCACAATAACATGAATTTGGATCCCTGTACCCAAATAAAAGTTTTACATGGTGCCTGCTATTTACTACTGGAGAAGATGTGACTAGAAGATTCCAGGAGTTTACTAATTTCTAGTTTAGTTGATTAGGTAATGTCCATGTTCCATGAGAGTCCTTGTCAAAAAAAAAATGGAGATCCTTCATGGAAGACACCCAACATCCGACACTGACCCCCATTTGTATGCTCACACCTCTTTCTTCTATACATGTAACTACACACTTCATAACTCATTTTTTCAATAGACACATTAAGTGGTTGTCAATAGAAAGTAAAAGACTTTTCATGATTGAATTTGCAGAGCATCTCTTTCTGGTAAGGTATGTTCCCCAGTCACTATGACTAGAAATCTTCAAGTTTGTAAAGTATTATAGGGTTATCCAAGTATTTCCTCCTCTAAAAATAGAATAATATGAAATTAGTAATATAAATTAAAAGTTTTGTGTGAAATAATTGAAATTAAACCTGTAAACCTGTTTGAAAATGTGTCCCATTTTATTATACCAGTATATGGTAGTCTGTGGTTTTGAGGAAACTTGACAGCAATGAAGCCAATTAACCAAAAAATACTCTGATAGAGAAGCAGTGTATGGAGGATCTGTGACAGCATAGAACTAGGGGATGCCTCAGATTTCACTCTCTGAGCACACCATTCAAATATTGTTTCCAAATACTCTACAACTTCTCTCTGAATTCCAAAAACTAAAATGAGCTTTCAAAGTCTTTTCCAATGTAGATTTCATGTTTGTTCGCCTTAACAGAAAAACACTCACCTTTTTATTCCCAGACTAATGTTTCACCAGCTCCAATTTTATTTGAATGTTCTGTCTTCTTAAATTCTGTATTGATTCTGGGAGCAAATTTCTTTGAAATATTTTGTTAGTTTCCTTCCCTAGGCACAAATCTCATTCATTAAGTGTGCTCTAACATGAAAAATATTTTCCAAAAGTTAGTGAAGATAATTTGTACATGGATAAAATAATTAAGTAAAGAAAACAAAAAGCCATTCTTACTGTATCTTTAAATGGATTATTATGATCTCCTTAGTTGTAAACCAATTACTGCTTACAAACCTGTCATAAACCAACTGCAATAAAACAAAACCCAAACATAGAATATTCTGTGACCTTTCCATCTAAAACCATCCCATCTTCAGTGATGGTTGTGCTATGGATTCAAATTAAAAGTGATATTATATTTACTTCCATTTTCTGAAATTTTAGCTATGTTTCCTACAAATGTTCTGATCTGAATTTTCATTTAATTGAAACGTCTTAAAAGATGTACATCTAATGGCTGAGAAGCACCTAAAGAGATGTTCATCATCCTTAGTCATTAGGGAAATGCAAATCAAAACAACCCTGAGATTCCATCTCACACCAGTCAGGATGGCTAAGATCAAAAACACAGGAGACAGCAGTTGTTGGCGAGGATGTGGAGAAAGAGGAACACTCCTCCACTGCTGGTGGAATTGCAAGCTGGTACAACCACTCTGGAAAGCAGTCTGGCAGTTCCTCAGAAAACTGGGCATGTCACTCCCGGAGCATCCGGCTATACCACTCCTGGGCATATACCCAGAGGCTTTACCTGCATGCAATAAGGACACATGCTCCACTATGTTCATAGCAGCCTTATTTATAATAGCCAGAAGCTGGAAAGAACCCAGATGTCCCTCAACGGAGGAATGGATTCAGAAGATGTGGTATATCTACACAATGGAATACTACTCTGCAATTAAAAACAATGAATTCACGAAATTCCTAGGCAAATGGTCAGATCTTGAAAATATCATCCTTAGTGAGGTAACCCAATCAGAAAAGAACACACATGGTATGCAGTCACTGATAAGGGGATATTGACCCAGAATCTCGGAATACCCTAGACACAATCCGCATATCAATAGATTTGTAAGAAGATGGAAGGAAAGACCCCTGGTCCTGGAAAGACTGGATGTAGGGGAACGCCAGGACAGAGTAACGAGAGGGGATTGAATGGAGAAAAGAGGGAGGGAAGGGGGCTTATGGGACTTTCGGGGAGGGAGGAAACGGGAAAGGGGAAATGATTTTGAATGTAAATTTAAAAAAATAAAATAAAATAAATAATAAAAAAAAGCTTAATACCACCTTTGGGTCTACAAACACACACACACACACACACACACACACACACACACACACAAAGATGTACATCTCTGTTGCCTCTGAGGATTGTGAAAAAGGAGATAGAAAATAAGGATGATTTGACAAATTGCAGAAAAGGATCATGTTAATATTTAATCATCACAAAAATATGTGAAACTTTTCAGAGAGATGGCGTATTCTCTCAGGCTCTATGAGACCTTAGTAGCATAGCACCTGGCTGCTCATGTATATGATTTCAGCTGAAGTAATGCAAAGCAATATATTCGATTTGCCAGTTGTTCAGAAAAACACACTAATTTTTACTAAAATACATTTAGCCAAGTATTTCATAATTTTTCATATGTTAAATAAGATTTATCATATCAGGTAGTATTATAGAAAGCATCGCCTTATAATATCAAATGAAATTTCACTTTTCTCTTTCTTATTATGCCTTTTAATTGATTGTGTCTTACTTCTAAAATTATATTATGTCAAAATTTTTAAAAAAATCATGTCTTGAAAATACATAGTCATTCCTCTAACTGGTCCTTTGGCCTGCAAGCACTTTGGATTTCTAATATTATTTGGTCAATACCTGAATCTGTGTGACTTGATAAGTTTTATTTTAAAAATTGAATCAGACTTTTAGACAGAATTTTAAGATATAAAATAACTCTAGTAAGTCTTATTTCTCAGACACAGAAATTGCTGTGACAGCTCTTTTTAAAATGCTCCCCTTCTAAAGAAAGATAAGATTCTTATCCCTGGATTTTCTTCTCTCAGATGGCAGCTTTAAAATAATGTGTGTACTTACAGTGGCAACTGCCTTCATCAGAAGGTATATTGTTGGCTTGATTCATTTTCCAAAGGAGCCATCCAATTTATTTGTGGATTAAAATGTATAAAAGAATAAAATAAAATAAATGAGCATGGCAACCTATTCTATTTTCAGATTTCTGTGTTGTGATCTGAGATACTTCGATGGGCTGGTAATTGAAAAGTCTTTCACTTCTCTCCTTCTAGGTACACATACATCTCCTTTACACACTCATAAACATACATATGCAAACTCATATAAAGGTAATGATGTCACTTCAAAGACTATAATCTCCTACTCCATATTTGCATTGTGAAAAAGGGCATATACAATATATGTAAGTAAGTTAAACAAAAGTTCTCAGATCATATACATCCAGTGGTATTCAGTTAAATAATTTGCCATTTTTAAAATATCATATGCTATGTACAATCATATGCCCTACTAAGTCAGTGGAGTTCAACCTTCAAATGTTGTAACCCTTTAACACAGTTCTACAAGGTGTGGTAACCCACACCAATAAAATTATTTCATTGCTACTGTTATTGTAACATAAATAATTTATATGGAAGATATCTGTTACCCCTGAAGAGGTTGAAACTCACAGATTAGGAACCACTATATTAAGTAGATATTGCTTTGTGACTTCATTTTTCCCTTTCTCCAATCTACAGACCCTTCGATTTAAGTATTCATTAATACTTTATCTAAAGACAATGGCTATAAGGCTGTTTTGCTCTCTCCAGAAAGAACTGAATGCTAACTCTAGACCCTGCAGAGAGCAGGGATTGTAGTATTATAATTCTATCTTCCATGATTTCATCTCCTAAGAACACAATTAATATAGCACACTATATGTCACTAAGTGATAAAGGAAAAGAACTAATTGAAACCTTAAAGAGCAATTATGTAAGAAAAATCAAAAGTATATCAATTCTTTTCTCCCAAGCCCACCTTTAAATAGTCACAGATCATTAATGTTTTATGAAAATATTGTAAATCTCTGCATGGAAACACTGCAATTTGTGAATTTGGACCAGTGATGACAATTGAATGTTTAATTTCTAATGTTTAATAAAGTTTTTCACTAGAATCAGAAACAATGGTCCCTGAAACAAAAGGCTCAGAAATTAACAATTTGCATTTGTTTAATTCTCAAGAATGTTTGTAACAGCATAGAAAAAATCTTGTAATTTTAAAAAGTGAAAAGATGAGTCAAAAAAACATACATAGCAGGGACTCATAGGTAAAGAATTAACCTATCCACCCTCTCCCACATTAATGTAATTGTTTAAATAATATGAATACTGTAGGTAGGTGTTTTGGTGTTGGTGTGAATGCCATATATTGTTTGCCCTTCTGATCATTTTCTTCATTCTTCCTTTTCTTCTTTCCATCTATGCTTTCAAAAATAGGAAAATTTGAATTTTGATTTTAATATGTGCTGTCAAATTGATAAATTATTGCCTGTTAATATCTGACTTATGACTCTAATTTAAATATCTAAAATCCACTGGAGGATATTATTAAAGAAACTCCATGTAGTTTCTCTGAGATCCATTTATTCATCAAATATTTGCTGAACATCTGTGTACCAAATCCTAACATGCTTGATGATAACGTTTTTGCTATTTAAGACAGACCCACTCGTTCTCAGTAGAGATTTCACACTTCATAGTTTAAACAATATTTTTATGGAGGGATGATAGATTGGTAATAATTTTGTTGCTAATCCATAGCTTTCAACTATTCTGATGATAGGAAAAGTCCCAGAAATATCAGTACCTTATAAAAAGCATACTTACTTATTTGAGAATTTGATGTTGACAGTAGTATTCTGAAAACAGAAGTAACATAATATAGAAAACGTTATGACTGTCTTACATCTTCTCTGGTTCACTAATTCAGTACATTTTTGTAGAATCCCAAGGACATTTGAAACTGTTTAGCTATGGGCCCCTGGATATGGAAGTTTAAAGATACCTTGTCCACAATAGACTGGATGACACAGAGAACGAATTGCTTAGGTAAGCATTCCTCCAAAATAAAAGATATGAGATGATATATAAGTATTGCTACACTTTAAGTACTCATGGAGAATGACTGGGATTCTCCAAGTAGATGGAGCCTTATTTGAAGGTAAGTCTGCTTGATAACATGCTTGGATGCCCCTATCCTCATTGACTCTTATCTCAATATTCTGCTGACTTACTTGAATTTTGCTAACTACTTCATAAATGAATTGATTCCATGTGAATAATTTCCTTAGTGTCAGTTTGTATGAGTATCTAATTTAAAATCTTTTTCTTGTATGTTTCCTTTTTACCTGGAGATTTTTGATTTTTTGAAGTAGTTTCTGTTCTTGAAGTTTGGAATAAAAGTCCATTTTTTTCTAAAATTGGATGACATAGTTTCTAAATGATTATAAGACATCATTATGGTATTAAAATGGCAATAATAGCTACTGACTACTAGAGCATCATAATAACTAATATTTTTCTTGATGTGAATTAGTGAATTAATAGAATGGCTTTTAGAATTAATAGAATTAACATTGCTGCCTTTATATTATTTCTAAGAAGGTAGAGATAAATAAATATTAAAAGAGGCAAAGAATTGCTTCATCATGAATCTGTAAAGCAAAGCAGAGATAAAATGAACCCAAGGAGGTCTCCATTTTGGATATCACTGCAAGTAGCAAGACTCTGATTTGTTCATTTCCTGATATTTGAAAATAGAACCTAATAACTTTACCTGAATATGATGAGTGATAAAGAAGATTGAGTTCATATGCTGACAAGACTTCAATGTGTTGAAGTAAGAATCCTTCATAAATAGTAAGATTTTAAAATCTTAAATAAGATAATATTTATAACAATGAACACCTGTGTAATTTCCTAGCAACCTCTGAACTAGTGGAGGGATCCATCCATGCCAGGCAATAACAGACCCTTCTCTGGAAAACATGAAAAGAATTCATCTACAGTAGAATTCGTATATAATCTTATTCAAAGAGGTTTTTGTCTACGCTTATTCCAAACATGTCTGCTGCCCTTGCAATTATGATCTAGCATGCTCTTACTGTTCATTGTGCTAGTCTAGAATTGAATTAGTTTGGCTTTTCTATTTTACTGAGTTACAAAGCTACCATTGACAGATAAGCAATTCCATTTTATCTCAGGCTTCTCTGGGGTAAAATATATTTCAAGCTTATGTACATTGGGATAGTAATTAATTTGTGAGAACTTTGAACTGTTTTCCTAAGTATATCACCTGATCTATAAAATAAAACCAATAATAGCATGCAAACACAAGGTACAAAATCCCAAAATGTAGGTGTATATTACAAAATAGTGTGTATGTAGGTGTGCATATGTGCATGTGTGCATGTTTGTTTCTAATTTTAGGGTTCCTGTTGCAGAGCAGGCACTATCCTCTTGAGGGATTATATGTAGAAAGGAAAGTACAATACACATAGTAGGAATTATTAAAAACTCTCCTGCCTTAAAGTGACTTTGAGGATTTTGCAGACACTATGCTGATAGACCCAATATCTAAACTGATATTTTGTATGTGGAACCCAAAATGTAATCAAAGACCCCAGTAAGAGATAAAGTTCACAGAAGCCAGTTGATATAGAACCTATTGTCCTCTGTGACTACATTGTGAGTCTTTCAATAAGAAAAGAAAGGAGAGAAAGCAAAATTAAAATGGAGTGAGACAAATGAGAACAAGTTGCATAAACTTAACCAGGTGTTACTTGCAATTGCAGCTGCTGTGCCAGATGTGTAACTTTACTAGAACAGATCAATATAGCCCTGAGTATCTGAAATACAATTATTGATCTGGAAAATGTGCTTTTTATTCTCTCCATGCTATTCAGGAAAGAGGATTAGAAGCAGTTTAAGTTTGCCTAAAATGCATGAACTATACACTTACAGTCTTGTCTCCAAGCATTTTAAGTCTTCTTTTCCCAACTCAATTTTCTCAGAGATGACTCAGATCACTAGAAAGTAATGTAGAATGTATACTTGATTCTCCAAACAATGTCATTCATTGGACTGGTGAATGGAAGGTACTAGGCACAATGGATGTCATGTGCACCAGGGATTATTAGGGGAAATAATATGATGTGAAATCCATATGGAAAAATGTTTTAAGCTAGGCATGTATTTATCTACTGATGATGCTAATCTTAAATAGGAATTGCTGCACAAGCGCAAGAGAATTCCATCACAGGACAAAACTGATACAGTCATCACCATGTCTGAAGACATCCAGAGGCTATCAGTAAGTTTCCAACAAACTACTTCTTATTCTAAGATGTCCTAAATCTATCCCAACATCTCTTCCTAAGAAAGAATCCCAGCACAGTATTGGATTCTCCATGTCCAGGTTGTTGAGATGAACCTGGTCCAGCTTCATGGAGAGATTATTTATTGTTAGTTTGTTACTCAGTGTTAGCTAAAACAAGAGGTACCTCCAAAACAGAATTGTTAAGAGACCTTGTGAAGGTATAGCACTTTGAAGAAAGCTTCAGGCCTTCAGCTTGATGCCAGGAAAAAAAAAACACAGAATGGAGAAGCACTAATAAATTACTAGTTCATAGGTCAAAAATTTGTACAGTACAAATCTGGAAATGCAGAGGGGTGAAGAAAAGCAGGCATACTGAAGAATGTCCACAAAATGTTGAACCTTTGTGCTTTATGGCAAAGCCCTAAAAGAATATCTATCCCAGAGAAAGCATCAACAACTTAGACATAAGAACCCTTGGCATGCCTAATAAGCATCCTCAGACTTCCGGTGAAAAGTGCTTATGACCTAATCCAATGGATGAGGTGTTTAGAATAGGATAAAGGTAGCCTAATCCATTGGCCTTTGACAGTGAATTCTTCTTAATAAGAAAAATATAGCCAAGGTGCCACTTTATTTGTGATCAATCAGAAGTTTACAGCCATACTAATACCCTTGAAAATGATGCTGCTTGTCAGTTTATCATCCATGAGTCCTTCCCTACCCCCTACATTGTTTGACTTGGCTCTGTGATATTGGAATGCAATTTCATTTATTTATTTATTTATTTATTTATTTATTTATTTATTTTTACATTTTTTGGATTTTGGTGCAATGTTAAGCTTAGTTAGTATGGGGAAGAGGAGAACACTATGACACTGTTCAAAAAGAAAGAAAATTTTCTACTCAGAGCTCCAAAGAACTGTGGTCAAACACTGTCTATGAGTTTACTGGACATACCAAAAGACTTTCTGAACCAAGAGAATAAGCCTGAACATTCTGACACATTTCTCCATTGCTTTACAAATGGTTTAGAAACCTTGCTCTAAATCAATCTCTGCCAGGCAGATTCTCCAGGAAGTTTGCAATTTCTTCCTTGTTTATTTTCTCACTCTTAGTATGGAGAAAGATGACATTTTTTACTTCCTTCGATACTTAATAACATATTATACCAAATTATTCCCATTTAACATGTTGGTATAACTTGTACCAAGAGTAACAACTATGGCATATCAAATCTCATAAAGACTAATCAAGTATCATTTGGTTGACTGAGAAAATGACTCTCGACATGGAGTAAGAACAATAACTCACTTTCTTCTGAGATTCACATATTTTTTAAGTTCTATGTTTACCTTGTCCCTGTCAAGCACATGAGACATTGTCCCTTTCTAAGGGTTGTTAAAGAAACTCCATATTACAAATTTAACATTTACTACCACAACATTTACTTACCAAGTGTAAGAAATGAATTTAAAAGGCAAGAGCAACTTAAAGTACTTGGGAAAGCTCATGGAAAATTTAAAAAGAGATTGTGAGTGGGATCAAGTGTCTGTCTGCAGAGTGGCATTTTATGACTGCAGTTAACACACACATACACACAGACACACACACACACACACACTCACACACACACTGCGAATTGAAGAACCAGGTTCCTTACTGAGTATGTTTTCAGGGATGATCACCAGGGCCTTAAAGAAAGATAGTTCTGGATTAAGAAATAAATAGAAGAAAATTTGCATTTCAGAAAGGAGAAAAACTATGTCTACTAAGTAAATGTTTAAGGGAATGAGGTAAAACAAGAACAAAATTAACAAGAAAAAGTTTAGAGTAACAATGAAATAATCTCTGCCAGCTTTCAGAGGCACTCTTCATAGAAACTTGATTCAGTACCATACCATATTCAATCAAGACAAGTCATTTTACAGAAAAGGGAGTGCATCATTGGTTCCATCAGTCTAGGTAGACCATACAACCAGAAACTTCCCTAACACAGTGTTAAGATTGTCTCTGAAACTATTGTTATATCTGCTTAAAGATGATGCCATTAAAGATGTGACTCTAACCAAACAAGTGAAAGATCTGTATGACAAGATCTTCAAGTCTCTGAAGAAAGAAATTGAAGAAGACCTCAGAAGATGGAAAAATCTGCCATGCTCATGGATTGGCAAGATTAATATAGTAAAAATGACCATCTTGCCAAAAGCAATATACAGATTCAATGCAATCCCCATCAAAATCCCAACTCAATTCTTCATAGAGTTAGAAAGAGCAATTCAAAAATTCATCTGGAATAACAGAAAACCCAGAATACCTAAAACTATTCTCAAGAGCAAAAGAACTTCTGGGGGAATCAGTATCCTGGACCTCAAGCTGTAGTACAGAGCAATAGTGTTAAAAACCGCATGGTATTGGTACAGTGACAGGCATGTAGATCAATAGAACAGAATTGAAGACCCAGAAATGAATCCACACTCCTATGGTCACTTGATCTTTGACAAAGAAGCTAAAACCATCCAGTGGAAAAAAGATAGCCTTTTCAACAAATGGTGCTGGCTCAGCTGGAGGTCAACATGCAGAAGAATGCAAATTGACCCATCCTTATCTCCTTGCACTAAGCTCAGTTCTAAGTGGATCAAAGATCTCCACATAAAACCAGACACACTGAAACTAATAGAAGGGAAACTAGGGAAGAACCTTGAACATATGGGCACAGGGGAGAATTTCCTGAATAGAACTCCAATAGCTTATGCTCTAAGATCAAGAATTGACAAATGGGACCTCATTAAATTACAAAGCTTTTGCAAGGCAAAAGACACTGTCAAAAAGACAAAGCAGCAACCAACTAACTGGGAAATGATCTTTACCAACCCTACATCCGACAGAGGGCTAATATCCAATATATACAAAGAACTCAAGAAGTTAAACTCCAGAGAGTCAAGTAACCCTATTAAAAAATGGGGTACAGAGCTAAACAAAGAGTTCTCACCTGAAGAATATCTAATGGCTGAGAAGCACCTAAAGAGATGTTCATCATCCTTAGTCATTAGGGAATTGCAAATCAAAACAACCCTGAGATTCCATCTCACACCAGTCAGAATGGCTAAGATCAAAAACACAGGAGACAGCAGCTGTTGGCGAGGATGTGGAGAAAGAGGATCACTCCTCCACTGCTGGTGGGATTGCAAGCTGGTACAACCACTCTGGAAAGCAGTCTGGCAGTTCCTCAGAAAACTGGGCATGACACTCCCGGAGGATCAGACTATACCACTCCTGGGCATATACCCAGAGGCTTTACCTGCATGCAATAAGGACACATGCTCCACTATATTCATAGCAGCCTTATTTATAATAGCCAGAAGCTGGAAAGAACCCAGATGTTCCTCAACGGAGGAATGGATTCAGAAGATGTGGTATATTTACACAATGGAATACTACTCTGCAATTAAAAGCAATGAATTCACGAAATTCCTAGGCAAATGGTCAGAACTTGAAAATATCAACCTTAGTGAGGTAACCCAATCACAAAAGAACACACATGGTATGCAGTCACTGATAAGGGGATATTAACCCAGAATCTCGGAATACCCTAGACACAATTCGCATATCAATAGATTTCCAAGAAGTTGGAAGGAGAGACCCCTGGTCCTGGAAAGACTGGATGTAGGGGAATGCCAAGACAGAGAAGCTAGAGGGGTTTGAATGTGGAAAAGAGGGAGTGAAGGGGGCTTATGGGACTTTCAGGGAGGGAGGAAATGGGAAAGGGGAAATGATTTTGAATGTAAATTAAAAAAACTTAGAAAATAAAATAAAATTAAAAAAATAAAGATGTGGGATGTATTTGCCATATTATAACAGGTAAAACAGAAAATGTGTCTCTTTCTCCTACCTAAAGATTCTCCTTCCCAAATATTCATAAAAGCAACTGCTAGCCTCTGTGAATATAACTTTATACTCTGTTATAACAAATGCTTCTCCAAAGTTCTATTAACTAAAGGCAAAAAGATTTCTACAAAACATCACAGTTGAACTATTACTTCTGCATTTGGACTTTTGTCCAAAGACCAGCAAGCAAATGAACAAATAAACAGTAATGAATTATATCAATATATTACATTCCTCTCACCACAGAAGGAATAAGAGAGAATTTATGCTTAGCCAAATATATGTAAGCATGGCAAGAGAATATGACTTTGGATCATCCTGCATTATATCCTATTTCTGGTATGTTTAATAGTCACTAAATGAAATGAAGTCATAAATCAAAATGTTTAGCAAATATATTGATGAGAGGATCAGGTAGTCCTTAAAGTGAAAAGTTAAAGCAGAGTCCTGTCATAGGTTTTAATTACTTGGTGGCACTCTTAACTTTGGGATTGGTGAAATTTTGTGGTCTGATAAGATTTTACCTGTGAGAGCCCAGAAACAAATATAGGCAATTAACAGTTATTGGGAGAAGAGCATAGCCCAAGACAGTTTTGATTCAGAATATACATTACAATTCTACACAAGCCAACCAATCTAAAGAATCAGCAATTTAAATGAAACTTCTTCAAGGAACTTAAGGGCATACACAGTGAGAATGTTAGTGCAACATTATTTTTAGGAGATAGAACTCTGCCACCTGAGAAGGAAAGAGTTATGTGGAAACTTAATATAAGTTTTGAAGTTGGCTCATATTGCTATGCTGAGTGACAGCTACTAAAGCATCATTCCTACTGTGCCAATAATATGTCTCCCACTGAATTACAGATTTTTGAACAATAAAAGCCTATACTTAGTCATTGCACAAGTGACATAGACCAATGAAAAGGCTAAGTGAGACTGAAAGGAAGACCGTTCTGATGACTACAGTTCTACTATCAAATATGGCTTTAGAACCAACTTGGGAAGACTTGAGTGAGAGACAGTTAACCTTCTATTACATCTTTAAAAGTGATAAAGTAACAGTTGACCTCAGGAAAAAGTTATTTGAATATTGGTTTGAGTTGATCCAGAAATCAAGGGCTTTTGATTTGGCAAGGGATACACTGAGCCAGAGGATCATCTATCCCCATCCATATCCCCAGAACTCCTACCATTAATGTACATAGTGGGGTTTTCAATTGCCATCATTGCCTTTCTCCCAAAAGGCCTTATAGGACATCATCTGCTCGTGCAGGAACATACAAAATGGACAGTAAGTACATAAGAATCACTTCTGAAATCTATTGCCACACTGCTACTCTAAGAAGTAAGATAAAATTAGTACAGACTTTCACATCTTATGTGGCCTATGGTCTACAATGTCTGAAAGAGTTCTTTTTGTCTGCAAAGGTAATTTGTTTAATATAAAGCACCTTTTAGTGGCCCATTAACTTTCTTTCTTTCTTTCTTTCTTTCTTTCTTTCTTTCTTTCTTTCTTTCTTTCTTTCTTTCTTTCTTTCTTCTCTCTCTTTTGATAATATCATTTTGCTTATACGGTTTGACTGTGTGTTATAATGTGAGAATATAACTTAAATAGAAAAACTTTTGATAATTGAAATCCTGTGGAAACTAGGAAATCCTAAATTAAAGCAAGCCTTGGAACTGTACTGGTTTGATTCAACACCTGATTGAAATATATCTTTTTGTAATGCCTTTCCCAGTCTTTGTTTTATAATCAATGTATTTTTTAGAATATAACACAATTTAGAATTTGTAATGGAAATGTTTTTTATAATGTATTGGCTGGAAGATCCAACACTTTATTTAGCAAAATTTATTTAGTTTCCTCATTTTGCAAGATTGTAAATTCTTATTTTACAGAGTGCCGATCAGCACTGAGTACATAAAGGACTTAAAACAATGACCTCAGAGTTTGAAATAAAGACTATCTTACTGTTTTCATTTACTTAATGACATGTATTTTAATTTGATAAATAGGAATCAAAGGAATAAGTTTTACTCATACTAGAAAAATATTTATTGTGAATGTATGACTTTATCATAGTCATGTGAATAAAATTAATTAATGTCAGGATATATTTTCTAAAAAATGTGCATGTGAGTTTATATGGCAATGTTATTCACACTAACACAAAATTGAAATTGCTCAAAATATCAATAATAGCAGATAGATTGGTTAATTAATGAAATATTATGCTTTGATAAAAATTAATAACTTTTATCAATAGTTAATGGATAATTTAAAATGGTTTGTTATAGACTGTCCATATTGTTTTTGGTGTTCCATTTTGAAAAAGCACAAAAATAGGTTAAGTAATGTATACTATTAGCAGGGAGAATAGTCAGTAGTGTGGAGCAGAGAGAACTAGAAAAGAAGCACAGTGGGGACTTTTAGAATACTTGCAGTGTTGTCATTAAAATTCCAAGAATTGTTTGCCAGAAAATTTTGTTTAATTTGTGAAAATCCAACAGACTTTAAACTTGTAAGCACTTGTTTGTAGGCATGATCAAAAGTTAATGAAGGCTAAATGAAACAAAAGCCAGAAATATTTTTTCTAGAAGATATCTAGACCAAACAGGTTTCTCAAACAATAGATGTTGTTATTGAATACATCAAAATAATCCATTTGACAGTAACCATGATTTCGGCTTAAACACTTATTACTGACAGGTAATTGATTTCTATTGTAGCATCATTGCACATGTAGCTCTGTGGTGTTTAAAACTCCCAAATCCATATAATGTACATCAGAACACTTTCTTCACTCAATTAAAATTCACAACAGGTTTGACAACCTCTGATTCAAAAATTAAATGAATTCTTCAAATTAATTTCCATGCTATTACTTTGAAATATTTTTAAATTGGCCTTCAACTTCTTGATTTTGTTACATAAATCATAACAGACATTCAACATTTCTTAGATACTCTTTTCTTATTGTAATCCCTTTTCTTATGTAATTCTTTTTGTAACTCAGGAAAAACTGTAAACTTTGTATCTCAACATCAGATTGCAAACTGTGTTGTTTAATATTTTTCCATATTAGAGATTTGAATGATAGAACTTGTTAAGAAAGGGTGATGGTGTTGAAAAGAAAATGATTGCTCTTTTGATCTACATTGGTAAAAATGTCAATTAACGTTTTCAATTATGCTGGAATAAAGCAATAAAAATACATTTATTTTTATTTTTGCATGTATGAGGATTTGTCTTTACACATATTTGACATGCCCTGTCTACCTGCAGAGGACAGAAGAGAGAAATAGATTCTCTGGAATATGAATTACAGACAGTAGTGACCCACAATGTACTGGGAATTTGAACTGGGTCTTCTGGAAGTGCTCTTAGACACTTTAACATCTCTCTATCCCACATAAGGTACTTTTTCATGCTTATAAATATATTGTGATATCAGTTCTTTCATCATATATATATACATATATATATATGGAGAATATAAATATAAAATGCATAAGTATATGTATGTATATATCTTATATATCTATAAGGAGAAAGATAGAGAAACTACTGTCTAATAATCAAATAACAAGAATAATATCTCAAAAATGTAATAGTCTATATTTAAGGAGCTCATAAAACATTCAAAGGTGTTGTGTACAAAAAAACAAAAAAGAGATTTACTTAGTATATAACTTCTGTGTTGAAGGCATAGATCAGGCAACTCTGTACAATTCATCTCTTGTGACATTCTTCTATCAATATCACAATATGGCAGATCATATCATAGAGAAAGAATGTTCAGAAGAAATCATTTGGTAGTTCCTTCAAGTCACCATCTGCACCTGGAGGCTAAGGTTGTTCCACAGCCTTCTGTAAACAGGTCCCACCAGGAGATCACTGTTCTCCCTGGAGTGCTCTCACTCCCAGGCTCAGAGGTGAGAGAGCCCCCTTTTCTCTAAAAATTCTCCAAATAGGGACCGGCCAGGAGCATACAGGGCACAGGAACAGTGGAACAGTTGCACAGGATCCTTCCAATCACCATCTGCACCTGGAGCTAAGGCTGATCCATAGCACTCTGAGCACTGGTTCTTCCAGGAGAGAGCTGGTCTCCAAGGAGTGCTGACACAGGCTTACAGGTCCACAGGAGAACAAACTCCAATCAGAGACAGCAAGACTAACTAACACCAGAGATAACCAGATGGTGAAAGGCAACACAAGGATATAAGCAACAGAAACCAAGGCTACATGGCATCATCAGAACTCAGTGCTCCCACCACAGCAAGTCCTGTATACCACAAGACACTGGAAAAACAAGATTTGGATTTAAAATCACATCTGTTGATGTTGATAGAGGATTTTAAGAAGGACATAAATAATTCTCTTACAGGTAAACAGGTAGAAGCTCTTAAGGAAGAAACACGAAAATCCCTTAATTACAGAAAGCACAACCAAACAGGTGAAGGAATTGAACAAAACCTTCCAGGATCTAAAAGTGGAAGTTGAAATAGTAAAGAAATTACAAAGGGAGACAACTCTGGAGATAGAAAAATGAGAAAAGAGATCAAGAATAATAGATGCAAGAATCACCAACAAAATACAAAAGATAGAAAAGAGAATCCCAGGTGCAGAACATAACATAGAAGACATTAACACAACAGTCAAAGAAAATGCAAAATGCAAAAAGGTCCTAACACAAAACATTCAGGAAATCCAGGACAAAATGAGAAGACCAAACCTAAGGATTATAGGTACAGAAGGGAGTGAACATTCCCAACTTAAAGGACCAGTAAATATCTTCAACAAAATTATAGAAGAAAACTTTCCTAACCTAAAGAAAGAGATCCCCATGAACATACAAGAAGCCTACAGAACAGCAAGTAGATTGAACAAGAAAAGAAATTTCTCCTGCCATATAACAATCAAAACACCAAATGCACAAAAGAAAGAAAGAACATTAACTCACTAAGGCAAAAATGTCAAGTAACATATAAGTCACACCTATCAGAATTATATCAGACTTCTTGCCAGAGAATATAAAAGCCAGAAGATCCTAGGCAGTCATCATCAGACCCTAAGAGCACACAAATACCATCCCAGGCTACTATACCCAGCAAAATTCTCAATTACCATACATGTAGAAACCAAGATACTCCATGACAAAAACAAATTAACACAATATTTTTCCACAAATCCAGTTCTTCAAAGGATAATAAATGGAAAACTCCAACACAAGAAGGGAAACTATGCACTAGAAAAAGCAAGACAATAATCTTTTAAAAAACCAAAAAGGAGAGAGCCTTATAAACATAATTCTACCTCTAAAAACAAACATAATAGGAAGCAACTATCACTTTTCCTTAATATCTCTTAATTTCAATGGACTTAATTCCCCAATAAAAAAACATAGACTAACAGACAAGATGCATAAACAGGATCCAACATTTTGTTGCATACTGAAAACCCACCTCAGTGAAAATGACAGACACTACCTCAGAGTAAAAGGCTGGAAAACAATTTTCCAAGGAAAGGATCCCAAGAAACAAGTTGGAGTAGCCATTCTGATATCAAATAAAATCAAATTTCAGCTGAAAGTTATCAAAAAATATAATGGACACTTCATAAACATCAAAGTAAGAATCTACCAAGAAGAACTCTTAATTTGGAACATCTATGCTCCCATTGAAAGGGCACCCACATTCATAAAAGAAATTTTACTAAAGGTCAAAGCACACATTGCAGCTCACACAATTATATTGGGAGACTTCAACACCACACTCTCATCAATGAATGATCATGGAAACAGAAGCTAAAGAGAGACACAGTGAAACTAACAGAAGTTATGGACTAAATGGATTTAACAGATATCTATAGAATATTTTATCCTAAAACAAAAAAAATATCTTCTTCTAAGCACCTCATGATACCTTCTCCACAACTGACCTTATAATCAGTCACAAAACAGGCTTCAACATACACAAGAAGATTGAAATAATCCCATGCATCCAATCTTATCACCACCAACTAAGACTGTTCTTCAATAACAACAAAAACAACAGAAAGCCCACATACACGTGGAAGCTGAACAACAGTCTACTCAATGATAATTTGGTCAAGGAAGAAATAAAGAAACAAATTAAAGACTTTTTAGAATTAAATAAAAAATGAAGACACGATATACTCAAACTTAGGGGACACAAAGAAAGCAGTGCTAAGAGGAAAACCCAAAGCTCTGAGTGCCTCTGCAAAATAACTGGAGAGAGCATACACTAGCAGCTTGACAGCACATCTGAAAGCTCTAGAACAAAAAGAAGCAAATATACCCAAGAGGGGTAGATAGCAGGAAATAATCAAACTCAGGACTGAAATCAACCAAGTAAAAACAAAAAGAACTATACAAAGAATCAACAAAACCAGCAGCTGGTTCTTTGAGAAAATCAACAAGATAGATAAACGCTTAGCCAAACTAAACAGAGAGCACAGAGACAGTATCCAAATTAGCAAAATCAGAAATGAAAAGGGAGACATAACAACACAAACCAAAAAAAACCAAGAATTCATCAGATCCTACTCCAAAAGCCTGTACTCAACAAACTGGAAATTCTAGATGAAATGGACAATTTTCTAGATAGGTACCAGGTACCAAAGCTAAATCAGGATCAGATAAATGATCTAAACAGTCTCATATCCCTAAAGTAATGGTAACAGTCATTAATAGTCTCCCAACCAAAAAAAAAAAAAAAAAAAAAAGCCCAGAACCAGATAGGTTTAGTGCAGAGCTATATCAGACCTTCAAAGAAGACCTAATACCAATACTTTTCAAACTATTCCACAAAATAGAAACAGAAGGAACACTACCCAATTCATTCTATGAAGCCACAATTACTCTGATACCTAAACCATACAAGGAACCAACAAAGAAAGAGAACTTCAGACCAATTTCCCTTATGAATATCAATGCAAAAAATACTCAATAAAATCCTCACAAATCAAATTCAAGAACACATCACAATGATCATCCATCATGATCAAGCAGGCTTCATTCCAGGGATGCAGTATATGGAAATCTATCAACCGAAAACATTACATAAACAAAGTAAAAGATTAAAAAAGAAACCACCTGATCATTTCATTAGATGCTGAAAAAGCTTTTAACAAAATCCAAACCAAACTTCATTATAAAAGTCTTGCATAGATCAGGAATTCAAGGCCCATACCTAAACTTAGTAAAAGCAATATACAGTTAACCAGTAGCCAACTTCAAACTAAAAGAAGAGAAACTTGAAACAATCCTACTAAAATCAGGGACTAGAAAGGGCTAGCTACTCTCTCCGTACCTATTCAATACATGACTCAAAGTCCTAGCCAGAACTATTAGACAACAAAAGGAGGTCAAAGGGATACAAATTGGGAAGGAAGAAGTCAAAATATCACTATTCCCAGATGATATGATAGTATACTTAAGTGATCTCAAAAACACCACCAAGGAACACCTAAACCTGATAAACAACTTCAGTAAAGTGGCTGGATATAAAATTAACTCAAAAAATCAGTGACCTTCCTCTACTCAAAGGATAAACAGGCTGAGAAAGAAATTAGGGCACAACACCCTTCACAGTAGTCACAAATAATGCAAAATATCTCGGTGTGATTATGCAAGTGAAAGAGTTTTATGATAAGAACTTCAAGTCTCTGAAGAAAGAAATCATCAGAAGACAGAAAGATCTCCCATGATCATGAATTGGCAGGATTAATATAATAAAAATGGCCATCATTCATAAGCAATCAACAGCTTCAATGCAATCCCCATCAAAATTCCAACTCAATTCTTCATAGAAGAACAATTTGCAAATTCATCTAGAACAACAAAAAACCCAGAATTGCTAAAACTATTCTCAACAATAAAAGAACTTCTGGGGAAATCAGCATCCCCAACCTCAAGCTGTACTACAGAGCAATAGTGAAAAAAACTGCAAGGTATTCATACAGTGACAGGTAGGTATATCAATGGAATAGAACTGAAGATCCAGAAATGAACCCATACACCTATGCTCACTTGATCTTTGAAAAAGGAGCTAAAACCATCCAGTGAAAAAAAGGCAGCCTTTTCAACAAATGGTGCTGGTTTACCTGGCAGTTATCATGTAGAAGAATGCAAGTCAATTCATTCTTAACTCCTTGTAGAAAACTCAAGCCCAAGTAGATCAAAGACCACATAAAACCAGAAACACTGAAACTAATAGAAAAGAAAAAGGGAAGTTTTGGCACATGGACAAAGGAAAGATTTTCCTGAACAGAACACCAATAGCTTATGCTCTAAGACCAAGAATTGATAAATGGGACCTACTATAATTGCTAAGCTTCTGTTAGGCAAAGGACACTGTCAATAGGACAAAACGCCAACCAACCGATTGGGAAAAGATATTTACCAACCCTACAACAGATACTGGGCTAGTATCCAATATATACAAAGAACTCAAGAAGTTAGACTCCAGAGAACAAATAACCCTTTTAAAAAATGGGGCACAGAGCTAAACAAAGAATTCTCAACTAAGGAATACAAAATGGCTGAAAAGAACCTAAAGAAATGGTCAGTATCCTTAATCATCAGGGAAATGAAAATCAAACAACTCTGAGATTCTACCTCACACCAGTCAGAATCACTAAAATGAAAACCCAGGTGACAACAGATGCTGGCAAGGATGTGGAGAAAGAGGAACACTCCTCCATTTCTGGTGGGATGGCAAGTTGGTAAAACCACTCTGGAAATCAGTTTGGTGGTTCCTCAGAAAATTGGACATAGTACTACCTGAGGACCCAGAAATACCACTCCTGAGCATATACCCAGATGATGCTCCAACATGTAATAAGAACATATGATCTACTATGGTCATAGTAGCCTTATTTATAATAGCCATAAGCTGGAAATAACCCAGATGTCCCGCAACAGAGGAATGGATATAGAAAATGTGGTGCATTTATACAATGCAGTATTACTCATCTATTAAAAACAATGAATTTATGCAATTGTTAGGCAAATTGATAGAACTAGAAAATAGCATCCTGAGTGAGGTAACGCAGTCACAAAAGAACACACATGGTATGCACTCACTGATAAGTGGATATTAGCCCAGAAGCTCAGAATACCAAGATACAATTCATAGACACATGAAGCTCAAGAAGAATGAAGACCAAAGTGTGGGTACTTAGGTCCTTATTAGAATGGGGAAGGAAAAGGTCCATGGGAGGAGATACAGAGACAGAATTTGGATCAGACTGAAGGAAAGACCATCCAGAGAATGCCCCCATGTGGGGATCTATTCCATATATATTTATCAATCCCAGACACTATTGTGGATACAAACAAGTGCTTGCTGACAGGAGCCTGATATAGCTATCTCCTGAGAGGCTCTGCCAGTGCCTGACAAATACAGAGGTGGATACTCTCAGCCAATCATTGTACTGAACACAGGGTCCCCAATGGAGGAGCTAGAGAAAGGACCCAAGGAACTGAAGGATTTTGCATTCCCATAGGAGGAACAACAATATGAGTCAACCAATACCCCCAGTGCTCCCAGGGACTAAACCAACAACTGAAGAGTAAACATGGAGGATCCAAGGCTCCACCTGCATATGAAGCATAGGATGGGCTTGTTGATCATTAATTGGAGGAGAGGCCCTTGGTCCTGTGAAGGCTCGATGCCCCAGTGTAGGAGAATGCCAGGACTAGGAAGGGGAACTGGGTGGGTTGGTGAGCAGGGGAACTGGGGAGGGGAGGAGGTTTTCGGAGGAAACCAGAAAAGGGGATAAAATTTGAAATGTTATTATATAAAATATCTAATAAAAAAAGAAAAAAAGAAATCATTTGTATCAACATGGGCAACCACAAGTTCAGGGGTCATCTTTTCTGAAGGTGGCACTTTCATTGTTTGATTACCTTCTATTACACTCAGTGCCCTAAAGTTTCACCATTCAACACCATCACACTGAGATCATAGATCTTTAAAGGACATATGAGATTAAATATAACAGTACTCATTATCTTGTAGAACAGATGGAAAATATAATATAAAGCTTGCCTTCAAATCTCTCCCTAAACTAGACAGGGTTTCTAGGTGAGAATTATTACACATATCTTACACATGTGTACACAGTAAGTATATGATTACTTTATTTTTGTTTATTGGATATTTTGTCTTTTGCCTTAAACATCAACTCGAACAACATTTTACTTTCATAACCAGAATTTTTTCACATATGGTTTTCTTTACTTTAAATGGCTGAATGTGATTTGTCCCATTAGTTTTATAAAACTTTATGGTCTCCTTGATATTGTATGTAATGTTCCAGGCACTGAAATAAGATCAAGCAGGGAGAAACAAAAAACATTTTTCCAAACTTGACCCATTGTACAGAGGCTCTTGAAGGGATGAATAAATGTCTGGTTGCAGAGTTCAGGACTAGTGGACTTATGGGAACAGATTTGGAGACCTTTCTCTAACATGATAATCTGGCTAGAAGAGGGCTTTTCTTGCATGTGGTAATCACTGTAAAAGAGAAGTGCATAAGGCAAGCTTTACATGCCATCTGCATCCTGTTTTGCTTTGGATTCAGCCAGCAATCCTGCACACTCGGAGTTCAGTGTTCATCAATGTACACCTGTGCATCAATGTGTTGCACAGATGGTGCACCTACTGTGCTACTGGGAAGCACAAACCACATGGAGAAGCCAGGAGTTAATGTTTCCATCAGCAATTTCAGTTCAAGTCTGAGATCAACTGTCCTAAGTACTTAGCAGTTACCTAAGTAAACACACTTTCAGATTGTTCAAGCACCCAGACCTTATACTAAAGAGGAACTCTCCCCACAGAGACCCATGCCAGATCCCTGAGGGGGAAAAAACTGAGAATGCTGACTTAAATGGTTCTATTGTAAAACCAAGGTACTGTGTATGGGGTAATTATTTTGTATTTTCATAATTACTGTGGTAATTATGTGAGACAAACTCTAAAGTAAAACTCACAAATACCTCTTGGAAAAGCTTATAGGTCACTAAAGCAAGTGACAAAACACTCACACCTGCAGGGAATAAAGTAGAGCATAAAATTCATAATACATATAATTTAAAATTTGAAATTATAAGGTACAATAGCCAAGGTATTCAGGTGTTCAGATTGAGAGAGGGAGCATCCACAGGGTGGCAGGAAGAGATACTTCATTGAAAATGTTATATTTGAGATGTACTTTGAAACCTTAGTTTCCAGGGAAATTGTGTACTTTTTTATTAGTTGGTTTTGGTTTTGAAGCAAAACTATACTGGAACATCAATGCCATGTCTTTAGAAAAAATGCCAGGGCAGGCAATGGCCAGTTGCTGCAGAAGAGGTAAGGAGTCAGAGATGGAGTAGTGAGTCAGGCAAGGGTATTGGGGGCATCTTAAATCCTCAGTAACTGGCAGTCAGAATGAGATATATATATATATCATAGTAGGCAAGAATAGGTTCATGTTGTTCCAAAACATAAATCATATAATTTTTGTCCCCAGACATGTGTGTTAACTTCCTCTTGGTTATCAGTTTAGTCACCATTGGTAAACCATGTCAGAGCAAAATTATCTTTTGCAATCATTTTCCTCCAACCACCTTATAACCCAATTTTTAAGAATCAAGAGGCATAAAGCATGGCAGCCCATTCTCACGCTGGTAGCTTTTATGGTTTCAAGGGCACTAGATAGAAAGAAACTCTTGAGCCAGCCTGAGCAGATCATCATATCCCAAGCAATGTATTATTTACTTTTAATGGTCAGAGTGTTAATTGCCATTAAGCCCAGGAAAAATCTTCAAACCAAAGCTACTACAGTTATTATGCAATTTCTGCCAAAATACAATGTTATATCTTTGTAGAATGTATTTATATGTCTAATCTTGGTATTCTTTTGTTCCTTGGATATATGACAACATAGGCATTCTGCATAACTTAACGTTTTAAGAAAAAGAGGTGTGATAACTCATTCTTTTATTAATTTTCCACATCATTTTTGTCTATCATTATAAGCCCCTATGTAGGGCAGAGATATCACCAGCCAGTTTAATTTGGTTGCTGCATCTTTTTCTCGAGGGCCATACCATATGTAGCCCTAAATTTATATGCTACATAATCACCTGAGCATATAGATCGAAGAGGCTTTTAATTTACTCTGCTGCCAACTCCTCTAGTTCACTCAATCTTGTTTACCTTTTCATGTTTACTTTGTTAGTATTCCTTACTTATTTCTGAGTAAATACAGGGACAGAAGTTCCAATAGTATCTTGGAATCAGAGCCTTATAAGGAAATCTTTGGAGTTTTTTATTAGAGTCACAATGTCCAGGACATGAGAAATACTTTCAAGTAGTGCCAGATAAGGTTATCTCCTTAAAAGCCAGAGTGGAATGGTAGTATGCCCAGTACTTTCCTGGGAAGCTCAGAGACAGTACTCTGGGGCAAAGGCATAAATGATTCATAAGAAATATCCCATCAATCTAATATTTCCCAAGGTGTATATATATTAAAATCCCCCCAAGCATGCAGTATGTGGAAACCAAGACCAAAATTGGAAGACTACATGACAGTATTTCCATCATGCATCTCAGCTTTGCTGGATATTTGTCAGGCAGCTCTGCTGACGTTCTGACTTTCACTATTCCCATTAGATTTGACTGTACAAGAGGAGACTTTTTCTCTATCCCTTTATGTTCTCAGCTGAGACCTCTATATAAAAGACAAATTAACAACAGAAAAACACACAATTTCCTGATATTAATTTTATATGATGTGGAAGGCATTATGAACAATTGAACCATAAAAGATGGCACTTCTTGGTGTTGTGTGCTGTGTTTGATGAAGAGGGAGATGGCAATGGGGGAATTTGGTAGAACACAGGGTCAAAATAGGAGCAATAAATGGGAGACCAAGCAAGGCTAGCTCACTCCCAGTCTATTGCTCACTTCTATCTTCAAGAGCAGTTTTTTTCTCCAAAGTGTCTCTTATAATGGAGGATATTGTGAACTAATTTGAGAAAGGATTAGAGAGTTATTTCTGTAGTAGCTGTTTCTGAAAAGAACCAATGCACCGTTTTGCTATGTTTGGGAGGATAGTTAATTCTAAAACCTTCAAAGCCATAACTTAAGTCTGATAAATACAATTTGTCTTCTCTTTTGCTTTGTCAATACTCTGCCCATATACATACTCTAAATGTATTCAGAAAGAGAATCTCTAGAGGTGTGTTTTAGGCTAAAAGATGTAGTACGTAATAAATTTAATAACATGCCCTCACTTCGCACATTCACCAGAGCTTAGAGGACTCCCGAGACTCCAAATGTACTTGGGCATTTGGGTTAGAGTCCTGTTGGAACAATTAATTGCTCATTATGTGTTTACCACAAACATGAAGACCACTTAACTAATGCTGCAGTCAGACCTTGGAGATTTAATGTTCCCTTCATAGGAAGTCATGTTTAAGCCTGCATATATGAAGTGCCTACCTACCCTAACCTATGGTACACAAGGAAAGTAGCGCTAAGAGGAACACTCATAGCACTGAGTGCCTCCAAAAAGAAACTAGAGAGAGCATACACTAGCAGCTTAACAGCACAGCTGAAAGTCCTGGAACAAAAAGAAGCAAATACAACCAAGAGAGGTAGAAGGCAGGAAATCATCAAACTCAGGGCTGAAATCAATCAAATAGAAACAAACAGAACCATACAAAGAATCAACAAAACTAGGAGTTGGTTCTTTGAGAAAATCAACAAGATAGATAAAACCTTAGCCAGACTAACCAGAGGACATAGAGATAGTAACCAAATTAACAAAATCAGAAATGAAAAGGGAGAGATAACAACAGAAACTGAGGAAATTCAAAAAATCATCAGATCCTACTACAAAAGCCTATATTCAACACAACCGAAAAATCTGGACTAAATGGACAATTTCCTAGACAGATACCAAATACCAAAATTAAATCAGGATCAAATATATCATATAAACAGTCCCATAAGCCCTAAAGAAATAGAAGTAGTCATTGGAAGTCTTCCAACCAAAAAAAGCACAAGACCAGATGGTTTTAATTCAGAATTGTATCAGACCTTCAAAGAAGACATAACCCCAATACTCTTCAAACTATTCCACAAAATAGAAAGAGAAGCAACCCTACCCAACTCATTCTATGAAGCCACAATCTTGCTGATACCAAAATCACACAAAGATCCAACAAAGAAAGAGAATTTCAGACCAATTTCTCTTATGAATATCGATACAAAATATTCAATAAAATTCTTGCCAACTGGATCCAAGAACACATCAAAACAATCATTCACCATGATCAAGTAAGCTTCATCCCAGGGATGCAGGAATGTTTCAATATAAGGAAATCCATCAATGTAATCCACTACATAAACAATCACAAAGAAAAAAACCACATGGTGATTTCATTAGATGCTGAAAAAACATTTGACAAAATTCAGCAACCTGTCATGCTAAAAATCTTGGAAAGATCAGGAATTCAAGGCCCATATCTCAACACAGTAAAAGCAATTTATAGCAAACCCATAGACAACATCAAACTAAATGGAGAGAAACTAGAAGCAAACCCACTGAAATCATGGACTAGACAGGGCTGCCCTCTCTCTCCATATCTTTTCTATATAGTACTTGAATGTCTAGCTAGAGCAATTAGACAACATAAGGAGGTCAAAGGGATACAAATTGGAAAGGAAGAAGTCAAACTATCACTATTTGCAGACGATATGATAGTATACTTAAGTGACCCTAAGAACTCTACCAGAGGACTCCTACAACTTCAGCAAAGTGGTTGGATATAAAATCAACTCAAGCAAATCAGTAGCTTTCCTATACTCAAAGGATAAGCAGGCTTAGAAGGAAATTAGGGAAATGACACCCTTCAGAATAGCTACAAAAAATATAAAGTATCTTGGTGTGACTCTAACCAAACAAGTGAAAGATCTGTATGACAAGAACTTCAAGTCTCTGAAGAAGGAAATCGAAGAAGACCTTAGAAGATGGAAAGATCTTCCATGCTCATGGATTGGCAGGATTTTATAGCAAAAATGGCCATTTTGCCAAAAGCATTATTCGAATTCAATGCAATCCCCGTCAAAATGCCAACTCAATTCTTCAAAGAGTTAGAAAGAGCAATTTTAGTTTTTAGCTCAGCACCCAGGGTTTCTTGATATTTTTGATCTTCCTGTACAGTTGCCATCCCCATTGGTTCCTTCACTCCTTGCCTTAAATCTTCTAAAGAGGTGACTGGTCCAACTTGGAATCCATATCATGGGTGTGCAATAATCCCTGACACTATTACTGATACTATGTTGTGCTTGAAGACAGAAGCCTAGCACGGATGTCCTTTGAAAGACTCAACCCAGCAGCTGGCTAAGACACATGCAAATACCAACAACCAAGCTTGGGATAGACATTGGGGATATATGACTTTTGTATCTTATTTCCTTTGTTGACTCCAACCAGCTCTTTTAACATTGTTGAAATATGGATCTAACATGAGCCTATCTTAACAACTCCTTGACAACTTAAAAGCTGTATTGGCTTAAATCCATAAAAACACATTAGTTTCTCTTTCACTGATATATCCCAAACCCCATCTTTAGTGTCTCCCACCTAGGGATGTTTGTATTTTCCTGGTTTCTGTACTTAGTCCAGTAATAAACTCAAAGCTGACCATCTGGAACAAAGAATCACAAATGAAAGAGAGCAATGGATTTCTTTCTGGGTCTGGATTACCTCACTCAATACAAATTTTCTAAGTCTACCCATTTACATCAAATTTCATGATTTCAATTTTCTTTATAGTGAAATGTATTCCATAGTGCATATGTATCCCATTCCCATTGTCAATTTACCAGTAGAAGGAGATTTAGGCTGTAAACTTTTTCTATGCTGTGGGTGGAGTTGAGTCCACACACAAATCCTTGGGGGCCACTGACCAAATAACTTTGTATACTCAATGAAGTTCAGGCCAATAGGAGAAACTGGTTCAATAGCAGAAAAAAGGGGGAAGGGCTATACAGTTACTAGGGATGGTAACTAAGATTTCATTCTACCTCCAGATATACTCACACTTGAATTACATTCACACACACGTGCATTTCCAGAGCTGCATGCGCACATATAAGCATGGCGTGGGGTGAATTTACTCAACCACTGAAGCTCAAAAGACAGTTAAAAATCATTAGTTTAGGCAAATAGAAATCTCTGATATTATACTTGTACCTGTTTTAGAAGAATGTCAGGCATAAAATTGTGTTAAAAGATATAGAGATTTGCTGGAATCACTTTGCAGAGAGGTTTAAGTTTTAACTCTGCTTGGGTGTGCAGGAGAATCCTAATGGTCTAAACAGCATCGTCAAAGGCACCCTGATTCTCTGCATGAAGTCTCTTGCTGAATTCAATGAAGGCATGCATTTGACGTCTACTTTGTATATTATCCAGTAATGAACACACTGGAAGCTAGGCAAGGTGTTTTGCACCTGTGACCCCCCAATACTCAGAATGTTGAGGCAGGAGGACAATGAGAATTTCCTGGCCTGTTCAGTTCCAAAGCAAGGTATCATCTCAGAAATCAAAACCAAACATTTCCTGCAAAGTCACCCTAAAAACCTGATGACCCTGAAAAATGTAAAAAGAAATAGAAAGAAGGCAGACAGGAAAGAAAGGAGGAAGAGAGGGAGAGAGAAAAGAAGAAGGGAAGAAATGACCTTGCAGGTATTAATGTTTCAAGCCATCCCTTGTGTTTCTCTTTAAAAGGACTTTAGAAAGGTGCGTTGTGGCTCTGGTTTTGTTTTGTATTCTGAACCTGTGCTTCTCTCCACTAGGCCTTAAATGAACTCACCTTGAAGACAGATGAGTCTTTTGTATAAAAGACTAGAAAATGGATTGAAACGGAAAGTTGTAAATATATTCCTAATTGTTAAAAGGCAGTTAGTTACTTTTTTATAATAATACAGAAAAGGCTCTTTTTCCGTTCTGATAAAGCCCATTTTATAATTTCAGGTACACAATAGAGCGCTATATTTTAAATGTAATTTTAATAGTATTGATAAATCCTGCATAATTATTCCATTAACCTCTGTAAACACTTTCACTTTCTCCTGCAAGTCTGTAGCTGAATGAAAATAGACTCCCAGGACCTCATTTACTTGCTATACCTGTCTCATTTTAAAAGCCAATTAATTTAGATTTTCAGCATTTTAATTACATGACTCCATTAATGCCACCAAATAATCTATAAAGAATAGCTTTCTAAAATCAAATTAATCGGAAACAAAACTTCTGCATTATCCAGAATTTCTGTATGTCAAAATACATTTTATGTAAATTTGTGACACAAACCCATATATGTATTTTTGCATTGCATAAGGATAAGTATAATAGTCTTGTGTATCAAAAGACTCCATGTTATCAGATCCGAACATTTAATGTTTGTGAATAATCAATACAGTGCTAGAAGCACACATCTTCATGCACACCCCTAATCGCATCTTCAAACACACCCCAATCCCATCTTCAAGAGGCTATGGAAGCCCACCTTGGACTAAAGAGCAAGATCTAGATTTCAGAAAACAAAGACAAGAGCAAACCCTTTCTGTGCCAGCTTCAGCCCTTAAAGAACTTAGTGCACATATTACGCTCTACTGAGACGTTCTGCTGCCTGGTCTCAGATTATATTCTGCTTCTTCCTGGGTACAGGGCATGCCATGTGAGGACAGCCACGTAGAAATGTAGATAATGGAACATGAGCAGAAGAGTGCTGTGTTCTCTCGAGTCAAACAGTGAACATGTGCCCAGGCAAACTTCCCTGATTGCTTCCCTTTCTTTTGGGTAAAATGGGCAAAGATCCCAGGATGATTTGATGTCTTCAACTTCATTCAGAAGGCTTCAGGTTAAGAGTATCTAGTTTGATGTATTATATGTGGGTAAGAAGAGAAGGTTTTGAGCACAGGTCATGAGTATGAAAGCATATTATCTGTGAGAGCAGACAGTTTCTCTAGCATGTAGAACCATGGAGATGAGAAACACACATCTACATATGAAACCAAGCACATAGTGGTTTGGATAACTTTATTCAACTTATATTCTTTTTGTGGTTTTACTATATCTCTCAAAAGTTTAGCAAATCTAACGATAAATCTAATTTCAATTCAATGAGCGAAAGGAGGAAAACCCAGTGTCTTTTCATTTGTTATGCTGCAATTTCTTTTTCTTTTTTGATATGGGTTAATTAACTTATTCTCTTTTATATCATATTCTGACTGCAACCTCACATCCCTCTTCTCCCAGCTTCTCCACTGTCCCCCTATCCATCTGCTCCATCTCCAATTCCCCTAGAAAAAGGTCGGGCCCTCCAATGATAACAACCAATCACTGAACACAACATATCAAGTTGCAATAAGACTAGGTACCAACCCTCATATCAAGACCGGCCACAGAAACCCAGAAGAAGGATAAGAGTCCCAAAATATGCTGCAATTTCTTAATCATTCTTGTTCATGTAGTCATGAACTTACATAAGAAGCAAATTCCTGTTTAAATCACTACACCATTGCATTCTCTGTTCCTCTGTACTCCATTCTTAATCATTCAACTTCAAGCAGTTTCACTTGGATTCACTTTTTATTCCAGCTTCTTCTCTTCTGTCCTTGGTTTGTCTGCCACCAATATGCAATATCATAAAACTTTTAGATGTAAAGTACTAAGCATGAGCCTTATTCTAAATATTGTATAAGCTGGGGCTATATTCATTTTAAATGTTCCTTTTTTACTCAATCAATAGGCAATATTTCAGAGACCAGTAACCTGAAATTCATTTTTACAGAGTTTTTCCCCTCCTGCCTTTCAAGCAACTGAACCGAACAAAATGATAGTCTTTCTTTTATTTTCTCAGAACTGTTAACTCAAGTATCCTCTATAAAAGTAAAAGTAATAATTTCAAAATCATTCGAATCTGGTGACATTTCTCGACATGATGTGAATATTGTAGCATGTTCTTTTCCACTGGATAGCTTTTACAAGATACACCATGTCATTGGCCTTTTATTTCACTGAGAGGCTTGGTATGTTCACAAAAGGCTGACAGCTCTCCCCTAACTAGTGAGATTTTTAAAGAGGAAGGTGACAGAATGGCTAAGCCGGGCCTCACAATGGGTCATCTTTGCAGTGTTAACATGAAAAGTCAGAAAGCAAAAGAGAGGCTGAATAGAGTCCCCGATAAAAGGGAAATAAAGACCTAAGGACCTGGCACATAACACTTATTCTATTTTTTTTTCCTGACTAAATGTAGCTGAAGTATAATGGAGAGGAACAGCTGTGAAGTCGGGAAGACCTGTTTCCCATGGTTTAGTTCTCTCGGTTTCAAGGGCTTTCCAAGAAAAAGCAGAGCAAGATCTACATGTGAAGACAGCAAAAAACTGTCTTCATCTTAACCCTCCCCCTAAGTCTCAGAAACATGGATATTTACTAAAATCTCTTTTGGGGTGAGACGCATCTGAAGCTTTATGCTTATAACCATATATTCTAGTGGGAGAAATGGACAAGGACAAAGAGTAGTGTGCTTTATATCTTAGAAAAATTATATTTTTATTTTTATTTTTTTTTATTTTCTAAGTTTTTTTATTTACATTCCAAATCATTTCCCCTTTCCCGTTTCCTCCCTCCCTGAAAGTCCCATAAGCCCCCTTCCCTCCCTCTGTTCCCCATTCAACCCTTTCTCACTTCTCTGTCCTGGCATCCCCTACATCCAGTCTTTCCAGGACCAGGGGTCTCTCCTTCCATCTTCTTGGAAATCTATTGATATGCGAATTGTGTCTAGGGTATTCCGAGATTCTGGGTCAATATCCCCTTATCAGTGACTGCATACCATGTGTGTTCTTTTGTGATTGGGTTACCTCACTAAGGATGATATTTTCAAGTTCTGACCATTTGCCTAGGAATTTCATGAATTCATTGTTTTTAATTGCAGAGTAGTATTCCATTGTGTAAATATACCACATCTTCTGAATCCATTCCTCCGTTGAGGGACTTCTGAGTTCTTTCCAGCTTCTGGCTATTATAAATAAGGCTGCTACGAACATAGTGGAGCATGTGTCCTTATTGCATGTAGGTAAAGTCTCTAGGTATATGCCCAGGAGTGGTATAGCCGGATCCTCCGGGAGTGTCATGCCCAGTTTTCTGAGGAACCACCAGACAGCTTTCCAGAGTGGTTCTACCAGCTTGCAATCCCACCAGCAGTGAGAGTGAAAAATTAAATAGCAAATAGGAAGAACATTCAGGGAAGAGGCATAAAAGGTTGAATTTGGAAATATGGTGGACTGACACTGACATGTCAGGACAATGCATATTGTGACCTTCAAATGAAGTGGAAAACCACACAGCAACACAGAGTCTTGAGGACAAATGCTCCTAAGAAAAGAAGGGTAAATGCAAGAACACAGAGGCAGGGATAAGTTGTTCCTGGGGCAGAGGAAGGCCGGGATGCAAACTCTGTGACCAGGGATGTCAAATGGGGGTCAGAACTGTGTGTAGCCTTGTAGCTCTATGTAAGTACTATGTAAGTACTTTGATGTGACCTCAGAGGGGGTCGGAGCATGCCCATGGTGTAAGTAGAGTACACCTTATGAGATAACTTTCAACAGGCTTCCTCTGGCTGCTGGGACTTAGACAGGTAGAGAAATAAGTTTACAACTGACCAGGTTATCAATGTTTACTCATCCAGGTGATTTGTTTGTGAGAGGCAGTAACATCAATAACGAGTGATTAAACTGGGTGTCTAGTAGGCAAAGCTGCCCAAATGACTGCCCTATATCCAAGAGGAACAGCTGACTTAAAGAATATTATCACTTTCCCTCCCTTTTTTTTTCATGAATTTTGAGACTGATTTGTCAAGACCAAATGATTAGTTTTTAATCTGGAGAAAGGGTTCCCAAAGAACTTTAAGTGAAGGGCCATTAACCGAATCATGCAACCAAGAATTTTCAGTGTGTACTGAACATGGAAGGGGAGTTTAGTTGTTCTCCGTGGCAAGGTTTAAATTATACAAAATCATTTGTAATTATTAAATTATAAATAATCCTCTTTGTATTTTGTAGAGCCTGAATGACAACAATTGTAGCAAGAGAGTCACACTTTGTCTGTTTAAAATTCAATTTACAAAAATTCTGCTTACACTGTCAGGTTCTTTTTTCTGGACTAAATCATTACATCTTTGATGGCAGATGGGTATTACAAATGTTATTCGTAGGTATTTTGTTAGTCATATTTGATGATATAAGGTTCCTACAATGAAAGAGCAAGTAGCCTGTTGGAGTAAAGTTTTGATATTAGTTCCTGAAAATAGCCCTAGAGATTTCTGTCTACCTGTAAGCATTGGCTCTGATAGTCAAGCCCCCAATAACTTAGAGATTACTTCTACTGTCACCAATGAAAAGGTGGTTACAATTTTCAATAATGCATAGAATCTTTCACAAAGCATAATGACATAGGGAGCTGGCTAAGTGATTAAAGTGCTTGCCGTGAAAGTGTGAGGATCAGAGTTCGGATCACAGAACCCACATAAATACAAGGTAAGCATGGTAGACACTTTGTCGAAGATTCTCAGAGCAAGCATATTGACAGAGCAGTCATAAGTGAGCTCTGGTTTACGTTTGAAAACTCTGACTCAATGAATCAAATGAAGAACATCAGATGAAGAGCCTTAACATCAACCTTGGACCTCCACATACACAGATGCATGTACTCACACACATGCACATTAACATAAGAAAACCCATAAACACATGTATGCATAGTACAGATATATACAAGTAAGAAAGAAGCAACACAGAACAATTGAAAAATTATATTTGCTCTGCCACCAATGACTAATGTATTCAGTTTACTTTCTTATACTCTCTCCTCTATAGAATAATGGCATTTAGTTGCACAAAAATATTGTAGAACCTTCTGGTGTTGTAGCAATGTGAATTATATATATACATATACATACATACATACATACATATATACATATATACACATACCCAGCCAAACAGAAACTCACAAATGACATAATCTCTCATTCCTCCATGGTTTCCTTACCTGATGGTACTGTGGGGAGATACTAGATTTCATCCCTTGGCTTGAAAGTTTTTCTCTATATTTTTTTTCTATTTTCCTCTACATTTATTTCTACTGTAATATTCATTGGATCTTTCCTTATTTCTACCTTTGATTTTAGATTTTCCTTTTTACCCTTTATTGTAACTGTCTTAGGATGAAAAGTTTAATTGGTGATTAAAGATTTCCTTCTTCTGTTTTGACAAGGTATCTATAACTCCAAATATTCCTGTGAGGACTTCTCCAAACAAAATTTCAAAACATTATGCTGAGTATTGTTGTTGCTTTCACTTGATTCTCCATCATCAAAGTACCAAAAATTTCCATGTGTCCTTGTGGGAAATAAAGTCATTAAATGAAATTTTCACTGTTTGACTTCCTATAAATAGTAATAATATATTTTAAAGGAAAGTAGCCAGAAATGATCAGAAACTTCACTCTTTTTTCTTCAGGTTCAGTGTCTTAAAAATCTAATATATCTTTTCCATTTGCAGAGATTTTCTGCAGCAACTCACAGGATGCCTAAACTCTTATACTCACAATTACAGTACATAAAATTTAAAACTGCACAACAGAAACCCAGAGTTAGAGCCTAAGCTTTCAGTTCTCTGCCAGTTCAGTCACATCTCTACTCACATTTTCTGAAGCAATAAAAGGATCATTTAAAGTCCATGCCCTGTGAGTGTAGCCCTTACACATGGCTGAACATGTGAGTGTCTCATCTTGGTCTTTAGACCTTTCAATGGCTAATTCATCTTAAATCACACTATGAGATAGACTGTCCTATATGGACCAGGCCACAAGTAAATAGAGGTACTGCTATAAGGAAGAATATTCCAGAGGTATAGAAGTCACACTGAAGGAATAGACAAGGCTAAACATGTCTTTTGGAAAGTATAACTCCAGACTGAGTCAAAACCTATGGAATTGCTTAATTCTTTTATCTGACTTTATTCTTCAAAATGCATACATGTATATAAAATATCTTTGTTATATTCATCCCACTTTCCTCCTTCCAACTTCCCCCATCATTTATCTGTAACACAGCTCCCTTTTAATCTCACATCGTCTTATATTCTTAAAAAGCCTACACATATATGAAAGTCCCAAGAATTAATTTTAAAAGATTTGAATTTCATATGGTTTTGAAAGAGAGCAAAATGAGATGTGTGGATGGTTGTCAGGGTAGGAAATGAAAATGTGAATGCAGTAGTGGCACTATAATTCCATATATAAAAGAAAACATTTTAAAATAGCCCATTGTTTCCAACTGTTGCCATCCATATGTGAATAGAAGTTGGGTTGTCCAGTGAGGCATGAGAATGGCTTTTCTCTTAAGGAAAAGTGATTATCCTTGGCAGCCATGAAATGTCAATGACTTCTCATCTGAATGCTTGATCCTCTCCTCCATCCATGATGGGAGTTTTTCCAGTCTTGTGTAGGTCATATGCACGTGGCCACATCACCTATGCGTTCATGTGCCACACAACCATGTCATGTCCTAACACTTCTTCCTGGAATCTTGCATTCTTTCCACCCAAACTTCAGAGATGCACCATGTTCCTTGGAGGAAGAAGGCTGGTATGAATATCTCATGTCAGCTAAACACTTTCACTCATTTATTATTAACACTTTAAAATTTATGAGTTTCTTTTTATTATCTTTTTTTTTTAACTTCATTTTGTCTTTCAAGATAAGTATTCTCTGTGTAGTCCTGGATGTCCTTGAATTGACTCTACAGATAAGACTGGCCTTGAGCAGATCTCCTTTGCTTCCCATTATGACTTTTGGCATTTGCAAAATACTACCCACTGCAGTAAGAAGCTTCTCTGATCAAGATTTAGAGTAGTACAAATCTATGGACACATACATAAATATATCTTAGGCAGCTGGATAACGTTACTATTTAGCAAAACAACTTCAATAAGTTCTCCCCTAGGGCTTATGACTTATCTAGTCATGGATTTTCACAATATTGTTAGTTAACCCTCAACAATATAGTATCTTATCCTGGGAAGCCATGGGAGAGATCTGAGTCTCCTGTGCAGTATATAAACATATCTCTGACAGAAACTAGGTTCTATCAATGCAGAAAATTGGCAGTATTATTCTTCAAAAAAAGACTCCACTGATTTTTTCATAAGAAATTGAAAGGATTTTCTTTTATAATACAGCTTTGAACAGATATATTAATGAAGCAAAAGAGTCTTGTAGTAAGTTCCATCTGTCATTTACATAGGAAATATTTATGACATCCACATATAATATATGTAGAAACAGCACGTCATCCCTCTAAAATAAGCAAAGCCCAAGAATAGAGAACCACTTTCAAAGATCAAACAAGCCCATCACCTGAAACTCAAGGAACAATGCAAAAGATGTGGCAGAAAGACTGTAAGATCTAGAGGATCAAGGGCTTTGCTGTGAAATTGAACACTTTACTATAGTAATGTCAGAAGCTACATACACCCATAAATTCTCACTAACATGAATGCACAAACATGGGCTGAACATGGACAACAATAGATATGCTAAAGTTGATAGAAAAAAAAAACCACAGCAAAGTTTCAACTCTACACAAAGATCTATAAGCAACCAAAAAATTCTGAGAGCAGGAGAACTAGTCTTCCCAGGGAAGAGCACACCCTTTAGTTATGAAATTCCAAATGGTCATCCTGAAAGCATACATAGATGTAACATTATACAAGACTGAACAGGTTATATTCACGAGTATATTTCTATGTATATGCATATATGCTTGAGATAACAATTGTTTAAAACAAGAGGCTATGAATTTGAAGAAGCAAAGAGGAATATATATGAGGATTTGAAGGAAGAAAGGGGAGGAAGAAATGATGTAGTTATATTATAATCTCAAAAAATTAATTTCTTAAAAATATGACAGCAGGGCCTTCAAAGGTGGAATTAAACATAATGTTACTAAGAACAAGTCTGACTGGCTATGGCAGGCAGGACACAGCTTATGTACAGATATTAAAGGACATATAAGGAGAGAGAAGAACAAAAGTTCATTTTTGTCATTAAAGTAACTCCATATGTAAAGAGACCCAGTAAAATATACTGACTAGGGGAAGCATCTAGAGGTTATTTTGCTGAAATGAAGAATGTTGTAACCTGTACTCTGCCCCAAGGAAAAGATAAGACATGTGTTTGAGGTCAGAACCACTCCATGCATAAGGCTGAATCATTAAAGTTTTTAGCTGTGTTATCCTTAACAAACTAAATATGAATGTGTACAAGACATCAAAGTTGTAAACAAATGAGGGATTTCTTTCATTAAATCATTTAAAGACAGCTTGTTTTTAAAATAATCTACCATTTTATTCTATAATATTACATTTTGTTTATCCATGTATGTAAGCAAACAGATATAAAAATCCAAAGAAAGTATAAGTGAAGTTTATGTAAATTGGTAATCAAATATCAGTGAAATACATAAAGTTTATTCTCAGAAGAATAAGCAAGCATTCAGCAAAGTTGTGCCAAGTTCTTACACGTGACTACAAAAAGTGCTATCATATAGAGAATCTTATTTCATAACCCTTCTAGCAAACTGGAAGATTATGCCACACATTATGAATGAAAGGAGTCTTCTTATTGCACTCTATAGTCCTGGGATCCAATATACAAGCAGTAATGCATAAGTAATTTTACTCCACTCAGATCTTACTTTCTTTGAATGCATTTTAAGCTATTTGCATTTTAGAAATGAGCAAAAGCCTTCTGGTGGCAAATTGCAGCTTGCATTACAATAGTAGTTTCTACTTCACAGACAGCACAAGGTGCAAAGGCAATTTCAAAATTATCCTTGAAGCATCACTTGTTCTGTGGTGTTCCCGCATTACTGTGAAAGCAAGGTCAAAGCCTGAGGAAGATGCTAGACTACAGATGAGGTAAATCTGAAGCTGCAAGAGTGAAGTTGAGATCATACTTACAAGGCAACATTAAAAACAGTATAAAACCCTGGGATAAATACTCTGAGGCACTTATGGAAACCCTGAGAATGGTTTGCATACACTGAACAGTTACTTAAGAACCTGGGTGAATGCTTTTGTGTTAATATCTCCTGTTAATTTTAAAGGACTTGAAATTGCATTGTGAGATGCTTTCTACCAACTCCATACAATTACTTGAGGAATACCAAGAATATTATTGGTACAAGGGAAAAGAGGAATACCAAAGGAGCAGTGGACTTGAGTAAGGAGAAGAAGGAGAATGAAATTCTAGAATTTCCTTTCCCTCATGTCCTCAGTTACAGGTTTTAATCTTTCCTTCCTGTTGATGGTTTACTTGACATAATAGAATATATTATACTTAAAATCCTAATACAATCAAATAGTAAACAAAGATATATTTCAGAATCTGGTTACACAGAGACTGAAGAGTGTTACCATGTATATTCTCAACAAAAAAAGAGATATGTCTGTTATACAATTATATTTGTCCCCAAATGAGACTTCAATTATTGTCAGAAAGCATTCTTAATGTGTTTTCAGTGTCTCAACATTAGATAATAATGAAAGTAGGAATTGGTTCTGAATATTTGATTCAATTTTTCCCATAACTGTGGACATATTTCAGCATGATGACAAATACACTTCGAACTAATGTGGGTAATTAGTTTTATTAATCTTTGAATGAACATGTGCCATCAACTACACATGATCAGTAGCTGTCTGCAATTTCTCAACACTGGAGATTAACATTTGGTGTTTAAAAAGTAGAAAAGCTCTCTGGCCTTATTACCCAAACAAATATGGTAGAACTGAAGGGATAACAATTCATAAAGTAGCATAATATGTGTGTTAAGGACATGTGCTGATTATTAATGATCAAATATCAACTGTGTGAATGATATTATTATTTAACAAGCACAAAATACACACACAAAAATATACACACAAAGACACAATGGATACACCTGGTAGAGCCAAAGTCAGGCTATAAATAGTCATGATCTCTTGATACAGGTTCCTTAACTGATATGTACAAAATTGTTAATACCTTTGAATGACTCTCTTTGAGTGGATATGTGTCACAAATATTGGTCAGTCATGTACATGCTACCCAACTTTGGAATAGGTGATAGAAGATGGCTCTCATAAGAAAGTAATAAAAAGAACAGTATTTAATATGGAAAGCATCGTAGCTGAAAAGTAAAATCTACTGAAACCATGTTAAGGTTGGGTGGCAACATAAGCTAGAGTTATTCTGGAGTTACATGAATCTCTGAAGCACACAATTTTCTTGTTGACCACAGGGTTAATAGAAAGAATATCAGTATATGCTACCCTACATACACAAAAGAAGTCCATTTGGTTAGTAATAAATCCATGAGAAGCTGCTAAGTTGAAGAATAAGAATAGACAGAAAAAAAACAGATGAAGATAACTATGGTCTCTCATGTTTTCTTGGTGAGTGTTATTGCTGTCTAGAACAGGGTTTGGCTATCTATGGCTCACAGGCTAAGTCTGTCCAATTGACTGCAAATAGATTCCCTGGAATGTAACCATGCATGCTCTTTTTATATTTTATGTATGATTGTCTATATACGGTATAGACAATACTAAGGAAATGAGATAGCTGGATAGCCTGCTAAGTTGAATAGACTTAAAAAACAGAACTTTATGCAAGTATATTATCCTTGCTCTTCAACTTCCAGGTGGCATTGACTCAGTCTATACAATGACAGTACTCACAGCCTGTGACAACAATCTTAAGAACCTCAAGTAAGATTGTGCTTCAGATCTGTACCTCCAACTGTACTAGGGGAAGATCAGTGTACCTGATCACCTTCCCTGAACCACATAGTCTGTATGTCTCCCAGGAGGTCTGCCTTAACCAGACATAGGCAGACTTTTCTAACCACGGACACAGGAGGTCTTCTCTAATGAGGGACCTGGGTCTGCCCTAACGAGAGACAACAGGCCTGACTCCCAGGAGGCCTACCATAATTCAGGTCAAACAGATCAACCTCCCTCCAAGGAGGCCTGCTCCATTCCAAAACATCTAGGCCAGTTAACACCAGAGATAACCAGATGGCAAAAGGCAAGCACAAGGACATAAGCAACAGAAGCCAATGTAATTTGGCGCTATCAAAAACTAGTTCTCCATGCAGGGCAGTGGTGGCAAATGCCTTGAATTCCAGCACTTAGGAGGCAGAGGTAGGCAGATTTCTGAGTTCAAAGCAAGCCTGAGCCTGATCTACAGAGTGAGTTCCAGGGCAGCCAGGGCTACACAGAGAAACCCTGTCTCAAAAAACAAACAACAAAAAAACCCAAACAAACAAACCAAAAAAAGCCAACAAAAACAAAAAAAAACTAGTTCTCCTACCACAGCAAGCCCTGGAAACACTACCACCTAACCCAAATAGCAAGAATCTGACCTAAAATCACATCTCATGTATATGATAGTGGCCTTTAAGAAGGATATAAATAACTCCCTTAAAGAAATACAGAAAAACACAGGCAAACATGTAGATGCTCTTAAAGAAGAAACAAATAAATCTGTAACTTTTTTTCAAAGCCTACTTTTAAGGATAATTCTTAAATGCTCTAACCTCCCATCTAGCCCACAACCCACCAGAGATAATGGTAAAGAAGGGATACAGGGTAAGTGGACCTGTTTACAAATGGTTCTTTTGGCAAGGAAGAAGACAAATATCACTATTTGCAGATGATACGATAGTATACTTAAGTGATCCCAAAAGTTCCACCAGACAACTCCTAAACCCGATAAACAACTTCAGCAAGTGGTTGGATAACTCAAACAAATCAGTAGCCTTCCTATACTCAAAGGATAAACAGGCTGAGAAAGAAATTAGGGAAATGACACCCTTCACAATAGCCACAAACAATATAAAGTGTCTTGGTGTGACTCTAACCAAGAAATTGAAAGATCTGTATGAGAAGAACTTCAAGTCTCTGAAGAAAGAAATTGAAGATGATCTCAGAAGGTGGAAAGATTTCCCATTTCCGTGGATTGGTAGGGTTAATATAGCAAAAATGGCCATCTTGCCTAAAGCAATCTACAGATTCAATGCAAAATTCAAACTCATTTTTTTCACAGAGTTAGAAAGAGCAATTTCCAAATTTATCTGGAATAAGAAAAACCCAGGATAGCAAAAACTATTCTAAACAAAAGAAGAACTTCTGGTGAAATCAGTATCCCTGACCTCAAGGTATACTACAGATCAACAGTGACAAAAACTGCATGATATTCGTACAGTAACAGGCAGGAAGATCAATAGAATAGAATTGAAGACTCAGAAAAGAACCCACACACCTATGGTCACTTGATCTTTGACAAAGGAGATAAAACCATCCAGTGGAAAAAAGACAGCATTTTCAACAAATGATGTGCTGGGTCAACTAACAGTCAACATGCAGAAGGATACAAATTGATCCATTCTTATCTCCTTGTACTAAGCTCATGTCCAAGTAGATCAAGGTCCTCCACATAAAACTAGATTTACTGAATCTGATACAAGAGATATTGGGGAAGAATCTGGAGCACATGGGCACAGGGGAATATTTCCTGAACAGAACAACAATAGCTTATGCTCTGAGATCAAGAATTGACAAATGGGACCTCATAAAATTGCAAAGCTTCTAAATGCAAAGGAAACTGTCAATCAGACAATATGGCAACCACCAGATTGGGAAAATATCTTTACCAATCCTACATCCAATAGAGGGCTAATATTCAATATATACAAAGAACTCAAGAAGTTATACTGCAGAGAGCCAAGTAACCCTATTAAAAATGGGGTACAAAGCTAAACAAAGAGTTCTCACCTGAAGAATATCTAATGGCTCAGAAGCACCCAAAGAAATGTTCAACATTCTTAGTCATTAGGGAAATACAAATCAAAACAACCTGAGATTCCACCTCACACCAGTGATAATGGCTAAGATCAAAAACACAGGAGAAGGCAGTTGTTGGCAAGGATGTGGAGAAAGAGGAAAATATTTTTACCAAACCTACATCCAATAGAGGGCTAATATCCAATATATACAAAGAACTCAAGAAGTTAGACTCCAGAGAGCCAAATAACCCTATTAAAAATAGGTACAGAGGTAAACAAAGAATTTTCACCTGAAGAATATCGAATGGCTGAGAAGCACCTAAAGAAATGTTCAACATATTAATCATCAAGGAAATGCAAATCAAAACAACCCTGAGATTTCACCTCATACAAGTTAGAATGGCTAAGATTAAAAACTCGGGAGACAGCAGGTGTTGGCGAGGATGTGGAGAAAGAGGAACACTCCTCCATTGCTGGTGGAATTGCAGGCTGGTACAACCACTCTGGAAATCAGTTTGGTGATTCCTCAGAATATTGGACACAGTACTACCTGAGGACCCACTATACCACTCTTGGGCATATACCCAGAAGATGCTGTAACATGTAATAAGGACACATGCTCCACTATGTTCATAGCAGCCTTATTTATAATAGCCAGAAGCTGTAAATAACCCAGATGTCCCTGAACAAAAGAAGGGATACAGAAAATGTGGCATATCTACACAATGGCATGCTACTCTACTATCAAAAACAATGAATTCACGAAATTCTTAAGCAAATGGATGGAGCTATAAAATAACATCCTGAGTGAGGTAACCCAGTCACAAAAGAACACAGATGGTACACACTCACTTATAAGTGGATATTAGCCCAAATGCTGGGAATACTCAAGATACAACTCACAGACCACATGAAGCTCAAGAAGATGGAAGACCAAAGTGTGGATACTTTGATCCTTCTTAGAAGGTGGATCAAAATACCCATGGCTCACAGTCAACCAATAAACTGAACATAGGGTCCCCAATGGAGCAGCTAGAGAAAGGACTCAAGGAGCTGAAGAGTTTTGCAGCCCCATAGGAGGAACAATAATATGTACCAACCAGTACCCACAGAGCTCCCAGGGACTAAACCATCAACCAAAGAGTACATGGAGGGACCCATGACTCCAATTACATATATAGCAGATGATGGCCATTTTAGACATCATTGAGAGGAGAGGTCATTGGTCCTGTGAAGGTGTGAAGCTCCAGTGTAGGGGAATGCCAGGTCAGGTAAGTGGGGAGGGGGTTTGGTAAGCAGGGAAAGGGAGGATGGGATAGGGAGTTTTCAGGGGGGTAATGAGAAAAGGGAATACCATTTGAAATATAAATAATGCAAATATGTAATAAAATAAAATTTAAAATAAAGAAAGAAATGGTTCTTTGGAGCAAATCCCAACTGCATCGTCAGGAAATCAGCAATTCAGTTCACAGGTCAGCAGTGACAGCTCAAAGCACTAGCAAACACTTCATGGATGTACCAGCAATTTAGTTCACTAATGTCAGGATAGCAGCAGCAGTGGCATGACCTAGCAGTAACATCCAGGCCTCTGCTAAATTAGCATGAGTCAGCAGAAAGGACCAGGGCAAGGAAAAGTTCTTGGCTGTGCCTCTCTCAGAGAACGTAAGATCAGGGAAGACTTGAGAGCAAGAAGTGAAGCACTGCACAGTTAAATTATATATATATATATATAAAATGTATATAATAAATTAATAGAAATAAATATTTATTTATAAATAAATAATATATATATAACTATATATATTATATATTATATATATATATAATATATATATATAAAGCAAAGCTCCTCTCACAGTTTTTTGAGCCCTATTTATATTCCTTCTAAATATCACCTGCCTTCTACCAATCTTGCCTCAGCAAGTGAGTGATAATGGAGCTCAACTGAGAAGAAGAAGGCAGACCAACACATGTATGTCATTAGGAAAACCAAAAGGTTTCCAATAAAATGTTGCCTCAGCAAAACATCATCAAACACAACTGACTTTCCAAAGAATCCTTAAGTTTCTACATCATAAATCCCTTAAAGAAATACAGGAAAATAAAATCAAACAGGTGAAGGGATTGAACAAAATGTCCAAGACCTAAAAAGGGAAATAGAAACAACAAAGAAATAGAAAATGGAGGTAACTCTGGAGATGTAAAGTCTGGGAAAGTGATAAAGAACTACAGACAGATACAAGTAAGCATCCCCAACAAGTGAGGGAAGAGAGAATCCCAGGCATAGAAGATACCATAGAAGATACTGACAAATCTATCAAAGAAAATACAAAATGTAAAAGGTTTCTAAACCAAAACATGCAGAAAGTTTGGGATACAATGAAAAGACCAAACCTAAGAATAATAAGAATAGAAGAGGGTGAAGATTCTTGGTTCAAAAGACCAGAAAACATATTCAACAATATCACAGAAGAATAACCTAAAGAAAGAGATGGCCACAAATGTTCAAGAACCCTACAGAATAGAATGACCAAAAAAGAAAACCCTCCTACCATATAATAATCAAAACACTAAATGTACAGAGCAAATAAAGAATATTAAAACCTGTAAGGAAAAAAACCAAGAGACTTCTAAAGGCAGACCTATCAGCATTCAGCAGACTTCTCAATAGATATGAGAAAAGACCAGAGATGCCAGCCCAGGCTACTATGCTCAGGAAAAATCTCAATCACCATAGATGGAGAAACCAAAATATTCCATGACAAATCCAAAATAAACCAATATCTTTATACTAATCAAGCCCTACAGAGGACACTAGAAGGAAAACCCCAACAAAAGGAGGAAAACTATACCTAAGAAAACATAGGAAATTAATAATCTTACAACAAACCCCAAAGAAGGGAATCACCCACGTGCATAATACCATCTGCAACAACAATCATAACAGAAACTAACAATCATTGGTTTTTAATATTTCTCAACATCAATGGATTCAATTACCCAATAAAAAGACACAAGCTAACAGACTAGGTACATAAACAGGATCCATGGACATAAATCCAAAAGGTGCTCCATACCATAAGGACAGTTGCTCTACTTTGTTCCTAGCAGCATTACTCCTAGCCAGAAACTAGAAACAACCCCAATGTCCCTCCACCACACAGAAAATGTGGTTCATTTACACAATGGAATAATATCGGGCTATTAAAAGCAAGGATATCGTGAATTTTGCAGGCAAATAGATGGACTGTGAAAATATCACTCTGAGTGAGGTAATCCAGACAAAAAAGGACATGCATGGTATGTACTCACTGATAAGTGGATATTAGCCAAAAAGTACAGAATACCTATGATAAAACTCCTAGACTGTAGGAAGTTTAACAAAAAGGAAAGCCTAAGTGAGGATCCTTCAATCTTGCATAGAAGGGGGAACAAAATAATCACAGGAGACAGAGGGAAAGAGGGACTTCAGTGAAAGTGAAAGTTGAAGGAGAAATGGAGGCAGAATCAAGAATGGGGGAGACAGAAGAGAACCCAGAGGGCCAGTAAAATTAATGGAAATATGTAGCCTCCAGGAGTGGGTGCAACCTCTTAAAAGTCCCAAAGGCATAGAATGTGATAGGTTCCCAGGACTCAATGGTGATGACCATAGTGGAAATGCCCAACACTAGGGAGATAGAACCTAAAGAGACCACCTCTAGTGCATAGACAAGGCCCCTGCAGGGGAGGCATGGGTCACTAACCCAGCTTCAAAAGTTTTGACCCAGGATTGTTCCTGTCTAAAAGAAATGCAGGCACAAAAATAGAGCAGGGACTGAAGGAAAGGTCATCCAGTGACTGGCCAAACTTGGGATCCATCCCATGGGCCAAAACCCTGACACTATTAAAGATGTTATGCTGTTCTTGCAGGCAGGACCCTAGCACACTTTGCCTCTGAGAGGCTCTATCAGAAGCTGACTGAGACAGATGCAAATACAGTCAACCAGTCAACCATTGGACTTACGGTTGAATTAAAGGAAGGATGGAAGAAGCTGAAAATGAGGACAATCCCATAGGAAGGCCAGCACTCTCAACTAACCTGGACTCCTGGGAGCTCCCAGAGATTAAGCCAACAACCAAAGAAAATACATGGGCTTCTCTGGGGCTGCCTAGCACATATGTAGCAGAGAATTGGCTTATCTGACTTCAGTGGGAAAGGATTTGCCTAATCTTGTAGAGATTTGATGCCTAGGGGACAAAGAATGGGGGCTTAGGGAAAAGTCACCCCTTCAGAGGCAAAGGGGAGGGACAATGGGGTGAAGAACTCTGGCAGGCAGATTGGAATTGAAGACATTTGGAACATATATAAACAAAATACTTTTTAAAATACAGAAAAAGCAAAAGAAACTCAAGTAAAAACAAGTAAATAAACAAAAAAAACCAAGAAAGCTTTGTAAGAGGTATAGAATGTTAAGTATCTATAGCATAGTCAGTGAGCAATCTTTATTGTCTAACCTAGTGCGTCCTCTTTTTTGTTAACATAAATCTAGTTAAGATTACAGTGAGCAGACACCTAGGGGAAAATCTAATATCACAGTTCTGATAAAGGAACATAGCAAAACTATGACTCCTAATTACATTGTTATATTCAGCTCAGCTCAGTCATTATCAGAAACACTTTTCTGCAGCAGATGGAAACAAATACAAAGACCTACAGACAAACAATATGCAGAGAGTAAGAGACCTTGGAATGGACAGCCCTAAATGAGATGTCTCCATCAAATTCCTCCCTTCAAAACTCAAGAAACTCTATAGAAGTGAGGGTGTTAAGAGTATAGGAGCCAGAGGGAATAAAGGGCACCAAGAAAATAAAATTTTCAAAACACAGCAAGTCCAAAACGTTGGGTGATTGTGGGAGATGTAGGGTCACACAAGAGAGAGACTGCTTCTTTATTGACTGCTAAAATAATGAAATTGGTGTTCATTTTCACAGATATTTCATGCATTAAGAGTTGGCACATTTCTTTTACATGAAGAATGTAATTATGTTCCCTATGGAAAAATTTGATTTTGTGACATGAATATCTCATTGTCTGGATAAAACAGATTCTTCTGCACATAGCCATTCTTGAAATGCCAGTTTCAAACAAGCTGTAATTGAATCTTGGAGGCATTTTCTGGAAAAAATAAAGATGTTCTTATTTTTCACCAATTTTATTTATTCTTTGAAAATTTCATACATGTTTCAACATAAATTTCTATCCCCAATATAACACCAACCCAACTTCATGCCTACTTTTTATAGCTCAATTTATCAATTTTTATTCTGATACATCCTGGCCATAAATAATTATAGTACTGTCTATTCTGCTGTAGTTAATATTTAGTAGGACTACATGTTTACTAAGTACCAACAAATCAATTTCCAACACACTTTTGTACCATGTAAAGTGAACTTTCTTAGAGTCAGCACTGTGTGCTGACTTTATAACATGTTACACATGACAATTATAATTAATTTCATCCAGAAATTTAAAAAGTAAAGAGTGTCCTTCAAGCACATTTAGTCTCCTATATATCCCCTTAGTTATGGAGTTATCTTTGAGCTACTTTCAAAGAACTGATATGTATCAAACTGACTTTATTTAAATATATCCCATTATTTCTCTAACTTCTTACTTGCCCCTGTTTCCCTCTGCATCTCTTCACACAATAGTGTATTCTACGAATTAAAATAAATGAAAAACTTACTTCTTTTAGCTTATTTATTTGTCTTGTTCTGTTTGATAATGCTGACAAGAAATAACACTAAATTCTATTGAGTTTTTGTTTATATTTTCTAAGGAGAAGGTAGTGTCAATAGTTTTGTTCTTGGAATTTTCCTAGGAATACATGGTATTTAGGAAACTGAATTCATGCTTTCTGGGATCATGCTATGAGGTAGTCTGAAAGGAAAACAAAACAATTCCAGGTACTTGTTAAAAGCACCAAGAATGCCTTTTCTCAGTGGTGGCACATTGTTTCCTTTAAATTATAATAAAATACTGGAAGCAGGCTAATTTACAAAGAATATTATTTAACTCAGAATTCTAGATATATGTGCTAGTTAATCTTGATTCTCAACTTTATTATATTTAAAACTTTTTAATAAAATAAATAACGCATGTTTCTTGGTATTTCTGTGGTTTTCTTTCCAGGGATAACTAATGATGTAGGAAAGATAAACCTGACAATAAACAAAATAATTCCATAGACTCAGGGGGCAAACCAGACAGGAGAGCGCCTGTTAGTAATTATCACTCAATTTCTCAATCATTCTTGTTTTTGCTCTTTATGGCATTAGTGATGTTTGTCGATATGCTCTGACATGTCCATCTCATGATGGGCTGAAACTGTTGAAACAGGGATCCAAAATACATCTTTCCTCTTTCAAGTATTTACCTTAAGTAGCTTAGGTATTTTTGACACAATAATAAGAAAAGTAATTAATATCAGTTTAGAAATTGAGGGATTGCACCTGACAATGACCAGGCTGCTATGGGGTACCAAGGCACCACAGCACACAGCATGCCAGGAAATGGAAATTCTGGATGAACATATTTCTTTCAGACCTTCTACTCCCTTCTTATAAAGTCATTGGTTTTCAATCACATGAACCTTACCCTAATGACCTTGTTTAATCATAAACGTTTGGCCATGCCCAGATTCTGAATACCATAGATATATTAAATTTCAATATCTCAGTACATTTGACATGTACCATTAATTAGTAGTGGAGGACATATTCAAATAATAGTAGAGAACTTCTACAATAGCATTATTTTTTCTTTTAGTAGGAGAGACAGACAGATGATAGATAGATAGATAGATAGATAGATAGATAGATAGATAGATAGATAGATAGATAGATAGATAGATAGATAGATGATAGATAGATAGATAGATAGAATGAGAGATTGTGACCTGAGTTTAGTTTCAAATATGGCAAGCAAAATCATGGAACAGGATTTATTGGCATGAAGCATTTTGGGGCTCTGTGGGTAGATAATAATAAATTGGAAAGCAAAACTGGGGATATCATTGCTAGACAAATCCCAGTGAACTAATTTATGGAGGTTGGCAAGTTAGAAATTTATTCAAATCTCAAAAGTGAATGTACCAGACACCTGGGAGGTGAAAAATATTGAGGACTCAAAGGGAGGGACTTTAGATGAAATGCCCTACAGTGGGGAGTGGGAATTTGTAGAGCCCCCCCCCCAGCAGAAGGACAGGGCATCAAGTGAGGAATGGGGTTAAAACCTCACAGTCAAAAACTCTGAACCATAATTGTTCCTGTCTGAAAGAAATGCAGGGACAAAAATGGAGAAGAACCTGAGGAAAAGGAGGTTCAGTGATAGCCCCAAAGTGGGATCTAACTCAATGAGAGACCCCAAGGCATGACACTATTTCTGAGGCTGTGGAGTGCTCACAAAAAGGGGCCTATTATGACTGCCCTCCAAAAGACTTAACAAGAAGCTGAAAGAGTCAGATGCAGATACTTGCATCCAGTCAATGGACAGAAGCTACAAACCCCTGTGGTTGAATTAGGGAAAAGCTGTAAGAAGTCGAGGAGGAGGGCAAGCCTGTAGGAGGACCAGAACTATCAATTAACCTGGACTTCTGAAATCTCTCAGACAGTAGACCACCAACCAAGCAGCATAAACCAGCTGATATGAGGCCCTCAACACATATACAGTAGAGGACTGCAGGGTCTGGGTTCAGTCAGAGAAGATACATCTAACTCTCAAGAGTTTGGAGGCCCTAGGGAGTAGGGAGGTCTGGTGAGTGTAGTGTGGGGTGGGGACATCCTCAGGGAGACAGGTGGGTGGTAAGGAGTTATGTGGAATAGTCAGAGGGTGAACTGGGAGGGGGATAAAATCTGGAGTGTAAAAATAAATTAATTCATCAAATTCTTAGGAAAATAGATGGAACTAGAAAGTATCATCTTGAGTGAGGTAACCCAATCACAAAAGAACACACATCGTATCCACTCACTGATAAGTGGATACTAGCCCAAAAGCTCGGAATAATCAAGATACAATTCACAGACCACATGAAGCTCAAGAAGGGAAAACCAAAGTGTGGATGCTTTGGTCTTTCTTAGAGGGTGGAGCAAAGTACTCATGGGAGGAAATATATAGACAAAGTATAGAGCAGAGAGCAGAGACTGAAGGAAACGACATCCAGAGACTGTCTTACCTGGGAATTCATCCCATATACAGACACCAAATCCAGACACTATTGTTGATGCCAAGAAGTGCTTGCTGACAGGAGCCCGATACAGCTGTATCCTGAGAGGCTCAACTAGAGCTGACAAATACAGAGGAGAAAGCTCACAGCCAACCATTGGACTCAACATGGGGTCCCCAATGGAGGAGTGAGAGAAAGGACTGAAGGTGCTGAAGGGGTTTCCAACCCCATAGGAAGAACAATATCAACCAACCAGTACCCCCGGAACACACAGAGACTAAACCACCAACCAAAGAGTACACATGGAGTGACCCATGACTCCAGCTACATACGTAGCAGAGGATAGCCTTTCAGACATCAATTAGAAGAGAGACATTGGTCCTTTGAAGGCTAGATTCCCCAGTGTAGGGGAATGCTAGGGTGAGGAGGTTGGAGTTGGTGAGTAGGTGGGGAAGCACCCTCATAGAAGCAGGGGAGGGGAAATTGGGAAAGGGGATAACATTTGAAAAGTAAATAAAATATCCAATAAAAAGTAGGAACTTTCACTAAATGGATCATCTTGGTTCCTTTCACTCTTGGGGTAAAATACAAAGGGCTGGAGTGTTGGCTCACAGGATAGGAGTTGTTGGTGCTTTTACAGAAGATGAAGAGTCGACCACAGCGCCAACCCGCCTAAGAGGGAGGGAAGGGGGCTTATGGGACTTTCGGGGAGGGAGGAAATGGAAAGGGGAAGTGATTTGGAATGTAAATTAAAAAAATAAAATAAAATTAAATTAAAAAAAAAAAAGAAGATGAAGAGTGAGTCCCCCATAAGCATACAGTAGTTTATAACTGCCTGAGGCTCCAGTTCCAGTGATCCCATGTGCTCCTATGACTTTTCCTCCATCTGCAGGTACCCCAGTAGGGAAATGTTCATCAAATATGTTCTAGAAACACAAAGGTGCCAAGAATTATATACAAGGAAGAAGTTGGAATACTCTATGCTCTTGTCTAAGGTGATAAGCACAGTTGGGTTTTGAAACTTCTTTCCCCCCTTGCCCAACAGGAAAGGATAGCATGTCATTCTGAAAAGTCTCTTCAGAAAGCAATCACAGAGGGGTTCATAACTTCCTAAGGCTCTCGTTTCATTGTTCCAGTGCCCTCTTCTGACCTCTGCTTAAACTGCATTATATACACTCAAAACTACATAGACACATTAAATAAAAATAAATAAATACTTCAAAATACCATAACAAAAGCCACTGAAAGGAGGGTTTATTTCAGCATGGCTTTGAAAGTAAACAGTCCAACCTGGAATAGACCTCATTGCAGCAAGAGCTTGTGTTTTTTGATCTGCATGAAAAAAGAAACAGAGCAAGATAAAAACAGATGCTCTAATTTATTTTATTTTATTTTATTTTTTAGTCTACTTCTGTGGAACATAAAAATACATCACCTCAGTTAATGTAAGTTTCTTCTCAGTTAACCTATCCATATAATCCCTAATACATATACACAGAGGTAAACCTACCCTTGATCATTCCTCGTAGGTGTTCCCAGGAGCTTGGATCCTGTATGATCATAGAGCACGTCCAGTGTAGAATTATTATCACCCATAATACCTACCCAGCAAAGTTCTCACTAACATATTTTTCATGATCTAAAGACAGACCTAAATCAAGGTATTTTCAGAAGGAAACTATGAGGATTCTGACACATAAGTCTGTTAAAGAAAAATATCTTTTGAAGAACGTTCATAAAATATTTTTCCAGAGACACAAAGAAGTTAAGAATGATAGACAATGAAGTACCTGGAGATAGCCTTTAGTGTGTATTGCTTTGTAAAGTGTTAAACCCAGTGGGCTTCTGAACCTTCCTCCTCACTTAACAATTGGGAGAGGATAGAACATCATTCAGAAAGTCTTCAAAAGTTGACCACTCATAACAGCAGAACTGCTCATGGTGAAGACCTCTACATAAACACACACATGCACATGCAAATTTATATGTGTTGTTCTCATTATGAGAAGTATCACATAAAAAGCAACCTGTCTCTGACCATCCATACTTCTGCCACTGAGCCTACTTGTGATGGCACTGCATGTGGTAGCCACAAACCCAATGCATACTTTGTTTAAACTGCAGGATATTTCATTGTTTTTATTTTTGATGACAAGATGAATAATTGCATGACTTGGTTAAAGAAGCCTTGAAGAACATCTTACAATTCAGCTTGTAAACTCTCTACAAACAAGGCAAACATACAGTGTGGGGATTATGGCTTATAGATAACAAGTTGTCCGATATTGCATCATGAGCCATTGATCTTTCAGGTCTGTCTCTTGAATTTATTCTTTGTACTGAGATCAGCTTTTATTCAAGATCAGCAATTATTCGAGAGAATTAAAAGAAGATGGACTGGAAATCTGCTGAAACAATCACATCATAAAATCCCTTCTGTTTTTATTTCACACAAGCATTTAATTATATAACAATGCATTAATGTTGAAGCAAGAACAAGTGACTTTGGATGTTTAATGCAAAAATATTTCTCCAATAGAAGTGAGTGACACTGATTTGTTACCATAATGTTTGGTAAGCCCATTAAGTAGATTACAAATTATCTTATAAAATGCATATATAGCAGTGCTGTTTTTTATCACTTGCATTTATTTTGTTAGCCAAATCAAATCTAATCACAGAGAAAATAATGCTAACATAGTCAAGATAAATTAAAATCATAAAAATAGTATAAGCAATAGATATGGGTTAATGACAGGGTATAAACAAGAGAATGTAATTTGATTGATTTGAAAAGCTGCAAGCATTTCGAAAGATGATGGTTCAATACAATGCACAACACAGTCATTCTTCATGCTTCAGAGAATATAGTATCATATATGTAGGCACAGAGAATAGCACTGAAGTATTCTATCTTCCTTGAAGAAGGGGTCAAGAATTTCCAATCTGTCAAAATGCATTCAAGCTATATATTTTCTTTGGCTTTGCTGAGAAAAATCAAAACACCATATTAAAAATCCACAAAATTTTACTTAGTGCTTACTCTATACTAAACATACTATAGGGTTTTGATGTCACAAACAAGATTCACTGTGTTTTCTCAAGAACATGACAGCATATTAAAAAGACCAACATTCAGAAAATAATTAAGTGTGTCACATTCTTCATGGGCTCAAAAACAAGAAGTAATAGGACATAGAGGGATATCCAAGGACTGACTCTGGAGAATCAGTGAGGGCTTCCCAGAGGGATAGAACTCAAGAATTATGGACATTTTGACAGGAGCCAAATAAAATGGATAGAAATGGGGAAATGTCATACATTCTCAAGTGATATTAACTCCCAAGTACCTTTTCAAGTGATTTATACAAGCAAAGGACATGATACTTTATGGAACATTGATTTGTGGTAAGATATATGGTTTTCCTGTTTAATTAAAATCAGAATTTGTTCAAAATTAACTACTTATATACAAAAAAGTAAATCAACTATAAAATTATTTAATTTTAAAAAATATCTTCAAATATTATGAAAGACTCAGAGATACATCATTTATTATGCATTTATGATATAGATAGATAGATAGATAGATAGATAGATAGATAGATAGATAGATAGATAGATAGAAAGATAGATAGATATGAAGAGAAAAGGAAATATATATAGAGAGAGGCATAATAGACATTATATTGAGGTTATCAAATGAGAAATGAAATTTGAAATTCCATGCAAGCACATGCAATGATTTAACACCAACAAATAACAAAATTCACACATGAATATATATATATATATATATTGATTTATTTACAATGTATGGTTGGTTGGAGTAGTCAAACAATGGCTTTCTCACACTGGTAATGCTGAGAACCTCTTAGTTGTTCATTCTGGGAGGCTGTTTACCTCAGCAATCTTGAGCACAGGGCCAATGCTGGAGGGACTACCATTCTATATTTAGAGATACATCATAAAACCATAGCAATAACAATAGTATGGTACTAGCAAAAATAGACAAGTAGACCAATGGAACAGAATTGAAGATTCAAACATAACTATGCATTATTTCCTCAATTTACTCTTTGTGAAAGATGCCAAAAATATAAACTGTCAAAAGAAATTATTTCCAATAGAAGGTGTTTGGGAAAATGAATGTTCATATACAGAAGAATAAAATTACAGTTCTCTCTATCACTTTGATTTATTTATAAATGCCAAATTCTAAACAATTTTATTATTATATTTTCTACCATGCTATATATCTTCTCCTAGACACCTTTTCATCTGCTCAAGCCTTGACATTGAATAATTAATGTTCAATAAATTATTTTGAAGTCACCTTCAAAATAATTAGCCAAAATTCAGGTCTAACTATTTGGCTAAAGAACCTGGACTGATCAATCTGAAAATACAATCACTCATATTCTAATATGTAGCATGTTTCCTTCAGTTCATTTACAAATACTGGAATGTGTAAAATTGGAATGCTAGAGGGATTTCTGTCTAGCAGTAAAAGTTCCAAAATTAATAAAATTTAATTTTTACGTGAAGAATGTTTTGTACGTTTTTTCTTAAAGAAAAGAGTCCTCAGAGATCTACAAGTAATGCAGGCAGAGACTGAGGGAATGGGCAATCAATAATCACCCAAACATGAAACCCATCAAATGGGCAAGCACCAGTCCCTAATCCTATTAATGATATTCTGTTATGCTTGCAGGCAGGAGCATGTGGTCCTCTGGGAAACTCCGCCCAGCTGCTAATTCAGACAGATACAGATACCCACAGCCAACTAGTGGATAGAGGTTGGGGACTCTTAAGAAAGAATAGGAGGAAGTGTTACAGGTCCTGAAGGAGATAGTAACTCCACAGGAAGACCAACAGTCAACTAACCTGGACCCTTGTGGCTCTCAGAGCCTGACCCGCCCACCATAGAACATATATGGGCTGGACCGAGGCATCACTGCACATATGTAGCAGATGTGCAGCTTGGGACATCTTCATGTGAGTTCTGAACAACTGGAAATGGGGCTATCCTGAGAGCTATTGTTTGTATATGGGGTATGTTCTTCTATCTGGGCTAACAGGTTTGGCCTCAGTGGGAGAAGAAGTTGCTAGCCTTGCAGACAATTTAAGTACAGGGTTGGGGGATGCTCAGAGGATCTCCATTCACTTTGGGGGGAGGGAGAGGAGGGGTGATGGTTAAGAATTGTGGGAGGGGGAGAATGAGAGGAGGCAGTGAGTAGAATGTAAAGTAAATAAAACCAAAATTGAGCCTCCTTTCCCTTCTCAATTTTAAGGGCTTCATTTATATAAATTTTAGAATGTTTCTTTATAGAACATGTCAGCAATATTGAGCAAAATCTTTCATTTTCAAGATCTTTGTAAGATAGAAAAAGAAATGTACTTTCACAAAGAACTGAAAGTATGCTGATGGCAGAGTTATTTGTTTAGAAAGTATCCCAGAATGAGCTCAGGCTTCAAGAAGTAATAGCCCCAATAGGAAGATACTCCTTGTTCCCAAAATAATTTTAGTTTAGTATTCTAGAGTCAGGACAATGATGTTTATTATAAAAATGTATTTGTAGCAACAAATAAGTGATAAAATAACTTAATGTTTCAGTTTTAAATGAGCAACTCAGAATGAAGCACATAATAAGATGCTAAAGAGAATATAAATGCAAATATCATCTTCTAAGATATTGCAAGGAAGGAGAATAGCACTTAGAAAATGAGAGATTAAATGAATATTCTGATTTTTTTAAAAATCACACTAGAAAAGATGTCATTTGTGGAAATTACAATCTGGTGGTAAGAAGCCATTTTAGCAAAACTATAGACAATCAAGGGATCTGAATGGATTTTGTAGAAAGTATGTCATAATTTCTATGATCAAGCTGAGTTTGGCTGTAATACATAATGACAAGGTTACCTCATCCACATACTAAGTGAAATCACTAGAAAGATCTCAGGAACCAGTGTATCCACAGTACAAGGTTCTCATAAAGCCACAAGGACATCATGGACAGAAACAGGGTGATGTGAAGCAATCAGCCATTGATTAATCTCAGCTGCTAGCTAAGAAAAGTGACTATTTAAGTGACTTATGGCTGTGATTTAGGCTTCATGAAATGTTATTTTGTATACTTTATTTGTTGTTCTTAATTTTTTATTTCATTCTTGCCTTTTTATAATCAGAGAAACCAAGTCTGTAAGTTAAATGACTTGGTGAAAAGTTAATCTAGTTGGCAACAAAAAAAAAATCAACATTTACAGTTTAGAAGGAAAACTAAAGGGATAAAACCAGATACAGTAATGATTCCCTCTTGACGTTCAAGAGTATGCCAATGCTGAACCCCTACTCTTGTCAGCATTTGTCAAAATAACATAGTCAGTGTAACCTTTTTTCAGTTGAATGACCTTGGGTTGCATATTAGATATTCTCCATATGAAATATTTATATGCCATTTCTTAACAACATGGAAATTACAGATATGAAGAAGTTATGCCTGAGGTCATATCATGAGGAATTACCTTAAAGAATCGTATCTTTAGGAAGTTCGAAAATCACTCCTTTAGATTATGCCAACAATATAATAGCACAATCTAATATGCATAAAATGTATAGATATTAGGGAATTATGCCTCTGTGTTGACACAATGTACAGATCACTGCCATATTGGATGTTTCTAAAGGGTATTGCACATTAATCAGAAAAACACAAAACTGCAAAGTAGTTGTACTAGAGTAAGAAGGTAGATACTATTTAGAGTTAGAGAACATATGGATACTGAACAGTTTTCAAATAATTATTTAGGCTATTTAGTCTAAATGATGATTTGCCTGACATCCTTGAAATTATGAATTTGTACTACAAAACAAACAAGAAGTTTTTAAAGAAAATCACCAAGAAATGAGTAGAAATGATAATAGTTTAAAGATAGGAAAAGTTCAAATATATTAGGATCTAGAAAACTCTGTCTATATAGTTTCTTTATCTGAGTGCATTACTAGTCTTGTTGACTACAGCAAGAGCTAGCTGGATATGAAACTCCATCCAACCTCGGAATGCATTTGTTTGCAGGCTTCCTGTGGCTGTTGAATTACCAAATGAAATATGCATTGCCTATGTGTAGGCATTATGTGTATATGGTTATGTTCCTCATGTAAGTAGAGACTATATTATACTCAAGCTTATAAGGAATCAACTTTCAGTTGAAGCTGAAGATGTCAGAGTGTTCAAGCAATTAGAGAGCATCAACAGCAAAATCTAATGAAGGAGTTTGACAGAAAGTTTGTAATTGCCACTGACTTGAAAGAGAAAATTATTCCCCTCTTGGTTGCTATTTGGAGATCCTTTTTATCAGATTAGATTGGAGAAAGGTAGAATTTGACAAGATCATAAAGCTTGCCTCAACTCCAAAATATAGACGATTTCTTTTTCTATCTTCATTCTGTTCTTTTCCAATACAGTTTTATTGGTAGCCTGCTCTGTTTATAATGCCCACATGGTTGTCATTTTAAGGCTATTTTGCTACATTTATTTATTTATTTATTTATTTATTTATTTATTTATTTATTTATTTATTTATTATGTGTGGCTCTGTGTAGATATCTGCCATGGCATGGCTGTGGAGGTCAGAGGACAGCTGCGGGACTCTCTTTAACCATATAGGTCCAATGAATTGACTGGCTGCCATTTTCCAGGCTTGTCAGCAAGTCTCTTTAGCTGATAAGTCATGCCACCAGCCCCTACACCATTCTCTGATTCTACAGTGATAAAATGGCATAATTAAAAGCAGGCCTTCCATTCCTGATGTTGGAAAACTCATCACTGATGTTCTGTCAGCCTATCTGGGAAGGGCCCACTTTGTGTCAGGGACCACATCTGTCACTTGTGTTCTCACAGGTTGAAGAGGCCTGAGGTCTCTGTGAAGCCACTATTTTTCATTCATAAGACTTTGGCTTAGAACACACTCACGCCCTTAAATTCCACTTGTTAAGCTATCATGGTAGGAAATCTATTGTGCCAAACATTCTGACCACAACTTACATTGATGCTAATGTAATGAGACACTTACTGGACCCAAAATGTAATGCATTTCCTTAAAAAAAGATCACTGTTATATAAGCAGATGTGTTAATGAGAGCCTTGAAGATATATCATTAGTATAGCCCTGAAAAGTGCATTTGAAATGCATTTTAAAGACCCTGTTAGAGTATATGAATTTCGGAAACACTCTGGACTTACCTGAATCTACTGTATCACAGTAATTCTCAAACTGTTCTTTGAGAGAATGCATGGGGTAGGATATGCATTCTGAGTAATAATATGCTCAGGTCATTCAGCTCACAATATACCCAGGATATATGTGTTAAGTTGTTTTAGGAGATGGGAATGTTCTTAGGTGGAAGTGGCTCCCACTTGATCAGCCTCACTCTGCTTATCTGCCTACAGGTTCATGGACTTCTCCTAGTAGAGCATAAGATAAGATTTTAGCATCATTTAGTCCACAGATTTCAAATGTCCTTAACTTCTGGCACCAGAGGGAATTGAATTTATTATACTAAAGAAAATTGTAATATTTCTACTTGAACTTCAATGAGGAAGGTATGACACAGCATTGTGAACAAACCTGGCTCTGAGTCTTCCAAAGGGTTTTGTTATTGGGTCTCATACTCAAGTATCAGAGATTTTTCACTAAGGAACAAGGTCATTCATTCAGTCTTTGAAATTACTTCAAGTATAAACATTAGCCACAGAGTTTGTGACGTCCTTCAAACCATTAAACCCTAGCCTTCCTAAGTACAGTGCCAGGGATAACTGAATGTGCCATCCAACCATGAGCGGTCTCTACCAAGCACCAAGACAATAATGGTAATAATGCAGTCATTAACCTCTATAACACAGAAGTGAAGACTGTTTACTGGGAAAGAACTTAAAGCTGTCAAAAGAATGAGCTCACACAGTGTTGAGCCATTAGACAAGTCATTTGTGTTACTGTGACCTTGGATGACAGTGCCTAATAACTCTAGAGTATCATGAAGATAATAAGAGTGCTGTCATGTGAAGGTCACTTATAGCCTGTAAGGTATAATGTAAGTGGTACAAAATAATCAACATACTGATCCACTCTTATTCACCTTTGCAATTATTATAAACTATGCATCTTGGACAACACACAGGGAATTCTTATTCTACACAAGAATTCCTGTTTTATTCCTGAGTAGTTGTCACCATTTTCCTGAAGAAAAAAAAAAAAACATTTTTCCTTCTCATTTAAGGTATCACAATTTTCATTTGGGTGTAAGTAGTACCAATTATGTAAATGCTTGCACTATACAAACACAATTTTCTGAATAGGCATAGTACTTTAACCAACTTCAGACATAGTTCAAAATATAAACCAAAAGAACAGTTCTACTTTAACTCCATCTGAAGGCATAGCTGAGTCCTTAGACTCTTTTTGAGGATTACAAACCTAAATACCAGAAAGGATTGAGTTTCTATGCAAGCCATCAGCTTGGTCACAGCTGGTTCCAGGCTAGTGGACAAGGCCCTCACACAATTTATTTGTATACAAATTATAATTTGTATAGTGGAGTCTGCAAAAGACCTTCAAACAACTTCCTATTTCAATACTCAAAAATGAGGAGAAATAAAGGGGTTGAGAAAAAGAGACAGGAAGAGAAAACAGGAGAAGAAATTCTTTAGGGGACAGTTTAGCCCTTGAGTTATGCTCCTTACTTTTTTATTACCAGTGTAAAATGCATAAACTATGGAACAAATGCAAGGCTGCATGGAGCTGACCCCATCTCAACTAAGAGCTGTGTTACAAAATATATGTTGTACCTTTGGAGAGGGGGCTTATGGAGGGGGAGAGGGAGACAGACACAGAGAGAGCATGTGTATATGTACGTATGTATGTACGTATGTACGTCTGTATGTATGTAACATAATTTGCATGTGGAAATCAGGAAGACAACCAGTGGAAATCCATTTCCTTCTTCTACCATGTGTGTTTCAGGGATTGAACTCAGGTCTACATGTTTCTGTAATTTCCAATCTATCTTAAAAGTTATTATGATTTGGCCTGTTGAAGGAAATACCACAGAAAATCTCTGTCGCCATGTAATAATATAAAGCCTCTGTTTCACATACAAATCCCCTTTAACCGCTGAAGCGTCTGGCAGGCCCGCCAACAATATTGTGAAAGAGCACTTACATCACGGGAGCCACGGCGTTTCAAAGAACCTTCAGAAGGCTGGGACTCACAAGCCCAGCCTTGGCTTTCTAGTATCTAATGAAAACTTGCCCCATGTAGAGATGTTTAGACCATTGTCAGAACACATGCCTGAACAAATATCCACGTTTTTATTTAGAGGTAAGAGATGCTGTTTATAATTATGTTCTTAAATTTTCTGTGTTATTTTCAATGTTCCACACCATATTATAGACACTCGAACATCTACAACAACTGTGAATTATTTAGTGCTATTCTTGGCTGAACCATACCTCTTTCATTAATTAAAAATACATTAGTGAAGCCCCACATGCAAAGGAGATTCGTGGATTATTTCTTAGAGAGAGATTGACTGTAGCATTTCTTCTGACTATGGTATACATCGAAAACAATTTAGAATAACTTTTATGTTTTAAATTTGGAAAGGACACAAGTTTCAAAATAGTGACATGGAGAAACATTGTATATTAACTGGAAAAGATCACAATTTAGGCAAGTGATATGGCTCAGTGATTAAAGGACATGCTCCCAAGCCTGAGGACCTGAATTCAATTTCCCAGATTCACATGGGAGAGAAAAGAACTGACTTAAACTTTAACTCAACATTTATTCTCATGTAGCAACTTTCTAAATGCTAAGATTATGAATTACAGATATGAGCCATAACACTTAACCAACTGCTAGATGAGTTTTACCAAAAGAGTAGGGCATTATGGGAACAACATTCTATACTTTTAGACTTATAATTATTATCTTCCTGGAGAAATGCAGACATGCTTACTGGTTTGTTAACACATCAAATCTATTCTGTTTTAATTCAACTAAATATTCAAACATTAGAAAATGATAAATTCCACCTCTTTTAGATGACAGAAGGAATATATATAAACACAGACTTGCTTCTACATTCAGAAGTGACAGTATTGTCTCAGGCTTCTTGTTTGCATTTTAAAAATAAAACAAGATTGTAAAGCCAAAATCACTTCTGCTCACCATGTATAAGGTGTTCATCTTTATCAATACTTTTAAATTTATTCATAAAATATATTTGATGATTTCCCTTCCTTCTAGTCCCCCCAAATCTTCCCTACCAACATATCTAGCTATCTTCATATTTTTTTCCTTATTCCCTTTTCCACTCACAAAACACCATGTCAACACATATACACACACACACACACACACACACACAGAGAGAGAGAGAGAGAGAGAGAGAGAGAGAGAGAGAGAGAGAGAATCAAATAGAATTTATTTTGTATTGATCAACTACTCTTGAGCATGAGTCCTATTATGGAGTATGGTTGATCCATCTGGTTACACTCCATTGCAAAAATACTGATATTACCCATCTGAGCTTGTATCAACTACAAATGGTGTCTTGGTTAGTGATGAGGCTTTGTGTTCACTTCAAAGTTTCACTGCTAGGATTTTGTCTGCATTAAATATATACAAATGTTATAAGTTCATACCTGAATCAGTCCTGTAGTAATTGAAAAAACACTGTTTCCCTGGAGTCTTACAACATTTCTACATTTTTCTTATATGGAATCTTGAGAACAAGTGTTGGTAAAAGACATTGCACTTATAGCTGTGTATTTTGTTTCCTCTCTGCAAATCCAGTTGTGACTCTCTCTCTATTAAAGTGGTAAAAACCATCTACTTCAATGAGAAGATTCTTTGATGAGGGTTGACTAATACATTGATCTCTGGATATACATTATTAGGTCATATAGTTATATGTCATTAGTAGTCATTTAATTGATGTATAAATTTAACAGATTATTATTAGTAGATATTTTTTGCTAAGCGCCATGACTTACCTAGGCTTAGGTTCTTGACCTTATTAACATCATAATGTTTGTGTTCCATATCTTGGAATGGGTTTTAAGTCCAATACATTATGGTCAGTTACTCCCATAACCTTTCTGCCACTATTTTACCAGTATATCTTTCAGGCAGTTTATTGTTGTATGTTACAGGGTTCATAACTGGGTGAAACAGTTATGATTACTTTTCTCATAATGTATGTAGTACCTTCCAGCACTATGGATGCTAGTCTCTCTGTGTGTAACTTCTTGAACTTTTTTTTTAATAATGGTCAATATATTTGAACTTGCATTTGATACTAGGTATGTGGAAATTTCTCTATTCAAACAGACAGAATAGATAAACTTAATTTCATTACCCAGATGTGTTTCAGTTACTATCTTCATATCTGTGGAGGCTGTGACTAACAGCAAGATTCAGTGTTATCTGCAAAAATTTCAGGGTTTCTAGTCCCTTCTGGTTTGGTCCAAAAAATAATTGCTAGTCTACTTTATTTTTCAAATAGTCACACTCTTTTTATAAGTATCATATATTGAAACATTGTTTATCTTCTACTCTGAATTTGTTTTCAACAGTTAGTTTGTATTTGTTTGAAAGGTAATTTCTCCATTTTTATCCTTAGCATACTCATAGGTGGGGGTACAAGTTTACCCAAAAGATTCTTCTAAGTTTATAAATATAAGAACCTCAAATTTATGCAACTCTTTCTCAGAATTTTATCTGTCCTGGAAGCCTCTCATAGAATCATACATTTCCTCTAAGATAAGTGTGTGTGTGAGAGGGGGATGTTTGTGGGTGGGGTGTGGGTGTGTGAGTGTGTGGGTGTGTGTGTGTGTGTGTGTGTGTGTGTATGTTATTGTTGTTTTGTTATTGTTACCAAGAAATCAGCAGGTGTCTATCTTAAGAACTAAAAGTTTATGTGTGAAATGGATTTTAGAGGAGTCAATAGAAGGCAATAATATTTCTCAAAAAATTCTAGCATAATAACAGGGGACAATTGATTGAATGTTGTAATCCTTCTGAAATAGTCTCCCTTGTCTTCCATCAACATTTTCCCCTTAAGTACCAGCTTTGGCATCTGAGGGGTAAACTGAGGCAGTTGATGGGAGTCAGTGTTTAGAGCCACTGAAAGCAATTTGTCCAGATACTGATGGTGGCTGATGCCTATAGCAGCCAGTAATTAAAGAAACTACAGGAGACTTTTCTCTGAGGGAACAAAGCTTAATTTAGTGGAGCTGGTACTCCCTGTGGCCAGTAAAAATTTTGAACTCTTTAAACTCCATAGATTCAGCAAGAAAGAGAAAGACAAAGAGAAAATTCACACATATACAAACACACACACATATACTGAGTGGATTACAGAGTCCAACAACTTCATTCATACAAATACATGCATGCATACATTAAGACAGACGAACAGATAGACAGACATATATATACTCACACAGAGAATGGATACAGCAAAGCTCCAGCAAGCAGACTCCAAGCATTTCCCACATACACATATGTATATATACACATGCACATACACACATTCCTGGTAGATGAATGGAGCAAAGTTCCAACACAGTCACTTTACATATATACATCAATAAACATAGCTGATGGATGGAAGGAACAAAGTCCCAACATACACACACACATACACACACACACACACACACACACACACACACATATATATATATACACACACACACACACACACTCACACACACACATACTTGGAGGGTTGAAGGATCAATGATCCAACAACTTTATTCTTTCTCCTATGTCTTATATGCCCCAGCAAAATCTCTCAAGATGTATAAAATAACATTTTGGTTTTTTTCTGGTGAATGACTATGAAAAAACAATATGTTCCCCAATACCTTTGTAAGAAATAATGTTACTTACTTAGTACAGGTAAAGAAAACTTATTTCTAAGAACTCTTGTACATTCTTAACTAAGCACCTTGTTATAGATTAACAAAGTGCAAGCAAGCAAGATAGTTTTCTCCTCTAGTTTCTCTTACTGGCAGGCAGAAATTTGTAGTTACACAGAAAAGATTGATTATTTTATTATATATCTTTAAAAGTAATCTCATAACAATTTTAAAAGAATCACAAGTCTAATCTTCTATATAAAATCAGTCATATCTATTTTAAATCCACAGAATGCATATCTACTCACCAGCAATTTTTATTAAATCATATCAGGTAGCTGAGGGCAAAAATGGGTATAGGAAATCAATCATCCCTAGTCCAGCCTTAGTGAGAGTCATATTAGCCAGTACTGCCATCGTTCCTGTTCCCTGACCATAAAAAGTCCCTAGCTTAACTTTTAAGAGTGTGCCTTTCTGAACTTCAAATCATTCTCTAAGATTTTCTACATCAGAGCCAGTAGAGAAAACATTTTAACTTAACTTCATAAACAACTTTATTTTTCCAAATGCTTTTTAAAGGTAGTGGTCTTTGCTGACAATCTACATCTCTAAGTTCTTTTCCAGGATAGTGATTGAATGGTTAATCTGCTCCAGCAGCAATTCCTGAAAGAGATCTAGCACTACTATCATGAGTGCCAGAGATACAATCCAGTGAGGGACTGGAAGCCGCTTTGAGTTTTCATGCAGTTCTTAGATTATAAGGAAAGTGTGGGCAGCCGGCTGAGCAGAACTCCATATTAGCATGAAGTCTGCAGGACACATAATCCTCAGGGCTGTGCTTTAACCAAAGATCACCCACTGTGAATGTGCAAATCAGTGGGTCACACTCCATGAGTTCTAAATCCATGTTGTTCCTCCTGCATGACCTTCAGTAAAGTATTCTGGGAAATGTCCCCTGGATAGAAAAGAAAATTTAGTTTTGTTGGTGTTGGAGTTTGTTATTTATGTGTTTTTAACCTGCATAACTCTAATAAGAATGCATATAGCTACATCCTATAAAAGGTTTCCTACTTTTCACTCCTATTTTACTTCTGACCCCTTTTATGATCATGAATAACTAGTTTCACCATCACAGTTTCCCATGAACAAAGCAAAAATAGCCACTTGCAGGTTAAAGAAAGAAAGACATCTTTGCATGCAGACACCTAGCAGTACAAAAGCAAGATATTCCTTTGAATAGACAGTTCAAATGCTAGTTTCTGACAAGATTTTCCAGTAAAAGTCTCCTCTTTTATTCTACTGAAGAAATCTGTATTGCTTCCCCAGCAATCACTGGAGGAAATAGAGCTATACACCTGGGTAATTAGGCATTAATCCCAGTAATGGAACAAGTTTTCATGCCCTTGACCACATCAGCACTAATCAGGAAGACTTTGTGATGTTTTAGTGAGAAATGTCTCTGTTTCTTGCCTTGTTCTGCCTCTTGTCAAGCTGAAGAAACATAGTTTTTCCTTGATTAGATCTGTCCTGTGAGAATGCTCTGCTTCGGAGTTGTGGGAATAGTTGAAGATACAAAGTTATCTAGAAACAAAATGCTGCCACTTTCATAGGCAATATCCTGCAAAGCAATGCATTGATTATTCCTGGGGACAGTGTCAGGAGGCTTAATTATGGCTCTTGGAACATCAATCCTATTTATTTTACACTGCACATGAGCAAATGTGACTAGCACTTTGATGAAGACAAAACATATATGCAGAAACAGAAAATACTGACTTGAATAAAAGTATTTCAGAAAAAAAGTCATTGATAACATTGCGGCATAGCAAAAGAACTAGTACCTATTCTGTGTACAGTTCATAATGATTATCATAAACATATGATTTCTGATTTATAGAACTATAAATTCAATGGGAGAGACAATATTTAACTATATGTGAGGGAAACTATCAAAGATTTTATAACAACATCACACCCATTCTATGTACTGAATACAGAAACCCAAGTGTCACCTGAACAACTTCTTGATGAAGTAACAAGGAAGTCACTGAAGGTGGGAGTAATGCTACAAATACAGAATTAAGCTCTGTCTCCTTATAAAGAAACGAGTTCTTAAACTTATTGAGTTTTTTGCTTAAAGGCCACTCTCAACAATAAGAGAGGTAGGAAACCATGTATTCTAGCTTCATATCTATTGCTGCAATAAAAAGACCCTGGCCTAATGCAACTTGAGGAGAAAGGTGTTTTGTTTTTTTGTTTTTGGCTGAAAGGTTATTTTGTATCATTGAGAAAAAGTCAAGGTGGAAACTCAAATAGCTGCATTTCCTCTATCACCAAGAAAAGAAAAACAATTATACCCATGGCATCTACTTACTGGATGCTTGGTGCTTAAGTTTCTTCACTCGTCATAGTTGACAATATACTCTATTCGTAGTTGTCCATGGCAACTACGGTAAATGTTCCAACTTGAAGCAACCATCAAGATGGTTCTCCACACACATGCCCATAGGCCAACCTGATCTAGACTATTTTTGATTAAGGTTCCCTTTGCAAATGATTCTAGGTTGTAGCAAGTTGACATTTAAAAATCACAAAGCTATTGGAGTTTCAAGGGAAAATGGATAAAGGTCATAAGAATGATTCAGAATTGATGAGGAAACAAAGCATGGGAGGAATTTAAAAGCCATGGCTGAAAGAAACACAATGTGAGAACTGTCTTGTTGATACCTTCTATTCAATAGCTGGTCCCTTCAGTAAAGTTTCTGTAATGAAGAATGAAGCCATTTGTCTGAGCCCTATTCTTGAATATGGATGACACTTGATGGAAGACAAGGGGAACAGAAGATCATGAGATACTTTAGTAACCTGCAAACAACCTGGGCATGGATACAGCAAATTAGAGAAAATTCTTTACATCTTGTTTAAAAAATTACAGAGATATCATGGTTACAAAACATATGTCATTTTAAAATCTGGTTCTTTACAGAATAGAAAGGGAGAAGTCAGCTCCTTTGCTCAGCAGGAAGTACTTAGCTTGCATGCCTGAGTCTCCAATCTCAGTACTCAAACAGGATGGAAGGGAGGACAATGGATGCTGTGAAATTGTCATTGGGCTTGTGGACTCTGCAGAGGATGATTGAGAGATAAAATTGTGAATGACAGATTTAAAACCAGCAGCAACAGCAAAAGAGGCAACCTGTTACATGATTTACATGAATTGTGGCAGTTTTCATTTTCATAATGACCAGTACCTCCAGGAGTAGTTACTGATATTCTGATTTTGACAAATGGTTTCATGAGCAGGCCAATCATCTTTGTGACTGTGCACGTTAACTGGATGTCTAAAACACCAGCATGAGAATTCTTGAGTCATTGCAGATATGCATACTCATAGAATTATCTGTATTGCTGTCTCAGACAGCAATGTCTGTCATTAAGACATTTCTTAATGTCTAACATTAAAGCATGTTTCTTGATGTTAGGATTGTATAAATCCTGAACTCCAACTAAATCTTTTCCTTTTGAAAATGACTTTTTTTCTTAAGCTTAAGTACAAAACTAATTAAAATAGAACACTGTAGCAGCCTATCTAGAATCCATTTAAAGTGGTGGACCCACTTGATAAGATGTGAATAGCAAATTACTGAATTCTTTAAAACTTAAGCATTTTGAGGTTTTCACAGATTCTAGAAAAGAATAATTTATTTCACAATTATACCCAGAAAGAGGTTTGGTTTGTAAGAAAGTTTCTGTAAGAGCTTAACTATCGAGTCTTGCACTGAAGTAAATATCCATTTTCCTTGAGATAAAAATGATTGTCCAATTCTCTGGTGCTTTAGCAGGACAAAGAATCATATGGAAGTGTGACTGGTATCTAGCTTTGAGCCGAAATATTCAGCTTCTCTTGGAGACATCAGAGCACCTGCTTTTTATACTGGGAGTGACATCACTGCCTGGTTCTCATGTCTTTGGGCTTAGACTGGGTTATTAGACCTGATTTCTTGTTTTTCCTGCCCATGATGATAGACCAAGATTTTCTTCTACTGGATAATGACATGAGCCAATTTCTTTTGGAAATCTCTTTGTTCATATCTGTGTCTTATCTGTCTGTATTGGTGTTCACATCTATTCTATCCCTTCCATTACTCTGGAGAACCATGACTAACACAGGACTGAATGAGAACGTTACTGTTTCCAGGTTCAGAAAGTAAAGTTACCAAAGGAGTAAGATAGATTCCTTTCTATTAACGTTGAAGAAGGTAAAAACAATAAAGTGAGACAGACAGATTGACAGTTACATGGATTTGTATATAATAAAGAGATCATATCAGCTAACATGTTAGGCCTTGCCAAAATAAAAGGCAAAATCTCAAGATTATTATTTAAATGCTTATCTTAAACTTTCAGAACAATACAGGTAAACAAATAACATCACTTGTTTATTTCCATGAAAGACACAAATGTACATTTTCAAAGTGGGAGAATACAAACATCTAAGACAACTAAGCTACCTGCTACAGAGTGCTCCAGCTTTGATCTGTTTTTGTGTGATTTGAAATGTAGCAGTGTGCAAGAACTCCATTTTGATAATCCAAAGGAGAGAGCATCACAAATTAATGTCTTTAATTGATTGAAGACTATTTGCTATAGACATATGCTAACCTAGATCACTTAATATATTATCAGCTTAATTAAGCAAGCCATGTGATTAGTATTAACTCCCTTTTAATGTAACAATTACAGTGAGGAATTATAGAAAATCCAAGAGTGCTAGCTCATATCTACAGTCCCGGCATGTGAGAGGCTGCATGATGGTAATCAGTTTGTGGCCAGCCTGGACTAAATTGTGAGTTTTATACCAAAACTAACTAGAGTGAGACACTGTTTCAAAATATCATCCAACAAAAGACAAAAAATAACAACCAAAACCAGAAAACCCTTGTAAGTGATGAAACACACACATGACATACTTATGCATGCGAGCTTACAAGCAAGCTCTCATGGACACACAAACAAAAACACATAACATATATTTCCCATCCATCTTTAGACAAAATCATCAACTTGATATTTCAATGCCCTTATAAAAGATACTAGAAAAATTACTGGAGAAGGAATGTCATTTGCTCTGGTTCGACAGGTAGAAAATATAGAAATGAATATAATAATATAAAATTACAGACTATAAAAAGTAAATATTTTTCATACGTTCTCTTTTTCTGCAGAATTTGAATTCATATAGAGGACAGTCTAATTCTTGAGCTATTGTACACTGAGAAAAAAAATATAACCGAATATAAAAGTGAGTTTGTTAGTGCAGTGTTACTTCCTTTATTACACATGTCCTTCTCTCAAATACCAGTAGGTTGTTAAAAATAAAGATTTACTAAATTTTATTTTATTAGACTTATGGCTTTCAAGAATAACTTTCATCTGTAACATTTGAGCTTTTGCTTGCCTATATAAGAAGCAAATAATCTACCCTGGGACTAAGACCATGTAAGTCTTGAATCACAAGATTACTTCCAATGAAAACTCTGACTTCTTTTTCTATTTAGGTCAACTATTGCCAAATTGTGCAATATACTCTCATGCTGGCTTCTCAAAAGTAGTGCCTTTTAAAATCCTGCACAATTTCCTTTTTTTATTGCTTTTCAATTTACTTCAGAATCTATGTTACAAACTTAAGTAGAAAAAAATCTCAGATATTATGGGTGATTTGGTGTGAAAATGCAATTATGTCTATGACATTCAGTTTTCTGGAAAAATGATATTTGTCTACATAGTGTGTATATTCATTATCATCGAGTCCTCAAAACCAGGAATTGGGTATTCAGTGCTGTAAAATAGTATAATTAATTACAAGGTTATTTTTTGTTAGTTTTTCTAAAATGCTAAATCACTGTATATAAGTTGTAAGTGTAAGGAATTTGAACACCATACTTGGTAATCTTCTATGTTCAATGGGTGGAGAGCATGCAGGTGAACTGTAACTAATAATCTTCTCGTCTTGAAAAAATATGGTATTTATTTAAGTGCATGCCTTTGTAAATAGCATTAGACTATAACATTCCAGATTTCATCTTCAAGTCCCATGAGAGAAAGTGGTCATTTGCTCTTGATATGAATATAAACACAAGTTAATGTCCACATCCATCCTGTAAGCATTTTCTTACTGCCAGTTTCATTATATCTACGCTTCCATATTATCAGAGTATGAGGATAAGAAAGAGTGAATCATGGAGTAGAAAACTTGTGGTATTTGCTGTTTTAAAATTCATTAGAACATTCAATAAAATCTTTATTACTTATTAAATTATTGCAACAAAATATCTAATAAAAATAACTTAATAAAAGATTGGCTTTAATTTCAAGATAGCAGCCAATCATATTGGGGAACATATGGCAGCAGGAACATGATTCAGTTGCTTATATTGTATCCTCAATCGGGAAGCAAAGAGAGATTGATGTTGGTGCTCAGCTCCCTTTGTTTTTCTTACCCAGTCCAGTGCTCCAGACCATCAAATAATGCCACCTCAAATTAGTTTCTACTCTAGAAACTTCTTCACAGACATGCCTAGAGATTTGTATCTAAATAGCATAAACTTAGCTATTAAGATTAACCATCATCAACCAAAAACTGTTTAGGGACTATAAATATGGACTTTTCAGATCTGAATTTATACATTTGTTTACATATATTGAGGCTGATTTTCTATCACTAGTTTTTTTTTAGAATAATATTTTTATATAATATACTCTGACTGTGGTTGAATATATATACATATATGTATATATATTCTCTGTGGTTTCTACCTGTATTTAAAAGTTTATTTAACTAATTTATCTCTTTTGATATTACAGTTGTTAATGCATTTGGGTATTTGCCAAATAATTCAATTTGGTGAATTCAAGAGAGAGAGGCAGGGAGAGAAAGAGCAAGGGAGAGAGAGAGCAAAGAAGAGAGAGAGAGAGAGAGAGAGAGAGAGAGAGAGAGAGAGAGAGAGAGAGAGAGAGAGAGAGATTGAGAAAGGAGTCAGGAGACCATAGCAAAATTAGGGCCAGAGTTGTGTTGAATATAATCTAAATATTGGGATGAATGTATGGAATTGTCAAAGAATTCACTTGAAATGTTCAAAATTATGCAAATGGTAGTATAAAAATCCTTTTTGGAAGGTGTTTTAAAATAATTATGTCTAAGTGATTTAGCCATGTTATTCAGTACATATAGCCATGACCCATGCCTGCTCCTTGCTGTATAATTTTCATTGTATGTTTAGAGTATGCTTTTAATAAGTTATTATTTTCACAATTTAATATTTATTTGTGCTGAAGAATATGTACTTTATTGCCCATTATTTGTATAGATCTTCCTCTGGTGCTCTTTAACCCATCAGAGTTTGTTCTGCAACAAACATAGCACATAGAGCAAGAATCACATTTCGATGTTTCCTAACAGAAAGCTCATTAGTGCAAGGCCCTTTATGAACCGGTCAATACTTTTCTCATTGTTCTGTGAGGGTGGCAGTTTTACATGTTAGGTTTCTGTTGATCTTTTTGTTCATCTTACAGCAATAATTGTACTAGATAATGAAGTGCAGTTAATGATTGAAAGCACATACAAAAATCTCAGTGACTAGAGAATTCTCAGTAACTGTAATAGGATTCCCTCTTTGATTTATGGCATGCATAAAACTACCCTCCTTTTAATCATGACTATTTTAACATTTTGTAGCTCTCTTCCAACTATACCCAGCTATGTCCTTCAAATTTTTCAGTGAAAGATTTTTTTTTTACTGCTTTTAAGTGCCACAAATATTTCAATTGATAGTTTTATTCTTCCTTTTGTCACTTTGACATCTCTATATATACCAGTTTTTCTTGGGCATTTTCTAAAATAATTTATTCAGTCTTTTCTTTTCAATAGTTGCTTTTTATTATGGTTCCAATATGTTTATTGTTAATGGTGTATAGCTATATTTTATAGCCATCCTGATATGACTTTACCTCATTTTTACATATTTACATCATTTTGATTTATGATATATTTTATTCATTATGACACTATATAGATTCTTTTGTTCTTCCCATAAATATTACTTTTCATTCTATTTTGCCTATTTGAAAGTAGTAATTTGATTTTATTTCCTATAAAAACATGTCTGCTTAATACACACATCAATATTTGCTTATTTTCAATTGCCTTCACTGCTCCCTGTCCCCTCTCCCTCCTTTATTTTCCCCCTTTTCTCTTATTTCTCCCATTTTTACTTTTGTATAATTTTTAATTGGTTACATGATCAATTATTACAAAGAATACTACCATATGGGAAATTTACTGTTAGAGATTCTTGCTAAAATAGAACTACTATCTTTTTATTTAGAATTAATTATATTTTTCATGAAATTATAAACAAATCTCAATATAAGAAACATCTCATGTCACTTTATATCATAGTATACTATATAATACACAATCAAAATATCAAACACCCTTCAATTATATTGATAAAAATTAACCCTGACTCAATATACAATGCTAGTTAAGTTGCCACCAGTTTGAAGTCCTCAGTTGAGTGTATGTACACAATTTCGTACAGTTTCATGAGGAGTTTCTATTCTATTCTCTTCTATTTAGTATTTGGTGTCTGTTTGCCTCTTAAGCCTTGATATTTGGTGGGCATCTTTTATTTTATTTTACTTTATTTTATTTTATTTATTTGGATTGGGAAAATTTTCTATGATGATTTTGTTATAAATAATTCTAAGCTTTTGACTGGGGTTTCTTCTTCCTCTGTATTTACTATCCATAGGTTTGGTCTCCTCATAACATTCCATATTTTCTGGATTTGTTGACTCTGGATTTTTTTTTGCAAGAAAATATTTTTCTACCTAGTCGTTAAGTCCTGAAATTGTTTCTTTCGTGCATTTTAAATTGTTGGTGAAGCTTACCCCAGCTTCCTATGTTTTATATTCTGAGTTTTTCATTTCCAGTTTTATTTCACTTTTGACTTTTCTTTACATATTCTATTTCTTTGTTAAATTCTACTTTTAATGTGTTGGATAGTTTTTATTATTTTGCTCATCTTTCTTCCCTCATGGTCTTTATTAAGGCACATAATCATGTCAACTTTAATGCCCTTGAACATATCCAAAATTGCTATTTTAAAGTCCTAGTTTTGTGTTTGGGTAAATTGCATTTCCTGGAGCCTATTACAGGGTGGTTTCTGGCTTCTGGAGGGGCATATTTTCTTAGTTGTTCATATTTGTGTTTTGGCGTAGGAATCAAGGCATTTGAATTACTTCATTTGAGATGTTAATTCATGTAGGTTCCTGGTCCTATCTTTGTTGCATGGGTGCACCTTTTTGTTGTTTAAGTTTGTTTATTTGTTTGTTTGTTTTTCTGTTTGTTGTTGCTATTCCCAAATCTAGTTTCTTGCCAAGTAGAAGTTATGGTAAAGAACTAGGGATACTCAGAACCTGTACCAAGAGACCCTAGGGGATGGGGATGGGCTGGGAAGAGGGACTACATGTGAAGCTAAAAATTGATTGTTCTGCTACCACAGGGGTTTCTCACAAGTCTTTGAATTTGTCTTATGTTTTCTTTAATAAGTCATGCATACATACATCTGGATTTCTATCTTCAACATTCTACTTCTAAAAAATAAAGAAATAACTTAAATATATTTAAGCTACTATCCCATGCAACAGTCTGAAGGCTTAGGAAAACACAGAACTCACCTGAAATCAGCCCAGAGCTCTCTTGTTTGCTATCGAGTACATATTACTCACTAGAGAATTGATCCTAGCACAGTGGATGTTCTATTTTATGTTTTCACCTAGTGCTGGTTGTTAGTTCATCTGAAGCTGTAGGAAATTTTATTTTTTGCCCATTTAGACATTTTAAAGGAAAATCTGAAGTGGTTTCTAACACCAGAAACTGGTTGTTATATAGAATATTTAGAGCTGAACTTAAAGCAATGGTCATGCTTTTCTTTCTTTTATTTTAATTTTATTTTCTAAGTATTTTTTATTTACATTCAAAATCATTTCCACTTTCCCGATTCCTCCCTCCCCAAAAGTCCCATAAGCCCCCTTCCCTCCCTCTTTTCCCCATTCAACTCCCTCTCGCTTCTCTGTCCTGGCATTCCCCTACATCCAGTCTTTCCAGGACCAGAGGTCTCTCCTTCCATCTTCTTGGAAATCTATTGATATGCGAATTGTGTCTAGGGTATTCCGAGATTCTGGGTTAATATCCCCTTATCAGTGACTGCATACGATGTGTGTTCTTTTGTGACTGGGTTACCTCACTAAGGATGATATTTTCAAGTTCTGACCATTTGCCTAGGAATTTCGTGAATTCATTGTTTTTAATTGCAGAGTAGTATTCCATTGTGTAAATATACCACATCTTCTGAATCCATTCCTCCGTTGAGGGACATCTGGGTTCTTTCCAGCTTCTGGCTATTATAAATAAGGCTGCTATGAACATAGTGGAGCATGTGTCCTTAGAACTCCAATAGCTTATGCTCTAAGATCAAGAATAGACAAATGGGACCTCATCAAATTGCAAAGTTTTGGCAAGGCAAAAGACACTGTCAAAAAGACAAAGCGGCAACCAACTAACTGGGAAATATCTTTACCAACCCTACGTCCGACAGAGGGCTAATATCCAATATATACAAAGAACTCAAGAAGTTAAACTCCAGAGAGGCAAGTAACCCTATTAAAAAAATGGGGTACGGAGCTAAACAGAGTTCTCACCTGAAGAATATCTAATGGCTGAGAAGCACCTAAAGAGATGTTCATCATCCTTAGTCATTAGGGAAATGCAAATCAAAACAACCCTGAGATTCCATCTCACACCAGTCAGAATGGCTAAGATCAAAAACACAAGAGACAGCAGTTGTTGTCGAGGATGTGGAGAAAGAGGAACACTCCTCCACTGCTGGTGGAATTGCAAGCTGGTACAACCACTCTGGAAAGCAGTCTGGTGGTTCCTCAGAAAACTGGGCATGACACTCCCGGAGGATCAGGCTATACCACTCCTGGGCATATACCCAGAGGCTTTACCTGCATGTAATAAGGACACATGCTTTTCTTTCTAACAAATAATATTTGCCACCCCTAAATCTCCATTCTCCATTCATAGGCTCATGAATCTTGTCAACATGTTACTGTATGTGTGTTTAAATTGTGGTACTCCCACAAAACAAATGTTCCAGTATCTATTATTCCCACTCTAGTCAGAACATCTGAGGTCTTACCATCTTGCCTGGGTCTGCATACTAAGTAATAAAGCCTGTATGTGCTTATTAGCTTTTAACCCTATGCTAAACCTGTTTTATGTGGGAAGCAGCCTGCAGTTATTTAGTTGCCGGGCTCTATATTACTGAAGAAGTATCTTAATGCTTTATACAGCAATCTCCTTTTGTAGTTCCAAGGTAATATTAACAAAAATGAAAGAAAACCTGTTCTGTGCCCTTACTATACATGTGCAACTCTGCAAAGCACATAACAAGTTGTTCCATTTCATTCTCACAGCAAGCCTGTGAGCTAGTAACATTATTATCTCTGTTTTACCAATGAGAAAATTGAGGCTCATGGAGATTTCCCTGTCTGCTGAAGGTTTTTGCAGCAAAGATGGAGCTGAATCTTAAATGAGATGTGAATATCAACAATCTAAGACTCTGCTGTGTTCTGGATAACTGTTTTTTAACCCTCTACATTTAGCACAAGAAAAAATTAGCTGAATATATGTAAAGTAGCCCTAATCGAGCTTGTTTAAATGAATGACAGCCATGTTATGATCAAGTTTATGCAGAGTCATTTAAAAGACAATGGAAGTATGCAGATCAATGGCAATAGTTTAAGGATTTGTAGTAAATGAATTATGAGTATAATGTAGCTTTTGCATCAAAAGAGAGATATAGTTGCTAGTCAATAAAGCCTGTTTGGCTAAGGAGAAGGCATCAAAGAGAGGATTAGCACAAAGAGTTATGACTACCCTCAACTAAAGTTGATAATTTTAGTGACTAGAGCTCTTCAAGAGTTAGTCCACTGATTTATTTGCAGCAGTGAATTACGGAAAGCAAATCTCATATTACCCCAAAGGTGAGAAGAAGGAATACCTAATGAACAACCTGATAGGACATAGTGAATTCTTTCAAGAGAGCAGAGACAAAGTCAGGTTATTATGAGATGTTTGCTTTGAATCCACTTATATTTTTTTTCTTTTCTTTTTTTTTTCTAAGTTTTTTTTATTTACATTCCAAAACATTTCCCCTTTCCAGTTTCCTCCCTCCCCAAAAGTCCCATAAGCCCCCTTCCCTCCCTCTTTTCTCCATTCAACCCCCCCTCATTTCTCTGTCCTGGCATTCCCATACATCCAGTCTTTCCAGGCCCAGGGGTCTCACCTTCCATCTTCTTAGAAATCTATTGATATGCGAATTGTGTCTAGGATATTGCGAGATTTTGGGTTAATATCCCCTTATCGAAGACTGCATACCATGTGTGTTCTTTTGTGATTGGGTTACCTCACTAAGGATGATATTTTCAAGTTCTGACCATTTGCCTAGGAATTTCGTGAATTCATTGTTTTTAATTGCAGAGTAGTATTCCATTGTGTAGATATACCACAACTTCTGAATCCATTCCTCCATTGAGGGACATCTGGGTTCTTTCCAGCTTCTGGCTATTATAAATAAGGCTGCTATGAACATAGTGCAGCATGTGTCCTTATTGCATGCAGGTAAAGCCTCTGGGTATATGCCCAGGAGTGGTATAGCCGGATCCTCCGGGAGTGTCATGCCCAGTTTTCTGAGGGACCACCAGACTGCTTTCCAGAGTGGTCGTACCAGCTTGCAATCCCACCAGCAGTGGAGGAGTGTTCCTCTTTCTCCACATCCTCGACAACAACTGCTGTCTCCTGTGTTTTTGATCTTAGCCATTCTGACTGGTGTGAGATGGAATCTCAGGGTTGTTTTGATTTGCATATTCCTAATGACTAAGGATGATGAACATCTCTTTAGGTGCTTCTCAACCATTAGATATTGTTCAGGTGAGAACTCTTTGTGTAGCTCTGTACCCCATTTATTAATAGGGTTGCTTGCCTCTCTGGAGTCTAACTTCTTGAGTTCTTTGTATATATTGGATATTAGGCCTCTGTCGGATGTAAGGTTGGTAAAGATCATTTCCCAGTTAGTTGGTTGCCGCTTTGTCTTTTTGACAGTGTCTTTTGCCTTGCAAAAACTTTGTAATTTAATGAGGTCCCATTTGTCTATTCTTGATCTTAGAGCATAAGCTATTGGAGTTCTGTTCAGGAAATTCTCCCCTGTGCCCATATGTTCAAAGTTCTTCCCTAGCTTCCTTTCTATTAGTTTCAGTGTGTCTGGTTTTATGCAGAGATCCTTGATCCACTTGGAATTGAGCTTACTGCAAGGAGATAAGAATGGGTCAATTTGCATTCTTCTGCATGTTGACCTCCAGTTGAGCCAGCACGATTTGTTGAAAAGGCTATCTTTTTTCCACTGGATGGTTTTAGCTCCTTTGTCAAAGATCAAGTGACCATAGGAGTGTGGATTCATTTCTGGGTCTTCAATTCTGTTCCATTGATCTATATGCCTCTCACTGTACCAATACCATGCGGTTTTTAACACTATTGCTCTGTAGTACAGCTTGAGGTCCGGCATACTGATTCCCCCAGAGGTTCTTTTACTCTTGAGAATAGTTTTAGCTATTCTGGGTTTTCTGTTATTCCAGATGAATTTTTGAATTGCTCTTTCTAACTCTATGAAGAATTGAGTTGGGATTTTGATGGGGATTGCATTGAATTTGTATATTACTTTTGGTAAGATGGTCATTTTTACTATATTAATCCTGCCAATCCATGAGCATGGCAGATTTTTCCATCTTCTGAGGTCTTCTTCAATTTCTTTCTTCAGAGACTTGAAGTTCTTGTCATACAGATCTTTCACTTGTTTGGTTAGAGTCATGCCAAGAGACTTTATATGGTTTGTGGCTGTCGTGAAGGGTATCATTTCTCGTACTTCTTTCTCAGCCTGCTTATCCTTTGAGTATAGGAAGGCTACTGACTTGCTTGAGTTGATTTTATATCTGGCCACTTTGCTGAAGTCGTTTATTAGCTGTAGGAGTTCTCTGGTGGAGTTCTTTGGGTCGCTTATGTATACTATCATATAATATCGTCTGCAAATTGTGATAGTATGACTTCCTTTCCAATTTGTATCCCTTTGACCTCTTTTTGTTTTCTAATTGCTCTAGCTAGAACTTCAAGTACTATATTGAAAAGATATGGAGAGAGAGGGCAGCCTTGTCTAGTCCCTGATTTTAGTGGGATAGCTTCAAGTTTCTCTCCATTTAGTTTGATGCTGGCTACCAGTTTGTTGTAAATTGCTTTTACTATGTTCACATATGGGCCTCGAATTCCTGATCTTTCCAAGACCTTTAGCATGAAAGGATGCTGAATTTTGTCAAATGCTTTCTCAGCATCTAATGAGATGACCATGTGGTTTTTTCTTTGAGATTGTTTATATAGTGGATTACATTGATGGATTTCCTTATATTGAACCATCCCTGCATCCCTGGGATGAAGCCTACTTGATCATAGTGAATGATCGTTTTGATGTGTTCTTGGATTCGGTTGGCAAGAATTTTATTGAGTATTTTACATTGATATTCATAAGAGAGATTGGCCTGAGATTCTCTTTCTTTGTCGGATCTTTGTGTGCTTTTGGTATTAGTGTAATTGTGGCTTCATAGAACGAGTTGGGTACTGTTCCTTCTGTTTCTATTTTGTGGAACAGTTTGAAGTGTATTGGTGTTAGGTCTTCTTTGAAGGTCTGATAGAATTCTGCACTAAAACCATCTGGACCTGTGATTTTTTTGGTTGGAAGACTTCCAATGACAACTTCTTTTTCTTCAGAGGTTATAGGACGGTTTAGATGGTCTATTTGATCCTGATTTAATTTTGGTATTTGGTATTTGTCAAGGAAAATGTCCATTTCCTCAAGATTTTCTAGTTGTGTTGAATACAGGTTTTTGTAGTAGGATCTGATGATTTTTTGAATTTCCTCAGTTTCTGTTGTTATCTCTCCCTTTTCGTTTCTGATTTTATTAATTTGGATACTCTCTCTGTGCCCTCTGGTTAGTCTGGCTAAGGGCTTATCTATCTTGTTGATTTTCTCAAAGAACCAACTCCTCGTTTTGTTGATTCTTTGTATGGTTTTATTTGTTTCTACTTGATTGATTTCAGCCCTGAGTTTGATGATTTCCTGCCTTCTACTCCTCTTTGGTGTATTTGCTTCTTTTTGTTCCAGGACTTTCAGGTGTGCCATTAAGCTGTTAGTATATGCTGTCTCCTGTTTCTTTTTGGCGGCACTCAGGGCTATGAATTTTCCTCTTAGCACTGCTTTCATTGTGTCCCATGAATTAGGGTATTGTGTCTTCATTTTCATTAAATTTCAAAAAGTCTTTGATTTCTTTCTTTATTTCCACCTTGACCAAGTTATCATTGAGTAGATCATTGTTTAGCCTCCATGTGTACGTGGGTTTTCTTTTGTTTTTGTTGCCATTGAAGACCACCCTTATTCCATAGTGATCTGATAGGAGGCATGGGATTAGTTCTATCTTCTTATATCTGTTGAAGTCTGATTTGTGACCAATTATATGGTCAGTTTTGGAGAAGGTAGCATGAGGTGCTGAGAAGAAGGTGTATTCTTTAGCTCTAGGATCAAATGTTCTATATATATCTGTTAGTTCCATTTGGTCCAAGGCTTCAATTAGATTCACTGTGTCCCTGTTTAGTTTCTGCTTTCCTGAACGATCCATTTCAGAGAGCGGGGTGTTGAAGTCACCCACTATTATTGTTTGAGGTGCGATGTGTACTTTGAGCTTTAGTAAAGTTTCTTTTATGAATGAGGTTGCCCTTGCATTTGGAGCATAGATATTCAGAATTGAGAGTTCTTCTTGGTGGATTTTTCCCTTGATCAGTATGTAGTGTCCTTCTGTGCCTTTTTTGATGACTTTAGGTTGAAAATCAATTTTATCTGATATTAGGATGGCTACTCTACCTCGTTTCTTGGGGCCATTTGCTTGTAAAATTGTTTTCCAGCCTTTTACTCTGAGGTAGTGTTTGTCTTTGACACTGAGGTGCGTTTCCTGCATGCAGCAAAATGCTGGGTCCTGTTTACGTATCCAGTCTGCTAGTCTATGTCTTTTAATTGGGGGATTGAGACCATTGATATTAAGAGAGATTAAGGCATAGTGATTATTGCCATCTGCCATTCTTGACGCTATCTTTATGTTTGAGTGGTTATCTACTTTTGGGTTTGATTCAAGAAGGTTATTATCTCATTTTTTCCAGGGTGTTGTTTCTCTCCCTGTATTGGAGGTTTCCACCTATTATCCGTTGCATGGCTTGATTTGTGGAGAGATATTGTGAAAATTTGATTTTATCATGGAATATCTTGGTCTCTCCATCTATGGTGATTGAGAGTTTTGCTGAGTATAGTAGTCTAGGCTGGCATTTGTCCTCTCTTAGTGTCTGCATGAGATCTGCCCAGGATTTTCTGGCTTTCATAGTCTCTCGTGAGAAGTCTGATGTGATTCGGATAGGTCTTCCTTTGTATGTTACTTGGCCCTTTTCTCTTACTGCTTTTAATATTCTTTCTTTGTTTAGAACATTTGGTGTTTTGATTATTATGTGACAGGAGATATTTCTGTTCTGGTCCAGTCTGTTTGGAGTTCTGTGGGCTTCTTGTACGTTCATCGGCATCTCTCTCTTTAGGTTAGGGAAGTTTTCGTCCATAATTTTGTTGAAGATGTTTACTGGCCCTTTAAGTTGCAAATCTTCACTCTCATCTATACCCATAATCCTCAGGTTTGGTCTTCTCATTGTGTCCTGGATTTCCTGGATGTTTTGGGTTACACGTTTTTTGCATTTTGCATTTTCTTTGACTGTTGAATTGATGCTTTCCATGGAATCTTCAGCACCTGAGATTCTTTCTTCCATCTCTTGTATTCTATTGTTGATGTTTGCATCTATGACTCCTGATTTCTTCCCATGGTTTTCTCTCTCCAAAGTTGTCTCCCTTTGTGATTTCTTTGTTGTTTCTACTTCCTTTTTTAGTTCCTGGATGTATTTGCTGAGATCTTTCACTTGTTTGTTTGTATTTTCCTGTATTTCTTTAAGGTATTTTTCATTACCTCTTTCAGGATTTCTGCCTGTTGACCCACATTCTCCTGCATTTCTCTGAGCGATTTTTGTGTTTCCTTCTCATGGGAATCCATCTGTTGATCCATCGTCTCTTGCATTTCTTTAAATAGTTCTCGTGTTTCCTTTGTAAGGGCATCTAAACGTTGATTCATTTCTTTAAGCACTTTTGTGTTGCCTCCCTATGGCCATCCGTCTGTTGACCCATATTCTTCTGCATTTCTTTATGCAATTTTTGTGATTCCTTTGTGAGTGCCCATTGATTCATCTCGTTAAGCGATTTTTGTGTTGTCTCCTTGTGCGCCTCCATCTTTTGATCCATGTTCTCCTGCATTTCTCTAAACGATTTTTGTGTTTCCTTTGTAAGGGCTTCTAACCGTTGATTCATGGTCTCCTGTAATTCTTTATTAGATTTATTTGTGTCCTTCTTGTGATCCTCTAATAGCATCATGAGAAGTGATTTTAAATCCAGATCTTGTCTTTTGGGTGTGGTGGGGTATCCAGGACTTGCTGCTGTTGGAGAGTTGGGTTCGGATGGTGCCATATTACTTTGATTTCTGTTAGTAACCTTCCTACGTTTGCCTTTTGCCATCTGGTTACCCCTGATGTTAGTTGGTCCTGCTGTCACTGGCTGTTGATTGGACCTCCTGTGAGTCTGCAAAGCTATTTCTGCCCGCCCCCCTGGTTTACCAGGATTCCCCTTGCACAGATTTCTGGGGCCTGCCCTGCTCCTGAGTAACTTTGGAGCCCTGATGTGCCTTGCCCCAAGTGATGTTATATTGGGGAGTCCTTGCACATTCAAAGGCTCAGCGTAGTGGATTCCTGGAGCAGAGGTCGCCAAAGGGAGGCTGGTAGCCTCCTGCCCTGTGCAGGGGTGTTTGATCTCTCTGAGAGTGGAGGGGGTGAAGGGGGTGTCCCTCTGCCAGGCAGAAGTCCCACAGCAGAGCTGGCGCGCTGGTTACTGCAGATCTGCCCAGCACTTGGGAGCCACGTACACACAAGCCATCCCGAGACCCAAACGATATTATGCCTGTCTGTCTCCGAGCCTGGCAGTCCCAACTTCCCGGCCACTGGACAAAGATGGCGGAGTGCACTCTGCACTCTCTCGGTGGCACTGGTCACCCTGCAGAGGCGATGGCCTATAGCAGATCTTGCACCCAGACGACCACAGCGCTGTCCAGTTCTTGGGAGAAGGCAGAAACCCCAACAGGCCGTGTCCCAAGGGATGTTATATTGGGGCGAACCTGGGTACCTGTCTCTTCAGTGCATTCTACCGGAACAGAGGTCATGGAAGGGAAGCTGGTAGACTCCCGCCCAGTGCAGGGTCCCTCTGCCAGGCAGAAGTCCCACAGCAGAGCTGGCACGCTGGTTACTGCAGATCCGCCCAGCACTTGGGAGCCACATACACACAAGCCGCCCGAGACCCAAGCGATATTATGCCTGTCTCTCTCAGAGCCTGGCAGTCCCAACTTCCCGGCCACTGGAGCAAAGATGGCGGAGTGCACTCTGCACTCTCTCCGTGGCACTGGTCACCCTGCAGAGGCGATGGCCTGCAGATCTGGCACCCAGACGACCACAGCGCTGTCCCGTTCTTGGGAGAAGGTTGAATCCACTTTTAAAGGAGAGAGCAGTAGGCTGGTTTCCTAAAAGCACTCATTGTTTTCCTCATCATGTAGGAAGAATGCAGTGTCTATCAACGTTGGTCAGTTTTGCAGCAGCTTCAGTGTGAGGAAATTAATTTGAAGTTCTTTTCTGAAGAAGTGTTACCTCCTGTTACTACAGAGACACTTGATTGTGCTAACCAAAGATGTCCAACTCCATAAGAGACCCAGAGCCAGAACAGGGGAGAAGCCTTGAGCTTGAAAGGCAAAGATATGCAGATCTTCAGAGGGAAAAGGAATGCAGATAATCATGTCAGTAAGCCCCAGTTACTGAACCATGGAGCGAGTGGCTCAAACAACAAACATTCATTTCTCACAATTCTGGAATCTAAGTGGTCCAAAATCAATGTTGATTCAACCTCAGGTTCCACAAAGACCCATTTTCTGGTTGGCTAATGGTTCACTTTTCAATATGTTCTCAGATGTAGAAGTGAGAGGGATGAAGAGTGAACCTCCTTGTCTTTTAAACAGAGGTAAATTTAGTTTCCAAGGACTTCATTATCACAACTTGATGGCATGTAGTATCCTCGCCATGGGCAGAATGACTTGAGTGTATACAGTACATTACAGCATGGCCAGGGAGTAAAACAACAACAATAGCAGCAACAACAAAATTTAATTCATAGCTAGCATGCTAGCATCTTAAAGAAAATCAATCGAATGCACCACTGTATCTCACCATTTAGTAGAATAATACTATTTGCAAATGATTCTATAAAAATACTAATGGGTATCATTCCCCAAGCATAGAACATTCATATCATCGAGTACTTCATATACATCAAAAGTAACCCCCACTGTAAAACTACAAGATAAATGACAGCATTCTTATATTAAAGGCAATTAAACTGAGGCCCAGAAATATCAGATATTTTAATTATGTTACTATAATTCCTAATGAACTCAACTAAAGCAAACCCATTTTTAAAAAGCAAGTTTAAGCTGTTTTCCAAACCTACCTCTTTTAAGGTTTGTTGGAGTGTGTAAAATATCATAAGAAAAACCATGGAAACTGTCATTATCCTTCTCATGTTCTCCCTGCTCAGGAGAATTGTGGGGATTTTCCTTGGTTATCTTTGAGAAGGTAGATAGATAAAGCTTTATTAGAAAAGAGTCACAGAAATTACTTACTTGCTAGACCTATATATAAAGCAATACTGAATTAATTAACAAATGAGAGAGATAGATGAAGAGAATATAAAGTGGGCTGATGTAACAGTGATTGTCCATTGCACTATTGTAATAAAAAGTAAGACATAAACCCTTGTCTAAGTTTATCAAGCAATCAACCCTATTTATTAACTCTTGGGGTGAGAGTTATGAGCAATAAGGGATCTCTTGATCTGCAATTTTCTCATTATCATACTACTTTAATTCTAGTGGCTAAGGGTATTAGAAGGCACCAGTTCAATTGTGCCCTAACATCCATTTAAAAGTCTGAGCCAACCTGGATGAAGATAAGTTTACCTAGCACAGCATATTGAATGCAAGCTGTAAGGTAATTCTTTTTTATTAAAATTTGACTTTAAAGAATGGTAGCAGACATGTTGGTAAAACTTTGCAGTTATAGCTTCTCAGGTTACAAGGAAACACAATCTGATAGAAACAACCCTATGAAGGAAACACAATCTGATAGAAACAACCCTATGGCCGGGCGGTGGTGGCGCACGCCTTTAATCCCAGCACTTGGGAGGCAGAGGCAGGAGGATTTCTGAGTTCGAGGCCAGCCTGGTCTACAAAGTGAGTTCCAGGACAGCCAAGGCTACACAGAGAAACCCTGTCTCGAAAAACCAAAAAAAAAAAAAAAAAGAAACAACCCTATGCCTCTGGTTCTTACAGTCTTTGCACACCCTCTTCTGCAATTTTCCATGAGCCTTAGGTGTGAGAGTGCTTTTTAAATGTATCATTTGGAACTGGATTTTTCAGTTCGGCATTTTGATTCATTTTGCTTTATATCCATCTGTTGCATATTTTCCTTGTTGATCAGTAAAAACATATGGTTGTAGATTGTTCTTAGGAATTATGCTTGCTTAGTAAATAGGTAGTTGTAGATTCTTCTTCAATAGCCATGACATCCTTAGCATTGAGGAGTTAGTTGTTTTTTCAACATCAGAATGATATCTCTCTTGTGCAAAAGACCTTAGGCCCAACAGAAAGATATTTTTGGTCACCACCAAAGCATCTGTGTTATTAGTATATCTAAAGGGTTACCCTGACTTGCTAGTGGTTCCCAGGCATTGTAGCTGAATACAACTATTGTTTGCCCCCCTCCTTCAGAAGCTTTCTTGGTACCTTCTTGTGGCATAAAAGCTACTTTTCAGAGAGGTTCACCAACATGATGTCACAAATGTGAGCTGAAAAAGATGACCCCCAAGAAACATACCAAACTGCACGGTGAAAAGTCCACAGGCCTCAACCTTAACATAAGAACTATATAAGCAACTGAGTAAATCTGGGAGCAGAAAAGATGGTCCTCCACAGGAAAGAATACATCAAATTGTTTATCTAGTGCCAAAAGTTTAGCCCTAAAAACATACAAAAAAGTACATTATGTGCACTTAACTGGTTATATTTAATAATATATGTACAAACAAACACATATATGCATGCAATAACACTATGTGAAAACAAAGAGCATGTACTTGAAGAAGAGCATAGATGAGTGTATGGGAAGTTTTGACAGGAATATAGGGGAGAACAAAATGATATAATTAAATTATAATCTCAAAAATAAAAACGAGCAATTGGTGTGCTGAGTACATAATGGCAGCGAAATCTCCAGAAATAACTTAGCTCCGAGATTGACTACCACCAGCTCCCTCTCTCAACTTGCCTGTTCCTCTTGGCTTAACTCTGCCAATGGCCAGCTGATGCCTCTCCTGGGAACTGTGACCCTGCTGCTCTGAGCCCCTCAGGCTTAACTTGGGATTGATCACAACCAACCTCCAACAAGGTAAAGCAGGGAGCTGCTGTCTGCACTCCACTAGTTCCCTCTTCCTACAGCTAGCTTCACCAAGCCGCCAGCTAACATCCCATCTTCTCTCTTCCTCTGCCCACCTTTGCTCTGTAGATGGAAAACACTAGACAGCTTCACTTTGACCTTGCCAGATAACACAAATGCTGGGTACAGAAACCTCCTGCTCTAACCTTATCAGCTAGCCTAGAACCAAGATCTTACATGGTTGTTGCTTCCTCCTCATTCTAAAAGCCTGTCTGAAAAAGCCCTTTCTCCTTCCTAACTTCTCTTCTTTCTCCTGGGACCCGGAAGTCCTACCTTTACTCTTCAGCTAGCAATTAGCTTCCACCTTCTTTATTGATCAAATCAAGAACCAATTAGGAAACCAGACTTTATAGTATCAGCTCCTCCACCTACAGGAGAGAGATACAGAAAAACAGTTGACAATTTTTTTTCTGGGTTGTTCTAAGAACAGATCCTTATCATGTTGGATTGAACAATGATGTAGCATGCTATGGATCAGGGTTTTCTCAGAGGTAAAGCAAAAATTGAGGAGAAAAGTCTGAGACAGTCAGTCTGAATTAACTAAGATAAACAAGTGGCACTTAGTCATTCCTTATCTCCTTGACACTTGCATGTGGGAAAACCATTTGGTAAGTATTGTGCAGAGCAAGGACTAAGCAGTGATGTGAACTGATGCTTCCAACCTCTCACATTCATTTTTCATTTGGAATATGTTCAAAACTCTTCACCTGCCCTTTCCTAAATGGTCTGTGTAATTGCTTCAGCTCTCTCCTTTCCTTTGGCCAGGAAAGCTGAGTCAGGTTAAAACTTTTTTTTTTCCTTTCAGATAACACTCACTTGGCTCAGGTACTCCAGCTGAAGAAATGGGGTCAAGTCTTGTCATCAGACCTGACAATTTAGATTGTCCAAGTTCCTAAATGTCTTGAAGTTTGAAAGAAGGAAGAAAAAAAATGGCAGAGACCTTATTCTACTTGGACACTTTAAAGTGTAAATAATTAACCACATGTCAAAGTTGCTTGCAGCTGGTTCTCTCTTTCTGACTCTTCTAACCTCCCACAGTATTCTAGTGCACAGCTGAATCTTTTGAGATTCTGTTTTCCTCTTCATAGATGATCCTTTCCTCAGCTCACTTTCCAACTGTGTTAAAAAAAAATGACTGAACTTAAACATTCTTAGTTATCAGCTAGCATTGAAGAGTATGAAATATTTCACACTGAAATTTAAAAAGTAATGAAGTTACTGGAGACTATCTAAAGTTATTAGATGAGAGGGGGGAAAAGGCTCTGGAAATAGGCTTATGAAAGCACAACTTTGTCATGAGATTCAACACATATTTTATTGTGCCCAGCACCCCAAATATTCATAAGATTTAGAAGTTAAAAGCATGGCTTCCACAGAGAGCATACAATTGCTGACTCAAAGCTTACATCTTCCTTCCTCTGGCTACAGAAAAGATGATTAGGAAAGTGCTGGTGATTTAGAAGGAAAAACACAGACCCCTTTTTTTCCCCCTGGCTTTTTTTTTATTGAATATATTCTTCATTTACATTTCAAATGTTATGCCCCTTCCCCCCTCCCCGAAAACCCCCAAACCATCCTCCCACCTCCCTTTTTACAGTATCACATACAAAACAGTAGCAAACAGAACGACCAATGGTTTAAGGCAGAAAAGTGTGATTTTGTGCATGTTGTTGAGAAGATCAAAGACTGGAGCTCCATAGACTGCAAGACTTAAAAGCATGGGAGGCATTCCAATTTTTAAAATAGGATATTAAATATTATTTTATTTCAGAAAATCTATACCTTGTCTTTTAACTTCAAAATCTTATAAATTTTGGTCATTTATAAGCTAAAAGTGTATATTACAATTCAAGAAACTGTTCATATCCAAACACATGATGCCTATAGAGAATAAAGTGAAAAGGTCACTAAGAAGCAAAGCTATGAATTCAATAGTTCTACAGTTTGATGCCTCTGTGGGGCACATTTATAGGAATGTAAAACAGACATATGCTTAGTAATTTAAACGACAATGCAAAAGTATCAATTTGAGTTGTTGTGGGAAATATAAAAATGAACCAGCGTGTTCCAGAGCTCTTGCCTCCAATTCTCTTCCCTGATGAGCTGGCCGGCTATGCACTAGCAGCCAATGGTCAACCTGTTTTTATCTCATGGAGACTCTGACTCAGAACTCCACAATCTCTCCATCCAGCCTGCTAGGTTCTGACTGGCAGGTTGCTACCACACCAACCCTGTGCTTCAAATCCCCCACGGCCTTTGTGGTGCACATCTGGCAAACCTACGTTTAGCTACCATACCTTTTTTCTTGAACCCAGATGAGATGTTGTATGAAGGAAAACACAACACAAACTTAGTTCAGAAACAATTAATCTCTGGGCACAACTAAAACCTATGACCATCTCCCAGAACAAGCCTTCTACATGGTGGGACCCCTTGAAGAAGCTGTGGCAAAAGATAAGCTAGCAGAAGAGTATGGGTCATGAGGGGCTCTTTAGCCAAACACTGACCTCTACACTGACCTCTCCATGCCGAGAGCCTGATTTTCCATGTAAGCCACACAATAAAGAGCTTCAATTGAAGATGTGATGATGTTCTCTCTGAAGAGTATTTAAAGTTTTCAATAAAGTATATATCCCTTATTTTAAAAAAAAAAAATCTGATTCCTCCAGTGCTGAATCCTTGCAGATCTGCCATGATACCTGGGGAAATCTAGCAGCTACACCTTACTCATGTGCTGTCCCTGTTCCAAAATGACCTAAGTCTCTCCTGTTTCCTGTCTTCCTCTATCAAACCTGGAAGTCCTGCCTACTCGCCCTGTGATTGGCTCCTTTATTCATTAGGGGATTTGCTTACAAGAAGACACCAGAGTGGGTGACTCATTTCTCATTCCAAACAGCCTCTCCCAGGAGAGCAGACTTAACATAAAATACAAGCAACACAAAGTCATCCACAACATTGGGTTTGCGGTTTCTCTGTGAGTCTGCAAATAAAGATTTAAGATACTTTGTGCCAGTCTTATTCATTGTGCATGCATTATGATGCATGGGAACTATAACTGAGTTATTTACTTAAATTGTGTATGGGAATGTGCTTAGGAACTTGGTAATGTAGAAGAGATTGGTAGAGATTTTAGACATAGCAAAATATAAATAAAGTTCATTTCTTTGGAATACAGAGAGGCTGTCTCATTCTAAGAAGTTAACTTCCATGAAAATTTAATGAGAAGTTATTTTAGAAAGATGAAATTTCAGTTTCAACCTAATCATTAATCAGGAAATAGATTGCCCAAGATCAGTAGTTCTCAACCTTCCTAGTACTGTGACCCTTTAATACATAGAGTTCCTCAGATTGTGGAGAATCCCCAACCATGAAATTATTTTATTGCTGCTCCATAACTATAATTTTGCCACTGCTATGAATTGTAATGTAAATATCTGATATGTAGGATATTTGATATGTGACCCTATTAAACAGGGGTCAAGATTCACAGGTTGAGAAACCTTGTCCTAGAGTTTAGGTGAATTGTTTATGATCATATAGAGAGAACTCTTGGGTCATAATCTGGTCATTCTGATTCAGAGTCAGAGAATATGAAGAAACCACATCACATACTCCTTTTTCACTTTTCTTTGCTATTTTATTTTAATATTGTCATTGAGATTTTTAACATGAATTCAAAATATGATTATGAAAGGATGATAACTGTTTGCCTTGATTTGAGATTGATTTTTGGACAAGGCATTGATAGAAAATGATGCATGAATCTACAAGCATGATATTTATAAATATTACAACCATATTATTAATTTATTTTCTTTTTAAATGCTACTCCAACACTCTTAAGTTCATCAAACTGAAAGCTTTCTCTCTACCAGGATCCAGCATATGTGCTACCTGAACCTGTCAGCTGTGATTGAGGGGGGGAATTTGTGTAGCTGTGGAGCAGGACACAGGAACTCTGTAACTCAAAATAAGCCTCATCAGAAGAGAAAATTGCCTGAGTGACTAGGATAGCTCTTGTGGGAGGTGGAGGTGCGTCTGTAGTACTTGTTGACAGGCTATGCTGACACCAGTGATACAAGATGTCATTTTAGGTAATGGAAATCTCTAAAAACATGGTTAAAATGTTTGCTACAGCTTATAACACTCTCACCAAGCTGCAAGCAAGCCTTTTATGATATTGTTATTGTCACAAGGGAATTGGATCTGGAGCTCACTTCTGCCTCCCACAAAGGTGACTACTTTTGTACTGATTGCAGGTTCCCTGGGAAGTCGCTGACTATAGAACTCAGGTTCATGATTTACAGATGTTGACAATTGCAAGGCTAAGAAAACCCCACTAGTCACAAGTAGCGTCTGTGTGTGAATCACTTCATTATCAGAACACCCAGATCAAACCACACAGATCACCTAGTTCTCCATTTCCAGAAAAATCGAGAGGTTGGGAATTAAAGGATTAGCCTAACCCTGCCCACAGGCAGAACTCTTAAAAGTAGTGTTCTCACCACCACATGACCAGATCATAAATTAACCCGAAATAAGAAATCTCCATAGCTGTGAGAACAGCCAGGGTTTCTGCTGTCACTATGTGCTCAGTCATTTGTAATGTACAACAAAGAGCACCTTTAAGCCCATAAGCGTACAATTTGGAAGAATGTCTGCTAGATTATTTGTGCTAATAGAAAATGTTCACAGACTATAGTTTATACACTTGTGAGAACCATCATTAGAGCAGTTTTTGTTCTCACAGTGACTTATGCAGTGAGATAGAACTTTCAATTAAACATATTAAAATCTGTAATATCACAAATTGGATAACTATAAAGTTCCAGAAATATATTTTTTATTTATTTATACACCACCAGCATGTTCCATATTTATATATTCCTGATTCCCTCTATGGTCTTGGTTAGAAAAAGTTTTACAGTCCCTGGCCTAACAATACTCTCTGTGATCCTGAAAATACCAGGGACAATGAGAAGCTTCAACAGATTCCTTTTCAAGCTAGTTTAATGTTGATTCTTCTCCCGTTATTCAAAGCGTACAAGAATATGTTTAGGAAAACGTTGTACAAAATCAATTGTTTTCTTTTTTTGTTTTGTTTTGTTTTGGTTTTTGTTGTTGTTTTGATTTTTCAAGACATGGTTTCTCTGTATAGCCCTGGCTGTCCTGGAACTCACTCTGTAGACCAGGCTGGCTTCAAACTCAGAAATCCACCAGTCTCTAATTGTTTTCTTAATATTCTTGAGTTTGTTCTTAATTCCTGTAAAAATTTTAAGAGTATTAAAAAATAATGACAAAGACAAAGATTATAACTAAATAAATTATTTTTAAGGCATATCATATATCACCCAACTATCTAAAGAAAGATCAATTAGTCAAGAGATAAGATCCATACCTAATTTCTAAGTCCATCTACACTGCTATATCAATTTGGCTGAAACTGTTAACTATAAAGAATAGGAATTACATTCTTATAGTTCTAGAGAGTAAAAGTATAAAAATTAAAATACCAGCAGATTTACTGTATGGAAAATCTGTTTCACTACTTATAAAGCATTATCAAGTCACTGTACTCTCAAAAAAGCAAAGGGAAGAAACTACAAATGCCATCTGCCACCATGTAAAGGTATCTCTTGTAGAGTACCAGGAGTTCATGCCCCATCCTACTATGCTTCAGGAATTTTTAGCCTGTCAGTTTTGTAGGATGCAGACATTGTAGTCCATAAAGCTTTCAACATTTAGCATTGGAGAAAATATAAAATATTATTCCCTCTACAACACACACACTGTAAACTGTACATAATTTGGAGTGTCAGACCCAAACCATTGATCAAATCAATCATAAACCACCTTGCCAAAAAGTAGTATCCTTTCTTTCCCATTCCCCATGAACATGCAAACATTACTGTATTCTGGCAAAGACAAACACTGGTTTACAAATTCAGCATCCACAAGTTGGTGATTGTAGAATCAGAATTTGATAGAAATTGTCAGTTTTAAATATATTTTTCAACAAAAATAAACCTAAAAAAAAATCATGGCTCCAGAACACAAAGGTAATGTGTTTTCTACTCTGATTGTCAGTCAACACAAGATTCAAAGTTAAGTTGAACGGCAGAGTTTTAATTCAGGAAAATGAAAAACTGACTTATCAAAGTATAGTTAAATGAGTTTAAAAAGATAAATTGCTATAATAAAGCTACTTTAGTGTAATAATCTCACATTGGCACTAATAATGGTCTTCTACCTAGTTTGAACCAGGGTTTATACCTTTTCCCATACTCAGTATCAATGTGAAGTTATATGCTTTTTGAAAACAGTTTCCTAAACCATTTCCAGGATAAACATCTTTTTTCTTTCTTTCTTTCTTTCTTTCTTTCTTTCTTTCTTTCTTTCTTTCTTTCTTTCTTTCTTTCTTTCTTTCTTTCTTTCTTGTCTAAGTTTTTCAGCTCTATGAGGGGGAGCCAGAGCAAGTCAGGCTGCCAGACTACTACCTCAGTCATGGCTGCTCCAGAGGTGGTCTCAGATGTCCGGATGCAGTGGGCAGCTAGGAACGAAGGTTGGAGCCATCAAGCAGGAAGGGGGATGTTGCAGGCTTGAGCAACTTCCAGTACCAAAAGCTTTGGGAGAGAGTATTCTTTCCTGGAGTGTTACAGCTTGATAAAACAGGGACTTTTAGAGGATCTTTGGTGAAATAACTCCTGATCTTTATTCCTCGCAGACAGGATCTTATAAACCTTTTGGGATGGGGTAAGATCTAGAGGCAGAAATTTTCTATTGGCTTTTTCTGAGATGTTTTGGATGCCTCATTTGCATGTGTAAGGATTTAAGGTGTTGTCCCTATGTGACCAATTGTCACAGTCCTCTCCATCGGGTGTCATGGTCACTTGATCAGGAGAGAGGAACCTGGTTGGGAGTGGATTTAGACCTGACCATTGTAAATTACATTGCTGGAATTTCTGAATCCTCTCAACCTCACCAGGTTTTTAGTCTAGTGGCATGGTTCACTGTACCACTGGATTAATCTCCTAAATTGTGGCACCAGCAAAAACCTTAATTGGGTCTTTTTTTGTTTTTTTATTCTACTTTTGGGTTTGAAGAAAGAAGGTTACTATCTCATTTTTTCCAGGGTGTTGTTTCTCTCCTTATTTTTCTTTTTTTTATTATTTTCTAAGTTTTTTTTTACTTACATTCAAAATCATTTCCCCTTTCCCGTTTCCTCCCTCCCCGAAAGTCCCATAAACCCCCTTCCCTCCCTCTTTTCTCCATTCAACCCCCTCTTGTTTCTCTGTCCTGGCGTTCCCCTACATCCAGTATTTCCAGGACCAGGGGTCTCTCCTTCCATCATATAGAAATCTATTAATATGTGAAATGTGTCTAGGGTATTCCAAGATTCTGGGTTAATATCCCCTTATCAGTGACTGCATACCATGTGTGTTCTTTTGTGATTGGGTTACCTCACTAAGGATGATATTTTCAAGTTCTGACCATTTGCCTAGGAATTTCGTGAATTCATAGTTTTAAATTGCAGAGTAGTATTCCATTGTGTAGATATACCACACCTTCTGAATCCATTCCTCCGTTGAGGGACATCTGGGTTCTTTCCAGCTTCTGGCTATTATAAATAAGGCTGCTATGAACATAGTGCAGCATGTGTCCTTATTGCATGCAGGTAAAGCCTCTGGGTATATGCCCAGGAGTGGTATAGCCGGATCCTCCGGGAGTGTCATGCCCAGTTTTCTGAGGGACCACCAGACTGCTTTCCAGAGTGGTCGTACCAGCTTGCAATCCCACCAGCAGTGGAGGAGTGTTCCTCTTTCTCCACATCCTCGACAACAACTGCTGTCTCCTGTGTTTTTGATCTTAGCCATTCTGACTGGTGTGAGATGGAATCTCAGGGTTGTTTGGATTTGCATATTCCTAATGACTAAGGATGATGAACATCTCTTTACGTGCTTCTCAACCATTAGATATTCTTCAGGTGAGAACTCTTTGTTTAGCTCTGTACCCCATTTTTTACTAGGGTTGCTTGCCTCTCTGGAGTTTAACATCTTGAGTTCTTTGCATATATTGGATATTAGCCCTCTGTCGGATGTAGGGTTGGTAAAGATCATTTCCCACTTAGTTGGTTGCCGCTTTGTCTTTTTGACAGTGTCTTTGGCCTTCCAAAAACTTTGTAATTTAATGAGGTCCCATTTGTCTATTCTTGATCTTAGAGCATAAGCTATTGGAGTTCTGTTCAGGATATTCTTCCCTGTGTTCATATGTTCAAGGTTCTTCCCTAGTTTCCTTTCTATTAGCTTCAGTGTGTCTGGTTTTATGTGGAGATCCTTGATCCACTTGGAATTGAGCTTAGTGCAAGGAGATAAGAATGGGTCAATTTGCATTCTTCTGCATGTTGACCTCCAGATGAGCCAGCACCATTTGTTGAAAAGGCTATCTTTTTTCCACTGGATGGTTTTAGCTCCTTTGTCAAAGATCAAGTGACCATAGGAGTGTGGATTCATTTCTGGGTCTTCAATTCTGTTCCATTGATCTACATGCCTCTCACTGTACCAATACCATGCGGTTTTTAACACTGTTGCTCTGTAGTACAGCTTGAGATCCGGGATACTGATTCCCCCAGAGGTTCTTTTACCCTTGAGAATAGTTTTAGCTATTCTGGGTTTTCTGTTACTCCAGATGAATTTTTGAATTGCTCTTCTAACTGTATGAAGAATTGAGTTGGGATTTTGATGGGGATTGCATTGAATCTGTATATTACTTTTGGTAAGATGCTCATTTTTACTATATTAATCCTGCCAATCCATGAGCATGGCAGATTTTTCCATCTTCTGAGGTCTTCTTCAATTTCTTTCTTCAGAGACTTGAAGTTCTTGTCATACAGATCTTTCACTTGTTTGGTTAGAGTCACGCCAAGAGACTTTATATGGTTTGTGGCTGTCGTGAAGGGTATCATTTCTCTTACTTCTTTCTCAGCCTCCCTATCCTTTGGGTATAGGAAGGCTACTGACTTGCTTGAGTTGATTTTATATCCGGCCACTTTGCTGAAGTCATTTATCAGTTGAAGGAGTTCTCTGATGGAGTTCTTTGGGTCGCTTAAGTATACTATCATATCGTCTGCAAATAGTGATAGTTTGACTTCTTCCTTTCCAATTTGTTTCCCTTTGACCTCTTTTTGTTTGTAATTACTCTAGCTAGAACTTCAAGTACTATATTGAAAAGATATGGAGAGAGAGGGCAGCCTTGTCTAGTCCCTGATTTTAGTGGGATTGCTTCAAGTTTCTCTCTATTTAGATTGATGCTGGCTACCGGTTTGCTGTAAATTGCTTTTACTATGTTTAGATATGGGCCTCGAATTCCTGATCTTTCCAAGGCTTTTAGCATGAAAGGATGCTGAATTTTGTCAAATGCTTTCTCAGCATCTAATGAGATGACCATGTGTATTTTTTTCTTTGAGATTGTTTATATAGTGGATTACATTGATGGATTTCCTAATATTGAAACATCCCTGCATCCCTGGGATGAAACCTACTTGATCGTAGTGAATGATCATTTTGATGTGTTCTTGGATTCGGTTGGCAAGAATTTTATTGAGTATTTTTGCACCGATATTCATAAGAGAGATTGGCCTGAGATTCTCTTTCTTTGTCAGATCTTGTGTGCTTTTGGTATTAGTGTAATTGTGGCTTCATAGAACGAGTGGGTAGTGTTCCTTCTGTTTCTATTTTGTGGAACAGTTTGAAGAGTATTGGTGTTAGGTCTTCTTTGAAGGTCTGATAGAATTCTGCACTAAAACCATCTGGACCTGTGCTTTTTTTGGTTGGAAGACTTCCAATGACAACTTCTATTTCTTCACGGGTTATAGGACGGTTTAGATGGTCTATTTGATCCTGATTTAATTTTGGTATTTGATATCTGTCAAGGAAATTGTCCATTTCCTCGAGATTTTGTAGTTGTGTTGAATACAGGCTTTTGTAGTAGGATCTGATGATTGTTTGAATTTCCTCAGTTTCTGTTGTTATCTCTCCCTTTTCCTTTCTGATTTTATTAATTTGGATACTGTCTCTGTGCCCTCTGGTTAGCCTGGCTAAGGGCTTATCTATCTTGTTGATTTTCTCAAAGAACCAACTCCTCGTTTTGTTGATTCTTTGTATGGTTTTATTTGTTTCTACTTGATTGATTTTAGCCCTGAGTTTGATGATTTTCTGCCTTCTACTCCTCTTTGGTGTATTTGCATCTTTTTGTTCCAGGGCTTTCAGATGTGCCATTAAGCTGTTAGTGTATGCTGTCTCCCGTTTCTTTTTGGCAGCACTTAGGGCTATGAATTTTCCTCTTAGCACTGCTCTCATTGTGTCCCATAAATTAGGGTATGTTGTACCTTCATTTTCATTAAATTTCAAAAAGTCTTTGATTTCTTTCTTTATTTCCACCTTGACCAAGTTATCATTGAGTAGAGCATTGTTCAGCCTCCATGTGTACGTGTGTTTTCTTTTGTTTTTGTTGCCATTCAGGACCACCCTTATTCCATAGTGATCTGATAGGAGGCATGGGATTAGTTCTATCTTCTTATATCTGTTGAGGTCTGATTTGTGACCAATAATATGGTCAATTTTGGAGAAGGCAGCATGAGGTGCTGAGAAGAAGGTGTATTCTTTAGCTCTAGGATCAAATGTTCTATATATATCTGTTAGTTCCATTTGGTCCAAGGCTTCAATTAGATTCACTGTGTCCCTGTTTAGCTTCTGCTTTCCTGAACGATCCATTTCAGAGAGCGGGGTGTTGAAGTCACCCACTATTATTGTGTGAGGTGCGATGTGTGCTTTGAGCTTTAGTAAAGTTTCTTTTACGAATGAGGGTGCCCTTGCATTTGGAGCATAGATATTCAGAATTAAGAGTTCTTCTTGGTGGATTTTTCCCTTGATCAATATGTAGTGTCCTTCTGTGTCTTTAGGTGGAAAATCAATTTTATCTGATATTAGGATGGCTACTCCACCTCGTTTCTTGGGGCCATTTGCTTGTAAAATTGTTTTCCAGCCTTTTACTCTGAGGTAGTGTTTGTCTTTGACACTGAGGTGCGTTTCCTGCATGCTGCAAAATGCTGGGTCCTGTTTACGTATCCAGTCTGCTAGTCTATGTCTTTTTATTGGGGAATTGAGACCACTGATATTAAGAGAGATTAAGGTATAGTGATTATTGCCATCTGCCATTCTTGACGCTATCTTTATGTTTGAGTGGTTCTCTACTTTTGGGTTTGATTCAAGAAGGTTATTATCTCATTTTTTCCAGGGTGTTGTTTCTCTCCCTGTATTGGAGGTTTCCACCTATTATCCGTTGCAGGGCTGGATTTGTGGAAAGATATTGTGAAAATTTGATTTTATCATGGAATATCTTGGTCTCTCCATCTATGGTGATTGAGAGTTTTGCTGAGTATAGTAGTCTAGGCTGACATTTGTGCTCTCTTAGTGTCTGCATGAGATCTGCCCAGAATTTTCTGGCTTTCATAGTCTCTCGTGAGAAGTCTGATGTGATTCGAATAGGTCTTCCTTTATATGTTACTTGGCCCTTTTCTCTTACTGCTTTTAATATTCTTTCTTTGTTTAGAACATTTGGTGTTTTGATTATTATGTGACAGGAGGTATTTCTGTTCTGGTCCAGTCTGTTTGGAGTTCTGTAGGCTTCTTGTACGTTCATCGGCATCTCTCTCTTTAGGTTAGGGAAGTTTTCCTCCATAATTTTGTTGAAGATGTTTACTGGCCCTTTAAGTTGCAAATCTTCACTCTCATCTATACCTATAATCCTTAGGTTTGGTCTTCTCATTGTGTCCTGGATTTCCTGGATGTATTGGGTTACACATTTTTTGCATTTTGCATTTTCTTTGACTGTTGAGTCGATGCTTTCTATGGAATCTTCAGCACCTGAGATTCTTTCTTCCATCTCTTGTATTCTACTGTTGATGTTTGCATCTATGACTCCTGATTTCTTCCCAAGGCTTTCTTTCTCCAAAGTTGTCTCCCTTAGTGATTACTTAGTTGTTTCTACTTCCTTTTTTACTTCCTGGATGGATTTGCTGAGATCCTTCACTTGTTTGTTTGTATTTTCCTGTATTTCTTTATGATATTTTTGCATTACCTCTTTCAGGATTTCTGCCTATTGACCCACATTCTCCTGCATTATTCTGAGCAATTTTTGTGTTTCCTCCTCATGGGCTTCCATCTGTTGATCCATCGTCTCCTGCATTTCTTTAAGCAGTTCTCATGTTTCCTTTGTAAGGGCATTTATCCGTTGATTCATTTCTTTAAGCAATTTTTGTGTTGCCTCCCTATGGGCATCCGTCTGTTGACCCATATTCTTCTGCATTTCTTTATGCAATTTTTGTGATTCCTTTGTGACTGCATCTACCCGTTGATTCATTTCTTTAAGCGATTTTTATGTTGTCTCCTTGTGGGCCTCCATCTTTTGACCCATGTTCTCCTGCATTTCTCTAAAAGATTTTTGTGTTTCCTTTGTAAGGGCTTCCAACCGTTGATTCATGGTCTCCTGTAATTCTTTATTAGATTTATTTGTGTCCTTCTTGTGATCCTCTAATAGCATCATGAGAAGTGATTTTAAATCCAGATCTTGTCTTTCGGGTGTGGTGGGGTATCCAGGACTTGCTGCTGTTGGAGAGTTGGGTTCGGATGGTGCCATATTACTTTGATTTCTGTTAGTAACGTTCCTATGTTTGCCTTTTACCATCTGGTTACCTCTGATGTTAGTTGGTCCTGCTGTCACTGGCTGTTGGTTGGACCTCCTGTGAGCCTGCAAAGCTATTTCTGGCCCCCATGGATTACCAGGATTCCCCTGGTACAGATTTCTGGGGCCTGCCCTGCTCCTGAGTGACTTTGGAGCCCTGATGTGCCTTGCCCCAAGTGATGTTATATTGGGGAGTCCTTGCACATCCAAAGGCTCAGTGTAGTGGATTCCTGGAGCAGAGGTCGCCAAAGGGAGGCTGGTAGGCTCCTGCCCTGTGCAGGGGTGTGTGATCTCTCTGAGAGTCTGGGGGGGGAGGGGGTGTCCCTCTGCCAGGCAGAAGTCCCACAGCAGAGCTGGCACGCTGGTTACTGCAGATCTGCCCAGCTCTTGGGAACAGCGTATACACAAGCTGCCCGAGACCCAAGCGATATTATGCCTGTCTGTCTCCGAGCCTGGTAGTCCCAACTTCCTGGCCACTGGAACAAAGATGGCAAAGTACACTCTGCAGTCTCTCGGTGGTGCTGATCACCCTGCAGAGGCGATGGCCTACAGTAGATCTGGCGCCCATAGGACCACAGCACTGTCCCGTTCTTGGGAGCAGACGGAAGCCCCAACAGGCCGTGTCCCAAGCGATGTTATATTGGGGAGAACTTGGGTACCCGTCTCTTCAGTGCAGTCTACCGGATAGAGGTCGCGGAAGGGCTTAATTGGGTCTTAATGAACAAACATTCTTTGGTAAGCATCTATGAGGAGAGAAGAATTTGCACTCACAGCTTTGCCTATAGTCTTCTGTACAATAGATAGATATGCTCATATTGTATCATTGCTTTGCCTGTAGCATTCTTTATCCTGAAGTGTGGTCTTTTTTTTCTAATATATTTTCTAGTCATCCTAAAATCTTAGCTCATGGGTTCCTGCCTATCCACCATGTTAACTATGCTTAGTTCCTCAAACGATCCTTTGTGGCATCCTTTACTTTCATATCTAATTCTTCATAGCATGCATAATATATTATAAGAGCATCAGTTGAAATACAAAAAAAACCCTTATTTCATATCTCAATTATTCCCAAAGGCTACAATGACTGAAAAATTGACTGCATGCATCCACACTTTAAAATAATTTCATAATATACTCTAGATAGATAGATAGATAGATAGATAGATAGATAGATTGATAGATAGATAGATAGATGATAGAAAGAGAGATAGTGTCTGTGTTGAGGAATATATAAAATGATATAGTAGGATATATAAATTATATTATATATTACTGGATTGCAAACTGGTAAAATCACTCTGGAAATCAATCTGACATTTCTTCGGAAAATTGGAAATAGTTCTACCCGAAGCTAGAAGCTGGGAACAACCCAGATATGCCTCAACTGAAGAATGTATCCAGAACACATGGTTCATTTACACAATGGAATACTATTTAGATATTAAAAGCAAAGCGATCATATATTTTGCAGGCAAATGGATGGAACTGGAAAACATCATCCTGAATGAGGTAACCCAGACCCAAAAAGACATACATGGTATGTCCTCACTGATAAGTGGATATAGTCAAAAAGTACAGAATACTCAGGATGCAATGCACAGGTTGTAAGAAGTTCACTAAGAAGGAAGGCTGAAGTGAGAATTCTTCAATCCCACTTAGAAGGGGCAACAAATTAATCACAGGAGTCAAAGAGAGGGAGGGACCTGGGTGGAGGAAGAAAAGGGGAGGGTAAAACTGAGCATAATATAAAATGATTTTATATATATATAGTGATCCTGTTGTTGAATATCTACACTTTGAGTATGATGGAGTGCTATTAAAACTTTGAATACAGACTGGAATTTCTGGGTTAAATAATAATGGATGGCATGTGTGTGCCAACTCATTTTATTTCTTTCTATTCATCTTTGATTAAGAGATGGAGCAGGGAAAGTACCTGATATTTCTGAAGCCATGAAAATTCTGAATAATATTTGTAAATGATTTCACGAAAATGTCCAATCGTCCATCCTTGTAATTTACTCTCAAATTGACTTTGACAACTAGATGTTATTTTATTCCAATGGTCTAGGTTAATGTAATAAACATAATTTACAAAATCCACATTTTTAAATATAAATACACAAAAAGTAAAATTTACCATATAAATCATTGGGGGAACACTTCTGTGCCACTGAGTGTAAGTACACTCTTATGTGACTATCAGATACTAAAGGTTCTCCAACTCATGCACATTGGATTGTGTCCACCTTTTGCAGGATGTGGGTAATGCTGATATGCACAGGATTCCAACCACTGCTCCAATTTTGCCTTCAGTTCTTTGAATTTGGTGAATTAAGCATTAGTGTCTTTAATTCTGTAGGTTAAAATGTACTTATATCATGTTTCTATGACCTTGTAGAATTAATTTTTGAGTGATTAAAACAATGTTTTCTAACATAGCTGCACCATTTTATCTATCTATGACTTACATTTCAGTCTCTAAGAGAATTTTTGTATTTGATGAAGGTAAATATATAATATCACTTTTAAATAAGCATATTCCCAGTTTTTCTGACAACATTTTTTGAAACTATGCTTATTTTTCCAATGAGTGCTTCTGATATTTTTTCAAAAAAATCTGGGAATATACATGAAGAATTATTTATGGATCCTCTATATAATAGCACCAAAATATGTGCTTTTAAAATTAGAGTACAATATTATTTTTTTATTAAATATAATCTTCATTTACATTTCAAGGGGTAAAACTTTTAGTGGTTTTCCCCCTCCCCCAATACCCCCCAATCCCTCCTCCCACTCCCTGCCTCCAAGTATATGCCCCTCCACCCGACCCACTCCCACCCACCCCCTCGATTTCCCCTTGTTAGGGCATCTATTGAGCCTTCACCTGACCAAGGACCACTCCTCCCACTGATGCTCAACAAGGCATTCCTCTGCCACAGTTTTGGATGGAACCATGTGTACCCCTTGGTTGATGGTTTAGTCCCTGGGATTCCTGGGGCATCTGGTTGGCCAACATCATAGTTCTTCCGATGGGGCTGTAAGCCCCTTCAGCTCCTCTGTACCATAAAACTATTTTTTCAAAAATTGTTTAAATTTAAATTCCATGCAGTGATATCAAAATTGATTAGGCCTACCATGTGTGTTATTTGTGACTGGGTTACCTCACTCAGGATATTTTCTAGTTACATCCATTTGCCTGTGAATTTCATGAAGTCAGTGTTTTTAATAGCTGAGTAGTATTCCATCATGTAAATATACCATATTTTCTGTATCCATTCCTCTGTTGAAGGACATCTGGGTTCTTTCCAGCTTCTGGCTATTATAAATAAAGCTGCTATGAACATAGTAGAGAATGTGTCACTGTTATATGTTGGAGAATCTTTTGGGTATATGCCCAGGAGTGGTATAGTTGAGTCCTCAGGAAGTACTTTGCCCAGTTTTCTGAGGAACTGCCAGACTGATTTCCAGAGTGGTTATATCAGCTTGCAATCCCACCAACAGTGGAGGAGTGTTACTCTTTCTCCACATCCCCTCCATCATCTGCTGTCACCTGAGTTTTTTATTCTTAGCCATTCTGACTGGTGCCATTAAAAACAATGACTTCATGAAATTCTCAGGGAAATGGATGGAACTAAAACATATGCTGAGTGAGGTAACTCAGTCACAAAAGAACACACATGGTATGTACTCACTGAGAAGTGGATATTAGGCAAAAAGCTTGGAATACCCACAATATAACTCACAGACCATATGAAACTCATGAAGAAGGAAGACCAATGTGTGGATGCTTCAGTCCTACTTAGAAAGGGGAACAAATTCAGGAGATAGAGGGATGGAGGGATTTGGGAGAGAAAAAAAGGGGAGCGGGATCAGGCATTGGGAGGAGATGGGAGATATACAAAGGGTCAGGAAATTGAACAGAGGCATGTAGCTGTGGGAGATGGGAAACTGGGGGTAGCCACCAGAAAGTCCCAGATGCCAGGAAAGCAAGAGGCTCCAAGGACCCTACAGGGATGACATTAGCTGAAATACCCAACAAAAGGGAGAAAAAACAAAAAAACCGTAGAGATCATATCCAGAGGTCAGGCACAGACCCATCTCAAAAATGTTAAACCAGAATAGTTCCTGTCTAAAGGAAATACAATGACAAAGAGTGGAGCAGAGACTGAAGTAAAGGCCATCCAGAGACTATCTCACCTGGGGATCCATGCCATATGCAGACACCAAATCCAGACACTATTGCTAATGCCAAGAAGTGCTTGCTGCCAGGAGCCCAATATACCTGTCTCCTGAGAGACTCTGCCAGAGCCTATACAATACAGATGAAGATGCTTGTAGCCAATGATGGGCCTGAGCATGGGGACCACAATGGAAGAGTTAGCAGAGGGACTGAAGGAGCTGAAAGGTTTTCAACCCCGTAGGAAGAACAATATCAACCAACAAGATCCCCCAGAGCTCCCCAGGACTAAACCACCAACCAAGACTATACATGGAGGGACCCATGGTTCCAGCTGCATATGTAGCAAAGGATTGTGTTATCCAACATCAATGGGAGAGGAGGCCCTTGGTCATTTGAAGGCTTGATGACCCAATGTTTGGGAATGCTAGGGTAGTGAGGAAGGAAGGGAGGGAGTACCTCATAGAAGCAGGGGTAGGGTAGATGGGATAGGGGGTTTTTGGAGAGGAAACCTGGAAGGGGGATAACATTTTAAATGTACATAAATAAAATAACCAATAAAAGTAATAAATTACTTTAAAACAAACAATCAAAATATAAAAGAGATAAATTATTTTAAAAAATTGACTAGGAAAAAAAATGACTAGGCCTTTCTGAAAATCTCTTAGGATGATGTAGTGCCATTGGAAGGTTGATTTTAATCCCCTTTTTTTCTATTCTGTCCTCTATTTTCAGAACTATGGAAGACTCATTATTGACCTCTCATCCATTGAAGATGCATCAGAAGCATGTTGTCCATAAGAAAGCCCACAGTAGTCACTGTGGTGACTCAGTTGTGACTCCTGGGCCTCCAGATATATGAGTAATCAATTTGCAATATTTACAATTACTCAATCTCTGATATATTGATTTAGCAATACAAGCAATCTGGTAGAGAATACACATCCTCCTGAAGTAAAAAATCAGGTGTTTATTTCACTTTTCATCAGGACAAGAGGAATAAGGTGAACTATCCAGGGATCAAGTCCTTTTAATTTTGAAAAAGAAAGAAAAAAATAGAAACAAAAAAGATCAAAGCCCTGTGGGATTAGTGAGCCTAATTATTATCCTGACTTAAGCAACAAAATGTTTCCTTTACTTCAAATTCTCTCTCTCCTTTCTATTTCATCAGGAAGGTATAAGAGATGAGACTGGTCTCAGACTAAGGATATAGCCCAATTTGATCCTGAAGCTCCTCTGCTTCTCATTGTGCATGCAATCCCCAAGTCCCTCCCTTTCATTTTAAACTCAAATGCACAGAATCTTAGATGAGCAAAAATGCAGTCTACATAGTAGCTATTTGTCGAAGTAAAATTGAAAGTTTGAAATATGATATATTTGAATTTGCAACAGTAGTTCAAGAATATGGTTTAGTCCAATATGTATATAGATTTCTTCAAAATCTGCTTGGAAGCTAGAGTTCCTGTTGGGTTATGCATCTTCTTTATTCTGTTCTAACTAGTCTGGGCATCACTTCTGCCCTTGTTCAGAGCAGGGAAAGTTGGTGGAAAATCAGAGTAGAAAAATACCTGGCAGCTTGGGTGACTTAGGTTAGAATACTACTCCATAAGAGGCCGGTGATTCAATTAAAGCTGTTGGCAGAATACCAGACTTCTCTGCAGAGAGACAGAGGGAGGAATTTGAAGCAGAAGAATAGGAAAGTAGCAGAGAAAATGTGAGAAAGAACAAGAAAGATAAACTCAAAAAGACAGCTAAAACAAGAAATCTTTTACATTAATGAAGTTCAGATATTCCACTAGCAATAAAAATGATCATGTATGGCTTGTGTCAGTTTTAAGAAGTTTGAGATAGAGGAATCTAATGAATACTAATTAAAATATGTGAAGAACAAAAAAAAAAGATTGAGCCAGGCAGTGGTGGTGCACACCTTTTATCCCAGCCCTTTTGGGGCAGAGGCAGGCAGATTTCTGAGTCCGAGGCCAGTCTAGTCTACAGAGTGAGTTCCAGGACAACCAGGGCTATACAAAGAAACCCTGTCTCAAATTAAAAAAATATGTGAAGAACTAAAAACTGATGGGGACAGATAAAGAAACTCACATTCAAAAATATTAGGTTGAGCTCCAGGAACTCTGTAGAAGAGGGGGAAGAAGGATTGTAGGACCAAGAGGTGTTGAAGACACCAGAACACAATCCACAAAATCAAATTACCAGGACTCACAGGGGCTCACAGAGACTAAAGTAGCAAACACTGAAACTGTATGAGCCTGTCCTAGATCCTCTGCATATATGCTTTTTTTTGTTGTTGTTGTTTGCTTAGCTTTGGGTTTTTTATGTGGTACTCATAACAGTTGGAGTAGGGATGTTTCTAACTCTTTTGCCTGCTTTTGGGATCCTTTCCCTCCTATTGACTTAGTTGCCATGACCAGATGTAATATGAGGGTTTGTGCCTAGTCTTATTGCATGTTTTTATGCCATGTTTAGTTGATATCAGTAGGAATCTTGCTCTTTTCTGAAGGGAAATAGAGAAACTGTGAATCCAGAGTAGATGGGGCAGTAGAGGCATCACATGAAGAAGTGAAAGGAAGGAATGCTTCAGTTGGGATGTATTGTAAGAAAGAAGAATAAAGAAATGGGGAAAATATGTAAGAATACAATTACAGAAAATAGCTATATTTTGCAATGAAAATGCAGCCATTTCTTCTGTCCTGAAGAAAGAACATGGAAAACCTGAATAGTAGAGATAGCACCCCTGAAAATAGTAATCACACATGAGAAGGAAATATTTTTCTATCGAACTTTTTAAATTAAAAAAAAAAAGACAAGTAGCCAAATAGTGTAAGAGCCAAAGAATATAGGACAGTAGGTTTTCGGAATGAGAATTGTGCTGGAATTCCTTCTCCATTGAATTGTGTCACAGGAAACGTTTCAGCACATATCCCTATACTCTCAGGCAGGTGCTCCTCTAAGATTCTCTGTAGTGGAGCAATGAGTATAGAGTGGGTGCCTGTGGCATAATTTGTGTGTTTAACAAGATGGTGCTGAGCACCCTACACTGTTGGTTTGCTGGTGTTCACTCCGTACAGCTCTGGGGATGAGTGTCACCTCCTTCAATCTAGGCTAATCCTTGAAAACAAGACCTCACGACTAAATTGTGCAATTTCTTTGTTCATTAGATTAGCTTTTATGATGATTAGAGAACTGTATTCCTCCTTCTAAGATATCGTTTCCTTAAGGGTTTGAATGTTAAAGTGTTTCATTTTTATTTACCAATCTTCTGAACTATTGACTATTTTTAATTGCCTGTTGCAGGATTAACTACTAAATCCTAGAACTGTTATGTAGATATCTATTACTTATCAAGAGAAAGAGACACACAGTAATATATTGAGAAATAGAGCTAGCCACAAAAAAAAAAAAAAAAGATATTGCCACATGGCTGCTTCAGGATTACTGAACTGTAGGACAGAGAACTTTTGGTTTTCATTTAAAAGCTTATTGGTATATTGAATTATTTTTTTAAAAAAAAATCTTGAGTATGTATTTCTTTGGATTTGTAAGTTTTTCAATTAATGGAAAGAACAATTTAGTATTTGACAAAACCAGGATCTAAATATTATTGCCTGTATGAAATTAATACTGTATAATCCCCAGGCAACTCATGCACAAAATAAGAAAAATATAGCCAACCTCAAAGATGTCTTCTGGGAATTAGATATTTTTAAATGTCTAATCATTATTAGCTTCTATTCCCTGCCCTAACCTTTTAGTGGCTTTATGCTTCTCCTTTAAATCACTTATTATAAGTTGTCTAAAATTTATTAAGGTATAGTTGCATCAATAAATTTAATCATCACAATGTATAAGTTAATAGTTTTAAATTCTATGTGGATTTTCTCATTTTAAAAAGAAACATTACAATGATGCTCAGGATGAATTGGTAAGGTTGCATTACAGATTAAATGCATCACATAAAACCAGTGGTAACAAAGAAACAAGAAAAATGATTATGCCTGCATTTATCCATTACATATATCAACTGATGTTTTGCAATATTTGCAATGGATTTTGCATTAGAAGGAAGGCTGGGATGAGAGACATTATGAAACTTGCCTCTTTTTACTGTTGTTCATCATTATTATTATTCTTTAATGTTTTCTTATAGTCCAGATTTTATCCCCCTCCAAGTCCACCCTCTGACTGTCCCACATACCATATCTCCTCCCCCTATTTCAAAAGGTTTTTCACACACACCCACCCCTACTCCACCAGACCTCTCCACTTCCTGGGGCCTCAAGTCTATTGAGGGTTAGGTGCATCATCTCTGATTGAGTCCAGACACAGAAGTCCTTCTTCTGCTGTTTATGTGTTGGGGCCTCATAGCAGTTGCTTGTATGCTGCCTGGTTGGTTGCTTAGTGTCTGAGAGATCTCTGGAATGTAGACTTGTTGAGACTGTTGGTTTTCCTATAAAGTTGCCCTCCTCTTCAGCTTCTTCCAGCTTTTCCCTAATTCCACCACAGGAGTTACCAGCTTCTATCCATTTGTTGGGTGTAAATATCTTTTAGCTGCTTTTGGACCTTTTGGAGGGAAGTCATGATAGGCCCATTTGTAAGCACACTGTAGCATCAGTAATAGAGTCAGGCCTTGGGGGTCTCCTCTTGAGCTGGATCCCAATTTGGGCCTGTCCCTGAAACTCCTTTTCCTCATGCTCTTCTCCATTTTTGTTCCTAAAGTTCTTTTCAGACAAGAACAATTATGAGTCACAGTTTTGACTGTGGGATAGCAACCCCATTCCTCCACTTGATGCCCTTGATGTCCTGTCTTTCTATTGGAGGTAGAAAGTACAAGTTACCCCTCCCTACTGTAGGGTATTTCATTTACGGTCCCTCCCTTTGAGTCCTGAGAGTCTCTCACCTTCCAGGTCTCCGGTACATTCTAGAGAGTCACCCCACCTTCTCCTTCCTGAGATTGCCTGTTTTTGTTCTTTCTGTTGGTCCTCAGGGCTTCAGTCCTGTTCCCTCCACCCAATACTCTTCCCCTCCCTGCCCCCCTTTCCTACCCAGGTCCTGCCCTCCCTCTCCTTCCTCCTGTGATTGCTTTCTTCTCTCTCCCAAGTGGGATTGAGGCATCCTCACTTGGGCTCTTTGACTTGTTAACCTTCTTGAGTTCTGTGGACTGTATGCTAGGTAGTCTATACATTTTGGGCTAATATCCACTTACTAGTGAATACATACCATGCATGTCCTTTTGGGTCTGAGTTTCCTCATTCAGATGATATTTTCTAGTTCCATCCATTTGCCTGCAAAATTTAATAGCTGAGTAGTATTCCATTGTATAAATGAAGCACATTTTCTGTATCCATTCTTCTGTCGTGGAATATCTGGGTTGTTTCCAGATTCTGGCTATCACAAATAAGGATACTGTGAGCATAGTAGAGCATGTGCCCTGTGGCATGGTGTGGCATCTCTCCAGTATATACCCAAGAATGGTATTTCTGGGTCTTCAGGTAGATCTGTTTCCAATTTTTGGAGGAACCACCAGATTGATTTCCAGAGTGGTTTTACCAGTTTGCAATCCCACCAGCAATGGAGGAGTATTCTTCTTTATCCACATCCTCTCCAATGTGTTGACACCTGCAGTTTTGATCTTAGCCATTCTGATTGGTATAAGGTGGAATCTCAGGTTTGTTTTGATTTGCATTTCTCTGATCACTAAGTACTTTGAACATTTCTTTAGGTGCTTCTCAGCCATTCGAGATTGTGAGATCTTGGTTTAGTTCTATACCCCATTTTTTGATTGGGTTGTTTGGGTTTTTGATGATTAGCTTCTTGTGTTCTTTATATATTTTGGATATTAGCCCTCTATTGAATGTGGGGTTAGTGAAGATTTTTTTCCCAATTTGTGGGTTGCAGATTTGTCTTAGTGTCTTATGTCCTTTGCCTAACAGGAGCTTTCCAGTTTCATGAGGTCCCATTTATCAATTCTTGATCTTAGAGCATGAGCCATTGGAGTTCTGTTTGGAAAATTTCCCCCTGTGCCAATGAGTTTAAGGCTCTTTCCCACTTTCTCTTCTATTAGATTCAGTGTATATGGTTTTATATTGAGGTCCTTGATTCACTTGGACTTAAGCTTTGTGAAAGTTGACAAACATGGATCTGTTTTTATTTTTCTACATACAGACAGCCAGTTAGATCAGCACCATTTATTGAAGATGCTTTCTTTTTTCCATTGTATAATTTTGGCTTCTTTGTCAAAGATCAAGTGGATGGCTTCACACCCATGCATATATGGGTAGCACTAACTAAATATAGCATCTTATTATTTTTTTAAAGATATAAAATTAAGAGGAAATTTCAATGGAACGGATATGGAAAAATGGTAGGGAAAAGCAGAAGTAGATGTGATCATATTTCACTATGAATTCTCAACGAATGAAAAATTCAACAAGGAGCTGAGCCCTGAAAGGCCTATGTACAGCCTTGCATGGAATGGAGAGAACTGCTTGTGTGGTCCATAGGAAGAGGCTGCCAGTGGTGTTACTGAAAAGGTCTGCAGCTGTCTTGTGTACTTGTGAATGTGTACCTGTCAGTATACCTACAGATGTTCCCTTCAGGCATTACTAGCACAGTAGTTTCTCTTGGATACACCATGCCTCTTAGCTTGGGCTTAATTGTACTTAATCAATGGCATTGTTGTCTTTGCACCCTCTGCCTGAGACAAGGGGTGAATGTATCCTGGTCTAGATCAGTCACTGTCATATAGGTGTTCATTCTAATCCTGGGACTGAGTTAATTGTAGCACCTCCAGACAAAGTCTGGGGCCCTCCATCAACAAGCTCCAATTTTCTGATATCCTTAAGGTCCTGTTAATTCTCTGCTTTAATGAGTCTCTCAATATGTGCCCAATAAAAATCTGTGCATGTGTCCACGTGCACATATGAAATATATATATATATATATATATATATATGTACTTTTTTCATTTTTTTTCATTTTATGTGCTTGGATCAGAACTAGATCCTATAGACAACAACTAATAGCTCAGTCTTTAGCTAGAAATAGGTCTAAGTGATTAGTTTATAATTTACAAATAAAAGACAAATTTACCACTTAAATGAGAAATCAAGGGATAAAGATATGATTGAAGTTATTCTGAAGCAACAAGGTATTGAACTCAGAGTAGAGGCAAGAGGATATACTCTTATGTAGAACTAAGAAGACTAAAAATAATAGAGACATTTGTAAAGTGAAGATTGTCAATAAAAACATTAGTGCTAAGTGGACTAAGAATCAGAATTTGAACTTTAAAAATGAGCTTTTGGATTCCTCTCAGCTTCTATAAAGCTTCTAAATTCCATAAGATGTTTAAAATGAGCATTGAATTCCAAGTAAGAGAGACATTAATAAGCCATTCACTGTCTTGAGTACATAGCTAGTGGAACATACCAAGTACAAAATACAATAGATACCTGGAACATTTGAATATGCAAAAGGAGTTGTTTACAAATATGAATATTCTGCTCTAAAGTTTATTTGCCTCCCAATTACATATGTTTATATCTAATCTTCCAAGATATTAGTATTCAGAAGTTGAGCTACTATGAGTTGTCCAGTTTGTGAGGATGGAACCCACTTGAATGGAATTAATGACATTCTGTGGTAGGAAAAAGATTCTACCTATGGAAATAGACTCAGAAACACTAAAGCTACTGACATTTTGATTCTTCACTGCACTCCAGTGCTGTGAGAAAATTTCTGTTGTTGGTAAATAACACAGTCTAGGGTATTTTGTTGTAATAATCTGAAAGGATGATGACTATGGAGATAAAGGAGGTTGGGGAAAAAGAACTTTAGAGTGACTGTTACAAAGTAGGAAAGTGCTGAAGAATGTGAAGCCAAGATAACAAGTACAAGATATAATATACTATATATATATATAATATATAGTATATATAATATATGTAGTAAATATAATATATATACAATATATATTATATATATAGTAGTAGATACTAGATACTAGATATATAGTATACATAAGTATATAGTACAGCTTACCATATATATATATATATATATATATATATATATATATAGTATACTAAAATAAGTATAAAAACAAAGGAAGTAACATCATGTATGGGGAACTTCACACTCCCAGAGACATTTCTTCTCCAGCCTTGAATGGTTCTTGTTCTGCAAAATGCCTAAGAAATACGCAAATGAATGGACTCAATTCTGCTGGATTCATTAGTGAGTCTTCTGGGTCATTTGTTTTTGTAGTCATGAACTAGAGATAGCTACAAGGAACTACCTCCTCCATGCTTCAGTGTTGGTTCGTTCTTTATGCACAAGAGGTTGTTAATAGTGGAGTTGCACAGGGTACAATATAAAATGGAAACAGAAAGGAAGAATTTTCCACAAACAAATTAACCAGTTCTGTAATAATAAGTACTTATTTGAGAATATAATAGCAATTATATAAATTAATGTAGCCATATAAATTAACATGAACAAAGTATATAAAAACAGAAGGCATTTCAGGAGCATAGAGTCAATATGGTTTTTCTCTGATTCCATTGTATCTTTGTTGACAGTTATAGTTACAGAATTTAAAAATATTTTTTAAAAATTTTAAAAAATGTATGCAAGCAGGATTTACAGCCCTTTAAAGGATATATATTTTTTCTTTTAAATATATCTCTGTGTTTGTCTATATTTAATAAGTCAGTAGAGGTTGTCAGGTCCCTTGTGTTTGGAGTTAGAATTGTGAGCTCCCTGACTGGGTATCAGAAACCAAACACTATTTCTGGAAGACAGAAAAGTTATCTGAACTGCTGAGCGTCTCTCCAGCCCTTATAATCTTTATTATTGGAATGTGTTTAATTACAATAAACACTGAAAGTTTAAGATGTATTTTGACAGAATTTTCATGAGTGTCAATGTCTTTTCCAAGTCATTCTTCCATAACAAGCTTCATTTCCTTAAACATCGTATTGTTCTATTGTTTTTCATCATGAAAGTTTAGATCCTCCAATACAGTTTGGCTAGCTATATAAAATCATGTTCTATTTAATGATAAAGATTATTTCTGTGAACTTATTAAATAACAAACTTTATATATAGCTCATTATAGATTCAAAAATAATATAAAGGACAAGGAGGGTCATGTAATGCCTCTTTTATTTTATTTTTCTGAACCTAGGGGATGGCAGTGACCATGTGAGATTCTGCAGCAAGTATCTTTGCTGAGAGAGTATCACTTAAGTTATTTCACTTAGAGACAATATGCCAAGATTGTTTACTGTGTCCTCCATGGATGACTTTGAACTCAACTCACGATTTTCATTATATTATGTGCGTTATATGTATGTGTTCATTAATTTTTCTGCAAAGTGTTCAAAGGAGAAAAGCGAGCAACTGTACCACCCCACGTCACCATTAACAACACCTAGAAAATCTCTGTCCTCACCTAACATTCCCTTTACACCAAAAATTTTCAGTTACTTTCTGAGAGAAATTTAAATACTGAATGCTTGGATACAATATGCTAAACACTGAATTTCCCAAGAGAAAAACAATAAGGTTAAATGGGATGCCAATTTACGTGTTGATGTTTGGTTTAGCTCTCCTGTTTTCCAAGGTTATATCCCAATATTTTTGTGAAATCTAAGTCACTCACAAATACAATCTGATGTTAATGCTAAGAACTAATGTCAACCTCACATGTACAGAACAAGGAGCACAAGGACAGGAGGTATTGGGGCAGCCAACAGAAAGGTTTTAAGTGAGGCTCATGACTCACATTGGTCAGTTTCCTACAACTCTTCAGCATTAAAAGATTCGTGTCCCCTCGTGAGCCAGCTCAAGCTTCTGCAGTCTGTGATTGAGTCTCAGTTGCTAGGTTCTGTTTTCTGCTTAGATGGTGGCAGGGAGGTATGTCCAACTACTGGCAGGTTAGCTACACTAATTTCATAATAGATATGAATACATTACTTTCAGAAAACAGTATAATGTCATAGTTTCTAAAGGTCACAACAAGAATTGGGCTCTCTTGGCTAGTTGCAAAGGGCATAGCTTGTTCCATTGGTGAGGCCCTTTGTTGTAAGTAGTACATAATTCTTATCTGAAAGAGTATATACTGAGCTGATGGAGAGACGTACTTAAGAAAATTATAGGTAAGTATTAATTTTCTGCCTATTTTGAGTATAGAAAGGAATTTCAACTTTTGATGTCAGTGTCATTTGTTTTTTCATAAGCAACTGGAAAAAGACAGGGTCCTCTCCTTTGCAACATTTAGGTTGTCTCAGTTGTAAAACTCTGGAATTTTATATTTACATATATAGTACAATATGTACATATATAGTAACTGTCTTTACAAAAACTCAAAGAAAGTGTCACTCATTCAAGTCTTGTAAGTTTAAGAGGTCCCAGGTCATAGGTATCACTGAATGAGTTCTCTCCAGGTTAGAATTACTACAGAGAGCACAGTCAAGGTAAACCTTCCTTCCTATCTGTGTTCATACTGAATGTTTTAGGTCTCTTCCCTGGTGGAGAATTTAATTGGAAGTCAGAAAAGTTTTTAAAAGCATGTAAGTCAATGAAGTAGAATTACTTACTTCAAGCACATGAGGTGATTATTTTTGGAAGGCAAATCTAATTTCATCTTGTGCTGCATGAAAAAGGCACAGGGAAAGATTTATTTCTACTGCATATGGAAGGTCAGAAGTAAAGTAATATCACAAAATGCATCAAGTGTTTAGATAGCTAAACAATAACACCGCCAAACTAATTTCATAAAATAGAGAAAAGCACTAACATTACTTATAATGAAACATGAAAGGTAATCTCTGGTAATCTGTTTAAATCTCTGAAAAGAAGGAAATGTTTTCTGTGCACTTAGTCATCACTTTCCACTAACAACAATAACTGATAAATATTACTTTTCCTTTTCATTTTATGTTTTCAGTTCCTTAATCAATTCTACAAAGTGTATGTGGAACAAATGTATAATCTCCTGTAGATATTGAGGTTGATTTTATTCTTCATATATAAGCATTGAAAACCACAAGGTCATGTCTCTCTAATTCTGTGCTATGATGCTTCCAAAGTACCATTTTCAATTCAACAGTAGATCTAGAAATTAATTTGATGAGGTGGGCAAAAGTGTTCTTTCTGCAATAGATACAATAGCACGGACATTAGTAGAGTACATTATATGTAAGGATATATAGTTTACTTATGATTTTTTTTCTATCATTGAATTGTGTGTCCATGGTGTATATGAACATGTATATACATGTAAGTACATATTCATGTATGTTCAGGCATATATATGTGTGTGTATATGTATTTGTATGTGAAATGTGTGTTTGTCTGGGTTAATGTGTGTACTCAATCATGTGTGTTCATATTTATTTGTGAATATATGGGTTTATATGTATGTTTGCATAAATTTAAAAATGTATGTGTATGATAGACGTACTGTACTGGCTGGTTTTGTGTGTCAACTGGACCCAGGCTGGAGTTATCACAGTGAAAGGAGTATCAGTTGGGGAAGTGCCTCTATGAGATCCAGCTGTGGGGCATCTTCTCAATTAGTGATCAAGCGGGGAGGGCCCCTTGTGGATGGTGCCATCCCTGGGCTGGTAGTCTTAGGTTCTATACGAGAACAGGCTGAGCAAGCCAGGGGGAAGCAAGCCAGTAAGTAACATCTCCCCATGGCCTCTGCATCAGCTCCTGCTCAAGTTCCAGTCCTGACTTCCTTTGGTGATGAACAGTTGTGTAGAAGCGTAAGCTCAGTAAACCCTTTCCTCCCCAACTTCCTTCTTGGTCATGATGTTTGTGCAGGAATAGAAACCCTGACTAAGACACTTACCATAGAATATATTTCTCATTGTGCAACCTCTCAAAATAGGGTAAAAACATCTCTTATATAATATGTATTCTTCTCACATAATACATTAATTATGACTTCAGTTTACCTTCATGAAGAAACTGGACCTGGAAAAGAAGGTAATGATTCAATATCTGTGAGACTTTGCATGGAAGAAAATATTCTAATTTAAATTTTATTCTCAAATATCATCATCTATACTATAAAATATATCACTGTTAATTCTATTATAATCATTTAAAATCTAGATTCCGTTCAAATTTTCTTAGAATTAATTTCATAATTTTATTGATTTCAGTAATTTATACAATTGTAATGATTTCAGAAAAATTTCCATTTTATAGATAGCAATTATATTGCTATACAGATTTATAACTTAGTTATCTATTGATGACCAGACATATTATCTTTACAATATAGCTTATATGAAATAATATGCATTTGTATGTACACACAGACAAAACCATAATTAAGCAAAAAGAAGGGAGTACTGTGTTGTTTTCAGGACTTTATTCTTTTTAGGATTCCGAGTTTCTTAGAGATGGCCATACCAAATTTATACATGAGTTCCTTCCTTCGGCCCTGTTGGGGTTCATAATGTAGACTATGTCCTCCACCAGAGTGTCTTATTGCTCATAAGAGCTTACCTCATGCAAAGTTTTCAATGTGAATGGTGTTAGTATTTGTCAGGAATACTGCCTATTGATTTTTACTATGTGATCTGTTCCTAACATAAGGACATCAGGTGGTATATCTACACCATCATGTGTCTAGCACATATATAAATGTATAGGTCTTTAATTCTGAATGTATATATTTAATAGTAAAAAGTAACAATTTTTAAACTTGTGTCATCTTTATTTATAAAGCAGGAATAAATGTATTTCATATTTTTTCTTAAAATAATTTGTTGTAATCTTTCTAACTGAATCTTAGAGAATCTCCTTTCTTTAATTTTAAAAATAATAATGTCAATTATTTTAGAAGTAAGAGAGCCCATGTTCTTAGTTTTTGGTGTTTTAACTTTGGACTTTCTAGAAACTTATGATAACTATGGCTTAGGTTTAGAGGAAATCACAAAGTTAATGATATTTAGAAATGTCTTCATTATATTCATGTTGCGCCATCTTAGTTGACGTATTTTCCTCACTGATTCTGAATCACCTCTGCCCTAAAGCCTTTCATTCAATCATTCTCCTCAGCTTCCAGAAATTTCTATTAAATATTGTGCCCCAAAAAGGATTGTGTTAATCATTGGAATAGTGAAAATAACTCAGCCTGTCTTTAGGACGGTTTGTGCTGAGCTATAGAAGGGTGAATGAATGCTACAAATGTCAGCACTGGTGTGGGAGCAAATTCTTTGGATTTTAAAATCATTTTTTAAAATACAATCTGTCCAAATGAATGCCAAACCTACCTACAAAACAGATATCTAGAACTCGGACAAATGATCTTAATCTGCATGTCCACGGATTCTTGACTAATAGGATGAGGATGAAATTTAGAAATCAGTCATAATCTCCTGGATCCTGTAACACAAAGTTAAAAAAAGAGGAGACTTGTCGATGCCTTCCCGGAGCTGTGAACTCCAAACTCGTCTACATCTTATTCACTCCAAAGATCTGAGCACGGACGGCAGCAAAATAGCAGAGCGGGTATTGGCAAATATAATTTTGTTTTATTTTTGTCTACTAGAAATAAACCTAGGCGGATCTGGCAAGGTTTACACCTTCAGAAGATTGAAGTAGAGGTAAATCTGTAGGGAATTTTCTTGATTAATGTCCCGTGTGGGAGAGAGCCCAGTCCATAGCAATTGGTGCCACTTTTAGGCAGGTGGTCCTAAATTGTATAAGAAAGCAAGCTGAGCAAGTCATAAAGAACAAACCAGTAATAGCCGTTTGCCAAGACTTTGTTCCAGGAGCCATTAAGGAAAGGCTAAAGGCTAGCAGATGATCATGCAGAGATGTTTCACTATGGAACTTTAATGAACGAGCCCTTGGAGGCAAGGCCTGGGGACAAATCTCAGGATTTGATTCCTGCCATTGATATGTCTTTGCTGTCATTATTAAATTAAATAATAATCACTAGGAATTAGCCCACCTTATTGAGCAGATTTTCAGCAGACCAATGAAGATGTACTGTCCTGTAATGATGCTGTACAGACAAACAGATGATTTCTTAATTCCTAATGATGATTCTGTGAGAATACCTAAAATTATACTAGTAATTATTAAGCCCTTTATAATAGGGCTGCTACTGAAGCCCTCTGTTATATGAAAAGTGCAATTAGAACTCTGACAGTCTTCACAGGTCACCAGTTAATTGCCTCTGAGAAAGAAAGTAGGCATTTACAACTTAGATTACTTTCCTTAGGGCTGTAAAACAATTAACCAAAGGTCATAAATGGGAATGAGCCATTTGTGGTAGGTGCAAGGACAAAAGATAAAATATGGACTGGGCTTATCTATGAAAACTTCAATGCTAATTTAGACATGAAACTCATAGTTTTAAACTCTCGGTAAACCTGTGAAGCTAGTGGCAGATAATGTATATCTAGCTAGATATTTAGTCTTAGGGAAAACACATGTAACATCTCTGTTGTAAACTTACTATTCAGTTTATGGTTTGATTAATGTTTAAACTTGGGGTAAACTTCTGAGATAGCATTTGATCACGTATTCTGAGAAAATGTATAAAGAACTGAGAATAACGAGAAGGAGCAGCAGAGTATTGTGGGAGTAGCATAATGTTGAAGTTAAGAGAGCAGAGTAGCTTAGAAGATAAGAAGGCAGATAGTTGATAGGTATTTTGTCCCTTTTACTTTCTCTAGAAAAAAAAAAAGAAAGGAAAATTGAAATCCCCCCTTATAAAGCAAGAGGAATTTTATTTAATTCAGCATGCTGGGGTTGCCATGCACATGGGGAGAGAATGACCTTGTGCAGCCCGCACAGCAGGCCTTTATACAGTCCTCAGGGCAACCGCCATTAGGCACAATGTAAATTTAAACTGATTGGTCTCTAGGGAATGAGGTAGCTGGCCAATAGTTCATCCTGTGGAATGTGTCCCCACCTGAAGGTCGGTTCCCTGCCCGCTGTGGTCTGAGGAATGTTAATTAGCTTCTCCTTTTCTGAGGGGCAAGTGTTCCAATCCCTTTTTAAAGGTGTCTTCTTCCTACCTTCCTTCCCTCCCTCCCTCCCTCCCTCTTTCTTTCTTTTCCTTTCTTTCTTTCTTTCTTTCTTTCTTTCTTTCTTTCTTTCTTTCTTTCTTTCTTTCTTTCTTTCTTTCTTTCTTTTCTTTCTTTCCTTCCTTCTTTCTTTTCCCTGCAAGGTGACCTTCTCTAACAGACAAGAAGTTAAATAATTTCTCAACCATACATTGAGCCTGTGGAGGACCTGTGAAGAAAAGAACAAAGGACCACTTCACTTAATCCTCCACTGTTAAGTAGCAGGTGTTATTTGCCTAAAGGCTTGCAGTTTTTTGCTTCAAAATAACTTAGAAATTAAGACAGGTAAAGCAGCTTTTGGCCTCCCAATAACATAGAGTAAAGACAGGTAAATGTTATTATAGAAAGCAACATTAATCTCTCACAAGACCAAGTTTTGTTCCAGCCAATGTTCTTTCCCCTCAGCTACTTTCAAGAGAGCCAGAACTACAGAGCTGGTCTCCAGCAGCTTCTGTTTTAGTTTCTGCCTCCGCCTCCGGGTTTCTGCCTTGAGTTCTTGCCTTGACCCCCCTCAGGGTTGGAGAGTGATCTGAGAGTTCTAAGGTAAAATAAACCCTTTGCTCCTTAAGTTGCTTTCAGTCATGTGTTTTATCACACCAATGAAAGTCAAGCTAACACTTAGAGAGTAGAGGAGTTTATAGGTGCAGGGCAGACAAAGGGCTGGAGCATTCATTAAGAGAGAGAAGTGATGATCTTATTGGTAAGAGAGGCTTGGATTCAAACTCTGGCTTTTTCATATTTCTTGACCAAATTATAAATATTTGAGCAAATTGCTCAAGCTTTTATTTTTAACTTTAATGAATACACCTATTTTATCATTTTTTGTTGACACTGTGTTGGAGATTATCAGAGAATGAGAGGAAAATGAATTAACAAAGTTAGTATAAATGAGAACCAGCATAATTCCTGAGAGCATTTGGAATACCTATTTTTTATTCATGAATAAGTGTAGCCCTCATCACTCATCTTGAATCTTCTCCTTGCAAGAGAAAGCAAACATCATAGAAAACCTCAACCAGTCAAAATGCAGAGAATAAAGAAGAGTGAACTGTCACCTGATAAATGTACTACTCAACTCCAATACTTAAGACTCAAGAAACATCTTGGAAAGAGCTTAGTAAAATTTTAAGTACCAGAGTTCTAGGAAAGCTGCTGTGTGGTTGCATCAGGTGGAAATGACAGGGGAAAGGGAAAACTCACCCATAATACCTCCATCATATGTTTGCCCCACAAAAAACTTGAAGAAGTACAACAACTAAAACTATAAAAATAAAAAGATTCTATGATCTCTAGAGGGGGAAAGAATGGATGTATGGGAAGATTCAAAAGAAGGAAAGGGAAAAGGAAATATAATATAATTAAATTTAATTATTTTAATAAATAAAAGCCCATGTCTGTGATTGCAAGCAAGAAAGGGGTTTCTGTTTAAGAAAAATATTCCTCAAACTATGGAGGAGTAATAATTTGTTTATGTGCAATTGGAGCCAAAAACTCTTAACAGTAGATGTATTTGTGAGTCACGTTTTCTATAAGGAGCAAGTGCTGGGAGTTGTGATAGCACATTGCATTAATAGGCATATTTCTCTTCATTGCATGAAGAAGTAAAATGAAAGGGAATGGTCACTCAAAATGAGCATTTCCATTTTATGTCTCTGTGTGTAAGGGGGGTGTGTGTGTGTGTAGGCCCATGAAATCCTTGGAGCTGGAGTCACTGGACCTGCATTTTGGGAAGTAAAGTTGGGTCCTCTGGAAATTTGAGAACCCTGTCAAAAACAGCAGGCCAGCTCCCCACCACCAAGGGGGTGGGGCACAGTCGGACAGGAACTTTCCATTCTGCCCATGACTGCCCATGTAAGGACAGATATGGAAATGTTCTAAACAGAGAACTACCCTGCCTAGGGCGAGGACAGAGAGGGAAGTGACTCGGCAAAAAGACAATGCCAGGAAATACCACGAATACCACAAGGTGGTCGGGACAGGGCCGAATGGCAGAGACAACCTCCCCATTCGAGTTGACCAATAATTTTAAATGTTGCTCAGGGTAATCAATCGCAGTTGTCCAACTCAGGTGACCGCTGAACTCCCCGCCAAATGTTTATAAAAAGGGTATGCTTTGTGAGCTCGGGGCCTCCTCTTGCCTGCGTGCTGGGGGACCCCAATGTACATTGGAACATTAAACCTCTTGCGGACTGTGCAGTTCCAGTCTCTGTGGCCTTATTGAGTGGGTGGAACTTCCGACGGACTCTAACAGAAAGACAGTCCATATTCACCATCATGAAAGTCTTCCCAGCCACAGATTTATATTTCCCTTTTATGAGTATGAGTGATAGCCTGCATGTATGTATGTGTTCCATGTGCATGATTGTTACTCCTGAAGACCAGAAGACAATGCCAGATACCCCAAATCTGGAGTCACACCCTGTTTTGAGCTGCCATGTGGATGATGGGAACAGAATCGAGGAGGTCGTTTCCACCAGTAAGAAGTCAGATTTACTACTGAGGCTTCTCTTCAGCTCAGGTTTGATGTATTCGAGTACTTATATGCTGGGATTTTTAAATCTTCTTTTTCATGATCAGAGTTGAAATTCTGAACAAGGTATAGTTTCCACTCAACAGTAGGCATTAGTAAGACCTATACAGCCACACTTCAATCATCTGAATGAAAGTATTAACACTGACTAATATAAGAAGCCCTGGATTTGAAAGTACAATCAAGTTCAAATGGCAGTGATGATTGAAGGTTTAATAGGAATATTTGTAAAGTCATTAATGTTTGGTTTTGGATTAATTGGGTTGAGCTTCAGAAATTTTCAATTTTCTTCCACTTTCTGATTTGCTGATAACACCCAGCTTCTTATGTTTAAAGAAAGATGACTTTTTATTCCTGACATAGCCATATTTTAATGCTATTATAATATAACAAAAAGGCAGAATTTTTATTTATTCATAAACATATATTTTATAATATTAATGAATTCTGTTTAGTTCATTATGTCTGAATTAATAGTGAAGTGACTGTGTGTGTAGATATATATGTGTTATACTACCATCTAACATTGAATCCTCATTACACATTTATGAAGCCAATGTCAGCATTGCTCTTGTTACAAACATGAGAACTGCGGTCCTTAAACTTAAGTAACTGTTTTTTCTTTATTTCCCTTTTTTCCCCTTTTTTAAAATTAGTTAATTATTTTTATACACTCCATATATTATTTCCCACCCCACCAACCCCTGTTCACCTTCTGACTGTTCCACATCCCATACCTCCTTCCCTCTCCCTTGTCTGCCTGGTTGGTGGTCCAGTGTTTGAGAGATCCCAGGGGTCCAGAATAATTGAGAGTGCTGGTCATCCTATAGGATTGCCCTTCTCCTCAGCTTCTTTCTGCCTTCCCTAATTCAACAACAAGGGTCAGCTCCTTCTGTCCATTGAATGGGTGCAAATACCTTCATCTGACTCTTTCAGCTGCTTGTTGGGTCTTCCAGAGTGCAGTCATGCTAGGTCCCTTTTTTCTGAGCACTCCATAGCCTCAGTAATAGTGTCAGGCCCAACCTAAAGTAACTATTTTTAGTTATTGATAATTAAGTTGGTTATTTACCTTACATTCTAGTCACAGCTCCCGCTCCTCTTCCCAGTCTCTCCTTTTCCCTCCCCTCCCCCATCCACTTCTTCTACCCTTCTCCTCAGAAAAGGGAAAGACAACTCACATGGATATCAACCAGCCTTAGAATATCAAGTTGCTGTAAGACAAGGTGCATCTTCTTCTATTGAGGCTAGATGAGGTGAAAGGGCTCCCAAGCCAGGCACTACAGTTAGAAACAGCACTTTCCCTGCTTTAGGAGTCCTGCATGAAGACTGAACTGCTCAGAAGTTACATAGACTCATAGTGCTTGTTTCCTGCACCATCTCTTGTTGGCAGTTCAGACTCTATGAACCCCTGAGAGCATGCTCAGATGGCTCTGTAGATTTTCTTGTGGTGTCCTTCACTCTGCTGCATTCTTTAGTCCTTTGTTCTGCTCTTTCAAAAGATTCCCTAAGCTCTGCCAAGGTACAACTGTGGGTCTCTGCATCATATTTCACCAGTTGCTGGGTCAATCCTCTCTGATGACACTTATGCTAGGCACTTGTCTGCAAGTATAGCAGAATGTCATTAATAGTGCCAGGTTTGGCCAGGCAGTGGTGGCGCATGCCTTTAATCCCAGCACTTGGGAGGCAGAGGCAGGAGGATTTCTGAGTTCGAGGCCAGCCTGGTCTACAGAGTGAGTTCCAGGATAGCCAGGGCTACACAGAGAAACTTTCTGTCTCAAAAAAAAAAAATAGTGCCAGGTTTGGACTCCCTCTCATGCCATGGCTTTTAAGCTGGGCCAGTCATTGTTTGGACAGTCCCTCAAATTATGCTCCATCTATTACCCCTGCAAAGACAGGCAGGAGAAACTGAATTCTCCTGCCCTATCCAGTCCTCTCCTTCCCTCCACCCATAATGTCTAATCTCTCTTCCCAGTGAAATTCAAGGGTTCCCCCTAGCACCTTCCATATTACTTAGCATCTTGAGTCTGTAGAATATAGCATGGTTATTCTGTACTTTGTGAATAATATCCACTTTTAAGTGTTTGTCTTTCTGAGACTGTTTTCTCACTTGGGCAATCTTTTCTAGTTTGATCCATTTGCCTGAAAATTTCATGATGTCATTGTTTTCATTGGCTGAGTAATACTCCATTGTGTACTTATACCACACCTTCATTATCCATTCTTCAGTAGAGGGACACCTACATTGTTTCCAGTTTCAGACTATTATGAATAATCCTGCAATGAACATAGTTGAGCAAGTATCCTTGTGGTATGGTGGAGCATCTTTTCAGTGTATGCCCTGGAGTGGTATAATTAGGTCTTGGGGTAGATCTATTCCCAATATTCTGAGAAATGTCAAATTAATTTCCAAAGTGGTTGTACTAGTTTGCATTCCCACTAGCAATGGAGGAGTGTTCCCATTGCTCCACATCCTTACCAGCATGAGCTGGGGCTTAAGTTTTCTCTCTCAGCCATTCTGAAGGGTGGAAGAAGCAATCTCAGCATCATTTTGATTTACAATTCCTTGATTACTAAGGGTGTTGATCATTTCTTTAAGTGCTTCTAAGGCATTAGATATTACTCTGTTAAGAGTTTTCTTTTTAAATCTGTAGCCCGTTTTTAAGTGGGTTGTTTGGTGGATGGATATATGGTTTCCTGAGTTCTTTATATATTTTGATATCAGCCTTCTCTCAGATGCAGAGTAGATAGTCTATCCATTATGGACATATGATTTTATCTTAACCATTACCAAAGTACGAAAATTCCAAATGCGTGTGGAGTAGAGAAGGACAAAAACAGAGGGGCAGAGATATGGAGAAGGAGGTAGAGAAAATGATACCTTCTGTGCAATAAATAACAGGCTACATATTCCTAACAAATGTCCTCATCTCTTAACATTGAAATAATACTAATGAACTAATACTTGGACATAGCTTTAATGATTTGAAGTGATATAATGAGATGTTGATTGGTATGCCACTCACTTTTTTCAGAAGCAATATTCTCCTTTAGAAGGAAACTACACCCTTTCCTATTCAACCATAGAATCTGTAAGTAATTCTATTTATCCAGCTAGCCCAACAAAAAATACTCTTTAAATATTATTTGATTTCCAAATAGATAAATGTTTCAAGAATTCTGTGGAGCTCATTTTTTAAATTAAATATTTGGAGCTGAGGATTTTCTTTCTTCTTGAATGTTATATCTTACAAGTTAAAGAATTTCCCTGACTTAAACTAATAATAAGTAGTTCTGTGAAAAAAAATCTCATCAGCTGCAAAGGTTTGAGTTATGAACTCTTCTCAGTATCTGCAATTCATCACCACTCTATATATCATAATAAAATGATATGAAGTGTTCTTTACAGTTGATTAGATGAACTTTGTACTATGTACTCATAAGTACCATTTTTAAACAAATGATGTTTCCAAAGATAATTTAAATCAAACATCAAAATCTGAAATAGTATATATACTCTTAGCATGGGAACATCAGCAGTAGAGGCAGCAATGGGAATAAACAGTGGGATTAACTGAAATCACCCTTGTTGGAAATCAACTAATGTAAAAATTTGAAACCAGTGGTTCTGGTTCTTAAGTTTAAAGAAAAAGAGATTCTCTGCCTTAACAGGTAATAGGGTTGCCATTCTCCTCTCCTAGTTTAGCCTTTCAGCCTACGTTATCAAGGAATGATGCTACAACTTCAAGGAAAACCCAAGAGAGAGGCATCCAAGGACCAGTAGTGGCAGCAGCCATATTAAGGAAGTCTCAGCACCAGGTGGGTATATCAATGCTGCCTGTGAAGCCGTGGTCATGTCTTGAGAGTAAATCTGAATAGCAAACCTAGTGAAATTTTTACTAGCATTTACTGTAGCCAGGCAAGGATGTGTAGAAATGGAGTTCTCAACGGTACAGAGATGATGCTAAGCACCAACAAGAGTGCCTGTCTTCTCTTCTCTTTGACTTAGTTTCTTCAATTTTCTAGGGAGCACACTATCCGTCATTGTTCTCTAAACATTATTGACCATATCTGGCAAATTTCATACACTAAAAGCATATATATATTTTCCTTTTTTCTTTTCTGAAATCATCCAATCACATCGCTTTGTTTTATTTTATTTTATTTTTAGCATTGAAAACTGTGTTATTGAACAATGACTTCAAACTAAGTGAGGTTTCAAGTCAAGATCAATGAAGTGAATGGTGAGAGAGTAAGGTTTCGTGTAGATGGTGGATAAAATGGAATACACTTAAAATCTGAAACCCATTAAAGACACTTAAAACATAATCTTGGTATTCAGAGACAAAGCTTTCAGATATTTCCACCAATATGATTTCATTTAGAATATATTCAGTTATATAAAATGATGAGAACTCATATCTGCATGTCATCGATTTTTTTTTTTTTTTTTTTGCTGAACATTCTAGATTGTTATGCTTTGTTTGTGGGGCCTACCATATATGACAAGTCTGGGCTGAGGTTATGCATGGGTGAATGAGTCTGCTAGCAGGTGAGAGCTCTTAGGTGGGTTTCTCTTTCTCCAGGACAACCAGGGATACATAGAGAGAACCTGTCTCAAAACAAAAATAAAACAAAAGAAATTTCACATGGCTAAGGATATACTTCATCCACATAGAAAATGACAAATCTGTGTACTAGCCTGTTATTACAATCAGATTCACGAGCAAGTTGGAGACTCAGTCATTTATATATACTTTACAATTTGAGTTTTCATTGGAGTTAAGTAGATTTTCAACTATTATTTGTTTCTTTTCTTTTTTTTTAATTGAATATATTCTTCATTTACATTTCAAATGTTATGTCCCTTCCCAGTTTCTCCCTTCCCCGAAAACCCACAAACCATCCTCCTACCCCCTGCCTCCAAGAATATGCTCCTCCACCCAACCCACTCCCGTGACTCCCACTTGATTTCCCCACTCTGGGGCCTCTATTGAACCTTCACAGTACCAAGGACCACTCCTCCCACTGATGCCCTATGAGGCATTCTTCTGCCAATCTTTTGGCTGAAACCACGTGTACCCATTGGTTGAAGGCTTTGTCCCTGGGAGCCCTGGATTGTCTGGTTGACCTACATTGTCCTTCTTCCCATGGGGCTGCAAACTCCCCACCCTCAGCTCTTCCACTCTGCTCTCCAACTCCTCTATTGTGAGCCCGGCGCTCAGTTCAATGGTTGGCTGCCAGTATCTGTATCTGTAAGGCTCTGGCAGGGTCCCTCCAAAAGACAATGCTTCTTTTAGTATGCACTTCTTGTCATCCATAGTAGTTTCGGGGTTTGGTGGATGTTTATAGGATGAATCCCCAGGTAGGACAGTCTCTGGGTGGCCTTTCCATCAGTCTCTACTCCACACTTTGTCTCCATAGTTGTTCCTGTGATTATTTTGTTCCCTTTCTCAGAGGAACCAAATCACCCTCCCCCCACACACACACATACTTTGGTCTGCTTTCTTCTTGAGCTTCCTATGGTCTGTGAATTGTAACATGTTTATTTTGAGCTTTTGAGCTAATATTATCATTGAGTACATACCATGTGTGTTCTTTTGTGACTGATTTACTTCACTCAGGATGACACTTTCTAGTTGCCTAAGAATTTCATGGATTCATTGTTTTTAATAGCTGAAAAGTACACCATTGTGTATATATACCAAAATTTCTGTATCCATTCCTCTGTTGAAGAACATCTGGGTTCTTTCCAGATTCTGGTTATTATAAATAAGGCTGCTATGAACATAGTGGAGCATATGTCCTTATTGCATGTTGGAGCATCTTCTGGGTATATGCCCAGGAGTGGTGTAGCTGAATACTCAGGTAGTACTATGTCCATTTTTATGAGGAACTGCCATACTGACTTCCAGAGAGGTTTAACTAGCTGACAATCCCACCAGAAATGGAGAAGTGTTCCTCTTTCCCCACATCTTCTCCAGCATTTGCTGTCCCCTGAGTTTTTCATCTAGGCCATTCCGACTGGTGTGAGGTGGAATCTCAGGGTTGTTTTGATTTGCATTTCCATAATAACTAAGGATGCTGAACATTTCTTTAGGTGTTTCAGAGCCATTCGAGTTTCCTCAGATGAAAATTCCGTTTAGCTCTGTACCCTCTTTTAATGGGGTTATTTGACACTCTGGAGTCTAACTTCTTGAGTTCTTTGTATACAATGGATACTAGCCCTCTATCAGATGTTTATTTGAAAAGATCTTTTCCCAATCAGTTGGTTGCCGTTTTGTCCTATTGACAGTGTCCTTTGCCTTACAGAAGGTTTTCAGTTTTATGAGGTCCCATTTGTCAATTCTTATTCTTAGAGCATAAGCCATTGGTGTTCTATTCAGGAATTTTTCCCCTGTGCCCATGTATTCAAGGTTCTTCCCCAATTTCTCCTCTATAAGCTTCAGTGTATCTGGTTTCATGTGGAGGTCCTTGATCCACTTGGACTTGAGCTTTGTACAAGGAGATAAAAATGGATTGAGTTGCATTTTTCTGCATGCTGACCTCCAGTTTATCCAGCACCATTTGTTAAAAATGCTATCTTTTTTTGCAGTGAATGTTTTTGGATCCTTTGTCAAATATCAAGTGACCATAATTGTGTGGGTTCACATCTGGATCTTCAATTCTAATCCATTGATCTTCCTGCCTGTCTCCTTACCAATACCATAGAGTTGTTATCACTATTACTCTGTAGTAGAGCTTAAGGTCAGGGATGATGATTCCCCCAGGAGATCTTTTGTTTTGGAAAATAGTTTTCGCTATCCTGGGTTTCTTGTTATTCCAAATGAATTTGCAGATTGCTCTTTCTAGCTCTATGAAGAATTGATTTGGAATCTTGATGAGGATTGCATTGAATCTGTAGATTGCTTTTGGCAAGATGGCCATTTTTACTACATTAATCCTTCCAATCCATGAGCATGGGAGATCCTTCCATCTTCTGACATCTTCTATGATTTCTTTCTTCAGAAGCTTGAAGATCTTTTACAGATCTTTTACTTGCTTGGTTAGAGTCACACCAAGGTATGTAACATTATTTGTGAATATTGTAAAGGGGGCCATTTCCCTAATTTCTTTCTCAGCTTGTTTATCCTTTGAGTAGAGGAAGGTTGCTGATTTGTTTGAGTTAATTTTACATTCAGTAACTTTTCTGAAGTTGTTTAACAGATTTAGCAGTATTCTTGTGGAAATTTTGGGGTCACTTAAGTATACAATCATATCATCTGCAAATAGTGACACTTTGACTTCTTCCCTTCCAATTTGTATCCCTTTGACATCCTTTTGTTGTCTAATTGCTCTGGCTAGGACTTCGAGTACTATATTGAATAGATAGGGAGAGAGTGGGCAGCCTTGTCTGGTCCCTGATTTTAGTGGGATTGCCTCAAGTTTCTCTCCATTTAGTTTGATGTTAGGTACTGATTTACAGTATATTACTTTCACTATGTTTAGGTATGGACCCTGAATTCCTCATCTCTCCAAGACTTTTATCATGAAAGGATGCTGGATTTTGTCAAAAGCTTTTTCAGCACCTAATGAAATGACCATGTGTTTTTTTTTTCTTTGAGTTTGTTAATGTAGTGGATTACATTGATGTATATTCATAAATAGAACCATCCTTGCTTCCCTGGGATGAAGCCTACTTGATGATGGTGAATTATTGTTTTGATACATTCTTGGATTTGGTTGGCCAGAATTTTGTTGAGAATTTTTGCATCAATGTTCATAATGGAAAGTGGTCTGAAGTTCTCTTTCCTTGTTTGGTTTCAGTATAAGTGTTATTGTGGCTTCATAGTATCAATTGGGTAGTGTTCCTTGAGTTTCTATTTTGTGGAATAGTTTGAAGAGTATTGGTATTAGCTCTTCTTTGAAGATCTGATAGAATTCTCCACTAAACCCATCTGGACCTCGGCTTTTTTTTGTTGGAAGACTCTTAATAACTGATCCTATTTCCTCAGGATTTATGGCAATGTTTAGATGGTTTATCTGATCCTGTTTTAACATTGGCATCTGGTATGTATCTAGAAAATTGTCCATCTCATTCAGATTTTCCAATTTTGTTGAGAATAAGCTCTTGTAGTAGAATCTGATTATTTTTTGAATTTCCAGTTTCTGTTGTTATGTTTCCCTTTTCATTTCTGATTTTATTAATTTGGGTAGTGCCTCTGTACCTTGTGGTTAGTCTGACTAAGGGTTTATCTATCTTGTTGATTTTCCCAAAGAACCAGCTCCTGGTTTTGCTGATTCTTTGTATAGTTCTTTTTGTTTCTATTTGGTTGATTTGGGCCCTGAGTTTGATTATTTCCTGCCTTCTACTCCTAATGGGTGTATTGTGCCCCATAAGTTTTGGTATGATCTGTCCTTATTTTTATTAAATTCTAAAAAGTCTTTAATTTTTTTCTTTATATCTTCCTTGACTAAAATGTCATTGAGTAGAGCATTATTCAATGTCCATGTGTATGTGTTTTTCTGTTGTTTTTTTTTTTTTTTTTTGAACTAAAGACCAGCCTTAGGCCATCGTGATCCGATAGGGTGCATGGAATTATTTCAATATTCCTGTATCTGTTGAGACCTGTTTTGTGACCAATTATATGATCAATTTTGGAGAAGGTACCATGAGGTGCTGAGAAGAAGGTGTATTCTTTTGCTTCAGGATGGAATGTTCTATAAATATCTTTTAGATCTATTTGGTTCATAACTTTACTTAGTTTAACTGTGTCTCTGCTTAGTTTCTGTTTCCATGATTTGTCCATTGTTGAGAGTGGGGTGTTGAAGTCTCCCACTATAATTGTGTGGGGTACAATGTGTTATTTGAGCTTTAGTAAAGTTTCTTTTATGAATATGAGTGCGCTTGCATTTGGACCATAGATGTTCAGAATTGATTGTTCATCTTGGTAAATTTTTCCTTTCATAAGTATGAAGTGTCCTGCCTTATCTTTTTTGACAACCTTTGGTTAAAAGTCGATTTTATATGATATAAGTCTGGTCACTCCAGCTTGTTTCTTGGGACCATTTGCTTGGAAAATTGTTTTCCAATGTTTGACTGTGAGGTAATAAGTGTCTTTGTCACTGCAGTGGGTTTCTTGTATGCAGCAAAATGTTGGGTCCTGTTTACATATCCAGTCTGTTAGTTTATGTCTTTTTATTGAAGAATAAAGACCATTGATGTTAAGAGATATTAAGGAAAGGTGATTGTTGCTTCCTGTTATTTTCATTTTTACAGGTGGAATTCTGTTTGTGTGGCTATCTTCTTTTGGGTTTGTTGAAAGAAGATTATTTTATTGCTTTTTCTAGGGTGTAGTCTCACACCTTGTGTTATATTTTCCACCTATTATCCTTTGAAGTGCTGAGTTTATTAAAAGATATTGTGCAAATTTGGTTCTGTCCTGGAATATCTTGTTTTCTTTGTCTATGGTAATTGAGAGTTTTGCTGGGTATAGTAGCCTGGACTGGCGTTTGTGTTCTCTTAGAGTCTGTATGCCATCTGCCCAGGATCATCTACTTTTCACAGTTTCCAGTGAGAAGTTTGGTGTAATTCTGATAGGTCTGCCTTTATATGTTACTTGACCTTTTTCCCTTACTGCTTTTAACATTCTTTCTTTGTTTAGTGCATTTAGTGTTTTGATTATTATATGTCGGGAGGAGTTTCTGTTCTGGTCCAGTCTGTTTGGAGTTCTATAGGCTTCTTGTATGTTCATGGGCATCTCTTTAGGTTAGGGAAGTTTTCTTCTATAATTTTGTTGAAGATATTTACTGTCCCTTTAAGTTGTAAATCCTCACTCTCTTCTATAGCTATGATCCTTAGGTTTGGTCTTCTCATTGTGTCCTTGATTTCCTGGATGTTTTGGATTGTAAGTTTCTTGCGTTTCGCATTTTCTTTGACTGTTGATTCAATGTCTTCTATTGTATCTTCAGCACCTGAGATTCTTTCTTCTATCTCTTGTATTCTGTTTTTGATTCTTGCATCTATGATTCCTGAATTCTTTCCAAGGTTTTCTATCTCCAGAGATGATTCACTTTGTAATTTCTTTATTGTTTCTACTTCCATTTTTAGATCCTGGATAATTTTATTCAGTTCCTTGACTTGTTTGTTTGTGTTTTCCTTAAATTCTTTAAGGGATTTTTGTGTTTACTCTTTAAGGGCTTCTACTTGTTGACCTATGTTCTCCTGTGTTTCTTTAAGTAATTTTTGTATTTCCTCTTTAAGGGTTCCTACCTGTTGACCCATGTTCTGTTTTTCTTTAAGGGTTTTTTGTGTTTTCTCTTTAAGGGCTTCTCTCTGTTGACCCATGCTCTCTTGTATTTCTTTAAGGGAGTTATTTATGTCCTTCTTGAAGTCCTCTATCAGCATCATGAAATGTGATTTTTAAATCCAGATCTTACATTTCTGGTGTGTTAGGGTAACCAGGATTTGCTCTTGTGGGAGAACTGGGTTCTGATGGTGCCATGTTGCCTTGGTTTCTATTGGTAATGGTCTTGCATTTGCCTTTTGCCATCTAGTTTTTTGCTGGTGTCAGCTGGTTTCGCATTCTCTGATTTTGGCTCCTCTGTCCTGTAAGCCTGTGTATATGTACTCCTGGGATTCCCGTTCTCTCTGTGCACACAGGTATGTAGGCTCTCCTGGGAGACCAGCTCTCCTGTGTTCCCAGTCCTCTTCGCACTCCAAATGACCTAAGTGCAACTAGTTCTCTAGGAATTATCAGGAGAGGTATCTTCACTGTTGCAGACTTGGTAAGATTCTGCAACAGCAGAAAGGGCAAATGCCCTGAGTGACTGGGTCACTAGGAAGTACCAGGAGATGGAATCTCTACTGCAGCAGACCTGGCAAGGTTCAACTGCCCTGAATGGTTGGTTCTCAACTGCCCTGAGTGGCTGGTTCTCTAGGAAGTATCAGGAGATGGAATCTTCACTGCAGTAGAGCTGGCAAGGTTCTGCCCTAGCAGAAAGGGCAGGCAGTGGTGGGAGGGGGAGAAAGCTCAGAAGGGGTTGCTATTCGGAAGGGCGGGGCTTTTGGTGGTTGCTGGGTAGTGCATCCTGCCGGACCTGTCTGGGCCTCCAGAGGTGGGAGGGGGGTTCTTACCAACAGCCTTGAGTGGCTGGTTCTCTAGGAAGTATCAGAAGATGGAATCTTCACTGCAGCAGAGCTGGCAAGGTTCTGCCCCAGCAGGAAGTACAGACAGCAGTGGGAGGGGGAGAAGGCCATCACTTTGTAACACTAGTCTCCAACAATGACACAGCTGGAATCAGTGTTCACATCATATCCCGCTGTTTGACACTTGCTGTCTTCCCACAGAGTTCACAATTTCAAAGAGTTTCTACTTCTCTTTTTTTAATGAGAGCTGAAATATGTTGATTCAAAGCGAGTGCTTGTTTTTTAAAAGAAATGAAAAAATAACCTTTTAAAATTACCAGAAGCAATTTTGCCGGTGTGCAATCATATCCACAGATAGCTGAGGAAAAGCACAACTCTGGGCCTACAGAGGCTAGAAAGGAAGTTCAAGGCCAGCCTAAGGAACAAAGGGAGACCGTGATTCAATTCATAAAATAATAGTGATGATGATGATGATGATGATGATAAAGTTCTGGGATACAAATCAGTGAGAGGTATGTTAAAAAATAAATACATGCATGACTTTGTGTCAGACTTCTTCGTTTATGTTTAAATCTTAGACAATGAACTTATTGAGGAAAGTATTAAACAGAATTAAAAAGAACATGGCCCCTGTCAGCTCTGTACATATTGGAACATCTTTTCTATAATAGTTAAGTAAAAATTTTGATCTTTTAATCCATATTAATAATAAATTATACCTTGATGTGTTAAAGTAGCACAGAAATTCTAGGCATTGCCATTATCCAAAGACAATACAGTATTTCTCTAACGTAAATACTGCTGACACATAAGTGTAGGAATTACTGATTAAGCATTCAAATCAAGTGCAGTTTTACTCATTTATGAGGAATAAGTTCTCTGGTATATAGTATGGCATTATTGAGGACCACATATTCACATAGATTCTCTTCATTTTGGAGGCAATATGTCTAAAGAAAATGGACAATGTCAAGACACTACTCCATCTGCATGTGCTCTTTGCTAGATATATATATATAAAATATTTTGATCAAATTTACTTCTCTTGACTCTTCTGCAATTCCTTCCAGTCCCACCCTGCTGACCATGTCTCCCTTTTAACTTCATAAACTTTTTTTAAAAAAATATATTGATCCCATTATATTGCCAGGTAACTTGATTTTGTTTCAGTGTGTGACTTGTAAGAAAGAGTATAGATACAGTCCGTTCCCCTTGCTTCAAAAGTTTTGGTATCTATCTCAGTCATCTGCTATGACAAAGCAGAAACTTAGTATTTCACAAATGAAAAAAGGTTATAGGTTTTGGTGAGGGCAGTCTTGAAATTTTCACAATACTAACATCTTATTTTGACTTAATTTTACAGAAAATAAAAAAGATAGATACCATGGTCTTATATTCTATTTATGAAGGATATACTTTCGTGTCTTTGTCTTGCCTTTCCTTTTAAGTTATAACATCAAGTTAGGGTTTCATCTATAGGTATCATGGATTATCAACCTTTGATTTGTAGCAAAGACTGTGTAGCCTTTCCAGTATTAAATAAATAGCAAACACCTAGAGTCTGATAAAATGGGATAAAAGCATAATTTGCCTACTTTTAGTTCTAGTTTTCATCCATTATATATGAAAATATTTAATTTTAATTAAAATTTTCTGCTTTTTAAAATTCTAACTAATTTTGTGTATTATTGTGTCAGAGATGTTATTCTTGATTTTGTGCTTCAATACTTCATTTAGACCCATGGTCACAAAAAGTGAAAAGTTTGGAGTATTTTTTTTAACTTTAAAGCATACAGGTTCACCTTTTACAGTCTTATGAGTGTCTTCAGAATATACAAGACTTCTAGATCAGAGATAATAGAATTTTCTCACACATTGTATAGGAAGCATCATGAATTTCATGTTTATTCTGTATTTTTCTTATTCTTAGTACCAATGAAAATAGCAAAGGGTGATCCATTTTAAACACCAGAGTGGTGCTTCTCAACCTGTGTTTCTTGAACCCTTGGGGGTAATATATCAGATATTTACATTATGACTCACAACAGTGGCAGAATTACAGTTATAAAGTAGCAACAAACATAAATTTATGGTTGGAGGTCACCGCAATATAATGAACTGTATTAAAGGGTTGCAGTATTAGGAAGGTTGAGAGATATTGCACTAGAAAATTACTAAAGAATTACCTTACTCATGAGTTACTTATCACTTTCATATAGTCTATTATGAACAATATACTAAGTCCCATAACATTTTCAGATTTTCCAACACATACATACTGTATCTTTTCTAATTATAACATTCCATGAATACAAACATGTAACTTGACACCTATACCCGCAATTCTAGAAGTCTCCAGCCATCAGGGACTACTAGGTATGACCCCTACTCCAATTTCCTACCTTCCAGTCCATCTGGACAATGCTAGCAGCTGTGAGTTCTGCTCAGCTTCCTCTGCACTCAATTTCCCAGGACAGACCACTGCTTGCATCCATGGAGGCCTGCTGCTGCCCAGGAAAAACAAGTGAGAATCCCCAAGCTCAAAATGCCTGCTCACAGAGTTCCTCAGCAGCAGTGAGATATGCCCTGTCCCCTCTGAGCTGCATCTTTTGGTCCACACATCTACCTGAAATCCTAGAGGCCTCTAGCCATCAGGGACCACCAGTTCTATCTGCATTGCTAGAGGCCTGCTACTACCTAGGACAACCAGCTAAACCCACCAGGGACTGACAGCTCTGCCTGCATTCCAGCAAGCCTGCTGCTAGTAGTGACAAATACCTCTGGCAATACCAAATGCCTGGTGACATCAGGGACCTTCAGCTTAACCTGCAAGCCCAGAACACTCCTCCCTCTGGGACTACCAAGGTTTCCAACAACAATGACAACCAGATGGCTAAAGATCATTGTAAGGAAACAATCAATAAAAGCCAGGATAATATGGAACCCAGCTATCCTACTGCAGCCCTAGAAATCTTAACACACCTGAATCACAAGAAAATAACTGTAAATCTAATCTTATGATGATGATAGTGGCCTTTAAAGAGGAAACAAATAATAAATCTCTTAAAGAAACACAGGAAAATAAAATCAAACAGGTAGAGGCCCCTAAAGAAGAATTAAATAAATATAAAGAAATAGTGGAAAATACACACAAGCAGATGAGGAAAATGTATAAAACTGCTCAAGACCTAAATACTGAAATAGAACCAATAAAGAAAATACAAATTGAGTCAATCCTGGTTGAAAACTGAGGACAAGGAACAGCAACTACAGAAACAACAATCGCCAAGAGAATACAAAAGATAGAAGAGAGAATCTCAGATGTGGAAGATACTATATAAAAAAAAAAACTGATTCATCAATCAAAGAAAATGCTAAAACTAAACACTTCCCAACATAAAACATCCAGGAAATTTGGAATATCATGAATAGACCAAACTAAGAGTAATAGAAATAGAAATGCACATTCAAAGTCCCAGAACAAAATCATAGAAAATCTAAAAGAAAGAGATGGCATACAAGAGGCTTATAGAGCACAAAATTGATTGGATAAGAAACATCTTTCTGACTCATAATAATCAAAACACTAAAGGTACAGAGCAAAGAAAGAATATTTAAAACTGCAAGGGATAAAGACAAATTAATATATAAAGGTAAACTTGTTAGAATTCCACCAGAATTTTCAACACAGACTTGAAAATCCAGAAAGACCTGGCAGATGCCTTAGTTCTGAAGAGATTACAGATGGTAGCAGGGACTACTACACCTAGAACAACTTTCATTCGCCAAAGATGGAAAAAAAACAAGACACTCCATGACAAATCCGAATCCAAATGTAATCAATACCTTTCCACTAATCCACCCTTATAAAGGATACTAGAAGAAAAACTCTACCACAAGGAGAATAACTAGACCCAGAAACAAAAGAATATACTTTCTTCTTCTCATCACCACATGGAACTTTCTCCAAAAGTGAATATATGGCCAGTCACAAAGCAAGCCTCAAAAGATACAAGAAAATCCTGTCATAACAACATGGACTACATACAACCACTCTGGAAAACAGTCTGGTGGTTCCTCAGAAAACTGGGCATGACACTCCCGGAGGATCCGGCTATATCACTCCTGGGCTTTACCTGCATGCAATAAGGACACATGTTCCACTATGTTCATAGCAGCCTTATTTATAATAGCCAGAAGCTGGAAAGAACCCAGATGTCCCTCAACGGAGGAATGGATTCAGAAGATGTGGTATATTTACACAGTGGAATACTTCTCTACAATTAAAAATAATGAACTCAGGAAATTCCTAAGCAAATGGTCAGAACTTGAAAATATCATCCTTAGTGAGGTAACCCAATCACAAAAGAACACACATGGTATGCAGTCACTGATAAGGGGATATTAACCCAGAATCTCAGAATACCCTAGACACAATTCGCATATCAATAGATTTCCAAGAAGATGGAAGGAGAGACCCCTGGTCCTGGTAAGACTGAATGTAGGAGAATGCCAGGACAGAGAAGCGAGAGGGGGTTGAATGGGAAAAAGAGGGAGGGAAGGGGGCTTATGGGACTTTCGGGGAGGGAGGAAATGGGAAAGGGGAAATGATTTGGAATATAAATAAAAAACTTAGAAAAAAAACATGGACTACAACTGGACTTTGACAATAACAGAAACAATAGAATGCCTATAAACTAATGGAAACAGAATGACTTTCTACCCAATGATCACTGGGTCAGGGAAGAAAGAAAGAAAGGAAGAAAGAAAGAAAGAAAGAAAGAAAGAAAGAAAGAAAGAAAGAAAGAAAGAAAGAAAGGAAGGAAGGAAGAAAGGAAGGAAGGAAGGAAGGAAGGAAGGAAGGAAGGGGAAAAAGAAATTTGTAGACTTTCTAGAATTTAATGAAAATGAAGGTAGATAGCACCCAAATTTATGGGACACAATGAAAAAATGCTAAGAAAAAAGTTCATAGCACTAAAGGTATTCATAAAGAAATTCATTTAGAAAAAGGAGGAGGAGGAAGAAGAAGTGGAGGAAGATGAAGAAGGATGAGGAGGAGAAGAAGCAGGAGCAGAAAGAGAATGAGAAGGAGGAGGAGGAAAAGGAAGAAGAAGAAGGAGGAGGAGGAGGAGGAGGAGAAGGAGAAAGGAGAAGGAGAAGAAAACGAAGAAAACACACCAAAGAGGGGAAAGAGGGGCTGCGATAAAAAATTAGGAACAAGAACTATACAAAAACCAATGAAACCAAGAGCTAGTTCTTTGACAAAATCAACAAGATAGGCAAGTCCTAAAGAAAAATAAGTCCCAGCACTTGGGAGGCAGAGGCAGGAGGATTTCTGAGTTCGAGGCCAGCCTGGTCTACAGAGTGAGTTCCAGGCCAGCCAGGGCTACACAGAGAAACCCTGTCTCGAAAAACCAAAAAAAAAAAAAAAAAAGAAAAATAAAAGTCACAGAGACAGTATCCAAATTAACAAAGTCAGAAATAAAAAGGGAGACAACAATGGACATTAGGTCTTACTTCAAAAGCCAGTAGTACAAAAATTTGGATAACCTCAATGAAATGGATGATTTTCTAAGCAGATACAATGTACCAAAGTTAAATTAAGATCAAGCAAACTATAAATAATCCTATGACACCTAAGGAAATAGAAGCAGTCATTAAGAGTAACAAAAAACATACAGGGCCACAAGGTTCTTGCACAGAGCTGTACCAGACATTTAAAGAACTAATACCAATACTCCACAAACTATTCTATAAAGTAGAAACACAGGAATATTGTCAAACTCATTCTGAGGCCACAGTCACTCTGATAGATAAATCACACAAAGATTACAAAGAGAGTTTCAGACCAATTTTCCTTATGAACATCGACGCAAAAATACTCAACAAGATATTTGCAAAATGAATCTAAGAACATATCAAAGACCTCATCCACCATGATAAAGTAGGCTTTAACCCAGGGATGCAAGGGTGGCTCAATATATGAAAATCCATCAAAGTAATCCACCATAAAAACAAACCACAAGGAAACAAAAAACATGATCATCTCATTAGATTCTGAAAAAGCCTTTGGAAAACTCCAAAAACCCTTTATGTTAAAAGTCTTGGAGAGATCAGGGACACAAAGCACATACCTAAACATAATAAATGCAATATACATCCAGCCAGAAGCCAATGTCAAACTAAATGGAGAGAAATTTAAAACAATTCCAATAAATTCAGGGGCAAAACATGGATGTCTACTCTCTCTATCTCTTCAATATAGTACTTGAAATCCTAGCTACATGAATAAGACAACTAAAGGAGATCAAGTGGGTATACATTGGAAAGAAAAACATCAAACTATTTCTATTTGCAGATGATATAACAGTGACCACAAAAATTCTACTGGGAAACTTCCACAACTAATATATATGATAAACAATTTGACTGGATATAAAATTAACTCAAAAAACCAGTAGTCCTCTTTTATACAAACAATATACTGTCTGAGACAGAAGTTAGGGAGATAGTATACTTTTCAATGGTCACAAATACATAAAAATGTCTTGGTGTAACTCTAAACAAGAGAAAGACTTGTATGACAAAAACTTCAAGTCTCTGTAGAATGAAACTGAAGAAGATATGAGAAGAAGGAAAGACCTCCCATGCTCATGGATTAATGTAGTGAAAATGGACATCTAACCAAAAGCAATCTACAGAAACAATGCATCACCCATCAAAATTCCAGCAATACTTTAGAGAACTTGAAAGAACAATTCTCATTTTCATATGGAAAAACAAAAAACCCAGTGTTGTGGATGGATCTGGTGCTGTTCTTGATTGTTCTTGTGATCACTGGGTGAGTAGGCGGGACTTATAGGTTGGACAGAGGAAGAGAGGAAGCAGAAGAGAGTTAGTGCCTTTTGGAACAGGGATGGCAGAGGGCTAAGAGGTAGCTTCTAGAGTTTTCTAGTATCATGGCAGATCCACAAGGATTTGCCACAGAAGGAATCAGATTTTAATAAGGCTTACAAGGTTAGATTTTAGTTGTTGCTCCCAGAGATTGAGTTACCATTGTTTCTGAACTAAATTTGTGTTGCGTTTTCCTTCATGCGGTGTCTCATCTAGGTTCGAGAGAGAAAGGTATGATGGCAAAGTGTGGGTTTGCCAGATGTGCACCACAAAGGCTGCAGGGAATTTGAAGCACAGGGTTGGCATGGTAACAACCTGCCAGTGGAACCTAGCAAGCTGGGTGAAAAGATGGTGGAGTTCAGAGTCTGAATCTCCATGAGATAAAAATAGATCGGGATTGCCTGCTAGTGTGTGGCCAGAGAGGTCGCTGAGCCAGAGGCATAATCCTGGAAATGTTATGCTTCTACTTTTTTAATATTTTCCTCAACAACCCAGGATCAATAAATAATTCTGTACAATCAAAGAAATTCTGGAGGTATCACCATCCCTGACCTCAAACTGTACTGCAGAACAATAATAATAAAAACTGCATAGTATTGGTATAGAAACTGACAGGTTGATCAATCGTACAAAATCAAAAATTGAAATTAGCCTACACAAATATGAACACTTGATTTTTGACAAAGAATCCAGAACCATACAATGGAAAAGGAAAGCATCTTCAAAAAATTGTGCCGGTCTACCTAGTTGTCTGCATGTAAAATAATGCAGATAGGTCCACGTGTATCACCCTGAACAAAACTCAAGATCAAGTGAAACAAATATGTAAACCCAAAACCAAATACACTAAATTTTATTGAAAAGAAAGTGGGGAATAGCTTTGAACCCATTGGTATAAGAGACAACTTCCTGAAAGCATAACAACTGGTCATGCAATAAGATCAATAATTAATAAATAGGACTTCATGAAACTGAAAGGCTTCTGTAAGGCAAAGGACATAATCAATAGGACAAAACAACAGCCTACAAAATGGGAAACAAACCCTACATCTGACGGAGGGATAATATCCAAAATATATAAAGAACTCAAGATGTTAGACACAAACAACCCTAATAACATAACTAAAAATGGAGTACACTTCCTATCCATTTCATTTCTTTTTGATCACATTTCTTAAATTAATTTAAAAGAAATGATAACCTACTTTACCATTTGCTTTGTTACTGTTTGAGACAGAATAACTTGATGAAGTTACTTTTTCTAATATGTTAATAGTTCATCATATGTCTGTTGATTTTATATGAGATTTATAGGAATAATATATATTATAATACTTACATTTTATAGCAATTTCTCCTCACTCAGTTCTTTGTACTGCACATGGAAACATAAGGGTTTTTAATCCTTATTATGTTACTGAATATAAAAATTTTCTATTGACTTAGGTTTAAATGGCTAGATAAAAACATAATAACAAATCAAAAGTTATTTATGCTAAATTTTATTTCAAGTAAATGACAGTGTTTGGGAAAATGAGGAAGTATAGTAAAAACATCTTTCAAATTTAAATTATATTGTATCCTTAGTATTATAAGCCATAATAACACTGAATGAATTCATTATATATATATTTTTTCTAATAGTCATGTGTACTTTTCCTTGAATAAAAATAAGTAAAAATTTAGGAGTATAGTAATAAAAAATAAAATAAAATAAAAAATGAACTAAAACAATGGGGCACAGAGTTAAACAGAGAATTCTCAACAAAGGAATTTTGAATGGTTGAGAAACACTTAAAGAAATGTCCAGCTTCTTTACTCATCAAGGAAATGCAAATCAAAATGACTCTGAGATTCTGCCTTATAGTCATCAAAATGCTCAAGTGACAGCACATGCTGGTGAGGATGTGGAGTAAGGGGAACATTCCTTTATTGCTGATGGGAGTGCAAACTTGTTCAAGAACTCTGGAATTCAATTTGATGTTTTCTCAGAAAATTCAGAATAGTTCTACCCCAAGACCCAGCTATACTACTCCTCAGCATATATCCAAAAGATGATCCACAATCACACAAGGACATTTGCTCCACTATGTTCACAGGAGTTTCATTCATAACAGCCAGGAACTGGAAACAACCCAGATGTTCCTCAGCTGAGGAAAATATAAAGAAAATGTGGTTCATTTATACAATGGAATACTACTCAGCTATTAAAAGCAAGAGCATCATGAAAACTGCAAATAAATGAATGGAACTAGAAAATATCATTCTGAATGAGGTAACTCAGACCCAAAAGGGCATGGACAGTATGAAATATTTATAAATGGATATTAATCATGAAGTACAGGATAACCACAATCTAATCCACAGGCCCAAAGAACCCAAATAACAAGGAGAGCTCAAGGGAGGATGCTTGAATCATATTCAGAATGGCAAATAAAATAGACATTGAAAGTGAATTGAAAGAAGGAACTGGGTAGGAGAATGGATGGGGAGGAGAACAGGTGGAGCAATCAGGTGTAGGGAGAGTGGTAGAGGGAGAACAAGACTTAGCAATGGGCAGGGAGAGGGCACCTCTAGGACCTGACAGATATCTGGGGTGTGGGGAGGACAAAAGATGTCAATGGTGGAAACACTAGCTGAGACTCCTAGCAATGGAGCATATGCATGCTGAAGTGCCCAGTGGAGGATAAGAACACCTAACCACACAAAACCTCTGACCTAAAATGTTTGGAATGTAAATAAAAAACTTAGAAAATAATAATAAAAAATATAAAAAAATAAAAAATAAAATGGATCTTGCCTACAAGATGTACATGGGAAAAGATGGAACAGAGACTGAGTGAATGACCAACCAATGAAGGGCCTAACTTGAGACTCATCCCATAAGCAAGAACCAATCCCTGACACTATTAATGGTGTTCTATTATGCTTGCAGACAGGAGCCTAGTATAACAGTCCTCTGAGAGCTCCTCCCAGCAGCCGATGGAAACAAATGCAGACACCCAGAGCCAAACACTAGATGGAGCTCAGAGAATCTGGTAGAAGTGTTGGGGGAAGGATTAAGGAACCTGGAAGGGATAGGAACTTCACAGGAAGACCAACAAAGTCAATCTGGACCCTTGGGGGCTACCAGAGACTGAACCACCAACTAAAGAAGGAGCATGGGCTAGACCAAGTCCACCTGTACATATGTAGCAGATAAGTAGCTTGATCTTCATGTGGATCCCCAACAACTGGAGTGGAGGCTTCCCTGAATATGTTGCTTGCATCTTCCAGATCTGGGTCCCTTGTCAGGCCTCAGTGAAAGAGGATACACTTAGTCCTGCAGTTACTTGATGTGCCAGGATAAGGTAACACCAAGGAAGTCCTCCCTGTTCTCAGAGGAGCAGAGAAGGAGGGTTTGTGTGGAGAGGCTGCATGAGGAGGGACAGGGAGGGGTGCTGTGATTGGAATGTATTGTAAATAATTATATAAATTAATGAAAAAAGTATTTAATACAATGTCAACTATGCATGAACATGTTATATTAGATATTATTAGTATATCTGTTTTATCTTAATCCTCTGGTTCTGTCCTGGAATATGTGAATTTTGGCTTTGTAAGACTTATCTATGTACAGATTTAAACTCACTACTTAATGATTTGAGCCAGATTTTCCATGTCCCTACTATAGAACTCAATCATATTTGCACATTAATCTTCAACCAATCTTACCAGCAATAACATGGCATAGTGACTAAGTGTTAACAAACTGGGGACTGTGCATGAGTTCACACATCATTTTGTGTCAGTCACATGTATCTTGGGAAAATAAACACAAAAATATATTCTGCTTGCTGCATTGTGATTTTAGGAGATAAAATTAATTATGTAAAGCTCTTAAAGAATATCAATGTATGCTAATAGCTTAATACATCCCAGAAATTATTGTGATTACTATTAAAACCATTTACAGATGATTTCTAATTATATCTCAGATAAAAGGATGAGTGACTATTTAGATAATATCAAACAATGTTTAATAATCTCAGTATCCAGTAACTCTATTCATATTTGACACTGAGTAATAGAAATAAAATTCTTCTATGTTCAATTTTCTGAGAAACCACCAGACAGATTTCCAGAGTGGTTATACCAGCTTACAATTCCGCCAGCAATGAAGAGTGTTCCTCTTTCTCAACATCCTCACCAGCATCTACTGTCACTTGAGTTTTTGATCTTAGCCATTCTGACTGGTGTGAAGTAGAATCTCAGGGTCATTTTAGTTTATATTTCCCTGATGACTAAGGATGTTGAACCTTTCTTTAGGTGTTTCTCAGTCATTCGAGACTCCTCAGTTGAGAATTCTTTGTTTAGTTTAGTAGCCCATTTTTTATTAGGGTCATTTGGTTTTCTGGAGTCTAACTTCTTGAGTTCTTTGTATATATTAGATATTAGCTCTCTGTCAGGTGAAAGATAAGTAAAGAAATTTTTCCAATCTGTTGGTTGCCATTCTATCCTATTGATAGTTTCCTTTGCCTTACAGAAGCTTTGCAATTTTATGAGATTCCATTTGCTGATTCTTGATCTTAGAACATAAACCATTGGTGTCCTGTTCAGGAAATTTTCCCCTGTGCCCATGTGTTTGAGGCTTTTCCCCCACTTTCTCTTCATTTAGATTCAGTGTGTCTGGTTTTATGTGGAGGTCTTTGATCCACTTGGACTTGGTACCAAAGTTAAATCAGGATCAGATAAACCATCTAAACAGTCCCAAAAACCCTAAAGAAATAGAAGCAGTCATTAATGGTCTCCCAATCAAAAAAAAAAATGCCTAGGACCAGATGGGTTTAGTGCAGATTTCTATCAGACCTTCAAAGAACACCTAATCAATACTCTTCAAACTATTCCACAAATTGAAACAGAATACTACCCAATTCATTCTATGAAGCCACAGTTACACTACATATTCTCCCTTGGAGATGGAATGGTTTTGTCTCATCAGGAAGCTGTCACACTTTCCTTTAATAGAGGACTTCATAAGAGATTTTTTTCTACTTCTATCATGTTTAATGTTCCAAATAGATTTTAAAAAGTGGTTGAGTGCATATTACTTTTAGCTTCAGAAGACATCATGCATATTTAAGAGGTATTTAACTATTATAAATTATTCTGATGACTTTAAGAAAAGAAAACCAATGTTCTACAAGTAGCAAAAATAAATATGATTATGTAAGCAATATTTAGAGAAGTGTAAATCAACGGTGGATGAGGGCACTAAAGATTATAAATCCAGGGTAATCTGTGGGTTTAGGTGAGATAAACAAAAGTCAAGCAGTAGTTCTTGTATCCCATGAAATGAACCCTGTCGGTATTTGTAGTCTGACTTCTGGAGATGCTAGAGAATGCTGTGCTGTGACTCCTGACATGCAGATAATGGGATGGATTTTCCTTCACTTTGAAGCATCAACAAAAACAATGGCAATGAACTTTTCCTCAGCTGATGAAACAACAACGTGTTTAGCATACATCTAAAAATAAACATACATAATACATTAAAAAAACAGTGATGTCAAGAAATTCGAAGGCAAATGGATGGAACTAGAAAATATCATCCTGAGTGAGGTAATCTAGTCATAAAAGAACACACATAGTATATACTCACTGATAAGTGGATATTAGAAAATAAGCTCAGAATACCCATGATACAACTTACAGACTATATGAAGCACAAGAAGAGGGAAGAACAAAGTGTGGATGTTTCAGCCCTATGGAAGGGAGAACAAAATAATAATGTAAGATAAAGGGTGTGAGGGACTTGGGAGGAAGAAAGTGGAAGAAAGGGAGAAAAGGGGTGGCAGAATCAGGTGTGGGATGAGAATGGGGAGATGTATAGAGCAAGAGGAAATTAAAGAGGTATATAGAGCGACAGGAAATTAGACAGAGGTGTGTAGCAATGGGGGATGGGGAACTGGGGGTAGCCAGCACAAAGTCCCACGTGCTAGAGAACCGAGAGGCTCCCAGGACTCAACAGGAATGACATTAGCTGAAATACCCAACAAAGGTAATGAAGAACTTGCAGAGACCATATCCAGATGTTAGGCATGGCTCCTGTTTAAGGGATGGGGCCATCAACCCTTCTCAAAATTTTAACCCAGAATTGTTCCTGTCTAAAGGAAATACAGGGAAAAAGAGTAGAGCAGAGACTGAAGGAAAGACCATCCAGAGACTGCCCCACCTGAGAATCCATCCCATGTGCAGACACCAAAACCAGTCACTGTTGTTGCTGCCAAGAAGTGCTTGCTGACAGGAGCCTGATGTGGATGTCTCCAGGGAAAGGACTAAAGGAGCTGAAGGGGTTTGCAACCCCATAGGAAGAACAACAATATCAATCAACCAGACCCCCCAGAGCTTTCAGGGACTAAACCACCAACCAAAAAGGGACCCATGGCTCCAGCTGAATATGTAGCAGAGGATGGTATTGTTGGACATCAAAGGAAGTAGAGGTCCTTGGTCCTGTGAAGGCTTGATGCCCCGGCATAGGGGAATGCTAGGGCAGTGTGGCAGGAGTGAGCATGTGGGTGGGGAAGCAGCCTTGTGGAGGTAGAGGGGGAGGTGGGTGGGATGGGGGATAACATTTGAGATGTAAATAAACAGAACTTTACCCATATTTTGGTTGGTAGTTCAGTCCCTGGGAGCTCTGAGAAGTCTCCTTAGTTGATATTGTAGTTTTTCCTATGGGGTTGCAAACTCCTTCAGCTCCTTCAGCCTTTTGCCTAACTCCTCCATAGGGAACCCCATGCTTAGTCCAATGGTTGGCTGTAAGCATCCACATTTGTATTGGTCAGGTTCTGGCAGAGTCTCTCAGGAGACAGCGATATCAGGCTCCTGTCATATCCACACTGGTCTACTTAACAGAAGAAAATATGGAGATAATATAAGTAGCAAGGATATATAGTCAGGAATTAGGCCCTCATTTTTTATACTCTCATTTGTTATAATCAATGGAGTTTTAATGAATGACAATGAAGCATTACTATGATTTACAATGTTGAACTGCAACATTCTGAATGATTATTTTTCTCTTTTGCTTTTATTTGAAAACTAATAGTATTGAATGCATAAATAGGACCTGTTCTTTATTTATATTCCATTGAGAGAATCACAATCTTGAGGTTTGGTCTATTGCTATGTATTTTAATGCTAAATTCTATACCTTAAGGTCTAGGAGAGGAGGGAAAGCATAAAGGGGGAGGCTGAATCAGATGTGCGACTAGACAGGGGAGGGGGGGTTCAGGTCGAGGGGGTGGAGAAATACAGAGGACCAGGAAATTGAGCTGAAAGACATAGCAGTAGGGGATGGGGAACTGGGGATAGTCAATAGAAAGTCCCAGATGCCAGGAAAGCAAGAGGTTCCCAGGATCCAACTGGAACAACATTAGCCAAAATACCCAACAAAGGTGATTAAAAAAAAAAACCTGTAGAGGCCACATTCATTGGCATACCCTCTGGTTGCAGGATGGGGCCACCCACCCATGTCAAAAAAAAATTACCCAGAATTGTTTCTGTCTGAAGAAAATACAGGGATTAAGAGTGGAACAAAGACTGAAGTAAAGGCTATTCAGAGAGTGCCTCACCTGTGTATCCATCCCATCTGCAGACACCAAATACAGACAGTATTGCTGATGCCAAGAAGCACGTGCTGACAAGAGCCTAGTATAAGGGTCCCTCAGAGTCTCTGCCAGAGCTTGACCAATGCAGATGTGGATGCTTGCAGCCAACCATTGGACTGATCATAGGGATCCCAAGGGCAAAGTTAGGGAAAGGACTGAAGGAACTGAAGAGAATTGCATCCCCATAGGAACAACAACAATATCAACTAACCATACCTCCCAGAGTTCCCAGGGACTCAACCAACAACCAAAGATTACACATGGAGGGACCCATGGCTACAGCCAAAGATGTAGTGGAGGATTGTGTTATCTGGTATCAATGGAAGGAGAGGCCCTTGGTCCCATGAAGGCTTGATGCTTCAGCATAGGGGGATGCTGGGGGTAAGATAGGAGTGGGTGCACCCTAATAGAAGCATGATGAGGGATGAAATAGGCAGCTTGAAGAGGGGAAACCAGGAAGGGGAACAACATTTATTTGTAAACAAATAAAAGAACCAATGAAAAACTATAAAGAAATAAAAAAAAATCCTCTTTCCAAAAAAAACTATTGGTTAAATAGAATTGGCTATATCCAGTTACTGGAGAGATTAATGGTTGTTGGGGGAGGTGGAGAGCACAGGAGGAAAGGGGAAGAAGGAGAGAGGGGGGAGAGGGAGAGGAAGGAGGAGGAGATGGGAAGCTTCCATGAGGGGAGAGGAACCATGAGCACCTGGCCACGAGGAACAGCAAGTATCTGAGGCATGCCCTTGGAGAAGTAGTCAGGCCAGCAGTTAGAAGAGTAGATTAGCGTTTGGCCCCCAGTAATTGTCAAGGCCAAATAAAATCACTGTAGTCTGAGTCTTATTTATTTGTAACCTATTTGGGAATAAGCTTAAAATGCTCCTATAACATCACAGCCTCATTTTTCCCTTTCACATTATTTTGTACTTGGCTATGAATGTTCTTTGACATTAGGTAGGGCAATTGATAATTCTGCTGTGTTGCATAAACATTCTCACTTCAAAGAGATTGCCTGTCCATATCTCCATGGAATTATTTTAAGCCAGATGTCCAATTATGTCCAACATCTTAAATATTTTCCAAACCATCTTGAGTGTTGTTAATGGAGGATCATTAGGTACGGTTTGGAACTTTTTAATGGACATTGCATAGATTCAGACTGTTTGTGCAATGTGTGCTCTTGTTTTGGAAGACTTTAGGGGATTTTCTTTCACATGCCATTTTTCCTAACACCTCAGTTTTTCATCACTTGACTTGGTTTTATAGTCATAGTAAACACTGTCTTTCCTTTTGACAGATATATATTAAAACTATGGCAGTATACAAACATTAAGATATAACTTCTATCATGTACCTCCAGTTAAAAGGAATGGTAAAAATGAACAGTACTATGAACGTATTTGTGTATTTATGAATTAAGACTCCTGGAGTTTTCAATGTTGTAAGGAGAATGGAGGATTGTAATAATCAGGAATAGAATCCCCAGAACCACATGAGTATAATCACAAGAAGGGAGAACTTAGACAAAGTTATGTAAAGAAAAGATGAGTCCTTCCAAAAGAAAAGTAACTATTTAATTATGTAAGTATGGGATGGAGCAATATGTATCCCAGCCAAACAGCTGGTGTCATCCTTTACAATAAGGAAACTATTGGCTTTTTGAAATAGGATACAGCATGATCAAATAAGTATTGAGTATGGATAAACCTAAAGATTTCATACTTGAAAGACCACATGTAAAGTCAGCTACAGTAACTAGCCAGCTAGCAAGCAGTTGGACTAGTACATATCAGGCATATACTGAATTAGAATTTGTAAAAGAAATCTTATTCAATAGGAGACATGCCAGATACCTCATCAATTAGGTATCTAGCTCATATCCATAGGAAGCTGTAAGTCAATGCTCTCAATTGAGAAAACAATTGAAGCATGCAATATAAGATTTCCAGAATAGTATATATATATATATATATATATCAGTGATTCTCAACCTTCCTAATGCTGCAACTCTTCAATACAGTTCCTCATACTGTGGTGACCTCCAACCATAAAATTATTTTTGTACTAATTCATAACTGTAATTTTGATAGTAATGACTTATAATGTAAATATCTGATATGCATGGTACCTGATATCCAAACCCTGTTAAAGGGTTGTTTGACACCCCCCCCCCAAAGTGTCATGGCCTACAGATTGAAAACCACTGGGGTATAGGATAGGTCATCATCCATGTTTGTGGTTTATTACCACTTCTCTTTTTGTAGAAGGCTGAGATATTTCTAAGTAAACATGAAGTCTGTATTTGTAAATTGATGGCAGGTTGATGTGTTTTGGTGTTTTCATGTGTGTATGTGAGATAAAGGAATGCCTTGATCTTTCCTGGGATCCTTGGTCAGTCTGATCCAGTAAACACAAAATGCAAGCTTTCCTCTGTATTCATAAGATCAAATATTCCAGATAGTGATCTTTTAGGACTTTTGTTAAAAATCAGTTTAAATCACATGAGAAAGGGACATGGAACTAATCCACTGATCTTTCAGGTTTCAAGCTGGAGTTGCCAAGTGAAGAGGTTTATCCAGAACTGCAGCAAATTCTCAGAGCACATATGAAAGGAACAAGAATTAAGACTGGATGTAGGGGAATGCCAGGACAGAGAAGCGAGAGGGGGTTGAATGGGGAACAGAGGGAGGGAAGGGGGCTTATGGGACTTTCGGGAGGGAGGAAACGGGAAAGGGGAAGTCATTTGGAATGTAAATAAAAAAACTTAGAAAATAAAAATTAAAAAAAAAAGAATTTCCTCAGGGCAACATTCTTTCCTTAGTCAGCATTTCTATTACTGTGAAGAGAAACCATAACCAAGCTAACTCTAATAAAGGATAACTTTTAATTGGGGCAGACCTAGAGGTTCAGAGGTTCAGTCTATTATCATTAAAGAGGGAGCATGGCAGCATCCAGGCAGACATGGCACAGGAAGTACTGAACGTTGCATCTTGATCCCATGACAGCCAGGAGAACACTATCTTCCAAGCAGCTAGGAGAAGGGTCTCAAAGCCCACCCAACAGTGACACAATTCCTCCAACAAGGTGCCACACCTACTCCAGGGCCACACCTCCTAATAGTGACACTCCTTGAGTCAAATATATTCAAAACACCACAATTGTTCATCACAATTATTGGGTTTGTTTTTCATAGCTCTTACCTTCAAAGATAAGATATACTTTATTTTTTTCAGTGCCAAGAAAATTAACTTGCATTTAATAATAATTCAATGTCACCTAAGGGCCGGGTCATTCTTCAATTCTGTCAACAGCAATGGTACTCAAATATAGCAATGTTGTTGATATTGAAAACAAAGGTTAATAACGAACTGCATCAGATAATGGAAGACAGAAAAAGATGCAGACACAAAGTATACTAAGAGATGGCAGATCCTTTTGAACTAAATTCAAACTCTGTAAAGGATATTATTGAGATAATTAAGGGAATTTGATTAGAAAATTATCTTCAATTTATTTTCATAAATATTAATTTTCTACACTTGTTCACTTACTCTTCTCTAGAGAGTCAATTATGAGTACACAGATTTCTTTCCATAACTTCATTTAAATCAATCTTATCTATTACTGTTTTTCCTTTTTTGTATTATACTTATGCTCATGGTTATTTCTCTACTTCTTTCAATACTACTAAATTTTTATTTAGCTGTATTTTCAGTCCAAGCTCCATTCTTCATTTCTTTTCCTTTTTTCTTCTGACTTCTTTCCAGAGAACTATCAATACCCATTGAACTTCAGCTCTCATATATTTTGATTATTTCATTATTTTTGAATTACACATTTTTAATATACATAAGTGAGAATATAAATTTCGTTGATTAATTTGACCCTGTTTTGTAAAAATTTTGTTCCTGTAGGGATATTTTGGATGGGATAGTTAGGAATTTTTTTTAATCCTAATATTTGTCTTTCCTTCTTTTGTTCTTTTGTTCTTTCTTTCTTCTTTCTTGAGTAGCTAGGCATGGCACTCCTCTCATGTTCTATTTCTAGGCATTTTATAGGCACTTGGATTATGAACATTCTCTGCTGCTAGTGTAATGACAGATGGTTTCACTAACATTTCCTATTGACAGTATTGTGGAGGATAGGTTCACTTACTTTGGTTCTATTGTTTCTGCAGAATCAAAATAATTTCCTCTTTATTCTTTTTGTGGTCATTACCATGTGTCATTCACATGTCTCTGAGAACAACCTGTCCATTGTTAAAATGGTTCTTAGGAGACAACTTTCTGGCATTCTCATTTAGGCCCCTTGTTCTAGCTGAAGTTAGGAGGTAAAAAGCCCGAGAACTACATTGAACACATTCAGAGTGTTGGCCTTTCTCCTTGAATCACTTTTCATTTGCCAATGTATTCTTGCCTGTCTTACTCTTCACTATCTTTGATCTATCTAAAGTCTCCTTTCCCCCTTACTATTTCCTTATTCATACACCTACACTCTTGAGGAAATCAACAGCATTCTGTAACTCTTACTGATGCAGCTATCATATATATATATATATATATATATATATATATATATATATATATATGAATGATTTTTGTGAGGGTCATCTTGAGGTTGTCTCTGTTTATATCTTTAAATATTCCTTCTATATTTGAATGACACATATTAACCTTTTGTGCTTCGTTTTCTGTGAGCTTGTTTTATGCCATCCCAACTGTGTTTGTGTGCATGTTGTCTATGGGTGTACAATGATTAGGTATGTTTATTTATGTATATGTGTTTAGAATGTACATGTGTATAGGTGTGTATATTTATCAATGTGCATATATGCAGAAATCAAAGGAGGACATCAACTGCCCTGATTTTATATTCTCCACCTCTTTTCTTTGGGACATGGTCTCTCAGTGAACCAGGAACTGAACTGGCAACTAGCAAACCCCAGAATACCTAATTCTCCTGTCCCTCTCTACATAGTGCTGGTGTTTCAGATATTGCTATAGCCATACCTTTCCGTGTGGATGCTGGGTTTCTTATTCAGCATGTTCACACAGTACGTGGTCTTACTCATTGAGCAATCTCTCCAGCTATTTATCTCATGCTTTTTATTAACCTTACACTCTCTTTTCAAGTTTTAAAACTTTGTAATGTAACTTCCTAATTATGAAAATAAAAGTAATTTAAAAACCTTACAAAGTGCATAAAACAACAAAACTCATAAATGATTCTATCTGCCAGAGGTAAACACCAACATATTTAAATATTTCCCTCCAGAGTGTTTTCCTATAAATGTACAGAGAAAATGCAGCTCCTCTAATTAATTTTTCTGGCTTTTCATTCAGCTAAATTTCATAATCATTTCTCTGTGTATTTAAATTAGTCATACATCATGTTCAATGGCTTTCTATTATAAGACCATATGGACACTCTCTTTACCATAACTGAAATTTTTATTATTAACAAAGGCATATTACAAAATCTTTGCATAATTTGGCATCTGTCTTTTAGATTATTTTCTTGGAATATATATCTAGAAAGGTCTCCAGACCTATAACTTTACTGTTACTGAATGGTAAATGTTTATTCATTCTCAACAGCAAATGTAAGTATGACTTTGTTTCCTCTTAAGAGTAGAGGGCTCTATGTACATTTTTGATTTATGTACATATTTTAATGATAATTCATGTGTTTATATGATGAATTATTGGGCATATTGTTAGTCACTGGCCTTTACCGTACAAATATTGCTTGTATAGATCTTGTAGACATTCTTAATATACCCTAAGTTTTACTGCTTTGTTGGTTGCACATGTTTACCACTTGAATATTTATTTTTAATAATGAACATTAGCTCAGGGCTCCATAGAACATAAAAACATGAATGAAATAGTTAACTTAGTAGTTCTACTATAGTACCTAACAGATAACACAATTTTAATCTGAGTTCCAAACTTAACAAGTCACACAGATATTTAATCTCTCCTACATTTACACAAAAAAAACCAACCAAATACACACAAGCACAGACAGAAATCCTCTGTACTCTAGCATACATGCTTTAATATCCATCTATTATCTAGGAAAAAGAAGCAAACATTTTTCTAATATTCTTCAAATTCCACAGTCTCTATAAACATACAAATTATTCCTTCAAAACATACCCTGAACGTAGTTCCTTCTTATTTATGTCACCATTATTAAGATACTGGCTGCTTCTCTTATGTAAGTAGAATAGCATTGGGTCTGGTCAATTTGGAAATCTAATTCTTTAAAATTTATTTGAAAGGTTTTACAATGAAACTAAAAGGAAAAATAATATTAATGGGAATAATACTGTGATTTCTTAAATTATGTCCTAGATATTCACTTGGGGTTTGCATTCTTTTTTCCCCCAATGCTACATACTATAGGAAGATTTTAATGCTTTAATTTCATTATGTAATAATATCATAGTCTACTTTACAAGGCAAAACTATGCATATAATAGAAGTGGTAGAAAAAAAGCTAAGTGGGTCAGAAATGTAATAATTTTTTTTTCAAAATATGAAGCCAAAGAAAGCCTGTGAGGCCATTCAAGACACAGGGTAGGCAATAGGATCAATGTGGTTCTTAGTGTGGGTTTGTTCCCACACCAGGAAGGAGTGGTGGCTTCTTATTCTAAAACCTACAGAAAACATTATAAAAAGTTGTTCCTTTCTAGAATGTTCCTCAATATTCTTATACCAAATTGTTTCTGTTCCAGGTAAATGTTCATCTTCTCAGGAGGACTCTGTCCAAGTACCCATCTCTAATTGACGGCTTTTCACCTGATATCCCATCTTTTATTCTTAGTATCTTTATAATCACACTTATCAGCATTTCTCACTTATTTTCTTTATACACAATTGTTCTGTCTCTTTTATATGGAAACCCCGAAATTATAAATGTTCATTTTTTTCCTTTATCTCCAGAATGCAGAAATGCATTTTTCTGGAAAAGTTTAGATATAAGGACAAGTTTTTTTTTTATAACTTTACTATGTGTATAATGTGTCACAAATATTATCTCCTGTAAATAAATTCTAAACCTTTATTCTTTCTCTTTTTTTCTTTTTCTCTTCTCTTCTTTCCTTTTCTTTCCTTTCCTTTTCTATTCTTTTCCATTTTTCCCAAGGGCAAATTTATCTTTCTTTTAAATGGATACTTACAACTTCCATTTTAATCTTCCCTTTATTCATTGTGGGTCTTGATTTTGCAATTCTATTTATAATGCTTTTTTCATTGTAAAATCCTCTTTTTGAGAGTTTTCTCTCTTTTTAAAATTTATTTATATTACATACTGCCCCTCCTATTCCCCTCCTCACAGAGACCCTTCCTCCACCCCCTTTCCCTTCTCCTCCGAGATGGTGGGCCTGGGATATTACTCTCTCACTTTTTATTTTCTGTTATTTTCATCCAGGTTTTTATTTTGTAGTTTATATTTGAGAATATTTACATTTGGAGGCATTTTCTTGAATGCTTAGAATATTGGATTGGACTATATCATTCAATACTTCTGATAGACATATGTACGGTTGTTGGCTCACTAAGTCAGGAGAGAGGTTTAGTTAGAATCATTGTTGACTTGCTTCAAAGACAGTGATTACATGAATATTTTTTTGTTTTCTTTTGTTGCTATGGTTATAAAACAAGTCAATGCATACAACTCCGTGATCAATTCTCACTTGTGAGCTTTTCTTTAGTAAATGTGCTGAGATCAGCTCTGAATCAATGCCAATAAATAATAATAATAATAATAATAATAATAATAATAATAATAATTTGCCAGGACTGTGGGAACTTGATCTCTTTCCATTTCTATTTTCAATGCCTGCTTGCAAGGGTGGCAGCTTCTAAACATAAGGCTTCAGTTAGTACCTTCCCCAGCTTTGTCATCACTGATTGGTGGATCTTAAAATGTAATTATGTCAGGTAAGTAACTCATGAGTGTTGGACTTTTCTGTACTCTGGCTGCCTGTGTGTGAAGGAAACAACACTTCTTATACTATCTGTACAGTAAATCCTGTTCCTGTGATGGTACTTTCGTATATTTTCTGTGCAAAGAACTTTAGTTAGGACAGTGGGTTAGGAGTAATGAAATTTGCTTTTAATAATTTTATGTTTGACAATCCTATCTGAGCCTTTGATAATTCATTTCAGTCTAGTTCTTTCCACTGTCTAGAGTTAGGAGACAATCCAACCCATCTAAGGCAATCAATATGTTCCTTCTTTATATTTATTTTCAGTATGATGTATTTGCATATGCTCTTTAATTTCATTTGTTTTTTAATATGAAGTTAACAAAGCATTGCCTAGGCTACATCCTAAGGAAGTTTTTAATATGAAGTCCTCTAATAATTTCTTAGACAATGTAACATGGTCAATTTTCTGCTTGTTAATAGTGCTTTACTCTACAGTTGGCTACATATTTATTACTGAACTACTTTCCTCATGAAGGAAATAGCTCTGTTTTACAAAGGATTGGGACTTGCTAGTCTCTGAAGACAAAATGAATCTAGAAGAATCAACCATCTAAATCAAATACAAGCAATAACAAAATAATGGTAATATAACTAAATATCTTGTGGTTTTGCATTTGAATAATTTGCGTCATTATTATTTATGATACCAGTAGTTCCTAAGGAAGGAAAAAAAAGATAATAGCATTAAAATATGAGTCTTCTGGCCCAACATAGACATTTTCCAGAAAATGTTATGTGGGGTTAATTCAGCAAACCCTACATTGTCGAATACAGAAACAACATTAGTATAGTCATATTAATATAGAAGAAAGAGCTGACCCTGAATAAAGCAGAACATAACTCAGAGGACAAGATCGAGACAATTAATGATCAACCAAAGTCATTGTTTCCAGGAATTTCGGGGTCTTGTCTAGTGAACTCAAAAAAATGAATTTCCTTGAGATCACAAAGGTATGTTTTAGAAAGAAGTTGTTTTATAGGTGAGAGCTTAAGCTTAAAATGAGAAAGAGAAACAGCTTCTTCTTTGATAAGAGGAGTCAGTCCCAAGGGTGGTCTACCACTGAGAAAAACAGCCTAGGAATTAACAAAGCACTCGCTACTGGTTGAAATAAGTTGTTTAGAATGAGCTCGTCATTCAAGTTGTCTGACAATAACATAATAAAGCACCTCTTCATTCCCATGTCTAGACTGGACTATGAGACATACCTTCCAGGAACAGTAAGTACATGAACAGGCATATCTTCCAGCTGTTCTGCTCACTGGGAAGTTATGTGAAAGGAGAAGAAAAAGTAGGAAACCTGAAGCCAGACCAGCACCTTGAAACACAGACGCGGGCTGCTGACAGTCCCAGGACATTGTTGGTGTCTAGTCAGGAAGATACTGGAGGTGAAGGACAAGAAGCGAAGGAACTCATACTTTTTATACATTTAGCTGAGTATTTTATCTCAATATAAACATTTAGTCATCATTTTTAATTAATTTATTTATTTATTTTATTTATTGACCGGGCGGTGGTGGCGCACACCTTTAATCCCAGCACTTGGGAGGCAGAGGCAGGAGGATTTCTGAGTTCAAGGCCAGCCTGGTCTACAAAGTGAGGTCCAGGACCAGCCAGGGCTACACAGAGAAACCCTGTCTTGAAAATCCAAAAAATAAAAAATTAATTATTTTATTTATTTATATCCCAAATGTAGTCTAATCTCCTATTCCCTTATCCCAGAGTTCTTCACCTCAACCTCCCTCTACTTTGACTGTGAGAGTGCTTCCCCACCCCAGGTATCCCTCTTCTCTGAGGCATCAAGTCTCTATAGGATTAGGCACATCCTATCTGGCCTCCCACTGAGGCCAGATAAGGCAGTCTTCTGATAAATATATACTAGGAGGAGGACTCAGACCAGCCCATGTATGCTCTTTGGTTGGCTGCTTAGTCTCCAGGAGCTCACTGGGGTCCAGAAAAGTTCACACTCTTGGTCTTCCTATTGGGTTGTCATACCCTTCAGCTCCTTCAACCCTTCTTCTAAGTCTTACATAGGGGTCCCTGACCTCAGTCCAATAGTTGGTTGTATTTATATCTGTCTTCATCAGCTCTTAGTGGAGCCTCACAGAGGACAGCCATGCTAGGCTCCTGTATGAAAGCACAACATAGCATCAGTAATATTGTTAGGGTTTGGTGTCTGCCCATGGGATTGATTTCAAGTTGGGCCAGTCACTGGACCACCTTCCCTTCAGTCTCTACTCAATTTTATTCCTTGCATTTCTTTTAGACAGTAAAATTTCTGGGTCCCAGGACTCAATGGGGTTGATCTTAGCTGAAACGCCCAACAGTGGAGATATGGAATCTGAAGAGACCACTTACAGTAGATAAAAGTATTCATTTAAAAAATATTCCTTTTATATTTTAGGTAACAATCATAATTAAATTATTTCTACTACTCTTTCCTCCCTCTAAATCCTCCAATTGACTTTTCCTTTCTTTCTTTCAATTTCATGGTCTCTTTCATTGTTGATATATATATATTCCAAATACACAAATGCAATCCACTCAGTCTGTATAATGTTATATATGCTTTCAAGGCTGATCATATGTTACTGGATAACTGAGGTCCCTATCCCTAGACTGCCTGACTGTTTTGGCCTGGTCTTATCAATATGGCACCACATTAACTATTTAGAAGTGTATACCTTAAGCAATTACTCTGTGATGGTAGTCTTAGGCTTACAATTAGCTTAAAGTATTTCACTGACATATGAAAAACATGGCTGAAAGATCCTAATATTCTTGACTGAAAGCTTACAACTCATTCATATTGTTGTTTCATAAGTGTTGTTGCAGGAATATCCAGTGGTTCACACAGATTCCCTGCATGATCATCGGCAATGGAGAAATTGATTATTTGAAAAATCTTCATGATTAGCCACCCTCCATGTCTCTCTCAATTCTCTAGTTTTATTTCAGGAAGCTCTTAAATGAGCAACAGAGTAATAGGAAACTGTTAAAAGAGGAGTGGTGGTTCATGTCTGCTATTCCACCAGTGGGAAAGCTGAAGCAAGAGGATTTCTGTGAGTTTAAATCCAAATGGGCCTACAAAATAAAACCCATCTCAACTCACTCAATCACTCGGTAAGTACTTCTGACATTCTGTTTTTATCCGTCTTAGGGTGTTACTGCTGTGATCAGATACCATGACCATGACAACTTTTATAAGAACAATATTTACCTAAGACTGGATGACAGGTTCAGAGGTTCAGTCCATTATCATCAAAAGGAGGGAAGCATGGCAGCATCCAGGCAGGCATGGTGTAGGAGTTGGTGAGAGTTCTACATCTTCATCCAAAGGCTGCTAGGAGAAGACTGGCTCACATGTGGTTAGGAGGAGAGTCTCATTTTCCAGACCCACAGTGACATCCAACAAGTTCACAACTACTCCAGTAATGCCACACCCCCTAATAGTTCCATTCACCTGGGGCAAGGATATTGAAACCACCACATTCTTCCTGGTCCAAAGCTTTTCTGCACATACAACTATGGTTCCCTGTCTGAGGAAATAGTATATCCCACTGCAGGCTACAAAAGGAACATTACAGGGCATCCTACCGGATTTTACAACCCTTTTGCAGAAAAATTGCTTTGCCAAGGATACATATTGTTTTTTAAAGCTGACTTCATACTGCATTGTTTCCCCGCACGAAGCCACAAATTTCTAACTGTTGATTTTTAAATGCTATGAGTGTTCTCAACTATCAGTGTAAATCCTCCAACAAAACATATACTAAGTTTCTCTGAAGAATAAATGACACATGTGTCATGTGGGGAATTACTCTCTACAACTAGAGCTCACTCAGTAAGTTTATTATTTATTTTTATTTAACTAGGATGTCAATGAAATTATAATCTAATTCTTTACCAAATTATCTCTATTCTGTCTTTGTATATTTATCTGATTTCAAATATGTCTACAAATTTACCCTTTATAAAAAAGTCACTCAGATTTTAGAAACAGCCACCATTTTTAAAAAATATTGACCTCTACCTCATCTCTTGAACTCCTAAAGATCAGATTAAGTGTAATCCAAACTGTGGTAGGGTAGGGTGTAGACTATATGTATGGTTTGTAGTCTTATAAGGCTCCATGAATTCACTGCATGGAAAAGTACAGTTCCTGTGATCAAATTAGAAATTTTTGCACCAGGGATCTTATACCAACTTTATCCATGTATCCAGATTTTTCACATCTGTGCTTCTATATTTTACAAGCCCTTCATCTGCATGCTATTCTAACTGTATGCACTCATTTACTATATTCTAAGATTATTTTATTTTAACATAATATTTTTATTAATTATTTGGGAATTTCACTTAATACACCCAAGTACCTTTACTTCCCTGTCCTCCAAAGTCCACCCTTGTGGCTTCCCCCTGCGTAAAAATGTCCAATTTTTGCTTTCCATACTCATTGGAACATGGTCACACTCTGAGTCATGCCCTTAAAGAAAAATGAGTCATTTCACAACCCCACTTTTATCAGTAGCCATCTATTGTGGAAAGCTACATTTCAGTATCATCACAATTTTTCATTAGATGTTTTCATTATTTACATTTCAAATGTTATCTCCTTTCCTGGTTTCCTCCCTAAGAGTTCTCTTCAATGGCATCCTGTCTAGGTTGTTACTTTTTGGGTGGTTGGAGAAGGGAATTGTCAGGGAAACCTTCTATGTCTCTTTCTCAACTGTGTTTCTGCAGTCATCTAGATCACTACAGAGGAAGGGTCCTGGTCCTTTACAGTCAGTAGTAGAACAGATCATGAATTTCCACATAATATCTAGCAACAGCATGGAACATGTACAAAAACTTTTTTCTCCTTTTCATATCATTTCTGAAGGTTTCTGTTGCCCAGAGGACCACATTTTGGATACTCTTCCATACCCCTTATAATAAAAGTCAGTTTGCAAAGCTACAAGTTATCCTTCATTTACATGTTCCCTTTTTACCAGCACTTGTATAATACAATAAATACAACACAGAGGGGCAGAATGAAATAGAAACTGTCATTTTTTCTCAATTAGTCAAATACATGTTGCTTTAGGATTACTTTCATTGATTTTGTTTATTGGAGGAAACCTATGTTCTTGCACATGTGCATGTATAAAACCCATGTATGATTATGTGACTTTGCTATAATGACTCATGTGTCTCTTCCGGTGGATATTAGATTCTAATTACAGACTGTATTTATTAACACTTGAAAATAGTGCTCTAGAAATTATAAGGCCACAAATGGAGAAAACTTAATTTCTTATCTCATTTGTGGTTTCTTACTTGACTCATTTATTTTCAGTCAAATTTTACTGTTTTGTCAGAATACTTGTAGTTTTCTACTGATGTACTAACATCATACCTACATTTATCAAGTTTTAGCACATCCACGAAGAGTTACCTCCATTTTTTTCTCTACTGCAGACTCAGGCTTCACTTTATTGAAAGAGACACCGCATAGAACAACTCCTGGTGTCCCTCGTGGTCCTGGTACCTCCTGTTGACTTGTGCCTATTTGGCCGAGGCCTGGCTTCTTTCTGCTGGGATGTGTCATCACTGCTGATGCAGGTTGGCTATCCTGACACCACTGAACTGGACTGCTGGTGCATTTGTGAAGTGTTTGTGAGAGGATTGAGCTGCTGCTGAGATTCTGTGAACTGAACTAAAGATTTCCTGACAAGCAGGTGGGATTTGCTCCAAAAAAAAAACAATTTCCAAACAGGTCCACTCCTCACATATCCTAATAACTTTTCTTTTCCACTACCTCTGGTGGCTGCTGGGCTAGAAGAGAGGTTAAAGCATTTAAGAACCTATATTAAAAGTAGGTTTTGGAAAATATAAGACTACATATCACCAGTACTTTTATTTTCTCAACTTCTCTAGTACCAACCATTTAATTAGCCTGCATTCTGTAGTCATCATCTCCATCGTTTGCCAAGGCTACAGATACCCTCCATTCATTAGCCACATTCTTCTGAAAATGCCTGCTGTCTTGTCTCCCAGTCATCACTTTGGCAACTGTGCTCAGCAACATTATACTATATTCCACCTACATACTGACCTTAAAGTTGAATTGGAATCCTAGAACATCTTTATGGACACATCCCTCATGCGGTCACTAGATGATGTAGAAGCCTACTCTTTTTAAAGTTAAGTCAATTGCCAGTGGTTTTCTCAATGCAGAATATGTAGAGCAAGCAAACCCATATAAATAGTAAATACATCAATAATGTAAACAGGTTGATATCATCTTTCTCCCTATTATATGTCCTTATTTTATATGTTTCTAGGTAGCACCACGTGTTTTTATTTTCCATGAAGAAACATTAATTCACATTAAAATACATCATTTCTTTCTGGTCATTTGTAACAATAAATCCCAGTGATTTTCCTCTTATGTTGTTTTATTTTTAATTACCTACCTCAAGTTCTAGTATAATTTATATTGAAGTCTATCTTTCACATTTGTTAATTAACAATTTAAATTTTGTCAGAAAAAAATCATAAAATTAATATATCCCAGTGATTTTATAGTATAATTTATATTAAATTCTATCCTTCACATTTGTCAAGTTAACAATTTAACTTTTGTCAGAAAAAAAATCTTAGGGAATATTGAAATATAATTCTGCAACACATTTCTCCATTATATTATGTTAAAACTGAATTATTTTAGTTTGCTTGAATACTCATATTTTCTTTAAGTTAGGCACATCCAAAAACAATTTTGTTGAGTTATTCAGTATTCACTAACTATAGTCTAGTAGATGATACTATAGAAAATGCATCGAAACACTTTGAAAGGAATGAAACTACTTAGAGTATATTATATCCAAAGATAGAGCATGAATGAAAATAATTCATTTTTAAGTATACAATATATGCATAATTGCATAATTCACAATTACACAGGTCATAATGTAATGTCATAAAAGTGGACAAAACTTGTGTCATAGAAAGGTACTTAAGTTAATGTGCTTTGCTTTTAAAATAGACATCTTTGAGCTAAACTCAGGCAGAGGTGGCAAGTCAGTTATTGGTTCACATCTACTGGATTCAAAAGGTCACTCTCTGCTCCAAGCATGTGACTGCTTAAGAATTTTGCTTTGCCATTAAGGAAGGCACTCTGTTTGTAATGAGCAACTTATAATGCCTGCGTGATACAAAGCCTTGGATAAGAGCAGAAGAAATTCTTTACAAATGAAAAGCATAATTTGTTATTATGTACCAGAGAAACATGCTGTGTTCCTTGTTCTTCCATAGTGATTTGTTGGTTTTCCAATGCAAGAATGATCCTTCTCTCATGCTTACCAAAAAGCCATAAGAGAATAAAGACAGCTTCTGTTTTCTCAACAAAGAGTATTGATTGTTCAACAAACCAGTAAAGGTGAGTTGGTACTAGATGGAAATCATAATAACCCTGTGATGATTTCTGGGGACAAAAATCAATAGAAAGGGAATGGTTTTTATAAAAGATATACAACATTATTATTATAATACCTCAGGTCATCAAGCAGAGGCATTTGAGTGTGACATGATGTATTACTTGAAGGGACTGAGATGCTCCAGTGACCAAAATCACAACAGCTATTTCTGACAGTAGTTATCACCAGCATTTTTCCCCATCTGCCGAGACCAGGAGCACCAGAAATACTTGCCTTCAATCCCTTAGTTTGTGCTAGTTGTTTGTCTTTACATCTTGGCCTTTAAACATTGTTTCTTCTGCCTTTGCCTAGAACTCTTTATCTAGATATTTAGTGGCTTCTTTCTATCATACACATTTCTTCTCAAAACAATTAGTTATGCCAAAATGTAAAATAAAACAACAATTTTACCTGGAAAAACAAACAGTAATTAAGATATTACACTATGCTCTATACTAGATTCACAGTCCTGACCATTGTCAACTTTGCATATATTGTTCAATGTTTCTTCTTGAGATCTATTCTAGAATCTATTTGAAATGTAGTCAATGAAAACTACTCGGGAATAAATAGATGCATACCTTCTGTTAACAATTAATGTTTTGTTTTGCTTTTTGTTGTTCATTTGCTTGCTTACCTGCTTAGAAGCTTCTTGATAAAAAGGTGAGAACAGCTCCTCTCTTCTCCCATCACTATTATAAATTTAGACAATGCAGCTCATTCTTTTATAGACACTTTCATTTTTTTCATTCTTCAACAATATAAACTCTTTGGGGAAGAAAAAGTTTTCTTTTGTGAAAGAAGGACTGACATTCAACCAGCTTAACAACGTGAAGTTCAGTATGATTTAAGTTCCTAGACCTAGTAATCATTCTGGTTCAAAAATATTTCCAAATACCCGACTCTATCATTTCAACAAGGATATAATCTATCCATAGCTAGAATGCAAGCAATGAATAGAATTAAGAAATCACTGCATTGTATCTAGGTGGGATCTGTACATATGCACAATGTGATGAAACTCTTTCCTAATTCATTGGGAACCTGTGACTATTGAAGCACTGCTGCTGTGACGGAGTAGCACTTAGCAGCTTAATCAAAGGACATAATCATAAATTTCTTCTTGTCTTCACATCAAACTGGGCTCTGGCTCACTTTATGGGAAGATATCTGGGCCAAAATTTACCATCCAATTAGAAAAATAAATTAGGCCAACTTTATTCCAGTTTATCTCACTTGAGATATATTGAATATTTACATTGTTTAGCCATTAGAAAATACATTGCTCTATGTATATAAGACAGAAGCAAAACATTGTCATGGATTTGTTTTCTTGTCTTGATATTCTAGAGAGAAAACATTCTATATCAAAAATAGAAAATTTTGTTGTTCTTCAAGTGAATAGACTAAACAGGACAAAGCTGAGAGAATCGAGTCAGCATTGGAAGACTGCCAGGTAGCAAGGAATTCAACTGATTAACTGGTTCTTATACTCCAGCCACTGCCTCATCAACTATAGTAGAGAAATTATCTAGGGTTAAAGCTAAAAACAGGCCACATAGCTTTTATTCCACAAAGGAAAATCCAATTATGCTTTAAAGAGGCTATGTGAGCAATGCTAATATGAAATGGGGAACAGAAGTGTTAAATTATCCCTCTAAAGTCCTGGATGGATTTCTTCTAGCTCAGTAACTTTTTCATCATCTTCATAAGATGTCAGTTATTAATTACTTGTGTTTTTAGTTGCTAGAGACATTTTATCTTGTAACTCATTTTCTGCATTTGCTATAGTTATGATTAATGTTTCACTTATTTAAAAAATTTGTAAAAATATATACCAGCAATTCTTGAGTCTATTTTTAGGTTGAGGATTACCATTTAAATGTGTATATGCACTCCTGGGAATTAAAAAGCTACACTATCATTAAAGACAAACAACTCTCTATTATTTAAAACACTTTGCATCAACTTCCTTCCCTTTTTAATCTAAGACTGATGTTGTGGTTTTGTAGTGCCTGTTGTCTCTGTGAAGTTCTTGGTATATTTCTCTACTTCTATAAGTATGATTTTCATATCTACAATTTGGACTTGATCTTGAAAGAAAATTTCATAGGTTTTATATTCAGAATTGCACTGTTTTTGATAGCAAATGGACACAACATAACCAATCCCTTAGTAGCCAACCAGTGTATATAGCATTAATAATTTTTGAGAAAGTTAATTAAGAACATTTATTATTTTGTCATGTGTGCTAAAAGAATGCATCAATCAGGGAAGAATAGAGGACTTTCTTTCTTTGTATCTGAGAATTCTACTCAAATTTCTCTCCAAAATCAATATAACAGATATGATAAACTGTTCATTAAATAGACTCCATAGAAAAACAGACATGAGAAGACCGATAATACAACTTCTGGAATAAAGTAAGGGTTAGTTTCCTGAGATAAAGATCATCTTTAATAAGTCAATTCTTTTAAGATGCTTTATTCCGGGTTGATGTCTCTTGGAGATAATATGATCAATCAAGTATTAGGTTCTGTAACTATATTATTTAAGGACTCACAAAGAAACATGTGGAGTAGCTGCCACTTCAGTTCTGGATGTGATATTCCATTATTTACTTCCACTCTGCACAGAATTCACAGTGGAGAGCCTCAAAGAGTTTACTTTGGAACACAAGGCTCTAGAAAGTCATTGCAACAAAATTCTACCTGTATATTTTTTTTCTTCTTACATCCAAAATGTGTCTATCTCTGCATATTCTGACATTCAGGTTTTATTACAAAACCTGAGCAGAAGAAATTCCTAAAAGTGAAAAAAAAATGCTAAGGAATGAGGAATCAAAGGAAGAAATAAAAAAAAGAACAGAGAGATAAGATATATGTTGAGTCTCTAGGACACAGATAGCAAGAACAAGAACCAAGAAAGAACATAATTTTGAAGCCCTAATAATTTTGAATAATTCATAATTTAAAGAATTAGGCAGAAAGCAAAGTCCACATTAAAATAATTACCAAGGAGATAGAAATTTTCAGAAAGGAAGAAAGAAAAAAAGCAAGAAAAAAAGGAAGGAAGGACAGACTGACAGAAAGAATGAATGAAGGAAGGATGAAAGAAAGAAAGAAAGAAAGAAAGAAAGAAAGAAAGAAAGAAAGAAAGAGAATGAAGGGAAGAAAGAAAGAAAGGAAGAAAGAAAAAAAGAAAAAATAAGTACTCTCAGACACATCCAATAAAGTGACAATTTGTATATTTTTGTGGGAAACATGAGTTGCTAATATCCTTTTATATACTCGCATTAAAAATTTAAAATATCATTTTGCACCGGGGAGCCGGACGGCTCCACAGCCTTTTGTGCACAACTGGTCAGGAGAGAGAGATCTCCCAGTAGCGCTTTTACTTCTGAGCACAGAGGTGAGATCTCCACATTCTCTCTGGAAGGGAACAGCAAAGAGTGCATGGGGTAAATGATAAGTGGAGCAGCTGGAACAGAAGTCTTCCCTCCACCATTTGTGTCAGGGATCCAGAAGGCTCCACAGCCTTCTGTGTATAGACCCTGCTAGAAGGGAGTTGGTCTCCCAGGAGTATGGACACAGGCTTACAGATCCACAGGAGGGACAAGGTCCAGCCAGAGACAGCAAGACCAACTAACACCAGAGATAACCAGATGGTGAAAGGCAAGCACAAGAACCTTACCAACAGAAAACGAGACTACTTGGCAATATCAGCCCTGTTCTCCCACCACAGCAAGTCCCAGATACCCCAACACACCGGAAAAGCAAGGATTGGATTTAAAACCATATCTCATGATGCTGATAGAGGACTTCAAGAAGAACTTAAATAACTCCCTTAAAGAAATACAGGAGAACATGGGTCAAATGGTAAAAGCCCTTAAAGAGGAAACACAAAAATCCATTAAAGAATTACAGGAAAACACAAACAAGTGAAGGAACTGAATATAACTATCCAGGATCTAAAAGTAGAAGTAGAAACAATGAAGAAATCACAAAGGGAGAAAACTCTGGAGATAGGAAACCTTGGAAAGAAATCAGGAGTCATAGATGCAAGCATCAACAACAGAATACAAGAGATAGAAGAAAGAATCTCAGGTGTTGAATATACCAGAGAAAACATTGACTCAACAGTCAAAGAAAACGCAAAATGCGAAAACCTCTTAACCCAAAACATCCAGGAAATCCAGGACACAATGAGAAGACCAAACCTAAGGATTATAGGTATAGAAGAGAGCAAAGATTTAAAACTTAAAGGGACAGTAAATATCTTCAACAAAATTATAGAAGAAAACTTCCCTAATCCAAAGAAAGAGATGCCCATGAACATACAAGAAGTCTACAGAACTCCAAAAAGACTGGAGCAGAATAGAAAATCCTCCCAGAACATAATAGTCAAAACACCAAAAGCACTAAACAAAGAAAGAATATTAAAAGCAGTAAGGGGCAAACGTCAAGTAACTTATAAAGGCAGACCTATCAGAATTACACCAGACTTCTCACCTGAGACGATGAAAGCTAGAAGATCCTGGGCAGATCTCATACAGACCCTAAGAGAACACAAATGCCAGCCCAGACTACTATATCCAGCAAAACTCTCAATCACCATAGATGGAGAAACTAAGATAAGCTATGATAAATCCAAATTTGTACAATATCTTCCCATAAAACCAGCCCTACAAAGGATAATAGTTGGAAAACAGGAACACAAGGAGGGAAACTACACCCTAGAAAAAGCAATAAAGTAATCTTCTTCCAAAAAACCCAAAAGAAGATAACCTCGCAAACATAACATCAAAAATAACAGGACAGAGAAGCAAGAGGAGGTTGAATGGGGAAAAGAGGGAGGGAAGGGGACTTATCGGACTTTCAGGGAGGGAGGAAACGGGAAAGGGGAAATGATTTGGAATGTAAATAAAAAAACTTAGAAAAAAATAACAGGAAGTAACAATCACTACAATCACTATTCCTTAATATCTCTTAACATCAATGAACTCAATTCCCCAATAAAAAGACATAGACTAACAGAAATATTTTTCTTGTAAATCTTCAAGTTTATCAGAAACTGTTTGTAATTCCTCTTTCAATTAATTTAGTAATGTTTTTATGTCTATTTTATCTGTATTATTTGCATGATAATCTTCAATTTTAACATGTTTTCTATATATTTCTTCTATTTATCAGAAATGTTTACCATGTAAATCTCTGATTTTAGCACAAAATGCTTTTAATTCCACCTTTAACTAATTTAGAAAGGATTTTTTTTATGTCTTCCATTTTTATCTGTGTAATTTTCCATAAAATAATCAATTTTAATGTGTTTTTCTATATATTTCTTGAATTTTATCAGAAATATTTTCCATGTAAATCTTCAATTTTACCAGAAAATATTTATAATTCCACTTTCAATCAACTTAGAATCATTCTTATGCCTACCATTTTATCTGTATAATTTTCCATGATAATCTTCAATTTTAACATGTTTTTCTACATTTTTTCTACAATTTTATCAGAAATATTTTCCATGCAAATCTTCAATTCTATCATAAAATGTTTCTACTTCCTTTTTCAATTAATTTAGCTATGTTTTTATGTCTACCATTTTACTCTTTAATTATCCATGAAAATTGTCAATTTAAACATGTTTATATACCTCTTCTATTTGATCAGAAATGTTTTCCATGTAAATCTTCAATTTTATAATAAAATGTTTTTACTTCCTTTTTCAAAAAAAAATTAAAATGTACTCCAGGTTGGCAACAAATGCTGCTCTACATTCCTCTGCCTCTCCATCATATACCCTAACTAAGGCATAGGGAACATTGTGGAGGAGGAGTGGAAAGATTCTATGAACCAGAGGATTTCACATGTTGCTGTGTCTCCTAGCAGCATCAATATCTATGCCAGTAATTTTTCATGTACAGGACAACCCCAGAATGAGTGGAGCACTGATTGCACTAGTATTTATATCAAACTATATGGAAGAAAATCGTGAGACATCAACCACAAACAGAGAACCACAGGGAACTGAGCAAATCTGGAAGATAGACAAACGATCTGCCCAAGGAAGGAATATTATTAAAATACAATATAAAAATCAACAACAAAAAAGGGTCCACCATGCCTAGCTGGCAGAGATCTGATGATTAAAACTACCTTAAGATTCAATATCATTCCAGTCAAAATGGCCATCATCAAGGATACAAATGGCAATGAATGTTGTCACCAAAGTGAAGAAAAGCACATTTATAGAGAGTTTGTGAAGCTACTTTGAAAAGAATTCTTTGCCTTCCTTCAAGAAACTAGAACTAGAATTAACATATGTCTGAGCTATTCCCCTCCTGGTCATGTAACCCCCCCAAAAAACACATATCCCATTACATTATATTTGGACATCCATGTTCATTTCTTCTCTATTTGCAATAGCTAAGAAATGGAATCAAACTAAATGTCCATCAAGTACTGAAGAGATAATGAAAATGTGCTACTTATATACAATAAAATATTTCTCAGCTGTAAAGAAAAAGAATGAAATCAAGGAACTAGCTAATAAATATATGAACTAAAAAACAGTAATGCTGAATGAAGCCACTCAGGCTCACCAATACAAACACATTTTACTCTCTCTGGTATGTGGATATTAGATTCAAATCTTGTATATGTTTATCCTAGAACACATGTGGAAACCAGAAGATTAGAAATGGACTGATGTAGATTGTGTGCATTTAGGGAGGGAGGATAGTCAATAAGCACTTAAAAGTAAAGAAGATTCTAGAGGAACGAAGGTTGAAGCAGGTTGTAGAGTGGTAGGAATTAAAAAAAACCCAAGAAGGCAGAGAAGGGATAGCCAAAACAAAGCCTATAGGAGCAAGGTGTAAGGGAACCTACAATTTTGGATGCAAAACTGTGAATAGTAAAACGTGCGATGTAAATGTTGTGGGAGAACTAAGATCTAAAGGTAAAATTAGGGCTGAGGGCAGATAGGTGGGAGAAAGAAGAGATAACAAATGGACTAAAGCAAAGTAAGAATATAACAAAGAATTCTTTTGTAAGTTGGCTAGATTGAAAATAATTAAGATACACCTTAAAGAAAGTTTTTGATGTACCCCACATGGTAAAAGGGCTGCTTTGAGAGTACATGGGTTGTTAAAATTTTTGACCACACATTGGTTTTATATCTAAAGGTTAATGCTCACAGAAATCCAAAAGACAGCACACACAAAACAAGCCATTACCTTTGCTTTTGGTTGCTGCCCGTAAGTAGATGGTCAGGCACAACTGCTGAAGACACCACACTTTGGTCATCGGGAATAGATAAGTAAATCTTGTGTTTACCAGGAAGCACTCTTGGTTGGATTTCTTAGTGCTTGGACAATGCATGACATCAATCATCTTACTTTGTGATGTCTTCTGTAGGATACAATACTGACTACCTAGACAATATATACCTACTAGTACAATACTGGCAAAGATTGTTCATGGTGTCAAATGACCATTCTTTTTATTGCATTTGTGGCCAGTCTGCCTCACAGGAGGGAATTCATGTCATCTACTCTAAACATGGCAAATTATGACTAGGGGTCCTAGGCCCTAGAAAAGAACGTATGTTTATTAAGTGGTAATGTTGGCAAAACTCTTTCTTGATGTCTAAAGATGTCTAACATTATGTTGTTCTCAGTCTTGGTAAGGAGTATCTTATTGAAGACTGTTCAAAGTATTGAGACTGACTGTGGGTGTTTATCCATAGACTGAACCTCTCTATCATCCCATTCTTCCCGGCCTCAGAGACTATCACAAAAAGGGAATCATAAATTGTAGTGCTGGCAAATAGTGTCCCTGGAATAAGATACATCTGATGCATACATGAACTCATAGCACCTTGGTTGCCTATACAAGACCAGCAAACAATTAAGTCATTTAAACATTCTCACATAAAGTGGAGAAAGACCCCCAATTCTTCACATCTATCTGAAGAGGTATTGGCACTGGTTCCTGCTTTGAGAAGGAATGCCACTTTTATTTAGAAGAGAATGAATGCTGTTGGTCTGCCATATCCCAGTGGATGATACTACAACATTCTGCATGTGATCAGAACTAATTGGACTCTTTAGTTTATAAATAAATAAATAAATATTTAAAAAGAAACAAAGAGCTGGTAGAGAGATGTGTCAGAGGGATTTGGGAGAGTTTAAAGGAGGGGTGTTGGTGGATAAGACCAAGACACATTTTATACATCTTTGAATTATTTTTTAACTAAGGAAATATTATGATAGTAACAGTAAGCCAAAGAGATTCACATGAAATACTCTAGCTTTTACATATAACCATAAAAATCCTAAAACATTGAGTAGAGCATTGTTCAGCCTCCATGTGTATGTGGGTTTTCTTTTGTTTTTGTTGCCATTGAAGACCACCCTTATTCCATAGTGATCTGATAGGAGGCATGGGATTAGTTCTATCTTCTTATATCTGTTGAGGTCTGATTTGTGACCAATTATATGGTCAATTTTGGAGAAGGTACCATGAGGTGCTGAGAAGAAGGTGTATTCTTTAGCTCTAGGATGAAATGTTCTATATATATCTGTTAGTTCCATTTGGTCCAAGGCTTCAATTAGATTGACTGTGTCCCTGTTTAGTTTCTGCTTTCCTGAACGATCCATTTCAGAGAGTGGAGTGTTGAAGTCACCCACTATTATTGTGTGCAGTGCGATATGTGCTTTGAGCTTTAGTAAAGTTTCTTTTACGAATGCCCTTGCATTTGGAGCATAGATATTCAGAATTGAGAGTTCTTGATGGTGTATTTGTCCCTTGATCAGTATGTAGTGTCCTTCTGTGTCTTTTTTGATGACTTTAGGTTGAAAATCAATTTTATCTGATATTAGAATGGCTACTCCACCTTGTTTCTCGGGGCCATTTGCTTGTAAAATTGTTTTCCAGCCTTTTACTCTGAAGTATGAAAGCAGTGCTAAGAGGAAACTTCATAGCCCTGAGTGCCTCCAAAAAGAAACGGGAGACAGCATACACTAACTGCTTAATGGCACACCTGAAAGCCCTGGAACAAAAAGAAGCAAATACACCAAAGAGGAGTAGAAGGCAGGAAATCATCAAACTCAGGGATGAAATCAATCAAGTAGAAACAAATAAAACCATACAAAGAATCAACAAAATGAGGAGTTGGTTCTTTGAGAAAATCAACAAGATAGATAAGCCCTTAGCCAGACTAACCAGAGGGCACAGAGATAGTCTCCAGATTAATAAAATCAGAAACGAAAAGGGAGAGATAACAATAGAAACTGAGGAAATTCAAAAAATCATCAGATCCTACTACAAAAACCTGTATTCAACACAACTAGAAAATCTCGAGGAAATGGACAATTTCCTTGACAGATACCAAATACAAAAATTAAATCAGGATCAAATAGACCATCTAAACCATCCTATAATCCCTGAAGAAATAGAAGTTGTCATTGGAAGTCTTCCAAACAAAAAAAGCACAGGTCCAGATGGTTTTAGTGCAGAATTCTATCAGACCTTCAAAGAAGACCTAACACCAATACACTTCAAACTGTTCCACAAAATAGAAACAGAAGGAACACTACCCAACTCGTTCTATGAAGCCACAATTACACTAATACCAAAAGCACACAAAGATCCGACAAAGAAAGAGAATCTCAGGCCAATCTCTCTTATGAATATCGATGCAAAAATACTCAATAAAATTCTTGCCAACCGAATCCAAGAACACATCAAAACGATCATTCACCACGATCAAGTAGGCTTCATCCCAGGGATGCAGGGATGGTTCAATATAAGGAAATCCATCAATGTAATCCACTATATAAACAATCTCAAAGAAGAAAACCACATGGTCATCTCATTAGATGCTGAGAAAGCATTTGACAAAATTCAGCATCCTTTCATGCTAAAGGTCTTGGAAAGATCAGGAATTCGAGGCCCATATCTAAACATAGTAAAAGCAATTTACAGCAAACCGGTAGCCAACATCAATCTAAATGGAGAGAAACTTGAAGCAATCCCACTAAAATCAGGGACTAGATAAGGCTGCCCTCTCTCTCCATATCTTTTCAATATAGTACTTGAAGTTCTAGCTAGAGCAATTAGACAACAAAAAGAGGTCAAAGGAATACAAATTGGAAAGGAAAAAGTCAAACTATCACTATCTGCAGACGATATGATAGTATAATTAAGCAACCCAAAGAACTCCACCAGAGAACTCCTACAGCTGATAAACGACTTCAGCAAAGTGGCCGGATAGAATATCAACTCAAGCAAGTCAGTAGCCTTCCTATACTCAAAGGATAAGCAGGCTGAGAAACAAGTCAGAGAAATGATACCCTTTACAATAGCCACAAACCATATAAAGTATCTTGGCGCTATTCTAACCAAACAAGTGAAAGATCTGTATGACAAGAATTTCAAGTCTCTGAAGAAAGAAATTGAAGAAGACCTCAGAAGATGGAAAAATCTGCCATGCTCATAGATTGGCAGGATTAATATAGTAAAAATGAGCATCTTACCAAAAGTAATATACAGATTCAATGCAATCCCCATCAAAATCCCAACTCAATTCTTCATAGAGTTAGAAAGAGCAATTCAAAAATTCATCTGGAATAACAGAAAACCCAGAATAGCTAAAACTATTCTCCAGAGTAAAAGAACCTCTGGGGGAATCAGTATCCCGGACCTCAAGCTGTACTACAGAGCAATAGTGTTAAAAACCGCATGGTATTGGTACAGTGACAGGCATGTAGATCAATGGAACAGAATTGAAGACCCAGAAATGAATCCACACTCCTATGGTCACTTGATCTTTGACAAAGGAGCTAAAACCATCCAGTGTAAAAAAGATAGCCTTTTCAACAAATGGTGCTGGCTCAACTGGAGGTCAACATGCAGAAGAATGCAAATCGACCGATTCTTATCTCCTTGCACTAAGCTCAATTCCAAGTGGATCAAGGATCTCCAGATAAAACCAGACACACTGAAACTAATAGAAAGGAAATAGGGAAGAACCTTGAACATATGGGCACAGGGAGAATTTCCTTAATAGAACTCTAATAGCTTATGCTCTAAGATCAAGAATTGACAAATGGGACCTCAGTAAATTACGAAGTTTTTGCAAGGCAAAAGACACTGTCAAAAAGACAAAGCGGCAACCAACTAACTGGGAAATTATCTTTACCAAACTTACATCCGACAGAGGGATAATATCCAATATATACAAAGAACTCAAGAAGTTAAACTCCAGAGAGGCAAGTAACCTTATTAAAAAATGGGGTACAGAGCTAAACAAAGAGTTCTCTCCTGAAGAATATCTAATGGCTGAGAAGCACCTAAAGAGATGTTCATCATCCTTAGTCATTATTGAAATGCAAATCAAAACAACCCTGAGATTCCATCTCACACCAGTCAGGATGGCTAAGATCAAAAACACAGGAGACAGCAGCTGTTGGCGAGGATGTGGAGAAAGAGGATCACTCCTCCACTGCTGGTGGGATTGCAAGCTGGTACAACCACTCTGGAAAGCAGTCTGGCGGTTCCTCAAAAAACTGGGCATGACACTCCCGGAGGATCCGGCTATACCACTCCTGGGCATATATCCAGAGGCTCTACCTGCATGCAATAAGGACACATGTTCCACTATGTTCATAGCAGCCTTATTTATAATAGCCAGAAGCTGGAAAGAACCCAGATGTCCCTCAACGGAGGAATGGATTCAGAAGATGTGGTATATCTACACAATGGAATACTACTCTGCAATTTAAAACAATGAATTCACAAAATTCCTAGGCAAATGGTCAGAACTTGAAAATATCATCCTTAGTGAGGTAATCCAATCACAAAAGAACACACATGGTATGCAGTCACTGATAAGGGGATATTAACCCAGAATCTAGGAATACCCTAGACACAATTCGCACATCAATAGATTTCTAAGAAGATGGAAGGAGAGACCCCTGGTCCTGGAAAGACTGGATGTAGGGGAACGCCAGTACAGAGAAAAGAGAGGGGGTTGAATGGAGAAAAGAGGGAGGGAAGGGGGCTTATGGGGCTTTCGGGGAGGGAGGAAACGGGAAAGGGGAAATGATTTAGAATGTAAATAAAAAAAGAAAACTTAGAAAATTAAAAAAAAATCCTAAAACATCTTAATTTGTAGCAATAGATAAATATTGTTGTGTTTTGTGGTACATACATTCTAATAGATTTTTGGGAACTAATGTATGGTGATTATTGTTTTAATCAAATAAACTCTGAGGATGTCCTATACATTATTATTATTATTATTATTATTATTATTATTATTATTATTATTATTATGTTTGTATATACAGCTATGTTCATAGACTCTATTTTTCTCAATTTGCTAAAGGAAACTTAAAAAATCATTTCATAATAAGATGAAACAAAATTTGTAGAGAAAACCCATTGTGATATTATTGACTAAGTTTGGGATTTTAACAATCTGAATTCAAGTTGTTTTATTACATAATAGAAATGTGTGCTTCTTGGTTCTCAGATGTTTCTAACTCTTTTTAATCAGGATAGAATGATGATAATAGTCTGGATACTGGACAAAGGGCTATGAAAATCATTCCTTTCTTATCAGCAAGGGAGTAGATGTCATTCCTCTACCATCATCTCCCTCTTTTCCCAATGTGTCCCTCAAACCTGTGTATCCACAGTAATGTCTTGTTATGTTGGTGTAGCCTAGTTTGAAGGCTATGCAATGAGAGGGGGAACAGACTTGTTTTAAGCCATTGAGTTTAAATAGATTGTCTATTCTAATATCACAGCCTCATTATTTCTAACTTGCATTCATCAATAGTTCTATGAAGCTGAGATTCAATCTTAAGTCTAATTCTCTCACTTGGATTCAAAGTTGGAGGCTACTAAGAATATATCTCATAAAACTGGTTTTATAATTTAGTGAAAAACAGAAAATCATTGCACACTAATACTTTAGGTTAACTGTTAATCCCTTTTAGGTGAAATAATCAGATCCTTTTTTACAAGCTTTTTCTTGCAGAACTTTATTTTCAATCATGTGGCCTCTAAACAAGAGAGCAATTGCTATGTGTTAAATAATATTTTAAAGAGAGAGAATCAGTATCAAAATACACTTTCCATCTATGTGAGGAAATGTCAGATTGAATACCATTACTGTACACAATTAATGTGTGTCAGTAGTTAAAATATATTTTATCAGAAAGCACAAAAACTCTAAGATAAGGAAACCCTTGTATATAGGAGCTGGCTAAGAAAGGTTAATGGGATAGGGCAACCATAAGGTGAGAGGAAAATGTGGTTCAACCTCCAATAGAAAATTTGAGAGCTTTATAATGGCATAAATATGGAAATTCATAATGTTCTTAATAGAGTCGCCATAAACATGTTATATCTATGATTTTATAATTTTGGTTATTAAATAAGTCAACTCACAATACATTATACCTAAAGTTTAAGGTTGTTTCCTCAAGAATAAAGGAGACATTTTCTATGACATGTGGAATAACAGCAATAGTAACTGAAATTAAAAAAAAAAAACAAAAACCAAGGCCAGGTGAAGTGTTGTACAGTTTGCAGAATAGGAGATCAATGACTAACACCACAGTCAAGGGAGTCATTGCCACACTCTTTCAAAACGGTCCAAATCATTAACCTGTGTTTCACAAGGTTAGAAGTTCTACTAAAAGAAACAGTGATTGAACCTTAGAATTGTCTCTAATAGTCCTACTGAGCTGTTCCTTCAGCCACCGAATATGTGTCCCCTGCATATGTTATTAAACCCTCTTTTGGTTAAACAGACACCAAAACTTTAGAAATGCATCTGTAAGTCTTGAAAGATTTAAGTAATAACCACAAGGGAAAATGTAGCAATCTAATCACTTCAGTACTGCAACGTGAGGCACTGAATAGAAAAATCAATAAAATCATCCAAGCACAGGCAGGCAAGACATAGTCAATGCAAGATTTTGAAAGGAGCTGTCACATAAAAATATCTTAGATTTACTAAACTTTGTTGCCTAGTATTACTCTGTATATGGGCTAAAATTCAGTACAACATCCAGACACATTTAATCCTTTTCTGCACTCTCTGTAACATTCTCTACCTGCTATAATACTCATACCATATCTCTTTCAAGATGAAGTCTACCTGATATGTAACTGGCCACCTCATAAAATAAAGAAATATAATTTCTAGAAAAGAAATTCGATGTTTCCCAGTCCATACATTTACAGTCACCTGTATCTTAAAAAAAAAAGAGAGAGAGAGAGAGAAAAAGAAAAAGAAAAGAAAAGAAAAGAAAAAAGAAAATGACCTGATAATAGGAAAATAAGAGATGGAACCCCACATCTAGCCTAATGGTAACTTTGTGTTTTGAAGCACAAGTCTCACATGAAAATTATCACTCTCCTCAATTTCACACAGCAAAGATATACTTTTCTAATTTTTCTAGTGCTATGGTAAACACCACGACAAGAAGCAACTTAAGTTAAGTAAGGGTTTATTTAATTTACACTTCCAGGTAACAGTCAGTTGTTGAGAGAAGTCAGGGTAGGAACTCAAGATTTTGCAGAGTCTCAGAGGCAGGAATATATCCCAGCAAGCTTTCTTAATCAACACAGGCCCAATGAGCTAAGGATTTACTGTGAGAGTGTGGTCAGTCTAACTATTCGATCGTGATAATTCCTCAAGATAGAAACATTGGCCAAAGTGATGAATGCAATTGTTTACATGAGGTTTCCTATTCTGAAGTTATTGTGGATGTTGTTAAGTTGCAGAGTAGGAGATCAATGACTAACACCACAGCCAAGGGAGTTATTGCCACACTTTAAGATAACCCAAACCCTGTTAATCTGTGTTTCACAGTGGTAGAAGTTCTACTAAGAGAAATAGTGATTGAACCTTAGAATTGTCTCTAACAGTCCTACTGAGCTGTTCCTCTTCATCTTGCCTTGGCTTCTTTAAAATTTCAACTACTGCTGTTATCCCTCATGGCATAGAAAATGTGTTTTTCTTTATCCTCTAAGAACCAACTTTGAACTTTATGCATAATTTATTGTGAGTTGACTTATTCAATAACCAAAATTGTAAAATCATACATTAAATTTATGGTGACTATATTAAAGGTGTGACATAGAGTGAGACCTGCCAAGCCCTCATTGGAAAGCAGACTGAGCTTTACATGGGAGCTTTACTGTATTTCCTTGACTAAATTCCTTACCATGCATAAAATAGAGTTGGTGCTGCCTCTGATTATTGGAAAGCATAATTATTACACCAATTATTATCATCAACATTTTTTAATCCCCTTTCCCCTTAGTGAAAAATATCATTTCCATAGAAGCTAACAAAGCTGTACCTCAAATTTTAATATTACAACAGATCTTCAATTTTCAAATCCTAAATCAAATACAATTAGAAATATGTTTTATTCTTTTATATAGCCCTGTATTTGTCTAAAAGTAATTATTACAATTATTGTATTATAGGTTGCACACGTGGAATGATTGCATTACCTCCTTGCTTAGAGTTTATGTTATTATGTTCAAGCAAAAATCATGTACCAAAAGCTAAGAAAATAAAGTGAAATGAATCCAACATGGATAAAAATCAAAAGGAAACAGAATGAACATCATGTACAGAAAAGACTTCCTGACAAGGATGAAAATTCAGCTTTAAAGCTGAATATAAAAGAAAATATATTTGTTTCTGATACTGAAACAACTCTCTGCATGACTAAATGCATGAAATGCATGACTAAATTGCATTTCTTTTTTCTACAATTTGTGGAGTAGTGATAGTAGAGTATATCAACCCCTTTAACGTCCTTAGGGTATGAAAAAATTACTTTGCTATACTGCAGGAGCTAATATCTAATGCCCGAGTTGCTCTCCAATAAATTAAAATAGGAAGCACTGAATCTGAAATTAATAGAGTTTGTATGCTTATGAAATACAACACATACCAGAAATTTTACTAGCAACAATTAGGAAGGCAGTATTGACAGCAGGTAAGATGCATTAAAAAATACTAAACAGAGATTTATCAAAAGATGAAGCACAAATGACTGAGAAATATTTTAAAAATACCCAATATCTGTATCCATTGGGAAAATACAAATTCAAACTTCTTTGAAATTTTATCTTATTTCAGACAGAATAGCCATAATCAATAAAACAAATGATAGCTCATCCTGGCAAGGATGCAAGAAAAGAGAAATGTTGTGGATTTGGTCTAATGCTGCTTACTTAAATTAGGTACCCAAAATTACACCATAATGCACACATAAGATACTAGGGGTCCTTGCCCCCAGTGGGTTTTGATTGGTAAAGTTGCTGGCAGTCAATAGGTAGGCAGGGAGACAGAGGTGGGACTTTAGATTTCCCAGGCAAGTGGATCAAGGGAAGAGGCGATAGAACCTCTATGCTGGTAAAAGAGTAAGAACCAGGCCTGAGAGGTACTGAAAAGCAAGCATACCAATCATGTAAGAGCCAGTGAAGAGTATCCTCCCCCACCCCAATTGGGTCTAGGCACCAAAGATAGAATACAGATTTTAGTAATAACTCAGGAATATCAGAGGGAAGGAGTTAGTCATGTTCAGGTTTGGTTGTGGTTCAGCAATTGAGCTATTTAAGGAATATTAAAATATAAGGCTGTGTGTGTGTGTGTGTGTGTGTGTGTGTGTGTGTGTGTGTGTGTGTGCGTGTGTGCGTGCATGTGTGTGTGTACATGCATGTGTGTCTTTCATTTAGGAACCCAGAACATTGGGATGGATAGCAAAGAGCACACTGCTGCCATACGGTGAATTTAAGCAGAATTAATTGGCAGGTGCAACGGGGAAACACCTATTTATTACTCGTAGGAGTGTGAACTGGTACAGCCACTATGGAAATCAGGATGATTTCCTCAGGATGATGCAAATCAATCTACCTCAAAATCTAGCTCCACAACTCTTGAGTATATAACTCAAGAATTGTCTATCATTCTTTAGAGGTATTTTCTCAACCATGTTCATTGCTCTTCTATTTACAGTAGCCAGACATTAGAAATAGCCTGCATACTCATTAGTGATTAGTTTACAATGAAAATGTGGTACATTTACACAATGGAATATAATTAAGAATTTAAGAAATATGATATTATGAAATCTTCAGGTAAATGGATGGATCTAGAAACAATCATACTGAGTGAGGCTACCCAGATTCAGAAAGAGAAACTCTGCATGTTTTCTCTTGTATGTGGATCTTAGCTTCTACACTTTATACAATGTGTGTTTTGTATAGAATATTCACAGAGGTTAAGTAGTTCATACGGCACAAATGGGAAAGAGAGAAGGGGAAATAGAATATAATGTTACAAAGGAGTAAAGAGTAAAATGAAAAGGAAGAATTAAATGGGAAACAGATGGGAAGGCAGGTAAAGGAGGGACTATGAGGAAGGACAACAGACACTGAAAGCCTAGGAATGAGTGACAGGTAAATTATAACATGCAGATTTAGGAACCATATTTGAGATATTCTAGTTAAACCCACTTTACTAATGAATAGTTTGATTACAATTGTCAAAAATGATCTTTTCACTCTCACCATCAATTTGTGTGAATTTTTCTCCCATTCTAGACTCAGTCATGATAATTTAGTCAAAATGAAAAGAACTCTTTCAAGGAAAATATATGCATCTACCATATCTGCCGTGACTTTCTCTTAAGGTGGCCTTTAATCAGTCAGGAAGGAAGAACAAAATGAATGGCTTCTAATTTATTTCAGCTTAGCTCACCTGGTCCTTCCATGATATCTAGAAAGCTCCATTATATCCAGTGGCTTTGCACTGCATTTCTGTGAGTTGAGTGGCAGAGAACATCCCAGTTCTAAGATTGTGAGAGGAGCAGGGAAATCGCTGAAGTTATGAGTTGGCTCTTTCTGTTGTCATAAGACTTCTGCTCTCAGTAACTACTGTACTTAAATAAACACAAGGCAGTGCCTGAAAGACAAAGGAACAGCATATACATGGATAATTCCAGGCTGGGCTCCTCACTAACACTACTTCCTAATGTGGTTGGTAGGACCCAGGGCCACTATTTTCAGCATCTACGATGAGCTTGACAGATAAACATGTTTTTAAAAAAATGAATTTAGTGTAATAAAACTTTTGATAGCATTTAAAATCTAAAGATTAGATATATCATGTTAATGTTATTTAACATTGAACATTTCTTCTATTTAAAAGCTGAGGGTACGCTTTCCACTTGGATACATTTCTTAAAAGGATTTTCTGTTGAAATGCCCTAGAAGCAGTCATGCAGACATTAAGATGTCTGAAATGACTTTGCACCAAGAAGATGAAATCTCATGTGAATGGCAACGAAAATGGAAGCATGTTTATCAAACTGAGTGTTGCATGTCTTAATGTGATGTGATGTGATTGCAGCCCTTCTCTGACATCTGTTATGGTTTGAATCTGTGATGTTCACCACTGGCTCAAGTTCCTGAAAGATTGTTCCCAGCTGCTGTTTGTTTCAGACAGGCTGGAACCATTAGAAGGGTGGGCAGAACCATTAGGAAGTCAGGGCTTGCTGGTGGAAGTAGCTCACTAGAGATGGCCCATTCTATGGTTCAGTCTACCTCCTGTTTCATCTAGGCTTGCCTCTTCCTGGCTGGCTGGACTATGAGGAATGGCTATAACACTCTTCCACAACTGTGAACCTAGGTGCCTCTCCAGGCATTTCTGAAACAAAGTTCCCTGAAACTGTGAATTCATAGAAATTTTCCTTCTGATTAGTCATCATTGGGTTTTGTAATCATAATGGATACAAAAATATAAAATACAATAGTTTTTAAAAGACTTCACAAAAATGGAAAGTCTTTGCTATTCAGTATTCAAGAAGAAACTTTTTATTTCCATTCTCTGTGTGTTTGCATTTGCAAATATCTCTGTGTTTATTTGTGTTTGCACTCAAAATTTGAGTTAAAAATTTGCATAGTTATTGAATAAACACAAATGACCATTGAATCTCTTTCAAATCTTTAAGTACAAAAATGGGAAAATGGGGTGATTTTTCTATGTATCCACTCTAACTGAAGGATGGGTAGCAATAAAAACATTCCAACAGCTTATTAGTTCCTAAGTACTGGCTAGATATTTGCTGAGAAAATCAAACGGTCAGCAAATCCCACAGTTCCTGACTTCATGACATTTCAAATTCACAAGAAAACAAGAAATTATCCAAGGAATTGTAAAACATTAACTCTCACCACGTTATTAAGTCTTCTAAGGAAAATTGCTAGGTTTTAAAGAGAATTTCCTTGGGAAAAAGAATCTAATAGGTTCTACAAGAAGGAATGCTTTGGGTGGTGAGGACGACAATGCAGAGAAGGTATCTGAATGGGGAGCTGAAGCATAAATAAGAGTTAACTAAATATGGTGAATGGTTTACCGAAAACCCTGGAATGAGTGCTTCAACTAAGACAGCAAAATGTCTGTGGACAAAATGGCAGCGACAGAAAAGGTGTAATTGAGGGCAGTGCTCTTTTGTGCTGAGTGCAAAAGAGATGTCAAGAATTGATGTAAGAGCAATAGGAAACCAATAAGGTCTATTGGAAGGGCATTATGACTTTTGGGGTATTTAAGTTATATAAACACAAAAGCTTGATAGGAAGCAGTAATTCAGGAGGGGAAAACAATAAAACAGAATATTTAAAAAGAAAAATATTAACTGGAAGAAACAGTGCCATGAAAATGGAAAAAAAATATATGTTTATAGATTTTTCGATACTATTGATGGCCTCTAGGAATTCTATTAAGAGGGAGCCTGGCAAAATACTCAATGGATTTCACAAAATAGAAATCATAGGTCATCCTAGCAATTTTTATTTTTGTGAACTCATTGTTTTTTTTAAACAAAAATGGAATGGATTAAGGAAATGAAAAATGCAGTCAGTCAACATGCCTAGTTGTATAATAGGGCAAAGGAAGTGATACTAAGGGGATTGTGTTTGTGATCTTAAGATAGAAGTCTTTTGGGCACATATGTAAATATTAATGAGAAGACTCACCACAGAAAAAAGTAGAGATTGAGGGTTTGTAATAGTACATAATTTCTGAAACCAGAAAGAAATAGGTAGATGACAGAGATAAAAGAATATTTAGAGCATAAGCTTGCTTGGATATAGTTTGGATTCAGAAATTTAAATCATTGACTCTTTAAAGACTTGTATATATTTTAGCAAAACAATGATAATATCTCATACCAAGAATCAGGATGGCAGTAACAGTGCTATAGATCTGAGGAGAAACAAATAAAATGAACTTAATCATTATGGGAGAACAAGATAAAAATTCCAGTCTACAAGTACGTGTTGGGGGGGGGTTGCTTATTATGGTGTAAGTCTTTTCTGCCAGTGTCTTTCTTTAGTCTAGTCACTTGCTGAGGTGCTGGCAAAGAGAAGTGATGTATCTTGGAATGGTGTAAGATGAAGGTGAGGAAAACATTAGGTAACTCAGGAGTTTTTTAAAGAGGGCTGAGAAGAGCCATAGGATCAACAGTGAAAACTGTGCAAAGTGCAGAAAGGAAGGACTGCTAGACAGAAACAGGAGCATTGCTGATGGTCCCATGGTATCACCAAAGTTGAACAGCAAGCTGTATAACTAGATAATGATGATTAGGGAAGTAATCAATCATTCACAATCACAAAGACACAATCACAAACACACTCCATATCCTGCCAAGGATATGCCTATGAGATACCATAACATTTTTAAACAATGCTCTCTCCTACTTCCTTATGTTTGTTCTTTATCATAGTCTGGAATTCTCTTAACACTGAGAAATACTGCTGAAGAGGAGAAGCAAAGAGTCTGGGGGACAGAAAAGGGAGCATTCTTGCATGCAGAGTTAGAAGCAAACCTTAATCCTAATGACCTAAAAGCAGATTAGCAGGTTTAACTTCATTTGCATTGTTGAATTACTTCACTCTTATTAACTGGTTACATGTCTGTAGACTTAGTCATATGCAGAAATATAATAAGAAAAACAAAACCTTTACTCACAAAATATTGCCAACAAAGTCAACAGAAATCACCATATATTAAAAATCTTAATATTATTTAATCACTTTTAAAACTTTAAATAATTAATTTAATATATTTTAAAAATATGTATTATATTTCCTATTTTACAATACAGAAATAAAGCCAAAGTAATCCAGTTTGTTCAGATTACTCTATTACTTTCAAACCTAGACTGTAGTGCTAATAACTTCAATATTCTGTTCACTGTGCCAAATGGTGGATCGCATTTGAAAATTAATAACTTGAAAATTTGTAAACTTCAGTTTGTAATGTATGGTGTGTGAATTTCCATATAAATAAGGCTAGGATCGGTAAGTAGTTAAATGACTTGCTGATTTATTGAGAAAAGCGTTAGAGGAAGGCATTGTAGCAGTATGCATTGATACTTTACTGCAATTATTCTGGTGAAAGACACTGGAATGAAAAATCTTATAATAAATATAGAATGACTATATTCTTAACATAATGCAAAAGCTCTGTATAGTAATGTATAGTTAATAATTTTATCGAGAAAAATAGACTAAATAGGACATCATGGCCAATGATATGTAGACTAAGAAAAAACCCATGAAATGAAATTCACCTGTAATAAAAATGAATATATAGAATCCCGTCCTTCATCTGAAGTCCTAATTATGCCAAGTCTTACATTTTCTTAAACCATCTTCGTATTTGTTTAATTTTTAAAATGTGCTCTCTGTGAATTCCTTCAGGGCCTAATAGCTTATAAAGGCATTAAAAAGTGATTTCCTATGACATTGCCATTTATAGTGCATGCTTTGCAAAGTCTGCTATAAAATTTTAAGACATCAACCTAAAATCTAGATTCTGTGGACTTCATGTCAGCTACTGAGAAACCAAATATTGATTTTTCCAGGCAGAGCAGACAAGACCTTCCTTTGATGAGGTCATACGAATAAGTACATACAACTTCTCAAAGTGTATTTCAGACAATAGCAGCAGGAGGGTGTTTGTTGGACTCCATTACTTTGAGACTTCTTAGGGTATCAATGCTTTCTCACAAAATAGGAACTTCAAAAAATGAAGAGGTTTGTAGAGCAACACAAGTGCCTTTAATTACAGTCTGGAGTAAGTCATGGCTGATGCTATCTGGTTTAGTATGCATCTTGTGATGTAAATATTAAAATATCTGACTACACATTGGAGAACCATAAAACAAGTTATTAGCTCCCTTTAAGATGAATAAGGGAAGATCATTGCAAATAGTAAGTTCACTTAGTCACAGACAGATAAATTGATTTTTAAAAAAATCACTGGTCGATAAAACATGAAACACACCACACTATATTTTTTCAATCAATGCTATAGGCTAAAATATTAATTTTTTTGTCTAGAAAATTCAATTATTTGAGAAAAGGATTAGAGATATATGTGTCATCTATATCATTTTATTGTTACATGTATCTGGCCATCCATTCTTTTTAGAAGACAAGTTTTACATAGAAAGAAGCCTAGTCAAGGAAGTAACAAAGAGAAGGCTTTTCATTTTGTATCATTCCCAGTTATCTAAACTACATATATTATGTAGTAAGTATATAATTTTATAGAAAAATATTCAATCAGGAACTTCGCTTTTCTTTTTTTTTTATTTTCTAAGTTTTTTTATTTACATTCCAAATGATTTCCCCTTTCCCATTTCCTCCCTCCCCGAAAGTCCCATAAGCCCCTTTCCCTCCCTCTTTTCCCCATTCAACCCCCTCTCGCTTCTCTGTCCTGGCATTCCCCTACATCCAGTCTTTCCAGGACCAAGGTCTCTCCTTCCATCTTCTTGGAAATCTATTGATATGCGAATTGTGTCTAGGGTATTCTGAGATTCTGGGTTAATATCCCCTTATCAGTGACTGTATACCATGTGTGTTCTTTTGTGATTGGGTTACCTCACTAAGGATGATATTTTCAAGTTCTGACCAATTGCCTAGGAATTTCGTGAATTCATTGTTTTTAATTGCAGAATAGTATTCCATTGTGTAAATATACCACATCTTCTGAATCCATTCCTCCGTTGAGAGACATCACTTTTCTAATACAAAATATCAGCAAATATTTCCACAATCAAGACAGTATATGTGAATTTCTACTATTTAACTGTGAAGCACAATTATACATTTGTACTTCAAACATCTTCCACACATGTGTATATATGTATCAGTGAACATATTCTGATCAAAACAAGAGAAACTCAGTAACTCTACTTTATGATAAATTTCAGAATATGTTGAGGTACAAGTGAACTCTCTTAATCTGTTAAAAGTAATTAATATGTGTTTTAAGCCACCGACTTAATTCTAAACCAGAATGTCCATTGTCAAAACTACTGTTATTATCTCTGCTGAAAACAGTAACAAGAGTAATGCAAAAGATGAAAAGGAAAAAACAACAGATAGATATAAAATGGTAAAATGAAAGTGTCCCTTTTATCATAAAAAGGGTTACTATTATCTAGTTAAAAAGTCCTAAAGAATCCATAAATTAAGAGAGCTAAATACTAAATTGGCCTTATTTTATAAGGTGGATGGATAGTTAGATAAATAATGATAGATAGATGACAGATAGATCATAGATAGATGGATAGATAGATAGATAGATAGATAGATTTTCATACAGACAGACAGGCAGATGTAGAAGATAGATAGGCTGCTAGAAAGACAAACAGAATGCATATTATATACACACATACAAATACACACAGAAAGCCAAGTACACATGTGCCTGTGTGTGTATGTATGTATGTATGTATGTATGTATGCATATGTGTGTGCTATTTGAATTTATGTATGGAACATCTGTGCACATGTACATGAAAATACTCAGATACATTTGCATACATACACATGGATACTAGAGGTTCACAAAAGACGTCATCTTCCTCTTCTGCCAATCTAGATCCCAGTTTCATCCCCCACTTCTGAGGCAGACTACCTCTTTCAGCCTTCCCACTTGCTCCTGCCATACTTGCCCCATCTCTACCAGGTCACACATCTCTTCTCCTCCAAACTTGATCCTGCTCTGATCTCATCTCCTTATCTCAGCTCCCCAGGCCCTGGGAACCCACCAGCCCATCCTACCAGAGAAACAAATCAAGCAAAACAGCATGTAGGCAAGTTTCAGATCTTCACTCTCCCTCCTCCTCCAAATTCTATCCTCCAGTCTGATCTCTAGTTGTGTAGCAAAAAGCCTTCTTTTGCTCACTCCTTACTCTCTGCCCCCATTTTCAGGGAACTAAACAGATTCTGGTGGAACACCCTATTTTCCCCTCCCATAGTACTTTCATACACCCCCATCTAGTTCATCCCCATTCCTAATTAATTCCAGTGGCTATATCGAGTAGGATTCCAAGAGAAATAACTACCAGGTAACAAATTGATACTACTCTTCAAAAAAACCAGAGAGAATGACAGAAACCCAGGAATAAAATACCCATTGAACAAAGATAAAACCAGATATTAGTACTTAGAGTTATAATTATCCCAATTACAGATAACTAGATATCAGTATAAGCATACAATCAATAAAAGTCACAGCAATAGGTCCCCACTAGGGTACAGCAACTCTACTACAGCAGACATTTAAAAATACAATGTAGTTGAAGCACAAGACAAGGACCTTAACATAACCTTTATGAATATATGTCTCTATCTCTATATCATTTATATCGATAGATCCATAATCTATGTACATATCTCCTTAAAAAGAAACAAAGAGTGGAGGAATGTGAATAACAGAGTCAAAAACCTGAAAATGGAAATAGAATCAATAAAGAAAACCCAAACTTAGGAAAATCTAGAAATTTGGAAAGTAAAATCTAGGAACTTAAAGAGAAACCTTTGAACCATGCCTTAGTAACAGAATTGATGAGATAGTAGCAGTGTCCAGGTCTCTTCCAGAAAAGGCCTGAAAGTATAATGCAGGTGGCTCTCTTTATGGCAATGCTTGAGCAGTTGAGTTCCAAGTGGCAAGTATCTGTGGGAATATTCTTGTGGAATCTCCTCGACTTTCCCAAGGGAATTGCTTGGTTCACTATTGCCTTGCATTTGAACTTTTTGGCTTTGCTATTGGCAGTTTTTACTTTCACTTGGTCTGTGATGAATATGTCCCAATAATAATAATAATAATAATAATAATAATAATAATAATAATAATAATAATAATAATAAATACTTGGGCCATGGTTCATTCTTCTTTGTCTCTGAGGATCATGGGGATGGAATAGATGACTATTCCTCTGATTGTTAACAGGGTTGATATGGTTGAGTCCTCATGAGATCCTGGATTGAGTCCATCAGCTGATGTTCAAATGTTTTCTTCCTGTGGGAACTTGGTTCTGATAACAATTTGCCAATTGAACTGTTCCAAACTACAGCTAGATGATTAGCACAATTTTAGGAAGGTCTTGCTGGATCATTGGTTCCAAGACTTAATGGAAACAATGCAGAGATGAGCCAAGCAAGGATGAGGAACTGACTCAGTTTATTAATTTGCCAAGAGCCAAATCCAAGGGCACCCAAGTTCATAAAATGCTACTATATCTTAAGTCATGTATTAACACTCACACTCTGGTAGTGGGAGACTTCAATATTCCACTCTCACTAATAGACAGAGCAATTCAGACAAAAACTAAAGATAGAAATGCTGAACCTAATTGATGTCATAAACCATAAGCATATAGCCTGTGTTTATAGAACATCTCACCCAAACACAGAAGAAAATACCTCTATTCAGTACCTCACAGAACTTTCTCAAAATTGAACATATATTCAGACGTAAAAATATTCTCAACAGATACAAGAAAACTGAAATAACACTTTGCATCCTATCTGACTACCACTGATTAAATCTGTATAGCAGCAACAATAAAAGAAAACTTACAAACTGCAGAAACTGGACTTACTACTGAATGAAGAGTGGGTCAAGACAGAAATTGAGAAAGAAAATAATAACTTCCTAGAACTGAAAGAAAACAAAAATATAACATATCCAAACTTATGGGACACAATAAAAGCAGTTTCCTAAGGAAAGTAGATAGCACTAAGTGCCAACATAAATAAATTATAGAGATTTCATACTAGTAATTTAACAGCACCACTGAGAGATCTAAAACAAAAAGAAGAAATTATGCTCTAAAGGAGTAGAGAGCAAAAACTAATCAAACTTAGGCTTGAAATCAATAAACTAGAAACAAATAAACAAATTATTTAAAAAATCAATAAAACAAAGAATTGGTTCTTTCAGAAAATCAATAAGATTGAAAAATTCTTAGCTGAATTGATAAAAAGCTGGAGAAAGAATATCCAAGTTAATAAAGTTAAATGAAAAGGAGGACACAACAGATGCCATGGAAATCTAAAGAGCCATAAGGAATTTTAAAACCTATACCCCAGCAAATTATAAAATATAAAAGAAACTGAAAGTGAAAATTTGGGCTTTCTTTGGAGACTCAGGTGTGTCACATGATGTTTTTCTGGAACCTCTCTTATGAGAAAACGTTTTTGCTGAAGCAGACATGTGGAGGATGTTTTGCTAAGAAGAGACATATGGTGGAAAAGGGGCATGTGATGTTTTGAGCTTGAGAAAACACATGATGTTTGGAAAGGATATAAATATATACCAATGGAAAGTATAAAATACTGGATGGTACTGGTATATCTTGCCATTCTATGTTGGTCATTGTTGAATTTGCTGATGCTGGCCTTCACTGACAATGTTGGGTGGTATTGGTACACCTTACCATTCTTTGTCATTGTTTGTTATGACTTCATAGAGAGAAATGCAGGAGAACAATTCTGGTGTTGTTTCAGCTGCTTCTTGTCATTCCAACAGACTGGCTGATTGGCAGAGCCTTGCGATTTCTTTCAGATCAATGTACAGTTGCTGATTCATAAATGGTATTTATACATCCTGCTGTTGCAGATGCATAAATGGTGTTTGAGAGTGGATAGAGCTGCCACTATTGATTCGTGTGAACGGAACTGCTAATATCCTGACAACGCAGATTGGATTTGTTCCAAAGAAATATTTCTAAACAGGACCACATCCTCCTTGCCCTACTAACATTTTCTTTCCACTACCTCTGGTAAATGGTGGGCTAGATGGGATGTTAAAGCTTTTAAGAACACTTATTAAAAATAGGTTTTGAAAAATCTAAGCCTATAAGAAATATATAATTTTCTCAATACAGAGCAACTACCAAAGTTAAGTCTTGATCATATAAGCAATTTAATCAGACCTATAACACCCAGTTTATTAGAAGCAGTAATCAAAAGTCTCCCAATCAAAGCCTGGGCCTGATGGCTAAGGGTATAATTTTACCAGAACTTCAAAGAAAAGATAATGCTAATAGTCCTCGAATTATTCCACAAAACTGAAATAGAAGGAATATTGCCCAATTTCTTTATGAGGCCACAGTTACCTGATACATAAACCACATACTCAACATAAAAAGAGAATTATAAACCAATTTACCTTGTGAACATAGATTCAAAACTTCTCAATAAAATATTTGCAAACAGAATCCAACAAGACAACAAAAAAGATTATTTACCATGATCAGCCGCGATACAGAGCTAACTTTTGATACCTCCAACAAAAGAAGAACAGAAGGATATCAAGGGGATATGTATTGGGAGGGAATGAGTCATTTATCTCTATTTCCAGATGATATAATACTATACATGAATAACCCTAAAATGAAATCACCAAATAATGGGAAGATGAAGCCCCAACTAGACATCATCTCTTATCACCAAAATTTAGCTGGTTGCCAAAAGGGTGTCATGGGAACCCTCAGACATCCTAGTCTATTGGAAAGGTTTTAGGTTGCTCTCCAAAAACTAATAGTAATGTCCTATGGCTGAAAATAATACTCCACAACCCAATGAATACAGAAAAGTATAGCAGGTGCCCACAAAGATCCCTCATCACTGCTAGGTAGTGTGCTTGTTACCAGAAGGTACTTTACATTCCACCATAGGATAAATGAAAACACCAACCTGCCTACAAAAGCTTTGATCCACAATGGTATCCTACCTGCAAGATAAATTAGTGCAACAGTGGCACAAAACTTATGGGAGTATATAACCAATACTTAGCTTTATTTAAGGCCCACATCATGAGATAGAATCCATACAAAACACTGCTTTGATTACCAAAAACCTGAAAGGAGATATCCCAGGGTCTTAAGAGAAAAACCTAAAGCCACTGTTCTGTGATACAATCAAAGCAATAAAATGTCTCTTAACAACATTTGGTTATACTCATACCTCAGTGCCTTGCTCAGCTCTGTTCAGAGAAGCTTATTCCTACTTCAATTGGAAAAATATGCAGAGACCCAAAGCTTGAAAATATGTAGAGAATTAGAAGACCTCAGAACAGTCACCCCTAAACAGAATGTCTAAATCCCTCCCCTGGGGCACAGGAACCCTGCAGAAGTGGAGTCAGAGAGTCTAAGAGTCATCTGGGAGAGAAAACACCAAGGAAACAAGACCTACGAAACACAGCAAGACCAACACACATGAAAATTCATAAAGACTGAGGTGGCATGCAAAGGACCTGACAGGGTCTGTACCAGATGTGGTTCTAGAAATGAAAGAAATGCACACATGCCCCCATCACTAACCAAGAAGCTAGTTCAAATTGATAACCACTGGCAAATAAAAATATGTCCCTTAGTTTTCTCAGAAACTAAGTTTACTTTTTAGGAAAACAAACTTAGGGTAGACTGCATGCCCAGTAGTAGATGGCCAACAGAAAATTAACTCAATGGCATCTTTGGAGATTCCTTGATTCATAATGCTTTATCAAGTATCACTGGACTGTCTTGACACACCAACCACCCAAGAAATGACACAGAGACGTTTAATTAACTTTTAAAGTTTGGCCTTAGTCGACTTGTTCCCACGTAGCATGTATAACTTATATTAACGCATTTACACTAATCCACCTTCTCCCACATGACTCTCCCCTCTCCTCAGTACCATATGTCTGACTTCTCCATGTCTGGCTTGAAAATCTTCCTGTTTCTATTTCCCAGAGTTCCTCTCTCTCAGAAGTTCTATCTATCCTCTCCTGCCCAACTATTGGCCACTCATCTCTTTATTAAAACAATTAGAAGACACCTTAGGTCTTTTCATCAATACATATTATCAAGCTTTGGGTCTCTGCATATTTTTTCAGTTGAAGCAGGAAGAAGCTTCTCTGATGAGAGCTAAGAAAGACACATCTTCACACAGTGTACACAAAGATTTTTATCCCGACAATAGGGTCTTCTTTATTTTACATTTTACATTTACATTTACATTTACTTATTTATTTTTACTCTGAAGGTTTTGCATCTATATTACACCTTTTGGTTTTGTCTTTTTATGCAATTCCCAAGCATGTAAAAGAGTGTATGTGGTTCTATCTGTTACTTCTGCTTTTTCTTGGCCTCTTTTCCTTCTGTTTTATGATTTTTGTTTGTTTGTTCTCTTTTTTGTTTTTGTTTTTTTGTTTTACCATCACAGTTTGGTTTGTTTTATATTATTATTTTATATTTTATTATTATCCCTTAGATGCCTGTTTGTTTTTTAAGGAGAGACAGAGACGGGCTGGATAAGGATGGAAACAAAAGTTGGGAGGAACTGAAAGGAGCAGAGGCAGGGGAAACCATAATAAGAATGTATTGTGGGAAAAAAATTTAAATGATTAAAAACTCATAAAATACTCTTTAAAAGTTCATATACTTTGGGTATAATCATTCATTCATTAAAATACATTTATTTTTTAATTTGTAGTGCGAAAATGTTTGTTACAATAATAAATGCAAATTACTGACTGAAAAGTTGTAAAAATTTTATATTCAACAATGAACTTTCATTCAAACAATGTAGAGGCTAGCCAGAACCTGACAGTAAGTAATCCAATTCAAACTGCCAAAGAAGTTGAAGCAATGGCTTAGCAAATAAAAAGCTTGCTTCACACACATGAGGACAGAAGTGAGATGCCCAGCATGTATATAGAGTGCTTTGCTCACCTATGAAGTCTAAAATCCCATTTGGGAGATGGAGACAGGAATGTACTTAGGGCTTACTGGAGAGTCACTCTAGTCAGTCCCTCATCTCCATATTCAATGGAACACTGTCACAAAATTAATATGGATAGTGTTTATGAAAGACCCTTGATGGATGCCTACATCTGTCCTTCATGCAAATACATGCATATATGGCACACATAAATGATAACCAAAAAAAATAACCAAATATTTGAATAGAAACGTTTCAAAGAAATAACTATACATGACACCACATCCTTAACCACTGAAACATGAAAATGCTAACCACAAGGGAATTCATTTTTAAATAACAGAAACAAAACTTATCCTTGAAGATGTTGAAATGAATACATGGCAACTGAAATTTTTAGATATTTCTGATAAAAATGAAAAATGGCTTTCTCTTAAGTTTCCACAAAACAGCTTGCTTTGGCAGCATTATAACATCTGAATATCAAGTATGAAATGGAGATGTACTCATGTTGAATTGCAGTTTTCCTTTGTCCTGAGCATGGTCACATGTCCCTCTTTGAGTCAATTTACTGGCTTATCTAACATTATGAAGATTGCAGTCACAACAGAGAATGAAGAGATTCATGGGACATTAAGAACCCTACTCTGAGACAAATGTCCAGTACCCATGAAGTCATCTACATTTCCAAAAGCTGAACTTGGTCAATTCAACCTAAATGTAACAGAGATGAGGACTAATAAGACATGTCAGATAATTAAAACAAACTGGCCTTTTCTCTGCCAGTGCTGATGCACCATACTATGTCCAAAGTATGTGATAGGCCCATGCTTCAGGTTTCTGTCCTTTTTCCTTTATCTGGTCTTTGTTGTGGGAATAAGTTTGTGTGTGTGTGTGTGTGTGTGTGTGTGTGTGTGTAAGAAAACTCTCTAGATAACAGTCAAATGCATGTACTGGTAACTAGTAGATATGTCAGGTAAGGGATGATTAAATGCTATGATCTTGAGAACTCAATGTATGCTGTGAATCAACCATATTGTTCTGATAGCCACCTGGATTTAAGAAATAGAAAGATCTTTAGAGATTGTTATATTCAGCTGTCACATAGAATTTTCCTGAACAAAAGCATCTATGTTCTTTCTAAACCTGTGTTAAAGAGATAATTATGTTATTTGTCTAACTTACTTAATGATAGGTTTAGACATTAAAACAATTTAACAAAAATTTTAAAATATTTGTTGATTTCTCCACATGAGTGATATACATATAACATTATCAAGCCAGTCAAGTTTTCTCTAAAGCACTACAAACTTCATCAAATATCTAATTGAGACCGTTTAGCTTACCATATTCTCATATGAGATTCATAGTCCTCCACCTATGGCCATTTCTATTAAAAGTCAGAAGATTCCTTTATTCTGCTTTAATTAGTTATCCATTGCATTTATTTGAAAGAAGCACCATTAGTAAATTTTTAACAAATATTTCTCTTCCCCTTGAAGTTCAACTTCAAGTTGAAACTCATGCAAAAATACCACAGTCACTTAATACTAATAAAGCAATGGTTATTTTTTCAAAGACCATAACGTCTTCAGGAATTAAAATACTTTTCTTATAAAATTACTATTGAAAATGTCAGTATGCCTATCATTGCTTCTTTAAATGCAGAAAGCCTATATTGAGTATGAATAGAGAAGTAATTGATTCATTTATGTAAATGATATGATGTTAAAATGTTGCATTTTAATTTGCCTTTTAAAAAGTATTTTCATTTATTCTGATGCTCTGAAATTGATCCAAATTAAATAATTTATACAGATTTTTAAATCACTGCCATAATGTCTTGCAACTATATTGGCTGTAGGGACAGATGATCTGGATCCAAATCCCATCTCTGCCATCTACTCACTATGAAACTGTGGGCTGACTTTTTCCTCAGCAGAATGGGGAGAGAGATACACTTAAACCCTAAAGAATGTCTGTGAGTATGCAGTCAGTTATGTGTGAGTACGAAGTCTTGCTGAGAACTGCCCCAAGAAGTTGTCTATATTTTTTCAGATAAAGTATAGCTGAGTCTTCTGATAACATAATTGTTATACAGTCTGATGTGCACGGAAATGGGAAGGACTGTGTTTGAGTCACTGCAATTTTGAAGTCTGTTACAAGTGGCTTTTGTTTGTTTGTTTTGTTTTGCTTTGTTTTTTGGTGTTTTTTTTTTTGTCATCGGGGTTGTAATGGAGAGTGGGAGGTCATGCTAGTTTAGGACTGATGGAAACAGCAAGGGCAGTGTTTGAAGAGGGAGGGAATCAGACATCTTAGGCTTCAACTGTCAATATTAACTGTGATGAAGTAATTGGTTTATAACTTTTATATTAATATGCCCTTCACAGTCATGTTAAGCAAAAATTTATAGTAAAGAAGATGGAGGAGCATTGAAGTACTATAGCATGACTGTGGTTAAAACTGAGAACGTCAGATTTTAAATAAACAGTTTCGAACTAATATGGACATGTTTTCCTATGTTGTAGGTATGTATTTGTTTCTAGTCTCAGTAAGTCTATATACTTTTGTACCCGCCCACTGCCTATAACATCCTTTCTCTTCACTGTTTACATGTGGGTAACTGACTATTACTCTGTTGCAAGAAGTCGGCAAAACGATAAAATAACACATTCATTTTAAATGAGGCATTTATCCACAAAATTCAAATGTAATAAATCAAGATCTCCAAAATAGGTGTGAATAAAAGGATTTAAGAAAAGAAAAGACTTTAAAGGTCAGCTGTTCTTTAGGAAATTAGCAAGGACTTCACCAAATACACAGCTGCCGAGAGGGCCACATTTTTGGTGGATCTCAGTGCCAATTATGGCCGATTCATGCTAGCTCTGATTTTAAAGGAAGCACTAGAGGTTCTTGCAAGTACGCCTGGTTTCTATCATGTGCCATGGTGTTACTCCTACCCACGTGTCACAAGTTACTTCTACAAGCCATTTCTCAGAGATAACTTTTTCCCCTTAGGTTGTAGCTATCTCAGGTAATTTTGACTTCCTGCTAGGTTTAAGAATAGTGTTCAGGCCGGGCGGTGGTGGCGCACGCCTTTAATCCCAGCACTTGGGAGGCAGAGGCAGGAGGATTTCTGAGTTCGAGGCCGGCCTGGTCTACAGAGTGAGTTCCAGGCCAGCCAGGGCTACACAGAGAAACCCTGTCTCGAAAAACAAAAAAAAAAAAAAAAAAAAAAAAGAAGAAAAAAAAATACTAAGAATAGTGTTCAGCTTAAAATAAACATGGCAATCTTCATGACTCTTATGGCAAATTTATATTCTGCTTTGCCAGAAATGCCCCAGTTTATACGTATTTTCACAGTATATTTATGAAAATTGCTGCCTTTGCTCAAAAATTGGCCCAGATTTTAATAATTCATCCCATGTTCCCCTTATTTATGCCACATTTTTTGCATAAGAAAACAGACTGGAAACCATAAAGTAAGTTTTAAATTAGATGACTTAGTCTGAGGTTATTATTATGATTAAATATGATGATAAAAGTAAAAATACAAAGGTACTCCTTATCTGTACAAAGGTCCTCCTTATCTGCATATTAACATCATAAAAGGTTCAAAGAGAAAATATTTTAAGATGAATACAATATATTTTCATAAATATTGATTTTATTTGTGAACCTGTTTGAAGCCCACTGTCCTCCTAACCAATGTGGAAAGAGGAGTAAATGGATTGAATCAGAAGATCAAAGACAAAAATTAATTTGCAATGTCACTATGGATAAATATGAACAGCTTACAATTTCAGCTTTCTCATCTCTAAACCCATAGCTTCTTTCCACTTTTGTTTTAATTTGGTCATGAAGACTCCCTCAGACTGGTTATAAGGTCTATATCTTTTCTGCATGGGCTCAGTGGGAGGTAACTGTGCAAAAATTCATTACAGGGTACTTCTTTCTCCTGGTAGGTAGCATAAGGCCTGAGGATCAGACCTGTGTCCAGTTGTATTTCTCATAGCAATCTTACCTTCCCGGTTCTTGTCTACACTGTACCCAGTTCATTTTTATAAGAAGCCACCCTGGCCAGAAGGAGACAGTCTGTGTGTCAGTCAAGCTACATAATGGGGCATCACAACAAAGCACAGAGGTTGTTAAACCTTGACTAGTTGAGCTCTTGGTTACAAACACATAGGCTATTTCAGATGAGGTTAGTAAATTACAACATTTTGATAAATCTTGAAAAAGTAACAGTTCTTAAAGTTATCGGGATAATAAGAAATAAAATCCACTGGTATTTTTAAAACATACTTAGGGTTTTGTTTTATTTGAATGGATGAATCTATCCATATGATTAAGGGATTAATGGAATCCAAGAACACATCAAAACGATCATTCACTACGATCAAGGAGGCTTCATCCCAGGAATGCAGGGATGGTTCAATATAAGGAAATCCATCAATGTAATCCACTACATAAACAATCTCAAAGAAAAAAACCACATGGTCATCTCATTAGATGCTGAGAAAGCATTTGACAAAATTCAGCATCCTTTCATGCTAAAGGTCTTGGAAAGATCAGGAATTCAAGGCCCATATCTAAACATAGTAAAAGCAATTTACAGCAAACCGGTAGCCAGCATCAATTTAAATGGAGAGAAACTTGAAGCAATCCCACTAAAATCAGGGACTAGACAAGGCTGTCCTCTCTCTCCATATCTTCTCAATATAGTACTTGAAGTTCTAGCTAGAGCAATTAGACAACAAAAAGAGGTCAAAGGGATACAAATTGGAAAGGAAGAAGTCAAACTATCACTATTTGCAGACGAAATGATAGTATACTTAAGCGACCCAAAGAACTCCACCAGAGTACTCCTACAGCTGATAAACGACTTCAGCAAAGTGGCCGGATATAAAATCAACTCAAGCAAGTCAGTAGCCTTCCTATACTCAAAGGATAAGCAGGCTGAGAAACAAGTAAGAGAAATGATACCCTTCACGATAGCCACAAACCATATAAAGTATCTTGGCGCTATTCTAACCAAACAAGTGAAAGATCTGTATGAAAAGAACTTCAAGTCTCTGAAGAAAGAAATTGAAGAAGACCTCAGAAGATGGAAAAATCTGCCATGCTCATGGATTGGCAGGATTAATATAGTAAAAATGGCCATCTTACGAAAAGTAATATACAGATTAAATGCAATCCCCATCAAAATTCCAACTCAATTCTTCATAGAGTTAGAAAGAGCAATTCAAAAATTCATCTGGAATAACAGAAAACCCAGAATACCTAAAACTATTCTCAAGAGCAAAAGAACTTCTGGGGGAATCAGTATCCTGGACCTCAAGCTGTAGTACAGAGCAATAGTGTTAAAAACCGCATGGTATTGGTACAGTGACAGGCATGTAGATCAATAGAACAGAATTGAAGACCCAGAAATGAATCCACACTCCTATGGTCACTTGATCTTTGACAAAGAAGCTAAAACCATCCAGTGGAAAAAAGATAGCCTTTTCAACAAATGGTGCTGGCTCAACTGGAGGTCAACATGCAGAAGAATGCAAATTGACCCATTCATATCTCCTTGCACTAAGCTCAATTCCAAGTGGATCAAGGACCTCCACATAAAACCAGACACACTGAAACTAATAGAAAGGAAACTAGGGAAGAACCTTGAACATATGGGCACAGGGGAGAATTTCCTGAACAGAACTCTAATAGCTTATGCTCTAATATCAAGAATAGACAAATGGGACCTCATTAAATTACAAAATTTTTGCAAGGCAAAAGACACTGTCAAAAAGACAAAGCGGCAACCAACTAACTGGGAAATGATCTTTACCAACCCTACATCCGACAGAGGGCTAATATCCAATATATACAAAGAACTCAAGAAGTTAAACTCCAGAGAGGCAAGTAACCCTATTAAAAAACAGGGTACAGAGATAAACAAAGAGTTCTCACCTGAAGAATATCTAATGGCTGAGAAGCACCTAAAGAGATGTTCATCATCCTTAGTCATTAGGGAAATGCAAATCAAAACAACCCTGAGATTCCATCTCACACCAGTCAGGATGGCTAAGATCAAAAACACAGGAGACAGCAGTTGTTGGCAAGGATGTGGAGAAAGAGGAACACTCCTCCACTGCTGGTGTAATTGCAAGCTGGTACAACCACTCTGGAAAGCAGTCTGGCGGTTCCTCAGAAAACTGGGCATGACACTCCCGGAGGATCCGGCTATACCACTCCTGGGCATATACCCAGAGCCTTTACCTGCATGCAATAAGGACACATGCTCCACTATGTTCATAGCAGCATTATTTATAATAGCCAGAAGCTGGAAAGAACCCAGATGTCCCTCAACGGAGGAATGGATTCAGAAGATGTGGTATATCTACACAATGGAATACTACTCTGCAATTAAAAACAATGAATTCACGAAATTCCTAGGCAAATGGTCAGAACTTGAAAATATCATCCTTAGTGAGGTAACCCAATCACAAAAGTACACACATGGCATGCAGTCACTGATAAGGGGATATTAACCCAGAATCTCGGAATACACTAGACACAATTCACATATCAATAGATTTCTAAGAAGATGGAAGGAGAGACCCCTGGTCTTGGAAAGACTGGATGTAGGGGAATGCCAAGACAGAGAAACGAGAGGGGGTTGAATGGGGAAAAGAGGGATGGAAGGGGGCTTATGAGACTTTCGGGGAGGGAGGAAACAGGAAAGGGGGAAATGATTTGGAATGTAAATAAAAAAAACTTAGAAAATAAAATTTAAAAGAATAAATAAATAAAAATTGACCCAAAAATTGGAAAAAAAAAGGGGATTAATGGATAAATGAGTTATCTCCTAGAAAAGAAAATTGGCTATGTTTCCTCTTGTGTTATCTGGGGAATCTGACAACAGTAAGGTAATCTCAAATATAGCAATTAGGCCTTGGTCTAGAGCTCAAACAGCACTCTCTTCTTTATAAATCACCTAGTTTTTGGTACCAAGATATTAACAATAGAATAAATGAGTGCTCTTGATTTCTAAAATTATCTCTGTTCTTCAGATTATGAATACTCTGATTACTAAGAGTTTTATGATAATATGCATCAGATAGATAGATGAAACAACTGTACCTTAAATCTTCTATGTGCCTTTAAAGATAAGTGAAGGGAAAAATATTGGCTTGTCTCCATTATAGTCTTGCACTTAAAAGTATGAGACAAGTAATAATTAGGAAGAAATCATAAGGAATTTAATTTTTGAATAACATGTTACACAAAGAGAAGGCAGACAATGTTCAAAATGAAATTATAGTGTTGACACCAACTGAGCAATGATGAATGGTGTAAGCCATAAATGAATAATTACAAGCTATGCTAAATATATTGTTAGAAAACTCCCTCTATTACATTTGCTGAATAGTTCCATTCAAAATGATGAACTAATTATATTTTATCATCTAATGAACAGTTTGAATGAGCTACACACAAAGGTCACAATTTCTTTGTTTCAATGTCTCTGATACCGTAATAATGATTTCTTCTAGATGTAAAAATGAATGTTAAGCATATTTCCAAGCACAAACGCTAATATTAAGTTTGCTCTTTTTGAATCAGGGCCTTGGTAATGTTTTAGAAATAAAAATTTCCCATCTGTTATTTTTTCATTCATTTGTTAGGGGTGTTATATGACAAGGCTTTGCTCTCTCATAAAATACAGTGACATGCTATTGATGTTTTAAAAAGGCAATTCTTTCATTAATGAGAAACATAAATATCTATTGAATGCTCTGTAGGATTTTAATCACATTATTTTAATTATAGTGAAATAGAATTCAAACTCATTTAAAAATAAATATTGAATATGTAGGTCAATGCTGTCCATTGATTGTCTGAAAGTAGCTACCTTATAGCACTTAATGAGTTGGAGCTGTGCAATGAAGTTGAGTACAGTGAATTGTGTATTTCACCCTCCCTTGATCCATGAACTCAAGCCCCACACATACTTGCTTTAAAATCATTAGCTTATTTTAGTGGGAAGATAAATGGAACCACATAGTTGTTATGCAAACTATATAGTCCTATAATAAATTTCTGAGCCCAAAGTATGCAGAAGTCTATTCAGATGCTCTGGTTCTTACTGCAGAAGTCCCTAATTTCTGCTTTTAAAAGTGCAGAGCATAACCAGGTATTGTATGCATGACTGTAACTTTTACTTAGGCAGCAGACACAAAAGATGATGAATTTGAGGCCAACTTAGGTTGCATAGGATTAGGCCACAGCAAAGGACATAACTAGATCTTGTCCCAAAGAAAAGTAGAAAAACAAAACCAGAAAACTATCAAAATGTCTTCTTTGTTCTGAAACAGGGCAAGTTTCTCAGAACATGGGAGCTCCTCTACAACACAGGACCTTCTGGGGACAGCTTGCCCCCAGTAAATTGTCACCAATCAAAGACAAACATGGAAGATCAGGATGGCTATAGACCTTGCAGAATGAAATGAAGCCTTTATTGCCTGCTACATAATGTTCTGTCTTATCAACCCTGCCTCATTGCTGATATCCTATCGACACAGACACAGGTTCTAAGAAAATAGACCTAATAAACTGGCTGCAGGAAAATCTGTCTTAGTGTCTGCTTTGTGGAGAAACTGCTTTATTGTTTTTGGGTTCAGGTAGATAAAATAGAACACTTTTTATACATTTTAAAATTTAGTATTTGTTTTTCCTTGTTAATACAAGATTGTTTAGTGGAGGAGGAGGAAAAGTGATGCACACCCCATGTAAAGAAGCATGCAGTGGAAATAAGATATGTGAAAGAATATGTTTTAATAAGAAAAACTACAGCTTCTTAGGGAGACAAGAGAGAAAAAAAAAGCATGAAGCAATAGGGGATGGTAGGTTTCAGATTATAACGGTTCCTAAATGTTAATCAGGACTTTGGATTGCGTTTGACTGGTAATAGAGGATCATTTATGAGTTGAATGTATAAGAAGATAAGGTTTGGGGAGAGTTCTTAAAACAAAACAGATATAGTTTAACGAAGGCAGATTAGAAGGAAATTAAGGAATGCAATCGAAAAGACCAAAACATTGAGAGACAAATTTTCTCAGTGCTTGAACAAAAAATAAAGCAGATAATAAGAATGAAATGCGCGAAGGCAATGGAATAAGAAAAACTACTAGGTAACATAAGCCAGAATTAAGGCTAACAGTCTTTAGCTCAGGCCAATGAAAGAGGTATGGCTGGCTACTTAAGTGGAAGTATGCATCAGTGAAGTGAGCATGTTTGGCACAGTAATATTAGGAACTATGAACCTGCACAACCCACTCTTGGAGGTACCTTAATCAGTACACACATCCATAGAACATGCTCTTGTAATCCAAATCAATGATTTAGAGGTTGTTCACCTATCAAGAGTAATATGAAGTTCTGCAGTGAGGGGGAAAACAGGCTTGTCTCTCATCAGCAACTTCTTGCTGGAATCAATATGACATGACATAAGATAAAGTCAAAAGTTAGCTGAACCATTTACCACAGAGAAGCCATGGTGGGCACTATTCAGCATGCTCTGTAGTGTGGCCAGAGAGAAGTTATAAGTTGCTTATTTTCCCTGCCAGCAGGGATGCTGGAAGCAGTTATCTGCTACAATACCTCTTTTGTGGGACACTAAGGCAGACTACATGCGGTAATTGTGTAGGCAGAAGCCTTGACAATGGAGCCAACAAGCCTGTCAGCCTTGGCTAGATGCAGAGGGTGTTAACCCCAGCTACTTCTTGTCAGTAATAGGAGGCCGTGCTGGTGCTCCCTGAAGCTCATTTTAAGTACTTCATATCAACAAGAATCATACATATTGCTGCAAAATACTGGATGGTTTAATTGAATGTTCTATAAACCTACTATATTTTTATGTAATTGAATTACAGGGAAATAAAGTAATTGTTTCAAGAACATGCTGACATTTTGAAAGTGCCTGATTTATGTGTCAGAACACAAAGTGTGGTTGTAAAAAGTATTGATCCCCAGGCTCAGACTTTCCTACCAAACCAGATAATTCCTGGTGGGGCTACCATGAGCTTCACATAATTTTAAACCGTGAAATCCTCAATGTACAAACATAATCAGGGACACCTACCTTTTATAACAATCAGAAAAGTGTTTCTATATGATTCCCATGGGACAAAGTCCTCCCAGCTGGACAAACATTAATTAAACTGGGTTAATATGGGGATCTTAATATGGAATATTCTAAAATATTCTGTGAGTTTACCAGGAAAACAAGGTCCTCTGCATCAACTAGAGCAAATTCACAGAAGTTCAGAGAGACTGAAGCAGAAAACACAGGGTCTATATGGCTCTGTACAAGGTTTTTTGTGTATGTATTACAGCTTTTAACTTAGTATTTTTGTGGGACTCTTGACTGTGAGAATGAGTGCTTCTATGGCCTATTCCTGCACTTAGGACATTTTTCTTACTGATAGGTTGCCATGTTTGACCTCAACATGGTAGTCTTGCTTCATCTTATTATATTTTATTTTGTCATATTTGGTTGTTATCTCTTATAAAGCTCAATCTTTTCTGATGAGAGATAAAAATGGAGTAGATCTGGATGGGAGAAGAGGTGGGGGAAATTGGGAGGAGTACAGGGAATGAACCTATAATGAGGATATAATATATGCAAAAATAATCTATTTTCAATAAAAGCAGGGAAATTGTAAAAAGTAAAGTTTGAATTTTATCAAAGTGTATCTTCGATATGATTGAAAATATCATTGAGGTACATTATTATATACAACAAATACACCCTAATAAAACATGTTTTGTTTTTATAAAGAAATTGTAAAATGAGTATTTGGTCTCCTTAAGTCTCATGCTGCTCTACACATTCTTGATTAGGATAAGTAGAATCAGATTCTAGCATATTCTAAGGATAAGAGTATAAACATTACACATGCACATGTGTGTGCACATGAGTACATGCAAATGGAATTATAATATTTTGTTAGATTATATTACAAAGTACTTACAGATAATTTTGGAAAGATAATAGAGAATGAGAATAGTGATGGAGAAAAAGAACTGTGAGCCCTGACTAATTGTGCATATAAGTATTCTAACCAGAAATTGTGATTCAATGAATTACATAAAATATCTGTGAGTGATTCTGGCAGATTGTGAGGCATATTACCTGGATCCCACACTAAGTGTTGGACCATCTTAAAATATAGTGCTAAGACTTCTTGTGTATAAGGTCTATAGAGTAAGCAATGGAAATATTATAAAGATTGGAATGCTGCTTTCCATTTATCATATGTAAGGTACTCAAAATACCCTAAAAACTAAAAGTAGTTTGCATATAACACGATACAGACTATGTCCTGAATAAACTTTTATTGTGGATACCAAGAAAATAATATGTTCTTGGCAAGAGGAAGAAAGAGATTGGAGTTAGTATTCTTCAGTGGTGCCCTGAAGATTTCCGACTACTGCTCTTTTCCTATGATTTTCAATTCTTGCTTGTGATTAGAATGGCAATTCTTTTTGAGAGATGATTGTACTAGCTGGTTTTATATCCTCATGACATAATCTGAAGTTATCTGAAAGTAAGGAACCTCAATAGAGAAAATGCTGGCATAAGATCTGATAAGATTTTCTTAATTAGTGTTGATGTGAGAGGGCCTCATCTCATTGTGGGTGGTATCATCCTTTGGGTAATGTTTCTGGATTCTATAAGGAAGTAGACATGAGGAGTAAGCCAGTAAGAAGCACCACTCTGTGACTGCTGCATCAATTCCTGCCTCCAGGGTCTTGCCCTATAGAATTTCTGCCATGACTTTCTTCAATGACGAACCTGTGGAAGTGTTACCCAAATAAAACCTTTTCTCCCCAACTTACTTCTTGTCATTGCATTTTATCACAGCAATAGAAACCATAAGACAATGTAAGCATAAACGTGTGCACAGTATAAGATTATTCTTGTATTATTCAAATGCTGACTTCTCTGCTTACATATCTGGTTGCAATCAAGACATGGCATTGTAATGCTTATTCTAAGACTCTCTTGTCTCAATGTTGTGTAAACATAGATTCCCATATTCTTTGACTTGTCAATGAGAGCAGAAGACAGTGGCTATGCATAAGAGAGAATAGAGCTGAATTTGTAATCCCAGTCAGGGACATGGGAGAGAGAGGGAGAGGCATTTACTGTGAGGAAAGGGGTACAGGAGACACTATGAGAACACTCCTGGAGCAGAGAGAGCCAGACCAATACTAAAATACAAGTATCTTGTGGATGTCGGCTGGGAGGTATCCAGAATAGCTTAGAGAATTGGAATAGATTAATAACTTTTCAGCTACTGTGCCATGAAGCATATTTAAATAAATCTTATAGCCTCTCTCTTCTATTTGGGAGCAGGCCAGAATAGAGAAAAGATAATTAATTTTAAAATTGCACTAAAATTTGGCACCCAATGTAAAGCACTATTATATGGTGGGGTATTTATGGTAAACTATACCCCTGTTCCCAGAAATAAAAACTGATACAAACACCTTGTTCATAAACTTTGGACATTCTACAACTAGCTCATAAATTAATATCCCATTTATTCTAATCTAAGTTCTGCCACATGGCTGGTTACCTCTGCTAAGCTTTCATTTGTCTATACTGCTTCATGTCTTGTGGCAAATCTTTCCCTGCTTGGTTGTAGCCCAGAATTCTTTCCACCTAATGGACATCCCACCTTCTATTCTACCCCTTCCTATAGGTCATAAGCTTGTTATTGACAGGTGATGGATGTATCTATATAGTACAAAACAAATTCTTTCTAAAATACAATAATGGTTGTAGGAACCATCCACATGTTACAGCTTAGTTCCATATTTGGTCTTTGAAAAGACATAGGATGACACTACTCAGGTCATTAGTAAAACACTCTCAGAACTCAAAGAATTATTTTTACATCTAATAAATATATAATAGAAAAAGGAGTAAGAGAAGGAAAATCTGTGTAAATGTGATAGTTCCTTCTCTTCTTCCTGGAATTTATCTGTTCATGTAAACACAGTGTTACCTAATGCCAATTGTGTCTTTTATCACAGTAAGATTTCCCCTGCCCTAGTTCTTGACAAACTTCTATATACTGTGAAACATTATAAGTAAATGTGATTCACCCAAAAAGTATATACCAAACTGAAAGGAGCTGAGGATGTTGAAATAAATGAAAAACAGTTCTTCTTCTCCACAGTGACAGAACAATGGGAAAAACAAGTAATTGTTGAAATAAAATAGACAACTTGTGGTCAGTGACACACTCTAATTAAATTATATTGGCTCAGTAGATACAATGCAATATTACTAGCTCACCACCACTGCTGCTCAACTCTCACAGGAGGTATACAGTTAATTTTGTGTTATTTGTAACTCCTCTCCCCAAATATAATCAAGTTGGAAGATCCTTGATACTTTTCTCTTATTCAGAGAAATTTGTGTAATTGGATTCAGCCTAGATAAAGTTGTCTGATATTAGAGGGCCAGACAGGGATCAGTGTCTTTTTGTTCATCATCTGTTTGGGACTTTAATCCACAGCCAAACTAAATGAAGGTGATTAATTGATTTTCATTTGTTTTTAGTTTATTGAGTGTCTGAATTGATTATAAATCATTCATGAGGCATGATCACAAAGCACATTTTTTGCTAATGATGTTTAAAACCATGAGTACATCTTCGATATAAAAATAACTTACATTAAGCATTTATTTTGTTTATAGGCAATCATTCAATTATTTATTGAGTGCATAATGTGACTTAGGATAATTAGTATGGCAACTATAAGAAGAGATAATTCTTGACTCCAGAATATAAGTAGTTTATAAACTAATGAAAATATTCATGTCATCACAGGTACAAAGGACAATGGAAATTAAGTTACTATTTAGAGAAAGTAAAATTATTTCATAAAATAAAACATACAAAAAAGATTCTGGGTGTTCAGTAATGACTTACACAGAACACAAGAAATAAAATTAGCTTGCATTATACAATTGAAAGGAAAGTATTCATGAGCAAACAACATGAAACACTAAGTTGTTGAACAAGATATCTACAAAATGTGGTCTTGGGTCTGGAATGTAGTTTAAAATAATGAGTAAGTGACTATAAACACTTCAACGTCACTCATCTATCAGACCTTTGATATTCTGGGTGATACTAATAGCATTTGTTCATGGTCACAGAATGATGGGAGCATGCATAGAAATCTATACTAAATTCGATGTGAAGGGTGTATACCATTTGGTGACAGTAGTGTAAAAGAAACAAAGAAGCAATTGAAAATTTACAAATTCCACAGCCATGGCTCAGAAACAGTTAAAAAGATTTTTATTAAAAAAAAGCACAGAAGAATAATGTAGGTTCAAATATGAGTTTCAAGATCAGAGGATTGGGAGAATTATCAATCAAGAGAGTCTATCACACTGTGTGAAATAAATTTGAGGGTGAAATGAGATCACCAGTCCTTAAGACACTGAATTACAGTAATAATGTGGAAGATGACAGTACCTAGCAGGTATGTAGGTGAATTGGGCATAATGGAGAATTCAACTAAATATGCAATTTAAGAAGTCATTTGCAATAGGCAACTGATAAGATCATGAAAACAGATATAACATCAGAAGATGAAATCCATCATCATAGGATAAAAGATAAAACTTCAAGGTAATGGTACATTTAAGATCACAGATCGCAAAATGATGAGAGCATTGGGGACAGGAAGAAAATAAGACAATGCAGAATGGAACTCAGAGTGAAGTCAAGAGACTAGAAGTGATTAAAACATTAAATGTTGCATGAGCATAAGAAAAAAAGGTGCTAGGAAGATGCTAATGTATAGCACTGTGGGCATCTCTTCATGTACCTGCTGTAGTAAGGACAGATAAAAAACAATGAATTCTTATGTACATAAATTTATCAACTCAAACACCATGCTGGGCTTTTAAAAGTTAGAGGAATGGCAATATTTCCAACTAATGACAAAACTATATTGAAATATTTCTTTGCCATTGTGTTAAGCCAAAGTGGATCATAGCACAAATCAGAGGAGTGAGAAAAGAAATGGCTGTTGCTTTTATGAAATGGTTTTTATTCTACTTGCGTCTCTTTAAAAATAAAACTCAATGAATAAATGTCCATTTAAATTGATCTTCTGTTAGACTGTGCTATTGGTCTGACATATAAATTAGTGCTTCTTTGATTTAACTATCCCTCTGGGAAAAGACTGAGGAACAACAATAATATTTTATGGAGAGTGTCAAACAGCCTTTACATCAATTCTCTGTACTGTATGCCTGCCCCCTCTCATTCTTTTTCTTGATGGGTGATGGGTACAATGTTAATCAAAATGATGCTAATACTTGTGAGAAAGCAGGTGTCCTTAGTCACATGATGCAACGATTGTTTTATTTTATAGAAAGATGAAAACTTGATTTTTTTTTCTGTTCACTACTCAAGGCCTGTCTCTTCCCACAAAGAACCTTACAAAATTTTACCACCTAATGTTCTTTTCTGCCATTATGGCATATGTATGTTATGATCCTCATTTTCCACAAATGCCACAGTGCTCAAATCAAATGAGATGCTATAAGTAAAAATGTACAAAATGCCATGGTAATGTTGCTACTAATATACAATTATTAGGTTGGAGTTTAATAGGCCTATATTGTTCTCAGGGAATCAAAGAATCTAACTGTAATACCTAAGTAAAGTAAGAAAGCAAAAAATATTTACTTAATATAATTTGCCAAGGCTGAATGCATGTAAAAAGGGTCAAAATATAAACTGAAGAGAAATTAGTATGAGAACAAGAAATCTAATCCATTCTGAAAATGTGACACTGAGCACAACTCCATGTTCCTTCTACATGCTGAATGCTTTCTGAGACTACAGAACAAGGCGGTAAATTTTTCACTGTGCCTTTTATTTCATATATTAAAGCATTCTTAAATGTATCCTAAACTAGAGATTGTTTATTGGTGAATCAAGGAAATCTCACCAGACAAAAGGATGACACACAAATAAAGTTCAAAAAATACAGCACAAGGCAGGGAATAAGGGATAGAAAAGAGACCAAATGTAAATAAGAAGACTGAATATAGCAGTGTAGGGGAATACCAGGACAGAGAAGCAGGAGGGGGATTGACTGGGGAACAAGGGGAGGGAAGAGGACTTATGGGATTTTCAGGGAGGGGGGAACAGGGAAAGGGGAAATCATTGGGAATGTAAATAAAAAATATAGAAAATTAAAAAAAGAGAAAAAGAAAAAAAAAGAAGTTATCACTTCTTGGCCTTTTGGTTAAGATCAAGTATAGTAAATAAGAAGTCTGCAACAAGGAGTGTGGAGGCAGATCACCATCAAATAATATGCTGCACAATGCCTGACTTTAGTGTTAGTATTAAATTGGACATCAGAAGAAAATCAGTGGTCTATGTGAGGTATTCATTTTTCTCCAGACTCTTACTAAATCAGGTATCCAACAATAAAATGAGAGGAGAGACTGTGTACACAACTGAGCAGCTTTCTTCCTATATCCTCTTATAAAATTGCTCAAGTGAATCTCTGTTCTCTCATTTTTAGTTGATCCTACAGTAGCATTTCTCTCAGCTTAAGACTATAAAGTGGTTCTTAAGCATTAATAACATATTTTATCTTTGAGACAAAATCTTATGTTATGGATTTTGGTGTTAAACTCCCTGTGTAGATGAGAATGCCCTTGAACTCCTGATCCTTTTGCCTTCCCCTCTCTAGTGAACATTATCAACCTTCAATCTGATGTATTTATCTGGATGTCTGTGCACATCTGACATCATATGGAAATGTAACTACCTACACAAAGGCATTAGGAAGTAGAAAACTTGGGAGATAAACAGATCATAAGGCAATACTGTCAAGAATGCAATTAATGGTCTTATATAGGAGTACAGAGAACTGGATCTTTTCACCATGTTAGGACCCAGTGAGATGACAGCATTTGTAAAATAGAACTTCTCAGTAGATGTTCTAATACCTTGACATTGCATTTTTCTGTATACAGAGGTGAGAAAAATAAATGTTCATTGTTCATAAGCCACCTTATTTATGGCACTGGTTTATAGTAGTCCAAAACAGGCTATAATATAATACCTTATACCAAATTTCTTATGTGACACTTTTCCCCCTATGATAAAGCCCTTCTCTAGCATTTGAAAGACTGGAGACTCAATCTCCCCATACCATCAAAACATAATAAAACAAAACAAAAGAGAGAGACTTTGAGACACGTCCTCATTGTTTCTGGCTGCTGGAATTCTACCAACAACTATGCCTGGCTCTACTCAGATTTCACACTCTCATCCAGAAAAGGACTGTCCTGAAATATCTTTGAGCAACTCCAGCAGAAATGTGAATAGCAGGGTCTCACATTTTAAGACTTCAAATAGAAGACTGCCTCCATTTGATGTCTGCTAAGGAGACTGAAAAGAGAAGTCTTTGAGCAGCATCTGTGCTGCCTTGCTGGAGCCAAGCAATCAATTGTGAGCAGAAAACAAGTGGACCAAATCAGAGGTAAGTCTCTGCCTGTAACTGCATTTCATTTGTCATTAGTTTCTGTCCGGAAGAAATAAAGAAGTTACTTTTCTCTGCAAATGCAAAATAGATTTAAAACCCCTATATACTAGCAAATAATATATTAAATAATTACATGTTCATTTATAAATTTACCAGTCACAAATTATTGAAGAGTATAGGTTTTACTTAAGGAAGAGGAAAGAAGAAAAATTCTGAGAATCCTGAAAGTGCTGATTCCTAGAAGCTCCATAAATTATTTTATTATGTGGTATTCCAGTGTTATCACATGTATCAGAAATCATATGTATACTAAATGCACAATTAGAATTAGAGTTGTATGGTGACAATGGGAAAGCATGACACATTTAAAGTTGCCCACAGGCCAGAGATCACAAAATGTGGTAGAGAATCTTGACAGCATGCTTCTGGCAGAGGTATTCAGTCCTGCTGAGCTTGGAACAAATAGATGTTCATTCTAGTTCACAGGAAATTCGACAACTTTTAGTTTCTTCCCCTGGTTTCACTCAAAGCATATTTACTAACAAAACTACAACTTATATATTCTCCCCAACAGTTCTTTGTCTCACACATTTATCTGTTATATTGATTGGTGCATTTTGAATTATTTTTCAATCCTTGGGAAATGATTCTTTTTTTTTTTTTGACAAATTTCTCCTTTCCCATCTCCTTGTTATTCATAATCCTCTTCCTAGCCTGCTTCCCAAAATTGAATTTTATAATGAGAAGCTTTGTAATACTGCTCTTTTTTCCCATAACATTAAAACACTAAGAAAATAAAATATTTTTGCACATTTATAGGGTATACATTATGGAAAGAAATGGGAAGAGAGTAGTAAGAAAATATTTTGGAGCAGATAATCCCCCATTATCAAGGTTAGGGAATGTTAGATAATCAATCTCTGAACAAGCCATGGATTCCTCCAGAAGTGTGCAATAATGATTCATTGTAGGACATAAAAAACAATTCTCACAGCATTAGAGTTAGATGTAAATGGTTTTGTGACATAGCTCTGTAAGAAAGCAGAATACCATTGGAAAGGTAGTACATTGGTCATGACAAATAAGTGGTAGCCATCTTTAGCCATCTCAGAAGACTGAAAGTACTGTCCTTACAGAATATCTTACAAACATAAAAAATGCTAATAAGATTTGATATATATGCAAACTCTTCCAAAAGTCCATGGACTTACCATTAAAATATGATGGACAATAGCTGAGTTGAATTCACTGTTGCAGCCAGTTTTCTTCCTTAGGAAAGTAGAGGATTAGAGCTGAAAAAGAAAACTCAAAGAAGGGTTAGAGAAAAATCACTTGCTAAAACCAGTAATATTTATTTATTAATATTAATTCTCCTCTTTCTATCACTTTAGGGAAGTGAACTTGCTTCCTATAGAAAAGAATAGTTAGGGAACTTCCTGTATTTTCAGTAATTTTATATACTTTCAAGTAATTTTAAGAGACTTAGAAATGTATGTGAGACTGTACTTAAAGCTAGGGGATAGAATTTAATTTTGAATTCAAAATTTCAAAGTACATATACTGAACTTATGACTATTTTTTGGTCATGTGGTCAAAATCCTAAGTAGTGTGAAAATATTTAAACCACATTTTCTTCCTTCAGAAACTTACCAGCATCAGTGTAATTTCAATGATATCAAGCACATAAGTAGAATCCAATAACACATTAGGCATTTCTAAGTAATAAGGCACCACATCAAATCAGGAAATCAAGAGGCTTTTCCCAGAGTATATGGTGATGGCAATCAACTTAGGAAATGAATATAGATTTTATAAATTTAAGGGAATTGTGAGAACATTGTTCCTGGAAGAATGCCTATAAGAAAATATATACTTTATAGTGTAACTGGATGCAAAGGAATGGGGTAGGGGATGCTTATAATGATAAGAACAGGAATATGATACTCAAATAATCAATAGAAAAATCATGTTAAAACAAATCTGAGTCTCTGGAAAGATTAATAGAATTGTAAAGTTTTATCTTAGCAGATAAATGTGGGGAGCAAACAGAGAGAAGGGGTAGAAAGAAAAGGAGCACGACTAATACTGGGAATAAAAGAAAGGATATCACTACAAATGCTATTGAAATAAAAATTGTTGACATTATAAAAAAGCATCATAAAAGCAAGTCTTCAAATAAAATTAATATATTCTTTATAAAATTGCAAATGCAGTCATTTTGATAGATATAACACACAACACTAGAGGAAACATCAAAATAGTGATTAAAAACCATGCCCCAAACAATATTTAAGTTGCAACAAGGTTCAGTATTGAATTCTGTTCAGAATGCGGGGATGAAGCAAGATATGAACTCTGCATAGTTTAGGAATATGTGAGAATTGGAGTGTAGAGGTCATGAGGAAGGTGCAAAACAGCTGAAATCCCAGTGGTCAGAAATAATAATTTAAAATTTTAAGGTCTAGCACAAATATAAAGTCTAAGTTCTGTTAGCTAATATAATGTATACAGAAGTCAGGGTAATCTGTAAGTTATTGAAAATCATGGTACAACAGTAAGAAAAAGAAAATGAAAAGGATAATACTAAAGGTTTTTTGAAATATAGGAGGGCATCCTTATGGTTGTCCAAAGTTAAACAGAAAAATAGGTAGAACATAGGCAAAGTCTCATCTGCAAGTAATCACTATAGACCCATCCATGATAAAGTCACATACCTGTGTGTTCTGTCATTATGCTGATACTAAATTCTTGCTTATAGCTTCAGTGTGTCCTTGTTCAGACTGAGACTCCAAGATTAACTAATAGTCCAAATTCAATTTTCTGCAAAATGGCAGGCATAGTATATGAATTGCAAACTTATAACCCTAAAGCTCCATTGTTCTACTAAATCACCAGTCTCACCATGTAAGAGAAATAGGAACACAAGTTTGGATGATTAGAAAAATGTACTCATATTTACTAGTTCTATTTGTCATAGACAATTCTAGTTATTTCATTTATAACATTTCATCTAACATTCACACACACTTACACAAACACATACACACATACACACACACACACATACACACACACACACACACACACACACACACAAAGAAGCCTGTGTAACATATTTCCACTTTACAGAAGAAAGGAATTCATTCTTCACAGATTTTTAACACCTTCAATGTCACAAATTTAGGGAGTTTGAATTCATAAGGTCAGTCCTTAATCCATAATCCACAAGACAGTTTGATAGACTCTTTAATTTTGTCTTTAATCATCACAGTGTGATTTTGCCAACATAATAACCTACTCTTCTGAAGCTAGTCGCATAAATTAAGAACACTAGCACATTTGTTTATTGACTTTCCAAATTGATAAAAAACAATTTTTAACAGTGATAAAGCAAGAAGATAGAGAACAAAGCAGCTGGTGAGAGAAGTGGGTGATAAGTTGAATATGAGATTCTTTCATGATTGTGGACTATAGGAAAGAGACAAGGGCTTTGTAGGAGGCATCATCAGGCAATCACGTTCTTATGGAGGATGGAGACCTTCCTAATGCTCTGATGGAAACTCTGAAGGGAAAACTATCACACAATATTGTCAAGCACCCTGAATACACGATAAACTGTGAAGATGTCATCATTCCTGGGCTGAAAGTCAGAGTGCTCTGGGACCCACACAAGTGGCACTGGCTACTTTCTGTCCATCACAGACAGTAAAGTGCATATTCATGGCATCTGGAACAAGATAATAACAATTAATTTATACATTGACTAGAGTGATAAAGAATAGAAAAAATTCTAACACTGGAGAAAGGGTTGAAGTAAGAATGAAGGGAAACTCACTGATGCACTCATATTTCCCATGCAGTCTTGGGAGCTGTTTACATAAACATCTGTTTGTTTCCATTTGTGTAAAAGGTCGCACAGCAACCCAATATGACTGAACTCTAAATATCTGGCACTGAGAATTTATTTGACATTTCCTTCTGTTTTACTGCTTTGGGTCAACAGTGATTATTTATATATCAACTCATAAACTCAGTATTTATAGCTCCTTTGTCAATTTAATTTCAATTTTACATTATGATTTTATAGAATGGTAAACATTTTAAGTCATTGTACAAATCATTACAATTAAGTGATCCCACTAAACTGAAAGTGTTCTTAGTCACAAAATTTATATTCCTTAGTTTATTCAGAAATGTTATTTGTTACAATTTATGTGTGTAAGTATATACTCCTGCAATAACTATCATCAAATTAAAGATAGAGTGATGAACAAATGCATAGATTATTATATTACATTATGTAAAAATTGTATAAGAAACATGGACCTTTAAATGTCCCTAATGATTTATCACCTATTCACCAGGTTGTTTTATTTATAGAATTGTAACATGAAGAAAGAAAACATAAGCCAGTATGAAGATTAATATGAACTAAAATTTGTAATGATGTCATTAATATATTATGTGAATGAAAAAATTTATTGAATAAATCCACCCCAGTTCCTTCAAGATTTTTCAGCTACCACACAGTATACAATCCTCCAGTTGACTCATTGTCATACGAAGGGTTAACAGAAATTGAAAGACATTCCCCAGGCCAATGTGTCATATTCTGGGTTACAAGCCTCATGTAGAATTCTCAGGCATGGAGAGGAGGGGAATTGAACTATCCACCTTGCAGGCTTCCTTGAAAGGTACTTGCCCCAACCAGGGTACATCATGGACCCAGTTTGCAACTTTGCATATTTATAGGAAGAAGGTATGAGTAGGGTTTTAGGTGAACAATAAGTAATCTCTGCTTCCATTCTCTCTGTCTTGTCCCATTAAGGAAAATGCAAGAAAGACTAACTCCCCAAAGGCAGCAGGAACAAAAGAAATCACCAACAATAATCAAACCATCACCTAAAGCCCTCTGCACACTTCAGATTGACAAGCTACTACAGTTGTGTGGACATCTTCATGCTTGCTGCTCCTCACCATCTTCACAGTCTCTGCAACCCCTCCTCACCCTTCTGAGGGTGTCTATGACTCATCTTTCAAGCCACAATCCAGCATCTCCTTAAAGCCTTTCCTGAAAACCTCAGATCAAACTTTCCACTGCTCTTCCGACTTGTGCAGTACAATCTCTGAAAGGCTTTTAAAATATAAATGTCAACTAGTTAGTTTTTGCCCTTAAGCAATTATTCCTGTGGTGCTCTGGGAAAAGCAGGGAAGCAAGAAGAAGCCTGAACTTGAAAGAGGTCTTGGGCAGATGCATAGACAGCTAAGGTACATTTCTATTCCATGGTTATGCTCCATAAAGTCTGTAGAAATGTGACTATAGAATTATCAATACAGAAAAATAGGCAAATTCCAGTTGTTTAATTTTCTCAGCATTGCATCTGTCTGTGAAAATGTGTGAGGAATGCTGCCAGCAATCCCACACTGTCAGCTCTGAAACAGCTCAGGAACTCGCTATCATCTGCTGGGTTAATTTGTTCCAGTGCTGTTTGTATTTATTCTGCTGTCATGGTGGTAGAATCATAAGATGTGAGAGCTGAAAGGGAACGCAGGGACCATCTCACATTCCCTGCCTCTATTACTTTTCTGTAAAAATCACTGTGGGAGTTTGACAAGTAAAATCTTGTGTGGTTTCTCATTTACTGCCATGTAATAGGTGACAAAAACACACATGTTCATACTTATTCCTGGGCCTACACCAGAGTCCTGAGGCATTTTGAAGGGAGAGGGTATACTAGGAGTGGAAGGTTTAAAAGAAGTAAATGGTAATAAAAGACATCAGACATTTGTCTCCTTAAGACAGGTCACCCCCCACTTTGGGAAAATCAACATGAGGAGATGCCTGGCCATATTTGCTACATACATGACAGTGTATGAAAATCTTTTATCTCATCATCAAGTGTCTGTCTGAGTCTTGGTTTTTCTCACTTTGTAAAACTAAGGTGACCAAAATTGCATCAACAGTAAGGAGATCATGTGGTTATCATTAGGCATATCGAATTGTGCTTTAGAAATATAATATAAGCACTCTAAAGTAGAGGCAACAATAAACTAAGTTTATACTCAGATGAGTTGAACATTTTTCAACTCCATGAAAACACAATTCCACATCAGTGAAGATAAAGGTATTCTTCTCTATGGAGCTCATAATAGGTAGTTTTTACTGGAACTCTTCCTCAGGATGCTAAAATGTCATTATACTAATCCAAACCAATGCTCTGACACAGGAAAGCAACATCTTTTGACCGAAAAATAATTATGAGTTTTTTAAGTATTTATTATGAATATGTGTTGATTGTTTTGCTTTTTTATTGGATATTTTATTTATTCACATTTCAAACATTATCCCCTTTCCTGATTTCCCCCCAGAAATCTCATATCCCATCCCCCATCATCCTGCTATTCTGAGGGTGTACCCCCACCCATCCACCTACTCCCAGTTCCTTGCCCTAGCATTCCTCTACACTAGGGCATAAAGCCCTCACAAGACCAAAGGCCTCTTCTCCCATTGATGCCAACCAAAGGCATCCTCTGCTACATATACTGTTGGAGCATGGAGTGTGTACCTTGGTTGGTAGTTTAGACCCTGAGAGCTCTGGTTGGTTGATATTGTTGTTCTTTCTGTGGGGATACAAACCCCTTCAGCTCCTTCAGTTTGTTCTCTAACTCCTCCTTTGAGGACCCCATGATGAGTTCAAAGGTTGGCTGTAAGCATCACCTCTGTATATGTCAGGCTCTGGCAGAGCCTCTCAGGAGACAGCTGTATCAGGCCCCTGTCAGCATGCACTTTGTGGCATCCACAATAGTGTCAGCATTTGGTGACTGTATATGGAATGGATAACAAGGTGGGGCAGTCTTTGGATGGCCTTTCCTTCAGTCTCTGCTCCATAATTTGTTTCCGTATTTGATAGTGTATTTTGTTACCCCTTCTAAGAAAGACCGAAGGACCCACAATTTAGTTTTCCTTCTTTACTAGCTTCATGGGGTCTGTGAGGTCTCTCTTGGGTATTCTGAGCTTTTGAGCTAATAACAACTTATCAGTGAGTGAATACCTTGTGTGTTCTTTTGTGACTGTGTTACCCCACTTAGGATGATATTTTCTAGTGCCATCCATTTGCATAAGAATTTCATGAATTCATTGTTTTTAATAGCTGAATAGTATACCATTGTGTAAATGTACCATATTTCTGTATCTCTTCCTCTGTTGAGGGACATCTGGGTTATTTCCAGCTTCTGGCTATTATAAGTAAGGCTACTACGAACATAGTGGAGCATGTGTCCTTGTCATATGTTGGAGCATCGTTTGGATATATGCCCATGATCATATCATTAGATGCTGAGAAAGTATTTAACAAAATTCAACACCCCTTCATGGTAAAATTCTTGGAAAGATCAGGAATTCAAGGTCCATACCTAAACATGGTAAAAGCAATATAGAGCAAAGCAGTAGCCAACATCAAACTAAATGAAGAGAAACTTGAAGCAATTCCACTAAATCAGGGACTAGACTAGGCTGCCCACTAGTCACTTAGTCTTTGACAAAGGAGCTAAAACCATCCAGTAGAAAAAAGACAGCGTTTTCAATGAATTGTGCTGGTTCAACTGGCAGTTAGCATGTAGAAGAATGCAAATCGATCCATTCTTACCTACTTGTATTAAGCTCAAGTCCAAGTAGATCAAGGACCTCCACATAAAACCAGATACACTGAAACTAATAGAAGAGAAAGTGGGAAAGAGCCTTGAACACATGGACACGGGAAATTTTCCGAGCAGAACACCAAGAGCTTATGCTCTAAGATCAAGAATTGACAAATGGGACCCCATAAAATTGCAAAGCTTCTGCAAGGCAAAGGACACTGTCAATAGGACAAAATGGCACCCAACATATTGGGAAAAGATATTTACCAATCTGACATCTGATAGAGTGTTAATATCCAATATATAGAAAGAATTCATGAAATTAGACTCCAGACAATGAAATTACCCTGTTATTTTGCTTTTAAATTAAGACATTCTAAATTTTTAAAAGCATTTTTTTCCTATTGGAAAAACTCTGCAGCAAGATTTGTTTAAGGTGATTATTATGGCCGTGAATTTCTAAGCTGTAATAGTACAGAGTATATATTATTATCATTTATGAAGTTACTTATATCTTTTAATAGTCATTACATTTACTAAAAAATTTTAAACCTCTGATGTTTACCCTGAAATTGCTAGATATTTAAGGCAGAAAAACGTGAATCAAATATAAATCAAATATAAAACATTAATCAAGACACACTAAATTTGTTACAAATCTGTAAAAAGAGGCACAATTGTGGGTATTTTCCTCCTGGGCCAGCCATCTGCATCTTATTTGAAAATCTATTCATTTCTAGCCGAATACACATATCTGAAGCTACTTCCATTCTCTCTACTAAACTGAAATATCTTTTATCTTAATTCTACTTAGAAGTAATCATTATTTTCCTTTAATTATAGCAATGAATTTTACCTTCTTGTATTAAAGTCCAAGTAAATAACTAAGAAATTTGGAGTATACTTTATCCCTTTGACATTTAAAACAATTAGTATAATTAAATTAATATAATTATTAATAAAGAACTATTAGCAACTAATGACTCCTGGGAAGATTATTAGCCTTTCTCAGGGATGAGCTCCCACAGTGGTTGACTGATCCAGAGAGGTTAGGCATGAACAACACACACACACACACACACACACACACACACACACACTCACACACAAACACATAATGATTCAACAGGTTTTATTCATATGTTTTTGCATATACACACACATATATGAAACAATAATTTTTCAAAGAAGAGGCTATCACCTTCAGAGTCAAGGGGACAGTGTTAACAGAAGAAGTTGGAGGGAAGGTCTTAAACTATAATTAAAAATATAATTGTAAACAAAGTAAAGAAGGGAGGGAGTAAAGAAGGAAGGGTAGAGAGAGGACGGAGAGACAGAGAGCAAATAAGAGATAATTGCTCTTCTAAGACATAAAAAAAAAAGCAGGTCTGTAGAGAAATTGCTCAGTGGTTATTGAGTATATTATGGGTTTCCCAAAACTATTCCTACATTCAGAACTATACACTATGTATTTTTTAAAGGTTTACATATTTTATTTTATGTGTTTGTGTGTTTTGCTTGCATGTATGTTTGCATACTTGTATATGTGACTGGTATTCATGAAGGCCAGAAAAGGGCATCAGATGCCCTAAAAGAGGACTTACAGGCAGCTGTAAGCTGCCATGTGGGTGCTGTGGGCATGCCATTGATTCTGGAAAATAGCATTAAACACTCAAGTGCTGAGCTATTCTCTATCCCTTGTAATTACATAGACATATAACATAATAATGTTGAGTTTCTTGGTGTGCCTAAGTATGTTTTGTGGAATAAACATAATCTTAAAAAAATATTTCCATTCAAATATATTTAGTTCTTCAAAAAAAAATTGTAAGTCATTTTATTTGTAAAACTCTTTTGTAACTGTTCATTTCCTAAAGAGAAAAAAATGTGTATAGTTAGGATATATACTGTAGCTTTCCCAACAGAAATATAGCAGAGTTCTCTCCATTTCTTATGTTTTCCACCTAGCCAATGGTCACTATGCCTCCTATAGTCACTAAGTTATGCTTTGACTTACAACATCAGGGACAAATGAGTGGCTGTTAATGAATAATGCTATCCCCCACTCTTCTGTGTCACATGCTAATGGTGACACATTTCACTAGGCAACATAGTTATGTAGCTACAAAGCCTCTAGCCATAATGGTGTTCACTTAGGGGAGATGAAAGAAAAGAATAAATGCAGTCCGTCACTTGGTGAGGTCCTGATCATGTTTTTCAGAAGGCAAAATGAAGACAGATATCAAGAATGGAGCGCATTTGTGATTATGTTTCAATAAATTACAGATATGAAGGTTTGTTCACAGAGTATAGTCAGAATCAACATAAATTTCTGTGAGAGTTGTTGGAATAGTAAACACATAAAGAAAATGTTACAATATTTATCTAGGAAGAAAAGGTATGTGTCAGGAATTAGAAAATATTTGTTTTCCATGAAATCCATGTATGACATTTGAAGGGCAACTCAAACTGATTCATATTGGGAGATAGTACCTGGAAACATAGGTAAGCAGTCACACTGTCTTCAATTTTCAAGGACACAAACAAAAAGCAAGTGAAAATTCATTGCTGGGGAGAGAAAAAAATGGGAATCTGACTTAAGAAAGCTAACAGAGCAAGTCTGTATAAAAAAGGCATGCATGTGTTAAAAGAGTGTAGAAAACTTCCAATTTGCCTTTTGTTTATAAATGTGGCCATTTCTCATAATACCTTATCTACTTTCCATTCTATGTGCCACATGCCTCCTTTAGGCTGCAAAGAATATGTCCTTTACTTTTCTTTCTTACATTAAACCATGCACAGTAAGCACAAGGCTGTACCTGGTGGATCCCTGAGGCTGGGAATATAGTCAGTTGTGATCCACCTGACCTGGGTGGTGGAAATTGAACTTGGGTCTTCTATGTGAATAGTAAATGTCACCTCCTGAGCCCCGAGGGACAAGAGTGTTCTTTATGTCTTAAATACATGAGAAATCTCTTATTTATAGTTTATGAGTGTAGAGCCAGCTCTCCAGGCATTAGATCAGTCATCATTGCATACATAATGTTCTGGAATTGTCATGTGATGACCACACATTTTCAGTTCTCATGGTTTGTACTTGGTGTGCTTTGAAAAGAATGAAATATCACTACTCTCCTAAGTGAATTATTAACTATAGTCAATTTCAATTTTCTTTTTCTTTATTTATTTATTATTATTTAAGTTTTTTTATTTACATTCCAAATGACTTCCCCCTTCCCATTTCCTCCCTCCCCAAAAGTCCCATAAGCTCCCTTCCCTCCCTCTGTTCCCCATTCAACCCCCTCTCGTTTCTCTGTCCTGGTATTCCCCTACATCCTGTCTTTCCAGGACCAAGGGTCTCTCCTTCCATCTTCTTGGACATCTATTGATATGTGAATTTTGTCTTGGGTATTCCGAGATTCTGGGTTAATATCCCCTTATCAGTGACTGCATACCATGTGTGTACTTTTGTGATTGGGTTACCTCACTAAGGATGATATTTTCCAGTTCTGACCATTTGCCTAGGAATTTCGTGAATTCATTGTTTTTAATTGCAGAGTAGTATTCTATTGTGTAAATATACCACATCTTCTGAATCCATTCCTCCTTTGAGGGACATCTGGGTTCTTTCCAGCTTCTGGCTATTAAAAATAAGGCTGCTATGAACATAGTGGAGCATGTGTCCTTATTGCATGCAGGGGAAGCCTCTGGGTATATGCCCAGGAGTGGTATAGCAGGATCCTCTGGGAGTGTCATGCCCAGATTTCTGAGGAACTGCCAGACTGCTTTCCAGAGTGGTTGTACCAGCTTGCAATTCCACCAGCAGTGAAGGAGTGTTCCTCTTTCTCCACATCCTCGCCAACAACTGCTGTCTCCTGTGTTTTTGATCTTAGAAAGGAAACTAGGGAAGAACTTTGAACATATGGGCACAGGGGAGAATTTCCTGAACAGAACACCAATAGCTTATGCACTAAGATCAAGAATTGACAAATGGGACCTCATAAAATTACAAAGTTTCTGTAAGACAAAGGACACTGTCAAAAGGACAAAGCAGCAACCAACAAACTGGGAAAAGATCTTTACCAACCCTACATCCGACGGAGGGCTAATATCCAATATATACAAAGAACTCAAGAAGTTAGACTCCAGAGAGCCAAATAACCCTATTAAAAAATGGGGTACAGAGCTAAACAAAGAGTTCTTACCTGAAGAATATCTAATGGCTGAGAAGCACCTAAAGAAATGTTCAACACCCTTAGTCATTAGGGAAATGCAAATCAAAACAATCCTGAGATTCCACCTCATACCAGTCAGAATGGTTAAGATCAATTTCAATTTTCTAACCTCTTACAAGCTTTGTTTTCTGCTTCTCATTCCACCAAACTTTCTTTTTTTCCCCATTTCTTATAACTCTGTGTTGTAAATAAATAGTATAGGCCATCTTTTATAAGATAAAATTTAATTTAGTCTTCCTTTTTTCTCTATTAATAAAGTTTACATATCCTTAACAAATTTGATTAACAGAATTATTATGTCTGGAGTACAGTGGCTATGAGGCCAGCTTTGCTTTTAAAACATTGAATTTTGACACCATGTGTTACCATTCTGTAATGGAAAATAAGATGAAGTTGAAAATTTCATTGAATCTGAGTGTTGAGACACTATGCCTCAAGAATCAAATACAAACCTTCTGGAAAGAGGAAGGTGTCTAATTCTTTGACACACACGTTCCCTTTGGAGAAGACAGTGTTGGGGAGAACATATTTTTTTTTTAGCATCCAAAGTTAACAATTTTTATTTATTTGTTTATTGGTTGGTTTGTTTGTTCATTTTACATCTCAATGTCAGTCACTTCTCTCCTCTCAGCCCCATCTCATACAGATCCTTCCTCTACTCCCCTCCACTTCTCCTCTGAGAAAAGAGAGCCACCCCAATATCACTACTTCACACATCCCCCACTCCCATCTGCTGCACATCAAGTCACTGCAGGACTCACTTGGTGCATCCACATATCCTGTCCCACTGAGTCCAGGCAAGGCAGCCCAGTTTGGGGGACAATATCCACAGGCAGACGACAGAGTCAGGGACAGCTCTTGTTGTTGGAGGACCTGCATGAAAACTAAGCTAAACATCTGCTATACACTGGGGATGGGACTAGGTCCAACCTGTCTTCATTCTTTGGTTGGTGGTTCAGCTTCTGGGAGCCCCAAAGGATCCAAGTCAGTTGAATCTGTTGTTCTTCTTGTGGAGTCCCTCTCCTCTTTGGGAATCTCAATCCTTCCTCCAACTCTTCCATAAGACTTCTTTGCTCCATCTAATATTTTGCTGTGACGTCTGCATCTCTTTCTCAAGAAAGAAGTATTTGTCTGGGGCCTCTAGAGGTCACTTAGCAAGAGTGTTCAACAATCCAAAGGAGAATGAGCTCTATTAACATTCATAAGCATGGATGTAGTAACTCTGTCTACATCTGAGACCAGATCAAGTCTCAGATCAAGTACTGACATCTAGTTTCAGGTTAGGGATTCATTGAGGACTGAACTAAACAATACAATCTCTTTCTTGTTCTCAATAGGTGTCATAAAAAGACTGTGAATCATTTTGTGCAGCTAAATTTGTAGTAACATTGTTATACAGAAATATATATATTCTGCAGAACCCAAATGGAAGAGGAAGAAAAAGTCATAGGGTAGAGGAAGGAACAGCACAGCTGCAGCCAGTAATTGAGAATCAGGTATAAAGAAAGGTATTCTTGGAGGTTGTCACCTTGGCAGTAGGGCTATGAAATGGAGATTAACTTCTAAGAAGCGGTGGTGGCGCACGCCTTTAATCCCAGCACTTGGGAGGCAGAGGCAGGAGGATTTCTGAGTTCGAGGCCAGCCTGGTCTACAAAGTGAGTTTCCAGGACAGCCAGGGCTACACAGAGAAACCCTGTCTCGAAAAACCAAAAAAAAAAAAAAAAAAACTTCTAAGAAGTGCCCTTGTGATTGACACCTGTGGGAAGTATGTGGAGAAATAGGTCAGGACTACATAGACAGTGGAACTTTGATAGAGGGTCAACCAAGGCCTAGACTAACCTCATGCTGAAACTTTCAAAATGTCTTGGCCAAAATAGATGAGACCTGGTCTTGCAATAGTCAGTTGTCATGTAATATGTGCAAACTCAGAAAAGTCATGACCTTGGACAGAGTGGCACTAGCTGTCTGCTGACAGTAATGACTTGCCCTTTATCACTAAGTCCATTATGAATATGCACACAGATGGACTGAGGTCACAGCCTAGGTCTAGTCAGATTGACTGACTGGACCTGGGCTTCAGAAGCTCCCTCTAAATCTGAATCTGTTCTCTGTGAGTAGAAGGATCTCAGATTAAAAGCTAACTTTTTGCCTTCAAGTTGTAATGGAAAGTCTCAAAAGTAAAGAAAAATAACTCTATGTTTAATTCATTGGAGGCTGGTATCTAAGACCTTAAACCCATTGCAGTAGCTGTTATGATTATACCTAGAGCACAGTGAGTAACAGTGCCAATTCCTAAAGGGAGAACTGAGATGCATTTCACATCTGAAGAACTGTGGCCATTGTCAAGAAAAGAAGGTAAAGCAAATCTAATGAAGAGAGCACTGAAAGTAAGCAGGTAGAGTGAAAGAAATAAAGAGGGGTGATATTGCGTATTGGCCCAATGAAACTGCAAAATATGGGATGGGAAAATCCATAGCCCCATGATTTATCATAAAAAAAAAGACTTCTAGTCTAAGGAGAGTCAGAACTTTGGCTCAAGAATAAAATTAGCATAGAATTAGAATGTTAGTTTTACACACACACACACACACACACACACACACACTGTCTTATTTCTTCCTTTCCAATCCTCTAGTCTTATGTCTATACTTCCCACTGGTCAAACCAAGAAAAACCTACATAGGTAGGACGAGTGATTGATAAATTCCAAATTGGTTGGACTCCTAGTCAATCAGTGGCATGGGGTGAGCATGGCGGATAGACAAGATAATGTAAATGACTCAGAGTTGAAAAAATGATTTTAAATGAGGAAACAGAAAGAATGAAAACAAGAAACAGGAAACCCCAGACATTTAAGCAATCATCACTAGACCTCTCTGATGAAGTTGAGTGTAAGAGCCTGATAAGAAGATTTGTTTTTGCAAAGAAAAATAAGGGAGGCAAGACAGTGCAGATCCAGAAACAATCTGAATCCAGGAAATTCTAACATACCAGGATAGGGCTGATTTCACTGTAATCCCTCCTTCATATCCACAGTTACCACTTCAGGAAGGCAGATCCCACATCGGGAGGTTCTGAGGAACTGCCAGACTGATTTCCAGAGTGGTTGTACCAGTTTGCAATCCCACCAACAATGGAGGAGTGTTCCTCTTCTCCACATCCACGCAAGCATCTGCTGTCACCTTAGTTTTTGAGCTTAGCCATTCTGACTGGTGTGAGGTGGAATTTCAGGGTTGTTTTGATTTTATTTCCCTGTTGACTAAGGATGTTGAACATTTCTTTAGGTGCTTCTCAGCCATTCGATACTCCTCTGTTGAGAATTCTTTGTTTAGCTCTTTACCCCATTTTTAGTAGGTTTATGTGATTCTCTGGAGTCTAACTTCTTGAGTTCTTAGTATATATTGGATATTAGCCCTTTATCAGATTTAGGTTTGGTAAAGAGCTTTTCCTAATCTGCTAGTTGACATTTTGTCCTATTGACACTGTCCTTTGACTTACAGAAGCTTTGTGTTCTATGAAGTCCCATTTGTTGATTCTTGATCTTAGAGCATTGGCCCTTGGTATTCAGTTCAAGGAAGTTTCCCCTGTGCCCATGTGTTTGAGGCTCTTTCCCACTTTCTCTTCTGTTAGTTTCAGTGTATATGGTTTTATGTGGAGGTCCTTGATACACTTGGACTTGAGCTTGTACAAGGAGATAACAACAGATCACTTTGCATTTTTCTACATGCTCAGTACTAGTTGAACCAGCGAGAGGGGGTTGTATGGGGAAAAGAGGGAGGGAAGGGGGCTTATGGGACTTTCGAGGAGGGAGGAAACGGGAAAGGGGAAATGATTTGGAATGTAAATAAAAAAACTTAGAAAATAATAAAAAAATAAAAAAATAACTGACTCTGAAAAAAAAAGGAAATGCTAATTTTTCCCCCATGGGATGGTTTTAGTTCCTTTGTCAAAGATCAAGTAACCATAGGTGTGTGGGTGGGCATATACTCAAAAGATGCTCCAAAATATAACAAGGACACATGATCCACTATGTTCATAGCAGCCTTATTTATAATAGTCAGAAGCTGGAAACAACCCAAATGTCCTTCAACAGAGGAATGGATACAGAAAATGTGGTACATTTATACAATGGAATACTACTCAGCTAATTAAAAATAATGACTTCATGAAATTCTTAGGCAAATAGATGAAATGATGAAATATCATCCTGAGTGAGGTAACCTAACCACAAAAGAACACATATGATATTCAGTCACTGATAATTCACAGAACACATGAAGCTCAAGAAGAAGGAAAACCAAAGTGTGGGTCCTTTTGTCCTTCTTAGAAGGGGCAACAAAATACCCAAGGGAGGAAATACAAAGTGTGGAGCAGAGACTGAATGAAGTAAAGGCTATCCAGAGACTGCCCCACTTGGGAATCCATCTCATATACAGACACCAAACCCAGGCACTATTGTGGATGCTAAGTTCTCGCTGACAGGAGCCTGATATAGCTGTCCCTTGACAGGCTCTGCCAGAGCTGGACAAATACAGAACTGGATGCTCAAAGTCAACCACTGAACTGAGCATGGGGTCCCCAATGGAGGAGTTAGGGAAAGGACTGTAAGAGCTGAAGGGGTTTGCAACCCCACGGGAAGAACAATATCATCCAACCAGATACCCCAGAGCTCCCAGGAACTAAACTACCAATCAAAGAGTATACATGGAGTGACCCATGACTCCAACTGCATATGTAGCAGAGGATGGCCTTGTTGGACATCAACAGGAGGAAAGGCCTTTGGTCCTATGAAGGCTTGATGCCCCAGTATAGGGGAATACCAGGACAAGGAAGAAGGAGTGGGTAGGTAAGTAGAGAAACACCCTCATATAAGCTGGGGGAGAAGGAATGGTATAAGGGGTTTCTGGAGGGGAAACCAGGAAAGGGGATAACATTTGAAATGTAAATTAATAAAATATTCAATAAAGAGAAAAGAAAAGAAATGAAAAGAAAAGAAAAGAAGAGAAGAGAAGGGCGGTGGTGGCGCACGCCTTTAATCCTAGCACTTGGGAGGCAGAGGCAGGCGGATTTCTGAGTTCGAGGCCAGCCTGGTCTACAGAGCGAGTTCCAGGGCAGCCAGGGCTATACAGAGAAACCCTGTCTCGAAAAACCAAAAAAAAAAAAAAAAAAAAAAAAAAAAAAAAGAAGAGAAGAGAAAAGAGAAAAGAATCACATTGTAATCAGAAGTGTATATTTATTCCAGACTTTCCCATTAAGTTCGCTATATTCAGGTTTTGCTCCACTTGTTCAGCGCAGACCATCCATCCCAGTATGCATCTTCATTTTTGACTGTCATTGTCAGAGCCTCCCTCACCGTGGAGAGGCTGCATTGGTCACCAGTAGATGAGGCATCCCTAGCACATTCACATGCTTCTCCTTTGTGTGGTGTGAAATTACACAAGCTTGTGTTGTAGCTAATTAAATGGTTGACCACCAGTCCCTCAAGCACTTTCTCTAATGTTATTGCTTTCCTGGCTTTTCACACCCACCCTGTCAACATATTTCCCCCATCTGCTATCCCACTCTTTAACAGGCAATCTAACAATAATTGAATAACACATTTTAAAAAACTGTTTCCCTCCATTTTTTGCTTTGCCTTCTTTGATATAATATCTCTCAGGCAAATATCCTCAGAATTTTACTAACATACAGCTAACTGTTTTCTGAAAGTGTGTATTAACAAGTTGCAAGTTACATTTAGAGTGACTGAATTTTTTTTTAAATAATGAACTGATTTTATTTGTATTAAGTTTTTTTTTCCTTTCTTCAGGACAGAAAATAACCTCTTCAGGGCAAGTAAGTTTGTGTGTGTGTGTGTGTGTGTGTGTGTGTGTGTGTGTGTGTGTGTGTGTGTGTGTTTGTATCAAGGTTCAAAGTAAGCATGCGTACCTTATGTATTTCATTTGTCAGCATGGTCTTCACAAACAAACACACAAAAGCATTGTGTTGCTTTTCCTGTATACAAGTTGTGGTTTACAGTGATCATGGAATTTACTGCTTAATGTCATATCAACAAAATACTTCTAGCAGTGATTTAAAATCTCTTGAAACTTTAGTTTTTGACTCTCAGTTTTTTAACATAAACTATGTTTTACCACATTTCTAAAATTGTATTTTTTTATTTTATTATGTACCTGTTTTCTAGTAATTTATAATCTGGTTGTATATTTATTATTATTTATATTTCTGACGTGTCTTGTGCTTCACAAATCCACCAGAATGTCATGACATGCCCATTTTGCTTATGAGTCATTTCAGTAAGTGAAGTTCCCTTATTTCTAGAGATGTAGAGAAATCTCTGATTATCTCTGTTTATTGTTTCAGTTACTGTATGATTTGGTTTTCTCCAGACTGAATATTCATGTTAACTTAAAATATTTATGTTGAAACTCAGCCTCCAGAATAATGTGTTTGAATATGTAGATTTTTAATGGTGGTTAAATTAAGAGGGGGGTTTCTTAAATTGTGTATATAGGAACTAGGAAAGCAATTTCTGTGGTCTATATGTCACCTGCACATAGATGTCCTGCTGTAGTGTCCTAAATGGGCATAGTCCTTGGGTCTTGTTATTTTAAATATTTTCCTGGTACATAATATAATTCCTAGTCCTATTTTTAATTCTGTGAAAATAATAATGGTGTTGCATCTTGAGAATGATATAAAATATGCATATTTAGTGTCCATCCTACATGTTAGTTTCAAAGTCTTTAAACAAATGACTTCCATTTTTAGATCTAAGTTAGTCTTTGTATGCCTGGTTACTATTGATAAAATGAATAAAACTGTAAGTAAAATTTTACATAGCTAAATTGGAACTCTCCAGAAAGCTAAGGAAGGTCATCTCAGTCAGGAGACTGACAAAAGCCCACACTTATCTCTACTTGTTAAGAGCATTGATCTAGTTCTGCACTTCCATTAACAGGATTCTTCCTATTAAGTGAGGTTATGAACTTGAATTTTACTTCCCTTATTTCTAGAGATCCAGAGAAAGCTCTGGTTATCTCTTTGAGCTCTAAACAGTCAGCAGTCAGATCAAAGGAGAGAGTCATTTGAAGTGTTCTTTCACCTGTCTTGGCACCTGTCCTGTTTTAGACATTATTCACACTTACACTATCTTTGTTGCCTGTGATTTCCTCAGGAAGTGTGTGGAAATCAAATCTAAGCTTCCTAATTGCTCTCAGAAGAAGGTTTGAAAAAAAAAGTTACTTGAACAAAGCCACTTCTTTGTTTATATTTTTGAAAGGTTTCAGTTAAATAATTTCCTTGGATTGTATCATTATAAGATGATACAAGAGAAATAGAGATGATATAAGAGAGTATAGATGAGGTAGCTAAAATCTGAGATTGAAAAATTTAAAAAAACATAATTCTCTGTTGTCATAGAAGCTGAGTTTACAAAACACAAGATTTTTCTAAGCATCAGGATGATATTGTGAGGCATCTGAATGCCACAGATGCAATATTTTTCTTTTGAACTCCTCCAAAAGAACTTACAAATGCACAAAGTCTGTCTTGGACATTGTGCAGCAAATATTGTGTGTGTGTGTGTGTTTCAGGACCAGGATGCACTAAAGGAAGGCCTTTAGAATGTTTGGATGTTTTTAAAACAGCAATTAGGACCATAAATAGTTAAAATAAGAATAGTTTAATGAATTTAACATTTGCCATTAAAATTTACCTTTGAGTGGCTTACAGAGAATAACATATTATGGAATGCATCAATTAAAAGCTAATGACAAGGACATTCACTGTTTCCTGCAAACTAGGAACTCAGTCCCAGTGAATAATTCTATGAACAACTCCCACACATAGGCTCAAAGATCATTGTTGAAAAGGGAATAGAAAGACTACAAGAACCAGAGAATCCAAGAGTTTGCTGGTACACTGTCTCCTAGTAATGTTAGATACTACATCATAAAGTCTCGCTAACATGAATTCCCAAATATTAGCTGACAATGGACTTGCTGATGTGGATAGAGAAAGACCATGAAGCCCCAACCCTACACAAATTGCTACAGAACATAAAGAATGCTAAAAGTGGGAGAAATAATTTTCCACAGGGAAGAGTGTGCCAATTGGTAATGCAATACCAAGGGAACAGCATTAAAAACATATATACGAGTAACACCATACAGACTGGCTAGATAATGTTTAGGAATATACATGTATATATAAAAACAATTAATGGAAAAGGAGACCATCAAGTTGAAAGAGAGCAAAGAGAGGTAGGGGGGTGTGGTGGAGGGAGGAAATGGAAAGAAAGTGATGTACTTATACTAATCTCAAAATAAAAGAGTAAGCCATGATGAAAGTCCTTAACTATTATGTTTACAATGCATCTCCTATTTCTAAAGCTCAGAATATTGTGGAAGTGGGAGTAGAAAGATTGTACAAGCAAGAGAACCAGGGAATGTGCTGAGAGATTGTCCTTTCTTAAATCAAACAATGCAAGAGAACAGAAACTGAAGGAGACACAGATGGGAGAGTATGGGAATTGGGAGGAGCTGTGAAGAGCTGGAAATTTGGGAAGAACTGGGTGGAGCTGGCAGGAGATGGGAGGAGCTGAGAGCAACTAGGAGGAGCAGGGAGGAGCTAGGAGTGGTAATCAAAATAATTTGTTTGAAATTCTCAAGGTATCACAAAAGTTTAAACTACCTAAAATATTCTCCCCTGTAACCTGCAAAGAAAGCAAGTAAAGCATCAGGAGATTTACTAAGTTATTGGCCCATGATCATGATCCTGCGATGCATCGTGAATCACAGTGCACGAAAGGATGGAGAGATGGAGCAGAGAAGCATGGAGCTTCAATACATATTCTCAAGGGGAACCTGTCTCTGTTTCTCTGTTTCTCTGCCTCTGCCCCACCTCTGTCTCCCTCCCTCCCTCCCTCCTTCCCTCCCTTCCTCCTTCTAGCCTCTTTCTTCCCCAGCTCCTTCTCTCAAAGCAGGGGGAGGGGTCAAGGTGTTAGCTGTCACTTGAAGCAGCAAGACATTGGGTGGACAATGCTCTGTGTGGGAAACTAAAATCAAAGCTTTTGCTGAGTAAGGAATGTTTAATATTTAGCCCAAGCTTCAATTCTGAATACAAAATAAGAAATGCACACAAAAGTATAAGAAGCAAAATGATAGACACTAGACTATAATAGATGAGACTGTAAATCAAGCAACAGTATGGAAAGTTGTTTAGAATTTAATACTAGATCATAAAGATTATGCTAAATTTTTGCTTACCTGACTCAGAGGTATAGATGAAACAAAAGCCAACATAAGGCTCAGCTTTCCTCCAGCTGACTAAGATTGTTGTCAGCATATATTCCCAGCATAGTGCTAGGAAAGAATCGCTATTCTTTTATAAACATCTTTACAACCATGATATTTGGCCCTTTTGAATAAACTGTACTTCTCCAGGTAAGATAACAGCACCTAATTTTTCATAAATATTAACTTTTTTCTGAATAGTTTCTAATTCTGCATAGGTGATTTCATATTGAATATCTTTATTTTGGGATGAGTTAAAAACTTAATTATGCTACTGCTCTTCTTTCTAGTGCCTGCTCATTGTGAGTCTGGCATGTTTGAAGCATGTTCCCATGACTTTTTCCAGGAACTATAAGAAGGTAGTAAATTCTGGGATCTGCTTCAGTGCTATCCATATGAGGAAGTCGGAAGCAACAACAGCTGTAGGCTTGAATGACAGTGGTTCATTTTATTTTGCTAATTTGTTTTCTAGAAGCAGGCTCCAGCAGGAGTGAAAATCCAACACTTATTGTCTTAGCATAATTAGGTATATTTATAGCACATGTCACTTAATAACTAGTCATTAATAAAAGAAATTTAAAGTAAACAATGTTTTCTAAAATTAAACCCCTCATCAAACTGTCTGAGCATTCTGTGTGGGTTTGATCTCATGAACTCATTCTTACGTTTTCTGGGATATATCTTTAAATTCATTCTTTGTTTTGATTTCTCTTCCTGAACTCACGAGTACCTGCATGACTTTTTTTGTGTTTGTTTGTTTGTTTATTCATTTGGGTTTTTTTTTTCATTCTTTTAGAGGAACTTTGGCTAACAATTTGTTTCTAGCTACTCTACTTGCTCAATAGTTAGGAAATTCAACCAGGGTCTATCTGTGTTTCTTTAAATGTGCTCAATCTTCTATTATCATATATTATTTGTATGAGCAATTGGTATGCTTGTTTGTCTTTGGACTTTCTGTTCTAATCCACGGAATTCTGTGGCAATCAATTACCATTTTAACAGTAATAAATTCCTATGGACTAACCAAGAATAGGAAAAGTGTGCTATTCTATTCATGATGTAATGGTAGTTTCCTTGAATTCTTTACCTTTCCATGGCTGTGGCAGAAACAAAATAGCGGTTGCCAGACAAAAATGATTTCTTACCACCAATGGAAAGAATAAAAATGGCACATATTAAACAGACACGGTATATCTTTTATATATTTGTGTTCACATTGTTGTGAATTTTCTATAGTAAATGTTTGGGCATTTGATACATCTAGTTTTCCTTATAATGCCTTGGCAGCATATTACAGGGGACAGGTTTTTAAAAATGGTTTTTGTTTTTAGCTTGTGTTCCATTGAAGAAGTAAAGGATGACTCCTTGATGTCTACTGCCATAGAAAGTTAAGACACGAGGAATATGTCACAGAAGATGTATCCAGGGTAGGCATAGCTGTATAACCTCATTTGGTTCCCATGTTAAGGCCATTGACAAGCATTACTAGCAAAACATTTTAAAATGATGAAGACATTTACAATATTGTACATGATGTATAGTACAAATATTGTGAACCAAACAAAAATATTCTATTAAAGAAAAGATTGACTTATGATTTGTTGCACTGAGAAATAATATATGCTTTCATTTATAAACTGTTTTATGCCTTAAGTTTAGCTTATATATTACCTTACCCTTGTGGGAATGTCAAAACTGCAATTCCATTTCCAGTTTCCAGGCTGTAAGTAGGTTTAAGATGTGAAAAATTCTATTTCCTTAACGAATTTTATTTCATATTATTTATCCAATGATGACATTTTGAAACAATGACACAAAACTTTTATTTATATATAAAACATATCATGCAATATTTTACAATAGACAAAAGATGGGTGTCTATTACTGAACATGTCTTGACCTTAATCCTTTTCAGCACAAAACTTGCTGACTTTAGCCAGTTTCACAAAAATCTACTTCCACGATCTCTTCTTGAAGATGTATGTTCTTGGAATCAGCTTCCAGAACTGTCCTTCTGATCTTTGATTCTGCTAGTCATCCTTTCCTTGGGCAAGAAGCTTCTCTCCTCTTTATCTTTAATAACATCATAAATGGTACCCATTCAAGAATTTGACATTTCCTAAATATAACCTGAGACTTCTGATAGCAGTTATATGTTCTTTCATGCTAAAATTAACTAATTATCATTGAACAAATATGAGCAACTTACATGGGGTAAGCTGGAGGCCTATGTATAGAATAACAATGTACCCAGGCATTATAACTTAGAAAGAAGATTCAAATGAGTAAGAAGAGGCACAGAGAGGATAATGATAAATGGATAGAAAGCAGAACCATTAATAATAATTATTTCTAGAATTAATGTTCAAAGGGAAAATCAAAAGTGTAGAAATAAGGACACATGTAGCAGGGTGCATAGGGTAAACAGTATGAAACACAGCATTGATAGATATCTCAGTGGTTAAAACATCTGTGTTACAAACATTAGGACTGGAGTTCAGAAACCCAGAACTTACCTAAAGGCCAGATGGTCTAGAGGTTCTGCTTCTAGAATTCTTATAGAATTCTAGACCTTGGAAAATAGAGACCATGGTTCTCTAGGGCAATCTTTCTCTGGATTCAATGAAGAGACCCTGCCTTAATTGCTAATGTAATGACAAATATAGGAGATTACCTAATGCCAACCCCAAGTTTCCACATGTGGATACATGGGCATGTAGACATATATACATGTAGCCCACATATGCGAACATAATGTACATGTACGTACATTTCATTTGAAAAACAGGAGCTATGACACATTGAATCAGGGGTAGAGGAAGTCCAGGGTCAATGTAAAGTAAGTGGGTGCATTTTGATCCATTAAATAGGTAGAGGAAGTGCAAAAAGAGGTAAGGGTGATGAGAAGAAATTGAACAACTAACTTGCAAATCTGGGGGCCCCTTGGGGAGTTGTTTTGCCATTGATGGGATGCATGTCATTTCCAAAGTAGAGCAAGGTGGGTCAGACCCTGTGGAGCCTTTGCACACACTTGGAGTGAAGACAACCGTATGTCAATACCAGCTCCACTCATCTGGGGCACATATGAAGCAGCAGATTTCCTCCTGGGTTTGGTTTCTCCCTGAAAAAAAAGATAAGTAAAAATTTTTAAAAATGCAGATACTGGAACTCTATATACCTCTCATAGCACCTGTTGGGGGCCGACAGGCCAACTGCCGGCTACATAGACAGGCCACCTCTCCCCTCGAGTGAAACTCCTGACCTTCCTGACGGAACATCAAGACCAAGATAAAAATCTGTGACCTTCGCGGGAAAAACCGTAGAATGTCCCAGACACCTGACCCGGGGCTTGGCCCATAGCTCACTTCCCCCTAGCTCTCCCTCCCAACTCCCTCATTCAGGGCTTGGCCCTTAGGTCACTTCCCCATAGTTCCCCCTCCCAACTTCCTCATCCCCACTGCTTAAAACGTGCTGCCTGTGTGACAATAAACGGGGCCTTGACAATGGAATCTTGCTTGGCCTCGTTCTTCTCTCCCCCCCATGACCCTCAGGTAGCGCCTCTTCGGGACCCTGAATAACTAGACTTGCTGGACGGGTCAAGCACCTATGATGGGATCATTTTAAAGGAAAATCTAGGTGTGCAGAAGGAACAAGGGATAGAGGGAAAACAGGTTTTATAAAAGTAGGTCATTGAAATTATTTAGGTAATATTATATAATCAAGAATACTTTATGACTCAGCCTCCTTCTGGATTCATTGATGGACTGGGACTTGTACACTGGGAAATACAAAGAATTTTTTTCAAAAAACACAAAGAGCAATATTGGGAAACCTTATAATTAACTGTCCATTTACTTTTGTGGGTGTGGACAGGAATTCAATAAAGTTATGCATATAAAAGGCAAGTTTCCCACTAAAACTGTAAAGCAAAGAGGAAATTATATTGAACAAATTATTGTACAAATCATAGATCTTTCTTACTCACAGACCAATAATTTTTATGTTTCTAATATATGATACACATATAGCATATATCACATAATAGAAAAGTAAAACATGCATAAGGTTCTATAAAATATAATTAGCTTTTAAAGTCAGTAAGGCTTTGCTAACATTTATATAGATCTTTAGGGTTTATTAAATCCTTACTATTCCCTTATTATCCTTTTCATTTTTTCAAGAGCATATAAGAGTCAGTTCTTGGTCACAGTATGACTGTGCAGTGATACCACTTACTAGACACTAGGGTGGGGTGAATGTATGAAGGTCTTGTAAGGATACTTTAATGCTTCATCTCAAGAGAGATGAGGAAAGTACAAGGAGAGGGATTCCATCATGGGGAGGAAATGAGGTTAAAACCTAAGTGTCACAGACTTTACTTTTAGCTTTCTCATCTGGAAACAAAAGTTATAATGTGACTCACTTTTGAAGAATTCCTAGGAGATAAATGCATTAATTCACAGAGAGAAACTAAGAAAGTGACGAGCTATCATTTGGGAAGATTAATACTTTCTAAATTATAATAGCACTTTCAAGATGGATGGAAGAGCTATAGCTAGAGTATTGATCAAGTGCAGGCTTTAAAATGTTTTCTCTTTTCTTTAAGAGGAGAATATAAACACGTGTATGAGCAAGGAATGAAAGTAGACTTAGCAAATGTTGGAGCTTTAGGATATAAAGCATTCAACAGAAGGAGGTTGTATATCAATGTTCATGAGAAGCACTGCCATGTTAGTGAACCATTGGCTTGGTGTTATGTAACAGTTTCCTACAAGATTGAAACATTCCATTTTGCAGGAAAATTCCTTATATAGAAAGGTTAACAACTCAGAATAACTTCAGGAAGTCCCTGAAACTGACCAGATTCCATAGGGCCCTCCTTGCCCTATGTGTGCAATAAATATAGAAAGTCTCTCTCCATCAAGTTGCAAAACAGACTGAGACCAGACTTCTGGATGAAATAGCAGTACATCTACCTTGAAGACATTTAGACCAACATTAGCATGGGGAAAGATCACTCTCCAATCTTTTGAATTGCTCATAGGCTGTGTAATGTACTCCTGATTGTCAGCTTTTATGAGCTGTTCTCCAAATGGACTTTGGTGATGCAGTTGTCTCTTGAGTCTTATCTGTTTATCTATGAAACCCCTCACTACTATTCCTGTAAGTAACCACAATAAAACTCCTTAAGTCAGACTTTGACTATGTATATAGTTTTGTCTGTCATGGGCTCCCTGTCTGGGGTGAGAAGACATGTGTGTAGTATCTTCCCAGGAAAAGATCAGCCAGACAACAGTGAGCATACATACCTACTGTCTTAGAAAAGCTGAATTATCTCAGACCTTGCTCCACTAGATCTACCCTAGCAAGGATCTCACTATAGATATAAGGAGGTTTAACACTCCTGTGTTCAAGAACCCTCAGTGTACCCTTCCCTCAGCCTTGAGCAGGTTAAATCAGTCCTTGTTTGTCCCAGTCACCTAGCCTGGACTAGGGTGGAGTCTCCTGACCTAGGTGAAATCTATTGTTCTACCACATTCTCAGCTTCCTGCAAGAAGCCACTACCTGCTGAGAGCTGAACTAGTTTTGCTAATGAGATCCTGGCAAATGGGGGATGGGCTTCCCCTTGTGTTAAATTCAGAGTTAAACATTAAACATTGGGCCTTGATCAGAACTTGGTCTTGGCTTCGTTATCCCCTGTCCATTCTCTTTCAGCCTCAACTCTCCTTCCAGGTGTACCTGGTTTGACCAAAGCTGCTGAACAGTTACACCTCAGTGTCAATAGGGAAAGAGAGGAGGGAAAGAGAGGGAAAGAGAGTTTAAATCATACTTACAATGTAATGAGGAGAAACAGGACTCTAGTGTATCTTTTCTTGTGGGTGGTCAGTTGTAAAACATCTACAAGGAGCCTAAACTAAGCATTGCAGCACAGAAAGCAATCTTAAAAGGCCCTAACCATCCCTCATGCCTTCACTTTCCCCTCAGCTAAATGGGGAGCATATATATCATCTTCAGTTCTTTTCTAGATATTTCCTTATTTGATACTGTTAGAGACTGTCGGAAGACCTCCCCTCCCCCACTCAATAAGGCCGCAGAGACCAGAATCGCTGCAATCCTCAAGAGGTTTAATGTTCCAATATACATTGGAGTCCTCCAGCACACAAGAAGAGACCCCGAGCTCACAAAGCATACCCTTTTTATAAACATTTTGGCAGGGAGTTCAGCAGTCGCCTGAGTTGGATGACTGTGATTGGTTACCCTGAGCAACATTTAAAATTATTGGTCAACTCGAATGGGGAGGTTGTCTCTGCCATTCAGCCCTGTCCTGCCCACCTTGTGGTATTCGTGGTATTTCCTGGCATTGTCTTTTTGCCGAGTCATTTCCCTCTCTGTCCTCACTCTAGGCAGGATAGTTCTCTGTTTAGCCCATTTCCATATCTGTCCTTACCCCAGGCAGTTATGGGCAGGATGGAAAGTTCCTGGAATGGAAAGTTCATGTCTGGCTGTGAGCCCCCTTCCTTGGTCCTGGGGAGCTGGCCTGCTGTTTCTGACAGGGTTCTCAGAATACAACCTTTGAAATCTCAACTTAATCCAATATTAAGTTAATCCAATATTTCCCCTTCTCTGAATGGCTAGGTAAATTTTCACATTGGTTGGATTTCCTTCCCACAGGGAGAAGGGGACTTTAGATATGTCCTTACAACTGATTAAGAAGCTCACTGCACCACTTCATTGCTTTATTCTAAGGAAACCAGCAAATCCTTGTTTTCAACTGCCCTTTGTGCACCACACACTCTCAGATCATTAGCATGATCTTTACATCACTCTAAAAAGAGATGAGCACATGAGATGAATATTGTGATTCACACTTTTAATCCCAGCAGTGAGGAGGCAGAGGAAGTAGATCTCTGAATTTGAGGGTAGCCTGGTCTACATAAGTTCCAAGACAACCTGGACTATGTAGTAAAGAGACCCTGTCTCATAAAATCTTTTAAAAAAAATAAAAGAAAGGAAGGAAGGAATAAGAGAGAGAGAGAGAGAGAAAGGACACATGAAATATAAAGGAATAGTGGAATAGTGCTGGGGAAAATAAAGAGAGAAACGGTTGGTGGACATTATCAAAGCACTTGTCTGGGTATGAAATTCCTTTTTTTCTTCTTTTCTTTTTTTGTTAGTCATTTATTTACACTCCAGACTTTATCCCCCACCCCAGATCCACCCTCTAACTGTTCCACATCCTGTACCTTCTCCCCACCCCTTGTCTCCCTGAGCATGTCCCACCCCCCACCCCCACCCAACCAGAGAGCCCCAGGGAGTTTAGAGGCATGTATAAAATTCTTAAACAAAAAACCTAGAAAAAACTGGTAGAATGTTATGTCATTCTCTCAAGAACAATCTGTCAAGTATACTGAATCCATTAGCTGGATGCATTTCCTTCAGAGTGACATAAACTCTACTTAAATTCTCCTGTTTATTATAAACTCTGCTGAATTCTCTTGTTTACAATTACACAGGAAACTTGTTCAAACTTTCTCTTTAATTTTCAGTTTTTCATTTCCAATTGGACAAGTATCTTGAGCAAAATATATCAAAGCATTCTTTTACACTTTAAAAATCATTCCACACTCACAACTAGGACCTTTGACAAGAACAAGTATCATCAACAGAGCTGTGTCCAGTTCTTCCTCCATCCTCTCTGGAAAGTTCCAATTAGAGTCTAATAAAATTCATCCAAACGGCCAATAACCTTACAGACATGAATCTAATGTTCAACTTAGTTCTAATAGTTCTTTCCTATCATTGATTACCCTTTTGTGCTCTCTTATGTCCATCCTTATTTTTCCTTATCTTTGGAACAATTGTTTCTCCAAAGAACTCTGCTTGAGTCTTCCTGTCTTTCCAACTATTTTACTCAACTAAACTTTGCTCTACAGTTGTGGTAAATGTCCTCGTCTTAGTTTTTGAAAACTACCTTTACAATCATGATAGTTATGTATAGTTACAGTGTCAGCCACTCAACCACAATCTTGAGCTTGCCATGTTCTTGTATTTCCATCTCCCTATGTAAAAAATCCTCATGTATATATCTTGAATCTTAAATTCCATGAAATCTTTGACACCCTATGCATAAATATGTCCTTTTGATTATATCTTCATTTTATAACCTGAGCATTTTCTTCATTTAGTTGATTAACCCAAAACTGAGTAAGGTCTGATTTCTCCTTTTTTTTGAGTCTCATTTCTAGTTTTTTTCCATTTCTTATCAGTTCTGTCTCTAAAATGATCTAGATTTAGACTATTCTTACCACTATCTTTCCCAAGGAATGATTGAAATAACCCTTTTATTACCCCCGCCCCAGCTTCGCAGTAGCCCAGTTTTGTTACTTTGGTTTGTTTGGAAGACTTATATAATCAAGTATGGATGGCCTATAACTCACTATGCAGCTCCGTTGGTCTTGAACTCAATCATGTACTCACCAATCTACTGCTTCAGCCTCCCAGTTGTTGGGGCTACTGACATAACCCATTCCTTTCAGCTGTTTAGTTAGCTCAAGATGATTACATGCAGTCCCTCAAAGCAGTTAAGACGGGTTTGTTTTAATGTCACTTTATATTGCATGTTGCATATCAATAATATTTTCTTATTTTTTGCCTTCTAGGAAAGACCAGAAAACTAAAGAAAAATTCAGATAGACAGAGACAAACAGAAAGGCAGAGACAAACAGACAGGCATAGTGTCTGAAATACACTCTAATAAAGGGATATGAAAATGGGAAGTTAACGAGGGGAGTGTTAACATCACAGATTCATTGCAAGTTATTCTCCAGGAGAATCTTTTTCCTCAAGGTATTTGACTGACTCAGTTATTAGCGTTAAACATACTTTTTAAGTGAGAAAACATGATCAGATAAAGTAAATTGAATTGACTCTTATTAAGTATTCTGGACAGATCCTCACTTAAGACTGTTGTAATGAAAATATTTCCAAAGTCAAAGTCCAACTGTTCTCTGTGAAAGCATCACAAGATACATGTAAATTATTCTTCATGTTGCTCTCAGAGCTAAAGCCTTCTGCCTCTCCTTTTCACCATTTGCCCCATGTATTTTCTCCCTCTTCCTGGCACAAAGTTTTCTCAAGGCTCATTATTCATCTAAGCTAAAGATTCAGAAGGCATTAACAACACTATTTCCTCTCCAAGAAGTCCACCCATCACCACCTTATCATGAGTTTTGCCTCATTTCTTCCTTGAATACTTCTTCAGTGTATGTCAAAGTTTGTTGCCTTTGAAATTTTGTAATGGTCTCATCTTCATCTTCGACATACCATTTTACCTCAGTGTTTTATATCATTCTCAATGAAAAGGCACAATGAGTTATTAAATTTTTACCACATCTTGCTATTTATCTACCATCCGTTTACTGTATTATATATGTGCGTTCACAAACAGGAATAAACATATACTCACATGCATAGCATACATTACACAGTCATACACACAGCCCCACATATGTGGATATATGCACCTATGCACATATTCACACACACACAAACACAAACACTGATGAGGCATGCATGCACACATGTACAGTGAGTCAGCTAGCTTGTCAGATACTTGTTTTGATGAGATAGGCTTAGCCTCTCCTTGTTAAGCATTCATTACCTTCTTGCAAACATTATTTTAATCTTTTTATGACTTGAAGTAGCTTCAACTTTTTTTCATCTTTTCCAGGGATTATAACTATATAAATCTCTTGTATATAATTCTATATGCTCCAGTTCTATTATTTTTATACATTTCATTAAAATAGAAAGCATGAATCATGTATATTGGAAATGAGATTCACCAGGTCAGTATTTTTTTTTCTCTACTATTTGACATATTCCATAGTAATGGAATTTATTAGTTTTCTTATAACTCTATTCTAAATGTTGCTTTCTCATGAGTTTATTTGGCAGGATGAAATAATTATGGTTTTCAGCACTCTTATTTTGAAGAAAATCTTTAGCCACAGTCTAGGTCAAATGCCAAAACAATGTTTTATATCCACCCCAAATGTCAAGATTAGACATTTTAGGAACAAATGAGAGATATAGAACATGGAAGGGGCAAAAGAAGAGAAATAATCTGTCATTTCCTGGCTGAAAGGTGACCCTACTAATGATGTATTTGATAACTTAAGTGACATTGACCATGAAGTCAAGAATGGTTCTAATGACAGATTAAGCTGCCGAAAGACACACCTTTCTCCTCCTCATTTGCTCCATTTAAACTTAGTTGAAGTCATCTTTGAGCTTTATCTATGCCATAATCTGTTACTCTTTGGGCTGTATAATTCTGTTTGAGAAATGTGAGATACTAAGAACATTTCTCATACACACAGACACACACACACATATACATGCACACACACACACACTCACATGCACATGGACTCACACACACACAGTTGTGCACACGTGCATATACACATTTTCATGAAAGTCAGGCATGCTCTGTTCTTGTGAGGTCATTTGTTTTATTCATACTTTCTTATCTGAAACCACCTCACAGTTGGTTCCCTCCCCTTTCATTCAAATCATTTCCTGGGTTTCAACATATTGGTGAATAACCTTGATAGAGCATCTGATGTCCATTTGTATCTGCATGTGCACTGCTTAGCTCTATTCTCCTGTGAATCCACTGACTTGTTTCCTTTAGTACACACACTAAATCTGCCAATTTGGAAATGATCACTGCCTCTGCTTTGTGCAGTCTGGCAAATAATCATTGGCCTTAGACTAATTCATTCATCCATTTATGCCTTGTGATTCTAAAGAGCATCTGTCTGTATTTATTATCCTAGATCCTAAGCAATACAAGGTTTCTAATCAAACATTTGATTCTTGCTTTTCCAGATGTGACTGATTCTGCATCACCAAAGAAAGTCAGTAATGGCACCAATAATGTTCTCAGATGTCAAGATACTTACAAACCATTAAATAAGGCTGAAGAAACAATAAATAGCATTTCATCCCATCCTGCTCTTTCCAAGTTGCCAGCTCTCTTTCATTTCTCTGTCTCTTTATTCTTCCTTTTAGACCTGTCTGAATAGTTATATTCTACCAGCTTCTCTCTTTAGATTGCAAACATTCCAGTTCTTCTAATAAGACCTTGAGGATCTTTCTAGACTTTGAACCTCAGGTTCATGATCCATTAAATGTGTTACAATTTCTGCATGTTTCACAAGCTCCCTATGACATTAGGCGTGTGAATTGTGACGACACACTTAGCAGTGTATTTGGTCAGCCCTACGGCCTGGTTACTGGCACTCTTGATAAGTGTAATGCTTATTAACATTTCCCACAGTAAAATACCTAGGTAAAAGCTCACCAAATCCCTGAAATACACTCTCTTGACATTGTTTACCTAGAATAAGTAAAGTAAAGAAAAGACAAGGTATAACTCTCCATGCAGGGTCCAGGTGAACTGGTCAAGAATTCTCAAATAAATATGCCAAATTTAATTACTATGTGAAATGCTGAGGCAGAAATACAGTTTTAAAAGTTCCTTGACTCTATAAATACAAGAAAACATCCTTGTATATTGGGCAAAATCTGGTCTGTTTTTCCCAGTTGCATGTAGTGACTTCTAGTGTCTCATATCTTGAGTTTTTATAGAAGAAAAGCATTCCAGTGACTATGGAAGATGGGATTTATAAAAGGCAACATAATTATGTGAATTGGGAAACAAAATCCCTATATTATGGCTCACCTCCACATTAAAATATAAAGCATAAGATAGTGCTAATATTCTTTTTGCTGAAAGTGACTACCCAACAGTTTAGAACAGCAGTTCTCAACATGGGGGTTGAATAACCCTTTCACGGGGGTTGCCTAAGACATTGGAAAACACAGATATATACATTGCCATTCATAAGAGTAGGAAAACTAAAGTTATAAAGCAGCATCAAAATTATATTTTTATGGGTCACCACAGCATGAGCAACTGTACTAAAGGGTCACAGCACTAGGGTGGTTAAGAATCAATGGTTTAGAAACACATAGTTATTAAGTGAGAGTATAAATAGATGAAGAGGTATTATCATCCAAATCAGTGGCTTACTGCAGTGTGTGTGTGTGTGTGTGTGTGTGTGTGTGTGTGTATGTGTGTGTGTATTTTATACATGTATGTGTTCACACACATGAGTAGTAACGTAGACAGAGGAGGGTATAAAATGACCTTGGAGATAGCATTGTGGTGTGTTTTTATCTTAGGCTAAATATTGACATGTATAGCTATTTGTTCCACTATCATTGCTTAAAATGTCTCTTGACGTGTTACACTCTTCTTACATTTGTGTGACCTGCAAATAGAACAGAAAAATGAGGAATTATTGTATGTTAGTATGAGTCATTTCAAATTCATATAAATGCCTTTGATATTTTTCATAGCTTGTAAGAGTAGAGTAGCAAGAGGGTTCAGTGGGTAAAGGCTCTTGCCACCAAGTCTGATGCTCTATGTTCACTCCCCTGGATGCACATGGGAGAATGAGAGAGCTGTCTTCTGCAACTAATCCTCTGACCTCCAGATTCATACCATAGCATGAGCAGGTAAACACATACATACACACACATATGCACACATATGCACACATACCACATACACATGTTCACACACACATGTACACACATATGTGCTCACACACACACGTACATACACAAGTACACAAACACACAGGTATATAACTGCATTCTTCTGTTTCATGAAACATTGTCCATGGAAAATGTGGAGAGATTATCCACAATAATAAGAAGAATGCCACTGAGAAGCTAACTGAAAATACACAGCTGAAATATAGAATCACTTCCTACTATCTCATTTACTACACTACTTTTCCATGATATCAACCAGTTTTAGTCTACATGCTGAGAAGTAGACTATCAATAGCAAATTAAGTAAGAAAATATTTTTCTAATTTCCAACAATGACATAAGGAAGTTTTGCCCTTAGAAATGTAAGATTTAAATCATGAGCTTGCAGTAGTTTGGACAAAAGTATTAATATTCCCAGATAAATGATTAGTTCTTTCCAGTCAGTATGGACAATCACTTGTGTATTCTGTGAATATGTCCTAACCACTTCAGTATGTGTCAGATTCTGTAGTTTGTTTGTTTGTTTGTTTGTTGAACAATTTGATATTTGGAATAGATACCTGACCATATGAATTTTACAATCTAGTGTTCTAAAACGGCAAAATAAAATAAAAAATCCATGAAATGAAGGCTCTAGGTTGAAATATCCTCTACTAATGAATTATAGACAGGAGAGTGTTGTTCCAGGGAATAAAAATGCTCTTTTCCTTTTTGATGAAGAGGGCTAAAATTTGGATAAAATAAGAAAACTATTTACGTGTTCCAGACAGAATGAGCTGATGTCTTCAGACAAGAATGATACCACCTTTGAAGATGTACTGAGTGGAGAGGAAGAGCTCATCCACTGAGAAGTAAAGAAAGTAGAAAACACTCATATAGACTTGTGCACAGAGGCAAGGGAGTGGTGGGAAATGAGGACATTGTCACCAGACTGCTGTACTTTCAAAAGATATAAAAACACAAGGCCCTCTATTGAAAGGGAAGATAAGGGAAAGGAATGGCAAGAATTTGAAGAAAAAAGCTATATAAAATAGAGAGGGACTATTAAATGGGCACATGTAACAGGAATTCTAGACAGTTTGAAGATGCACTGAAGAATCCTGAGAGTCCATTTAAGGTCAGATCAGTCAGCAGCATGGTGTTGAATCCTTTCTCAACAAGCTGTTAAGGGGCTAAGTAAAGGCTGCCCTAAGAACTTGACTTAGCTGCAATCAATACTTGCCAAGCATGTGTGATGGAGAGAGAAGACAACAGAGTCCTACAAGGACACAGAGAGCTGATTGCAGTGACAGAAATGACTCTTAATCTTGAGAAAGAACTATGCCATCACTTCTACTACTGAAGGAGTCATGGGTGATGGGTCTGAGAACAACAACATTTAGCAATTAAATGTAGGAGGAATGCTTATCTTGAACTGATGAAAATTTTACTTTTAATTAGAATATTTTGCATCTTCTGTGATTGTTTTACTTGTTTGTCAGTGATGTACGTGCATTTCATTTCCATTATAAGGAAATGGTGATCTAACTACTTCATTTTTATGCATTCATTACATCTGCATACTCTCAGACTAGACAAATTTAGGCTTAAACTCACCACAATTTGGGGTGATATCAACTATGACATTTGGAACAATGTAAAGATTAGGACTGATGATTCATTTGAAATCTCGCTTTAAATATTCTTTTTTTAAAAATTTTTTTATTAGGTATATTCTTTATTTACATTTCAAATGATTTCCCTCTTACTGGTTTCCCCCCTCCCCAAAAGACCCATACGCCCTCTTCCCTACCCCTGCTCCCCAAACAATCCACTCCTGCCTCCCCTTCCTAGTATTCTTTTGTCCCTATATGTGAATATTGAATAGTTGTGGTCACTTTGATGTTAATTCGCATAAGATTTGAGGACCTAACTAGGAATATGTATTCTTTACTCAAAGGCGACAATGGTGGATATGATAATTTGACTCACCTGTGAGACTGAAAAAAAATGATCTCAGGGTTCACTCTTAACTCCTTCATTTGTCACCTAATCTGTTCCTTTTGAACTATTACTTAAGTTGAACAGTAAACCAGTGTAGACATACAAGCAATGAGGAAATAAAGATTAAATCAGTCTGATAGAGAAGAACTGTTTAGGATATCTCCAACAGCATATTGCAACTGGGCTCTTTGAGTACCAGGGAAGGATGAGGAGTAGTTGATGTGAGCACACAACAAGCTCTGAGGAATAATTTTGTGCATGTCCACCTAATTAAATTGAGGTCTAAACTGGTACAGATCAGTACAGTAACTTTGCATCTTTTAAATTAATTTTGTATTGGAATTATACAATTTGATCACACTTTGATGAAATTTTGATTTGGAGAAAATAAAGGAAGAAGTAAATAAAGAGAAAGCTATATTAAAAAGCTGTATATCATTGAGGATGTTAAATAAAGAAAATGTGATATTTGTTTAGGAAGTGAGTGGCATAGCTAGCATGAACTCCTAACTCGTGAGCTGGGCACTGAGCCAAGGACCAGACACCTGAGGACCTGCCATAGGCTCACTGAACTCATCCTGTAGAACACGACTTATGTCAAAAGTAAACTACACTGTCAGAACAAACTTCTAAATGCCCTTGGTGTTGATGTGTTTGTAACCCAACAAGGCTGATAGATACTTGTGAAGAATCTAGTACTAAAAATGTACTACATGCAGGCAGGTCATTATGAAGCCAAACCAAGGTAAACGTGCTTATTGGGGAAAAGCATTGTTCTGCATGATTTCCTTGGACTCAACAGTATCTGCAGAAGCAAACCAAGTGAACTGCAGTCTCTCTCTCTCTCTCTCTCTCTCTCTCTCTCTCTCTCTCTCTCTCTCTCTCTCTCTCTCTCTCTCTCTCTGTTCTCTCTGTCTGTCCTCTGTCCCTCTCTCTTTCTCTCTGTTTTTCTGTCTTACTTTCTGTCTCTTTGTCTCTCTCTCGTTTTCTCTCTCATACCACACACACACACACACACACACACACTTCATGCACAATCTCAGCTCCTTGGTGTCAGTAGATAAACATTTCACATTGCAATAACCTGCAATCAGAAGTCATTGCTCTCAATTCTTTCGTACAGAGCTCAGGCTGAGTGTCCTGGAGTCTCACACATTTCAGTAGCTCAAAGTTCACAACCCCTGTTCAAGGCCAATGAACCTGTCTTCATGCGCAAGCACATAATCTTGCTCAGGTTATATATGACACCTCGGTCCGCATGACCTTTTGCAGTGTGATGAAAATCAGATAAAAGCTTTCAGCTTTGTTCCGCCATGAGATCGGGTTGCCATTTAAATCACGGGAACCCTGTTATAAGTTTAGAAAAATAAATAATAGTGATGATGTATGTCCTGTGTAACACTCAAAATATAAATTCTTCTGATGAAATCAGATTCAAATTTAATTGAATACTTTGATTTATTGGCTAACTCTAGTGACTCTATGGCGAAGAATTCAAACAAGCCTATCAGAGAAGTATGGATGGCAATATCCTATCCTGCCTTCCTACCTTCTCTATCTGACATAGGTGGAAGTAATGCTTTGTTACTTTTTAAAGTGGCTAGTTACTTTGTAACTTGTAGCTTCTTTATTTGTTAAAATGCCTGTCATTCACTGTGTTAGTGGGGTTGCTTGTTGTCTTGTTTGAAGTTGACTTTTCATCTTTCTGAGTTACAAGTTGTCAACACCTATCAGCCGGTGAAGAACTTTGTGAAAGTGCTAACCATCTGGTGGCTTTACAAGGACTAAAGTAGGGATGCTTGATGGCATTTGTACTTGGGTTCTCCACGCTAAAGGAAATTAGTAGCAGGTACTGAGACATATCTAAATAATGTAACAGTACTTGGGACATTAATATCTTTTAACTAAAATTAATTATTTGTGCTTAGCATTTTTGTTATATCCTTTATGAGGTGGAGGAAGCAAATTATCTGGGGAAAAAAGCTATGCAATTATTGATTTGGTAACATTTTTATTATGGTAGAAATACAGAGAAGCATAATTATTAGCATGGTAACACAAAAACACATAAATGGATTTAAATCCCTACACGTAATGGGATGCCTGAAAACAACTTAACAATGTTCCCATGGGTCAATGATTCAAAATTCTTATTGCATTACCATAGTAACCCATAATAACACATCCAAAGTTCCTTTGATTATAATAGCACATTTTTCTCACCTCAAAAACATGCTTTATTTCTGAATAATCAATTCATTTAGAATTGTGTCTATCAGGTGGATGACTTGATCTAACTGGTCTGTATTGCACTGATCTATAATGATTTTGGTAGAAAGAAAATATGTCAGCCAAGAATCAGACTGAATAGGAGTGTCAAAGGTAAAACATTAACTTAGACCAAGTTATCATTTAAAGTTATTGCTTTGGAGCTGGTGGTGTGGCACAGTTCTTTAAGAAAGTTGCCACCAAGGCTGCCCACCTAAGTTTGATACCCAAGACCCTCTTAGTAGGAGGGAATTCACATGTTTTCTCCCATACATACAACACCACACACGCATGCATGCACATGCACACACATACACACACACACACACACACATTTAAAACAAGAATTTAAAATAAAATATTAGTAAGTTCCCTTTGTAGGAATTTTTATAAATGATTTTCAAGGTGTCTCATACATATACCATTTGTCTCTTAGCACAGGAAGCAATTCATTCTGGCTATCCTAGAAGCAAACAATGAAGACTGAAATCACCTAAGAGTCTTGAAAATTATCAGCAGAGGACCACTGTCAATGGTGATCAATAAAATAGTCCACATGATACCTGTTAGAGGCTGCTCTTTATGAGGGAAATGTCACCTTCCCTGTAGGTTTGTTTCCCTGATCTTTAGAGTTGAATGTACCAGGTGTCATGGTAACATCTGGAAGCTTATATTGCATATGACAGTGTAACTAAAGCTTGGAGGATTTTGACAATAGAAAGGCAGGCTCCTCAGGTAGAGACCCAATCATAGCTCTGAAAATCTTGAAGCATTCATAAAACAGAAGAAAAGAGCCAACGCCAGACAGAGAGTCACCAGCTGATCTCTCTGCAGAATAACCATTGACTTGATAATAACTCCCTCCTGCAAAGATGAAGAAGTCTGGGAGAGACTGTTCCATTCGAAGGAGGAAATAAAGTGATCGAGGTCTTAGAGGGAGGTGGTTTATTATAAAGAAGGCAATAATCAAAAATACTCTTGATTGTAAAACAAGTCTTTAGAATTTGGAAGAGAGGTTTTTATTCCCTTTAATAAACTATTTTGTCAGTTTGATTGCATAAAAATTACATAGGAAATACAAATTTACTACTTGGTTCCCACTGTTTCCTATACTGCTAAGGTCTTTGTAAATTTGTTTCTATTGATGAGCCAATATTGATATATTACTAGTTATTAAGAACTGTCATTTACATTGTGCTTCCTTCCTTGTATTTTCTATACAAGCTGCTCACAGAAGAGGGGACAGAAATCTTGTGAGAGCCAGAGGATGAAGTGGAACATGATGAAATGCTCTCTCTATTCTGGATACTATGAGCAAATGATTATATAAATAAACATAGAACTGCACATGCACAAACATTCACACAAACACTCACACAAACACACACAGGCACAAACACTCACACAAACATACACACGCACAAACACTCACACAAACACACACACACACACATGCACGCACGCACGCAGGCAGACAGGCAGGCAGGCAGACAGACAAACAGACAAATAGACAGACAGACAGAAGATGGGGCTATTTGGAAAGAAAGAGATCAGCAGAAGAGAGAGTGAGGAAAATGGAGAGTGAATATGATCACAATACTATGTGTATCTGGATGAAAAAATAATTAAGAAAAAACATAGGCTGCCAAGTAAATACGCTGGTACATTATTCAGAGAAATTCTACTGAGCTAAGTATTCTCTGAACTCCAGGTCCTACCCCTTCTTTGTTCCTGAAACTGTGGTGACCACTGATTTTTAAAGCTCTTTGCCTGTACCACATTGGGGATGCTAAATAGTGGGAGTCACCCAGCATACCTTCTTCCTTATCAGCTGGCTTTTTAAACTAAATGATATACATGTACGTCTTTCCCCAAGGTATTTTTTCATGGTTTGGTAATTCATTTATTGTTATTCCCAAGTAATATTCCAGTATACCGATGTAGCTGGTTTTTATCAATTTACCTGTGAAAGGAAATTTTGTATTATTATTTTTACAAAATAATGATTTCTTTTAAATTTTCATTTCAAGATGTATGTCAAATTGTTTGGTAGATTATTTCTGTATATTTTTCATTTGAAATAACTGTTCCCTTGCTATAGTTAAACAAACAATGATTTGGAATATAAGTCTTGAACTTGTAGTGAGATCCTTTAACCTTCTGTCTCTGCCATGTGCCCAACCTGCAGCAAGCTCACACAGACACACAAAAGTTGAAGGGATATTTTGTCATCTTCATGATTCTATTCTATCTGTCATATCTCAGTGATACCATCATCTTTTGTTATCCCAGGCAAATTATTACTGTGGCCCACTTCCTCCAACCAACTTTCAGGATCTGGTCTGTAACTGACATAGCACTTCAATTTAATATTTCCTGGTTTAGCATTCAGCTATGAAAATTTTCAGCTAAAACCTCAAGGTACCAAATCCCTATGGTGATACTCCTGGTAAGGCCAGCCTTCTCCACCATGCTACCCTTTGCCCCTATGATTATGAATTACACTTGTTCTATCCATTATGCTTTTCTTCTTCATGGGTTTTGTTCTTCTTTCCAAATATTGATCCTCTCCTTACATCTTTAATTTAAATTATTCATTACCATCACACACAACTCTCCCAGGAAGCACTTGTTTCAGGCATCCTTGTCTTTGATACTGAACCATAGAATACAATTCATCTTCACCCTTTTCATACATAATTCCCTGGAGAGGGCCAAAACATTTGAGTTCTCGTCTGTGTAAAATTTTGTTTTCATATTTCTAAAATTCTCTATGGGCGATTCATACTTTACCAAACAACTGACTTGTTTTTCCTCGGTTCTTTTAACATCGTGACCAAAGTGCACATCAATTTGTTTCACAGTTGCTTTAGTAAGTAAAGGGTTATTACTATATTTTTTGTCACATACTAAGCAAGCTTAGATGCAGACCTCTAAGACGAGCATTGTGACTGCCAATGCCTAAAACTATTTTATCTTTCTGTTCTGACAGCCAGAGAGCATGGCCTTGCTCATACTGATCATAAAATGTGTGATTCATTTACATCTTCATCTCACTTTTATGAGTAGAATATGAAAGAAAGAAAAAGAAAAATCAAGGGGACAGATGAAGGAGAGAAATTAAACCTTTGTGGTCAGTCAAGAGATTTGTTTTTAACTCCGATGATCAGAATAAAGCAGACTACCTCTAGCTTTAGGAAGCTGCAAAATATGTGAACATGATGTTAAGGACAATGTCTATGAACATGAAGAAATGTTCAGCAATGCCAGCTAAGCAATTAACAAAGGCAAGATCAAGAGCTTGAGTGATAGTACCCTTTCCAATAACAGCCCAAACAGCATACTTGCCGCATCCATTGACATGATGAGTACATGGTCATAAACTCATATCCACTCAAGCTCTGTTCCATTCACGTAAAATAATATACTTCATTAATAAAAGCTAATATTTGTGATCATGAAATATAGATGTTAAACAATTATACTCTTACCATTTTTTCTAAAGGAAGGATCATCAAAAGGATAATAAATAAAAGCATCAATTTATAATTTTCATAGTATTTATTTTTTGTCAGTATGCTTAGCTGAATTGGGACCTAACAAAATGGTTTAGAGGTTAAGAGCCTGTACTGATCTTCCAGAGGATCCATGCTTGGATCCAAACTTGGATCTTCCAAAGGATCCAAGTTTAGATCAAAAACTTACATAGAATGAAACAGAAAGTCATGAAACTCCATCTCCATGGAGATAAGATACCTCTGACCTTCAGGAGAAGTTAGTGCCTGCCCCCCATAAACACACCAACTCACACACAAACACAAGAGCATACATATACATGCACACACATAAACTCACAGCCCCTACATACTCACATACACACATAAATTCATAGCCCCCCACACAAATACACACATGCATGTACACCCCACACACAAACTCACAGCCTTTACACATTCACACTCATATACACACATGCACATACACACAATTAACAATAAAAATTTCAAGAAAAGGTTATCTGAATTTTGAAACAGAGACCTCAATTTCCATCTTCTACACTTAATTCACAAAGGTACTTGGCCAGTGCTCTAGTGTTTGCGAGGAACATCAGAGAAAAGAACAAGATCCTCATATGTAAATAGTCACAAAATTTGTTTTTCCATCACTGAGAAGACTCTCATCACTCAATAGAAAACACAACAAAACTAAAGTAGGTGAAGCAAACTGATGCTACCAAGATGGTACTGTAAGTGGCAACCCAATGCTTAAGAATGAAGACTCTGTAAGAAAGATCTTTAGGTCATTACCAGGAACTGAGTGGTTTACTAAAGAAAAGCACACAGGATACAAAACTAAATTTACATTAAGTGGGAAATGAAGAGCAAGAGTACAATCTCCCATTGGGCAGGTTTTTATGTTTTGTATGATAACTAACAGTTATTAAATATATAGAGTAATATAGTTTTAGGTCATGTTTAGATTTTCATAGGAGTTCATAGTGCTTTCCAAAATTTGTGTCAGCTTTTGAGATTAGGAGATTAGTCAATGTCTGAGAAAATGACCCCTGTTTATTCTCAGAACATACAAATTATGACCAAATATAGACTATCTTAGTGTTTAGCAGTGACAATGTCTCCAGGTCTCTGAAGTATTTTATATAACTGAATGCAACAAAACATGTTTTATGATATTTATTTTTAAATCCGTATAGGTTTTCATTGTCTGTGTTGCAGAATTATTGGTGGTCAACCACAAGGAAGGCCTCTCATACTGCAAACATTAGTACCACTGAGCTCCTCCCTGACCCATGTTTTCTTGATGTTATTAATGATATTATGAATCTGTTACACTGCTAACTACCTTTTCTTTACTATAAAATGAGTTTGACAGTGAAAATAATTATACTACATGAACTAGTCTTCACTCTAACATAGATGAAGGTTGGAACTACTTGTTATTCTCACTCTGCAAAGACTGGTCCACACAGTCTAATTCTAATAAGGGTGATTTTAGATATATAGCTACAAATCGAAAATACAGATCACTATTGTTGCTTTAAAAGCATGACTTGAAAAAACTAGGTGTTTAATACTATTAAGTCTAACAGTAATATCACTAACATTTTTAGAACAGTAAAATTTATTTATTTTGAAATAAACTCAACATCTTCATGCCACTAAAATAAAAGTTCCTCTGTATGTTTTCATCTTAATACATGATATCAACATAGCATAATTAAAAGTGCTGAGATGCTAGGAAGTTAATGAAAATGAAAAGCTTACTAGAGAATGAACATTTTGTGGGTATTATGCACAAAGCACTAATTGTTTTCGAAGCAGATTGTAAGGCATGCATTGTCTTGGGAGGAGACTCACGTCCTTTGACCAGTGGAAATGCTGCAATTCAGTAGCCTCTATTCTGCCTTAGTGCTCATTTTTCTTAGAATCTTCAACCTTTTCAGTGCTCAAAGTGGGAACAAATGAGTTAATTTTAAGTTTTTACTGACCTGTGTCCTATCACCTCATCTGATCTTAGATTATCCAGGGCCAAACAAAGGCTGCACATGAAAACAGTTTCAAAGCATGTTCTGTGAGAAGAAATGGAGCACACAGAAAAATGAACAAACATATGGTACAAAGATGATAGTATAAGCAACCCAAAACTCAAAAATGAAGACAGTGACACACTGTAAAAGAGTTCTGAATGGAGAGTTCACTTTCTAGAAAACACTGAAGGGCAATCTCCTAATCACTGGGCTAGCCAAAGAAACCTAAGGGATTTTAAATTTTCTTCAGTTCCAAGGACTCTGTGTGGGAGACAATTGACTAAAAAACTCCTACAATTTACAACTGATAACACACGTACACACAAGAGGAAGGCAAAAAGAAGAACTTTGTCTCTTCCTTAACCTCTCTCATAAATGGATATGTACAGGCTGGCATTTTATATAAAAAGGTAGCCAATTTACACAGCTAGCCTTTTTTTGACATTTAAGCACATTAATTTTCCAAGGAAGCAATAAAGGGTGATTTTGAATTTATAGCCATTATAATGGCAGTTTGGGTGCATTTATGTCATGATTTAATAAAGATCATAGAAATTTGATGAAACCACCTATTTTCCCTCAAAGAAAATTCTATTTGTAAAAGATACTTCAGACCACCTTACTTTATGGCTTAATCTTTGCGTTTGAAATATATACAGGATCAACAGATAATATTTTGGTCACTATTGGAATTTTAATCTGGCTAAGATATGACACCCTCCAACACCTCATTTCAGGGAGCCCAGAAAGGGCAAGTTTTATTGTGACACATGTTTTATTCTCTAACATGCAGTCTATTTGGCCTCATGTATAAATTTAATTCATTAAATGTCATTAAAATGCAGCTATAGACTATGTATGTATGTGCACACTGGAGTATGACCACTGTAGTCACAGACATGCCCCATGGCTAATTCTAATACTTGGTATTTATGAGACTCGGTCAGGAAATTTGGAAGTATGAAGTACAAAATGGGTTTAATATCTGCTACTAACTCCACAGGACAATTGTAAATAAAATAACACACACACACACACACACACACACACACACACACACACACACACACACACACACACTAGAAATTAGTAGTATCTTTTCTTGTAAATTTCTTTTAATATATTTGTATTTTTGCTCCTTGATGATTATGCTTTAAGAAAAAAGTCTGACTATTCCACTTACTTCCTCTGTATTCTGTGATTATATCAAGAATATTTATACATTTGGTAAAATCATTGTTTTATTTTTTATGCATTTTTAGAAAGGATCTTGGTAGCTCAGACTGGCCTCAAACTCATTATAAATTCACATAACAGAGAATAACCTTGAATTCTTTGTCCTCTTGCCTTTTGGAATTGCTAGAATTACAGATGAGTGACACAGCACTGGCTCAAAAGTTTCCTTTCTTAATCAATAAATTATAATAAAATATAAAGCAAAAGCCAAATAGTTATAAAAATATATAGCAATAATATTAACTGACTATTCTGTTTTTAAACATCAGTTTTATCAAAAAATTAACTGAAGGTATAGAAAATTACATAATTAAAATGCAATGATTATTAAGTGGAACTTTGAAGATTTTATTTTATTTAAAAATAATCCTTGGAGAGTAAAGGTAGAAGTCCTTCTCTTAGCTGAGAAGCTATTGGCTGCTAGCAGATACTGAAGGAAAATTTCTTGTCATTAGATAGGTAACCATTGGTATGTAGTCTGTGCCCCAGTGTATGGCCCCCTACATCCATGTGCATATGAGCAACAGCAATTTTCTCAATGAGTTATTAATTTAAAAATATATGTATATAGGGCCTGAATTCAATATGAAGACTTGTTGGGTTATCCCAATGGAAGCTGGAAGGAGACAGCATTAGGGATATGCTCAAAATGAATTCTATCTATGTGTGTGTATGTGTATGTGTTGGTAAATATATATATATATATGTAAATATTACTTAATAAAATACTACTTAAAGTAAAATAAAAATATTTCTTAAAAATGGTATTCAGTAATTCAGTTTGAAAAACTGAATAAGAAATATAGGAACAGGTAAAACTAAGAAATAAGGTAAGTGTATGAAACATATCATGTCGTTTCTATATAAATATTATAACACATCTTAAAAAAACTTTCTACTGTTACTCTAGGTTTTGGAAATCAATACTAGCTTGTTTTCAATTAAAGAAAGACTATGGTTTTAAAATTTTTCCTTAAAACACTAACTCATGTAAGTTTTTCTACAAATTAACAATGTAAAACTGTATTTTATGTTTTTATATTTATATTATAGTTACAATGTAAAATTATATATTTATATTCATATTTAACTTATTTTAGCATCTCTTTTGCTCCTGGGTTTATTGCCATGATTGCTATGTGTGCAGGTTTGGGAATGGCTGCATAAATCCCTCAGATACAGATCTCAGACAAACAGAGCAGGTTTATTGACTACCAACCACAAGACTGATCAATCAGGGACAAAGTATAGACTCAGTAGCTAAATGACAGCACTTCACCAAAATCCTATAGAGCTTTTAAGCCTGATATCCATAAAAGCCTATGCCAAGTTATTCCACAAATAAGTATTTAGGAATAGGGATTCCTTAGGAATGTGTCTTTGCAGTACTTTTATCCTTCTCTCATTGGTTGGGTATTCAACTGTGATTTGCCTAGCATTCATGTGTCAACTTGCCTACCAGGATACCAGCTACCCAAGTGTATGTCTTCTTCTGCCAAGCAGGATGTCAGTTATCTAGGGAGGTCTTGGGAACTTAACTGTCATTCAACCCCTACTCAAAATGGAAGTTTTATTCCAAATTGTTTCTTACTTTGGTGCAGATGTCTTTCTTATGTTGGGGTCCATCTCAGGGGCAGCTTATCATACACAGGTGCAGGAAGTGCTGCTGGGTGGTTAGTTCATGTCCAATCTTATTGTGGCTACCTATACAAAGCATATCTAACCGACCTCTATCTTGATTGGTTTCCAAGAACAACAAATGATAGAACATAACAGAATATTCAATCAACTCAGGCATGAAAAAGTTCCCTAGTAGCAGTACATGAGAAAGTTTCCTTTAAACTAGCAACAGCATAAAATGGCTGGCTAGACAGGCAGCAGTTACCCAAACTTTAATGATATGGTTACTTTATTAGTACAGACACTGTTAATCAATATGGACCTGGTACCTCTGTCTCCTATCTGGACCCTTTCTCTATGAGGAACATACACTCCCCTGATTCCTATGAAGGCACAGAGGAGTTATGACCATATATTATGCATTTAGTTAGCAGTTCATTTTGCCTTGGTTTTGAATTCTTATTAAAGAGTTCTTTCATTATTTTGCTAAGGTCTCTGTTCAAGGCCCCTCAAGTGCTATGATAATAGAATGATAATTAAAATACTTCAAATAATTTCAGTTTAAATGAATTGCAATTCTCAAAAATTGTTCTATATGTGCTTAATTAATCACTCTATATTTCTAAAATTATTGTTTGAGACATTTAAATAAAATGTTAGATTTTCAAAATAAATTCATATAAAATTAATTTTGGTATCACAATTATGAACCAACATTAATCACAACAATTACACAACTAGAGAAGAAAGAAAATAAAATCAGCCAAAATGTAAATTGGAATATTTCATTAAGGGACAAATCCCCAAATAGATATAATATCAGTGCATCATTGTCAAACCTGTAGGAGTATAAGCACTAGGTGTGATACTAGAGTAATTATCTTGTTAATTCACCATTTTATAGACATAGAACATAGATTTATGAATGAAGCTTTCCCCATCATTCATAAGTGACATGTCTGTGTTTCACCTTACTTATTTCTTTAATCCATATGAGTGAAAGTGGAGCCAATTACATTATATCACTTTGAAGACTCCTAATGAGCACTTGCCACATAGCCATTGCTCAATAAAGAGTAGCTGCTGATTTTATTCCTATATCTGGGAAGATTATAGTAATTTGTTCGTCTAAAAATCATAGTTTTGGGGCCAGCAAGATGGCTCAATATGGGAAGGCACTTATTGCCAAGTCTTAAAACCGAATCTGATGCCCAGGAACCAACCACATGGTGGAAGCAGAGACTGACATCAATAAGTTAGAATTTTACTGCTGTGATCAGACACCGTGACTAAGACAAGTCTTACAAAAGACAATATTTAATTGGGGCTGGCTTACAGGTTCAGAGGTTCAGTCCAGTATCATCAAGGTGAGAAGATGGCAGCATCCAGGCAGGCATGGTGCAGAAGGAACTGAGAGATCTATATCTTCATCTGAAAACTGCTAGCAGAATACTGGCTCTCTGACAGCTAGGACAAGTGTATTAAAGCTGACAACCACAGTGACACATCTACTCCAACAAGGCCACATTTCCCAATAGTGCCACTTCATGGGCCAAGCATATACAAAGCATCACAGTTACTTTCTGACTTCTACATGTTTGTCATGACAAACACATGTGCCTATCACACAGATATACTCAATCCCTCACTCAAATATTTTTAAAATGCTTTAAAGGATAGTCTCTTGAGAATCACTCAGGATGTTGAACATTTCTTTAGGTGCTTCTCAGCCATTTGATATTCCTCAGGTGAAAATTCTTTGTTTAGCGTTCCACCCCATTTTTCAATAGGGTTATTTGGCTTTCTGGAGTCTAACTTCTTGAGTTCTTTGTATATATTAGATATTAGCACTCTGTAGGGTGTAGGCTTCGTAAACATCTTTTCCCAATTTCTTGGTTGCCATTTTGTCCTATTGACAGTGTCCTTTGCCTTACAGAAACTTTGTAATTTTATGAGGTGCCATTTGTCAATTCTTGATCTTAGAGCATAAGCTATTGGTGTTCTGTTCAGGAAATTTCCCCCTGTGCCCATGTGCTCAAGACTCTTCCCCAGTTTCTTTTCTATTAGTTTCAGTGTGTCTGGCTCTATGTGGATGTCCTTGATCCACTTGGACTTGAGCTTAGTACAAAAAGACAAGAATGGATCAATTTGCATTCTTTTGCATGCTAGCCACCAGTTGAACCTGCACCATTTATTGTAAAGGTTATCTTTATTTCATTGGATGGTTTGGCAATGTTCAACATCCTTAGTCACCACGGAAATGCAAATCAAAACAACCCTGAGATTTCACCTCACACCAGTCAGAATGGCTAATATCAAAAACTCAAGAGACAGCAGGTGCTGGCGAGGATGTGGAAAAAGAGGGACACTCCTCCACTGCTGGTGGGATTGCAAGCTGGTTCAACCACTCTGGAAATCAGTTTGGCGGTACCTCAGAAAACTGGGCATAATACTACCAGAGGATCCTGCTATACAACTCCTGGGCATATACCCAGAAGATTCTCCAGCATATAATAAGGACACATGCTCCACTATGTTCATAGCAGCCCTATTTATAATAGCCAGAAGCTGGAAAGAACCCAGATGTCCCTCAACAGAGGAATGGATACAGAAAATGTGGTTTATTTACACAATGGAATACTACTCAGCTATTAAAAACACTGAGTTCATGAAATTCTTAGGCAAATGGGTAGAACTGGAAAATATCATCCTGAGTGAGGTAATCCAGTCATAAAAGAACACACATCCTATGTACTCATTGATAAGTCGATATTAGTCCAGAAGCTTGGAATACCCAAGACACAATTCACATATCTAATTATGCCCAAGAAGAAGGAAGAACAAAGTATGGATACTCTGGTCCTTCTTAGAAAGGGGAACAAAATACCCACAGAAGGAGATACAGCAACAAAGTATGGAGCAGAGACTGAGTGAAAGACCATCCAGAGACTACCCCACCTAGTGATCCATCCCATAAACAGTTACAAAACCTAGACACTATTATCAATGCCCACAATGCTGACCAGAGCTGGATGTAGCTGTCACCTGGGAAGCTTTTCTAGTGCATGACAAATACAGAGGGGGACACTCTCAGCCAGCCATTGAACTGAGCACAAGGTCCCCAATGGAGGAGCTAGAGAAGGGATTCAAGTTGCCGAAGGGATTTGCAATGCCATAGGAGGAACAATATGAGTTTCCCAGTACTCCCAGAGCTCCCAGGGAGAAAACCATCAACCAAAGAGTATACATGGAGGGACCCATGACTCTAGACCTGTAGACAGCAGAGGTTGACCCTGTTGGACATCAAAAGGAGGAGAGACCCTTGGCCCTAGAAAGGCTTGATGCCACAGTGTAAGGGAATACCAGGACAGGGAAGTGGGAGGTGGTTGATTGGGAAACAGGGAAGGGGAGATGGCTTATGAGATTTTCAGGAGGTGGAAAACTGGAAAAGAGGACAACACTTGAAATGCAAATAAAGAAAATAGCTAACAAAAAAAAGAGAAGGGGAAAAAAAAGAATCACTCAGAAGTGTATCAATTTTCCCACGATTTTCCTCCATAATGTGCCTCAAACAAAATATGTATTTTAAAAGGGATTGATATGGTAAGAAATGTTGACAATTTCAGTTTAAAATAAGGAACAAGGAAACAGATAAGGAAAATTCCATGTAGAATTATTCTATCACCACCAACATAGATTAAAGAACTGGTTGATAGAGCATCAGATTGCTTAGAATTATAATGGGTTCCTTGTCACAAGAAGTAATCAAGTGACAATATCCTAGCCTAATGTTTGACCCTTATGAAGCAAGCTAGTGTTTTATGATCAAAATCTGTTTGCGATGAGACCAACATTCTTCTATTTATTTCAGTTCTTCTATTTAGTTCCTTTTTTGTTCGTGAAATATATTAAGACTAAAATAGTTTTAAGACATGTTCTCTATGCTTACTTTTCCTGTAGTTCTGTGATTCTCAACCTGTGTAATGTGACCCTTTGGGGGTCAAATGACCCTTTTACAGGGGTCATGTAAAACCATTGGAAAACTCAGTTTTCTATATTACTATTCCTAATAGTAGCAACATTGCAGTTACAAAGTACCAATGACAATAATTTTATGGTTGGGGGTTACATGAACTGTATTAAAGGGTCACAGCATTAGGAAAGTTGAGAACCATTGCTGCAGTGTCTCCTCATCATGAGAGTGAGCAGTGCTGTATACTTCTCTGTTGCTCCAAGCTAATGAAATTAACAAATTAGCATCTGAAATATCTCTCTCTCTCACACACACACACACACACACACACACACACACACACACACTATACACCCAATTTGTCATGTCTTCAGAAAAAGTGATACAAATTAAAAGGTATGTGTTTTTAGCACAAAGTATTAAGCTCCACGGAAAAAGTTGTTCTTCCTTCATTAACATCCTTCAATCTATAGATGCGTGGCTTTAGGTTCTTAGCATAGCTGTGGGTGAAGCAAGCATAACCCAGAGACACTAAATGAGGATCCCCTTCCAGGTTCACTGTCATCATACTCTTTGAGATTCCCCAATGACCCGTAGAGATGGATATTACGAAAACCTGTTCCCTTATTTAACAATTATACACAGAAAATTTCTCTACTTAGTTATATTCAATGGCAACCATTTACAGCTTTTGAACCTTGGGAACACACAGGTAATTCATCACTTGTTCAAGGTGTTTCAGGAGATCATGGTCATGATGTTGGTTAGGGCCACACCTATCTTCAGACTTAATTGAATTTTGATAGCCCACTAGTGTTTTACACTTATGAGTGTCACTAGGAAAACTTACTTCCTGATAGTAGGCCTTTCTGGAATGTGCCCCAGTATTCTTACAGTATGCCATCTAATTTGACTGGAGTAAAATATTAATGAGAGAGCAAGAAACAATTCACTATTCCATATATGTATATTCATTTCAGACATTAATTACCATATACTCCTAGAACTTTTGCCCCTTAACAATGTTACCAAACATAGTCCACACCAAAGTGAGGTCAATTAAAATCTGCCTTTTAATGGGAGGAGCATCAAATAAACTAGGTATGTGTTTTCAAAGCACCATATTTTCTATTGTTTAAATGTGTGTTTCAAAGTTCATTTGTCAGAAACTTGACTTTAGATATGAAGAGGCAGAAGGAAGGGACCTTGAAGGTATTGAAGCTTTGTGTTTACTAATGTATGAATGCTACTGTCTGGGGCTACACTCATTATCAGAGAGTATATTCTTGTTTGCTTGCACTGCCTACCCATCCTTCCCTTCCATGTCTGCCAAGGAATGGTGCAGAAGAGTGACTCACCAGAAATTGGTTCTAAATCTTATACTTCTTGGCCTTAGAACTGAGAGAAGTAAAAATTAACTAATTATAAAGTACGTGCTCTCTGCTGGCTGATTACAGTGGCACAAAATGGATGAAAACTACATGGTATTTAAAACTATTTAATTACATTTAATTTCCTATACAAAATGATTTTGACAACTTCTTATTAAAAAATAATCTACTGCTATGTTATTTTGGGCTACCTACTCCAAGTGTTCATTCTTAAATCCTCTAATCCAGTTCTTTTGAACTGCTTAAAATTATCCAAATCTATCAAACTCCTTGATAAATACAAACATTTCAAAAGATTTCTCCCACACACTTCTCTTTTTCATATGCCTGAAGAGAGCCACTTATTGAAACCCTCAAGGAGTTTCTTATAACCATTCTTCTTTCCTGAATCCTAACCTAATAGAAATCAACTTTTAAGAAAAAGAAGAGGAAAGAAATAGGGTGCAATAATCATAATCACAGACGGAATGTGCTGGCATTTCCTGAGTTGATTAGTGGAGAAAGAACATCTTCTCCAGCTGAGCCTAAGGGTTGTGGTGACCCATTTATTTTGTACTTGTTATACTCAACACTGTGCTTGACACTAATTAAAAAATAACAAGTACCATTCTATTCATCTCACCTTTCCAACAGAGTTGATAAACTTCATGAGCTTGTCTCCACATACTTAAGAGGTTAGCCTAAATTAGTCTATCTAGAGAAAATAATTGTAAAATAAAAAGAGTTTATAGAAATTCCTTTTTTTTTTGCAGATATATTCTTTTCCATAGATGTGAATGTGTCATCACAACAGAGGCAAGCTTCCTAAGAAATATTCTGGTCATCTTGTTATGTAACTCTAACTAAATATATGTATCAGTCCTTGTTGAAACAATGGTTGACCTAAACCTAAGAACTGGTTTCTTGTTTATCTAGCTCCATTCAAAGAATGACTAAGTGATATGTTCATTGGGAAGAAACTTTGTCTTCAAAAATATCACCAAGGCTTAGTATTTAGGCCCCTTCAACCAAGTAAGTAGAGTATAACGTGTGTGTGTGTGTGTGTGTGTGTGTGTGTGTGTGTGTGTGTGTGCATTTTTGTGATGGCTGATATATCTAGGGCATGATGCATTGGGAGATTCAGTTCCAGTTATATCATGACCACTTTTGCTACATTTGCCTCTGATTTTGATGAGTATCCCAGGAAAGATGTAAGAGACATGCATCATTCACATAGTAACATGTAATCCTGGTGCTTATGTAAAGGTCTTTTACACCAGGAAACATAATTATGTACTTCACACTAGATGCTATGACCTGCCTGGTATTACTGTTCTTGGGTAATGAAGATTAAAAACAGAAAAATACATTAATTTCTTAGGAGAGTAGAAAGCGCTCCTCTCCTTAACTTTCTATGCTGGTCTGCATAGTATGATTTTAGTATTACTATCCGTTGCTCTCTTGATGAGCATTTAATTCCTTCATGAGCTGGGGGAAGTCAGGCTTGTTTCTTACACAAGTGTCTCTCTGCCAGTGTCATTCCACACCACTCCTCTCATTAGTCACTAACCCAAACTTTCTTTCAGTTCTGATAGAACCTTCTGAAACTTGGAAACTTAAGACTCCCTGTATAGATTAATCAAATAGTTATTATCACTCACGCAAGCAAAATCAATTAAAAATAATGTGTGTTTGTTAGAATTTTCAAAATCTACTACAGAATGGGACAAATAAGTAACCCTGGTTTTCAAAATAAAACAAAAAATATCTGTTTGCCTGAAAATTTCTTCTTTAAATCACAGAATACTCTATCTTTGTTCCCTTGGCAGAGACTATTCATGGTTGTTTAACAATAATTTTACATTTACAGTAACAAACAGGTACAGGATATGCTGCATCATTTTCTTCTTCTCCCATATTTCTATTACAGCAGCACAAAAAGTAAACCTGCACATACTACTATCCTCTGATTCATTACTCTTTGTTAATTAGGAAAAGATTTGTAATTGTCCACTCTAGTGTTTCCTATTGTTTGACAACTTGAAAGGATCTACAATCACCTAAGAGACAAATCTCTGAGCATTTCTGAAAAGAAGTTTCTAGATTGGTGGGTTAATCTAGAGATGGAGATACACTTCCATGGACTAAGTACTATATTAGCTAAAAAAAGACAAAACAAGCTAAGTACCAGCATTCATCTCTCTGCATCCTGACTACTAATGCAGAATGGTAAGCTTTCTCATATGCATATTCACTGAGTCCTGCAATGGATGGAGTAATATGGTTCCTGTCCCTGGAACAGAGCCAACAGGATGTGGGTCTCCATGAGTGTTGATGGTTGCTGTGGACATAGAGAGTTTGTTTGTATAATAATGTACATTTTCATGTTTCCTCTTTGAGTAATGTCCTATCTGTCAAGGTTAATGACTCCATGATAATCAGAGAAACCCTGAGTCAGGGAGGGAAGGGCGTGACTAATCCCTCAGCAAAATGTTAAATGCTGAAACATTCAGGACAGCCCTCAAGGGTTTCATGTTTCTGGAAACATGAGTTCAAGAGTAAATAATATTTCAAATATGCAAAATATAAGGATGTAATTTAAATTGTATAAGAAACTTTCTCAGACCTTAAAGAACAGAGGCAGCTGTATTATAAGTCAATTTGTCGGAAAGATACTAGGGATAGAGATAAAGAGACTTAGGGAGTGCTGATTTCAAGGCACGATCCCAACCAGTTAAATTTATTTGTACAAAGGCAGATTCCTGAGTTCCAGGTCATCCTGGGACAGAGTGAGGTTAGGCCCAGGCATGGTAGGAATGGCAATCTCAGAACAAGATCCCACCCAGTTAGTTTAGTGTCTGTGTTTACGAAAGGCTGGTAGATCTCTGTATTTATTTGCATGTTTAGAAAAAATAATGTACTGTTGTTTTTTTCTAAGAATCAGTAGGTGGGGGCCATGTAATTAAACTCAGGGGTAGTCAAAAGGGAACCTGGAGTAAATGACTGAATTGATATGTAAATAAAAGACTGGGCCTTGATATTCTTGAGCTGAGCTATCTGAATGAGTTTTCTGAATATCTCCTTGGTATGCTGTCTGGAGCAGAACACAATTGACTTCAAGTCCTTTTTTTCCTCTCTCAAACACCCCTTGTCTCAAGAACCCTCTCCAAACCTAGACTGGCATGCATTATCACAACTGCCCAACATGTTCTACTTTACCTTTAAATTGTGAGCCAAAATAAATCAGTTCTTTCTTCCTTAGCTGCTTTTGTCAAGTATTTTTCGACAATAAAGTAAGATATTTTATGTGCCAAAATATGCCTACCTGTATCAACATTAGGGAAGATGAGAACCATTGGATTAAGGCATCAGTGTTTGGTCAGTGGTATATGAAAACAGGTTCCTACCCTCTCACAAGCCTGGCTCCTATCCTCCCAATTATTTGATGCCAGTAAATGAACTAAGTCTATTTGGGTAGTACATATAAGGAATTCAGTTCAATACCTCAAACATATAGATTTATTTACACATGTAAATAAAAGCTATTGTATAAAGAATGAGGTGGGGAGATTTTGAAGTCTCTAACTTTAACCCTGTATTTTCCATTTACATAATTAAATGGGATATACTTATAGTATCAGTCACCATATCTTGAAAAATGCTCCAAGAATTTCTATGTCATTTAGTATATTTCATTCAACTAAAAATACTCAAATATTATTATATGAATGTAGATGATAAGAGATAGAAATTTAGAGAAAATAGAAAGATATCATTCAAACAAATGCCAAATAACATATTTTGATTGCATTATAGACACTTTAGTCAAAATCAAAACCTGAAATATAGATAAGATTTCTTTTTCATTGACAAAATATGTGGTTTATTAACTTATTAAACCTTTCTAATATATGACCTTAATACCCAAGACTATCCTCCCCTACCCACTGCTGTGATTATAAAAAGATAAATAGTATAAGAATGAGTTCTAAGGGGGTGTAGTGAGGTGTGAAGGAAGGGGATTTCCTGATAGACCCATGCTAAGGTATCCTTCTCCCTGAGGGACCAGTCACACAAAGGTATAGTATAGAATAGAGTTTATTCAGGGCATGGGGAGGGGAGTTAAGAGGGTGGTAGAGACAGAGAAAGACAGAAAGAAGGAGAGAGTAGAGAAGTAGAGGCTGGCTATGACCACATGGAGAGAGAGGGGATGGGAAGGGGAAGAGAGAGGGAGCAAGGGAGCAAGGGGGCAAAAGAGAGAGGCAAGAGAGGCAAGAGTAAGGGAGGGGGGAGACAAGCATCCCCTTTTATAGTGGACAAGGCCTACCTAGCTGTTGCCAGGTACTTGTGGAGAAGAGCATACCTGGTTGTTGCCAGGTAACTTCAGGGTAGAACTTAGAATGCTAACACCCACTGAATAGGGAAAGCATTTAAAGTCTCCTTGGGCTGGGCAGTGATGGTACACACCTTTAATCCCAGCACTCAGGAGGCAGAGGCAGGCAGATTTCTGAGTTCAAGCCAGCCTGGTCGACAGAGTGAGTTCCAGGACAGCCAGGGTATACAGGGTATACAGGGTATAAAGGGTCTCAAAAAACCAAAAAAAAAAAAAAAAAGAAAAAAGAATACTTCCTTGGATTAGTGACACATGTCCTTGAATTTCTGTGACATAGTTGGTATAAATATTATTATTTATATATATTATTAAGTCTATAATTTATAAATTATGAATTTATAATATTATTAACATATATCTTATATACCATATATAATTATATATTATAGTATATAATATATAGATATTCTTAATATATATGAAATTATAAATATGTAAGGATTCTTATGTAATGAAATAGGTACTATGTCTGCTTTTTGTTTGTTTTTTTAGTTTTTTTTTTTAAAACACATTTGTAACAAGGTATGTTGAAGTTTACCAGGAATAAAAATTGTCACATGTGAGTTAAAGATTTCAGAAAGGTGATAACTGATTTAGATACCATCTGAGACATAAGAGCAGAGATTTCCATTTACAAACACCTGCTTATCTGCTCTTCTTATCAACATATTTGGAAAGTGACTTGATTTGTGTATTTCTTTTGTTTGTTTGCTATAAAAACTTTATTAATCTGTTGCCTCTTTGTCATGCCCTATTTGTGGGACTCTGAATGCATGTTTCCAGGACAGGGTCTCTCATATCTGGCTTATGAATACTTAAACACTTATTCCCTTTGAGGTGAAGGATGTATTTAGAGTTCACTGTGGTCATTGAAGATGAGAATTAGTGTTCCGGTCTAATCTCCATGTCTCACTTGAAGAGACACCAAATGTAGAGTTAACGTACTTCATGTTCAGTCTCTTCCTTTCTCAATAAATTTAATATAAATCTCAAATGAGTGTGGAAGAAATAGAAAGGATACTAACAGCAGTGTCTGCGCCATGAAGATAATGTAGAAAATATTAGATATTACTCCACTTAAGAAATTCTCCAATTGAGTAGACCTGTTTTTCTACCTCAGCGATCAGGTCTCTGGATTATCCATTATATCAAAAGGTGTTCTTGGTGATAGATACCTTCCTTAGAATTCAGTGTTCTACCACTTTATAAAGTGGTGCAATCCTGTACATTTCCTTGAAACTTGTCTTCATTTGTTTTGTGGGAGAAATGCTTTTCTTCTTAGGAGACATGCTTGTAAAGGCTACTACTTTCCTCTGTCTTCCAACTACATATTTCAGAAACTTAACTGTTATTGTAGCCTAAGTTAACTCACTCCTTACTGATTCAATTCATAGTATATATGCTCTCCCAAGAGTGTGATTATTCAGATTATCTTTAGTCTGCATTTTATTATGTTTTGCAGTAAGTCAGCATTTGCATTAGATAATTTTAAAGTTTTGATATCTTGAAGTGCGTATGTTATGTGTCTCTGCCTGTACCACAAGCTCCTTTAAAAGCTGAAGTGAATATGAAGTTATTTGAATATCAGGCACCTAAACATTGTGGTAGAGGGAATGCTTGGGAGGGAGGCATAAAAGTAAAGATTCCCTCTATGAAACTAATAAATACTAAAAGAAGAAAGGTAACAGAAAATTGCTAATATGTAAACGTGGGATTTCATAGCATGGGGGAAATTTCAGGTATTGTGATTTCCCACATGCTTGACATTGTTATTGAAATTTTATAATCCTCTTTCTATAGCACTGGACAGGCAATGAAAGAAAATGTTTCTTGTGTGAAGATAATGTCTCTCTGCAAACAATCACTTGATAATCTTGTGAGACACCCATCTTTTCCTCTCATAAACAATCCAAGCAGATAGGTGAAGTGGAAATTTCTGGGTGTTTTGCAGACTCAGTTATGTCATGTGGTGTTTTTCTGGAAACTGTCTTATAAGAGGATGTCTTGATGAGGCAGACATGTAAGAGGATGTTTTGCTGAGGCAGACATGTGGTATTTTCTGGAAGCTGCCTGAAAAAAAATGGTATCCAATGTATTGCTAGAGCTGATGCTTGAAAGAACATGTGACATTTGGAAAGGATATAAATACAACCCACAGACAGTAGACAATGCTGTAGCATTGGTTTGCCTTTCTGCTCTTTGCTGGTCATTCTTGGGCTTTGCTGGTGGTGTTCTTTGATGATAACACTGTAGCAACGGTTTGCCTTACCTTCTTTACTGATCATCATGTGTCGTGACTTTGTAGATAGAAATGTACCAAAGAACTTCTGGTGGTGTTCAGGCAGCTCCTTATGGCTTCGGTGGACTCCAGCTGATTTGACAGAGCTTCATGGTTTCTTCTTTATCACACTGCCATTGGTGATTTTTGAAAGTGAATTGAAATACCACTGCTGATTCATGAGTACTGAACTGCTGATATCCTGACAGTGAAGATGGAAATTGCCCTAAAGAACAATTTCTAAGCAGGTCCACATCCCACTTTGCTCTATTGACCTTTCTTTTCCACTGCCTTTGGTGGGTGGTGGAATAGAAGGGAGATTAAAGCATTTAAGAACCAACACTAAATTAGGTTTTGCAAAAATCTAAGCCTACAATAAGAGGGATATGAAATAGAAATAGCATTTATTATTTACTAATGTAGGCAAATGAAAATACCTTGAAATGACAGCTTCTCAGGCTCATTCCTGTGACTACTGAGCCTGCAGTTTCTCTCAACAACCAGTTTGCAATATGTCAAAAATATATTTGATCTAGAGTAATTTATTTTAACACAGAGGCATGAGAAAAGAAAAGAAAAATATAAAGAGCTGACAAGTAGATTCCTACTTCAAGCTCATAATTTTGAGAATGGCAACTTTTGTTATAGACAAACAAAAATCATACACAGTGGAATAAAGAAATAATGTTCTTAAAGTCATTAAATAAAATCAATACATTCCTTTAATATACATACATTAGGCAAGAATCTAAAGACTGATTTCAAAACTAGACAATCATCTTAATTACTTAACCATAGAGAAATATATGATAGATAGATAGATAGATAGATAGATAGATAGATAGATAGATAGATAGTAAACTTATGCATTGTTAAGCATTTTCCTTTTTTTCTTTTATGCCTCCTATCCTCTTTAATTTTTTGTTCATACTACTGGAAATAATAAAAAGAATCTTTGTTAATAAACTGATTTTGAACTCTATTTGACCTTATACAAATGTATATATTTAGTGGTATACAAGATAAACTAAAGGTTGTAAGATATATATTTGTCTATCTTTAGATTTTCTCTTAGCTAGCAATTTCTATAATTCCATTTCAACTGATACATACATAATTTTGGAAAGAGAATCCAAATAATTCTATATTGGAACACTAATTTAATTTCTATCTCTTCGATATTATTCACACTAATGCATGAGCATCTAGGACATGTAACCTCCTATATTGGTGTTTTCCTGCCATTGGAAAAGATTTCCAGTAAAAAGATAGCTGGGTTAAAGTTTTTTTTGGAAGTTCAGTTTTAATAGCTATTATCTAATTGACTTTCCATCTAACCCAGGCTCTGAGAATGTTAACTGGATAACAGAACATGTATAAAAGATGATTGCTAGCTCTCATGCAAAGCCTTAGTAACAAAACTGTGAAGAGCAAAACATACCAATAGTCATTCATGTGGTCAATATAACTTCTTAGCAACATTTTTTGGTCATTAATTAATTAATTAATTAATGTGGACATTAACTGTCTGGAAGTTAAAACTTAGGGGAAATTTTCAAAGTGGGAGTAATAAATAGAAAAAAATAATTTAAAAAGATGAGTTAAGATAAATTAAGAACTTTTAGAGAATCATCAAAATGGTTAAAGAAAGCTATTACATACTCAGTGCTGATATTACACATGAGTAACCAAGTTTACCTCCACTGGGATATTTACCTGTAGTTTTATCAGCCCCCACACAGGGTTGGATTCAACCAGTCATGTTGGCCAGGGTCTGCCTCAACAACTTCCAAGGAAACAATGTTTTCTACTAAGATGCTCTGCTTTTCTCTCGACTTATTATAGAAGTCACTGTGCCCACACCAGGGCAAATTTGTATATGATCAAAGCTTGAAATTTGAGGACAGTTCATCTCCTGTTCTCTCACATCCCACTTCTTTCTGTCATTCTCCACACGGGGCTTCATTCCTCTCTGGCCTGACTATTCACTATTGACTTGTCTCACCTATGTGACAGTGATTTACTGAATCTTCCCTCCACCTAGCTCTTGGTTAAGGAATCATTTACCCAGGAGCTTAATTATGAAAATTATTGCTGATTTTCTAAGATTCCTGGTTTGGGAGTTAATACAGAGTCCTCTAGTTTCTCAGTGCTTTTCAGCCCATTACTTTCTGCACTCCTATATCATCTCTGTGACTCTTAACCTCAGCCATTTGGCTATGCTATTCAAATTTACCACCTGGTCCATTTTCATTTCTGACCTTAGGTTCACTCCTCAGAATTAATGAAATAATTTAGCATCTAGCCCATGTTTCAGCTATATAATATTTAAAGTTAAATGACCATCTTATGGAAACATTTCATAACATGTCTTTAGTATGTTTAAAATATCCCTCAAACACCAAATTCATTGTGATTTTCCATTCTTCCTAATATAAATTTTATTCATATTTACTTGCCCTCAAATACTTTACTTAAAGTCTAAAGAATAGTATACTTCGTGGTCACTTGTCCACTGATGAGTTTTAAAGTAAGAATATAATGTATTACAAATACAGATAAATAAAAAGAGGAGTTCCTGTGAATATAGAAGAAAGAAAAGAAAACAACAACAACAACAACAACAACAATAACAACAAAAACCTGAACGTTCCATAATAAATATTTGTTGAAAAAATTCCAAGTTTGCTTCTAAAACTCATGAATGGAAGACTTCTCTTGACTGAGATACTTGTGGTTCTCAGAACATAATTTTCCACATACCTAAATTAGTAACCAAGGGACTCACATCACTTTATTTTATCTCAGTGCTAATTTTCAATATTTCATTAACTCTTTCTTTGCAATTTAAACTTGAATTTCATGTATCTCAAATCCTAGACGATGAGAAATATTTACATCCTATCCTCTGCAATTCCCCACAACCCAACTATGTCCACTCTCTTAGAACCTGACCATTTCATGATTGTTATGATTACACCCACTCCTTTTTCTTAGGCATTCAGTATTTCAACTTTAAATATTATGACTTTGGGGAAAGAACGGATGTTGCCTATTTTAAAATAGAACACAGATTCCACCTCACGCCAATCAGAACGGCCAAGAGCAAAAATGCAGGAGACTGCAGATGTTGGTGAGGCTGTGGAGAAAGAGGAACACACTTCCATTGCTGGTGGGAATGCAAGCTGGTAAAACCACTTTGGAAATCAATCTGGTGGTTCCTGAGAAAATTGGAAATAATTCTACCAGAAGACCCATCTGTACCATTACTGGGCATATACCCAAACTATTCTCCAACACATAACAAGGACACATGCTCCACTATGTTCATAGCAGCCCTATTTATAATAGAAGTTGGAAAGAACCCAGATCTGTGGCATTCAAAGAGCAAGTTACAAGGATACGTTGGTTCTAGGACAAAATGAAATAAATAACGGTGTAACCCCTGAAGAAGAAAGAGCAACAGCAAAGTAGAAAATAAGAGTGAAAACAGCATCATGCAGAAAAAGACCGACATGATAATCTACTGAATGCTGAGGTTCATGCATCCAAAGGTTGTGAAAATAACTAATGCTGAATATTGTAGTAGTAGTTCTTATATTTAATGTGGCTAACATGTATCATATGTATGTATTTTATTATGGTATGTATTTATATATTACATGTTTTTAATGCATATAGGTTAAATATATTTATTTCCTCATTCTGTTGGCTGAAATCGACGGAAACAAAGGCACCTCAGAAGTAGTGATCGCATCTGCTCAAATCATTGTCTGACCCATTTTCTACTAATTGGAACTAGAACTGCTTTGAGATGGTGTTTCTTTACATAGAGCAGGTTAAGGCAGAACAGCTTCACATATCAGAAAGTAAGGAAGTAATTAATCAAGCATATATATGAATGATGATAATCATGAAATTGAGATTTATATATAATTGGATACATAAATTATATTGGCAATTATGTGTGTTAAACTTGCATGAATATATAATTTTAAGCTTAAAACTAAATTAAGCATTTTCCTTTTTACTATTTTACTTAAGTTTACTGATGAAATCATTTGTATTTACTATATTTACATGGTGCGTTGTGTAGCATATATTATCTTACTTAGTTACCATTTTTTTCTAGCAAGAACTTAATAGTCACTCATCTTGCAGTTTTCAAGAACCCAGATACTAGCTATGGTTACTTCACTGTGAAATATAAGCCTCCTGACCTTATTCTTCCGTACTTAAATTTTATATCACTTCTAAATATTAATTTTATTTTTATGAAAATAACTTTTAAAAATTATAATGCCTCTTTGCGAAAAGAGAATGAAAAAGAGGAAACAAATTATAAAGTGAATGGTAAATAGTACTAGTAGATAAATCTGAAAAGAGGAATATTAATGCTCTTCATATTCAGGTAACTTTTGTAGATTTTTAATTGTCTTAAATTTTTGTTTTATATATTTATTTATTTATTTTTAGAGAAAAAGGACTTTAAGTGTTGTATGATTAGGACTGAAGGGATGACTTGGTGGATAAAATTCTTATCTCACAAATAAAATGATCAGAGTTCAAGTCCCCAGAACCCATGCAAATGGCAGAATCACAGTGTAAGTGTATATAACCACAACAGCACTCCAATGAAGAGACAAGAGTGAGAGACAGGAGAATTTCCTGATGTTCCTGGGCAAGCTAGCCTAGCTTATATACCAAGAAACCTAGAAGGAGACTATCCTCCACCAAGATAAAAGGTAAGGATCCATACCCATTCTTGCCCTTTGTCTTAGTCAGGGTTTCTATTCCTACACAAACGTCATAATCAAGAAGCAAGTTGGGGAGGAAAGAGTTTATTGAGCTTACACTTCCACGCAGCTGTTCATCACCAAAGGAAGTCAGGACTGGAACTCAAGCAGGTCAGGAAGCAGGAGCTGATGCAGAGGCCATGGAGGGATGTTTCATATTGGCTTGCTTCCCCTGGCTTGCCCAGCCTGCTCTCTTATAGAACCCAAGACTACCAGCCCAGGGATGGCACCACCCACCAGGGTCCCTCCCCCCTTGATCACTAATTGAGAAAATGCCCCACAGTTGGATCTCATGGAGGCACTTCCCCAACTGAAGCTCCTTTCTCTGTGATAACTCCAGCCTGTGTCAAGTTGACACACAAAACCAGCCAGTACACCCTCTATCACCCCATAAATTATGTACACACACAGACACACACACATACCTACAATCAATTGATCAATCAATCAATCAATCAATCAATCAATCAATCAATCAATTCTGGAACCTCGGCTTCCTCTTAAAATTTGAAATTAATATTTAAAAACAAGGAAGACATTGATATTCTTAACCTGCCTTTGGCATAAGCTTTGTAAAAAGTTTATACAGAGCCTGCATATTGGCTTATTAAGGAAAGGCACTTGCCCCCAACCCTAATGACTTGTATTCTGTCTCTGGTACCTACTTGGGGAAAGAAGAGAGTGGGAGGAGAAAGGCAAAAGAAAAGGGAGAGGAAAAAAAGAGTCAGAGTGTTCTGACTTCCACATGATAGCTCTGGCATCTGTCTCTTGCATTCTCTCCCAAAACACAAATAAATGTAACTTAAAACATAAAGTTTGCATGTGTCTGGCCAAACAGGGAGAAGACAGACAAAGACAGCATCATTTGAGCTATATCACTTGAAGGTATAGAATGAGTAGTCTACAGAGAATCCTAACCCTGAGTTTCTGAAGGTAACACTCTGTATTGATGTCTTCCTTGGTAGTGACTTCTCTCAGTACCCACAGTGAGAACTCCAAGTCAGAAGAAAACTACAGAAAAATGTCCCTGGCTTTGTTGACAGTAGAACACAGACTTAGAAAAGGACGTACTTATAAGTTAGAATATCATAATCTAAAATGCTTGTCCTTGTGACCCTGAGTATATTTTAAAACATCAGGTTATTCAAGTAAATGAGAACTCAGCTCCGTTCACTTCAAGTCAGTGCTAGTTAGTACTTTATTAGTTTCATTTTAATGATAAACACATTATGGTTTGGGAGTAGTTTGCAAATACTGCATTCTTCAAAGATCCTTAATAAGGACTTAAAACCTACTCAGAACAACTTGTAGCATTGGCTAAGCTTTTCTAGTTTTTTTGGTATATGAAAAACTTAACTTGCTCTCACATCTAAATAACACAGTATGCCTTATCCTCAGAGTAAGTATGCTGGCTCATTTGATAATGACTAGAACCCTTTATGATAGCAAACTCTTCCCTTGAGAACAAATAAGAAAGAATCTAAACCCTGAACACACCTGGAAATTGATACCTAACAAACAAAATAATTGAGTTGTTTGTTTGTTTGTATGTGTTTGTTTGTGTTTTTTGTTTATTTTCAGAAAAAATCCTCCAAATCCAGTCAAAGGAGTTTGAAACCAGCTTTGTAGAAATGGTCACACATGCAAAAAAAGTCAATGTGCCCATTTAATGACTTTTTTTTTTATTTCAAAAGCTCTTATATAAAACCTCTTATATAAAACATGACATATTTTTTTTCTCTAAAAGCAAGAAATGTAGGAGGTAGATGGCATTAAACTCATTTACACACCCATAAATGTTACCTCCTCACCATCTAATTATCAAGCCATTTCTTGCTCATTTTGTCTAGAAATATCCCCATCTCAGTCAGCTGTCCTTAGTAGAGTCTGTCTCTGGCTTCATGTTCCTGTCCTTGACCATTGACTTTGTAGCACAATTCCAGCCCCCCCCCCCCCACAATCTGATTCCATTGCATGGATTTTCTGAACATCTGGCAGGCATAATGAGATATGCACACATGGATCAAATCTAACAGGTCCTTTTGTGATTCTCCTGAGTTGGTCCTTACAACTTCCTTGAAGTCATTTAATGGTTCCTCTTATCTGTTGTGTTTGCACTTCAAGATAACATTGACTTACATGATTCAGTTCATCTACTAATCAATCACTTTGGAGACAACATGATTCTAAAGAATATTGAAATCAAAAAAGATTTGAGAAGGATAGTATCTTTTAAAGTGTATTTCCTTTCTATTAAAAATAAATCATGTTCTGCTTAATCTAATCAATTTTAAGCATAAATACTTAAAGAACAAAAATTGCCTCTTGTTTCCTAAGTTCTAGGGCTTACATTTCTCATTAGTGAAATCTGACTGTCAATAGTAGTATACAATAGACAGGCAACTTCATGTAGTTGATTAAAGTTTTTAAATAAGCTATTACCATTATCAGGTTTAATGAAAATTCTAGAAGCAAGAATATAATATCTTTGTGGTAACTCACAAAGCCTTAGGACTACGTTTAACTCCTGGTAATCTTGAAAAGTGGAAAGGAAAAATGTTGGAGAATTTGTTGCATTTCATTTTTAAAAGGGATATTGGCAAGGATGTCAGGTTCCAGGCTGATGCTTCCTTTAGCCAACAATGATCAAGTTTATCATGTAGAAATTTATTAAGAAAAGACCTCAAAAGCAGCTATACAGCAATAAGGTAAGAATGTGGTATTAGTAGAATCAATTTTGCCTTTAAATATGCATTTTAAAGCCATTCTAATGTTAATTACCTATCACTATATTTCTCAAACAGAATTTACTTAAAAATTTGATTGTCAAGATCAAAAACTCAGTATGGCCAGGTATGACTGCAGTAGGGCAACAAAATCATGAGTTCATGATCAAAAGCTGTTAAGAAGCATAACAATAATTCATTCCTCATCAATAAATACATATTATATAATTATAACTCTGACCAATAATATTTATTTTTAATTTTTATTTTGTGTATATTTGTTAGTTTTATCTTATAAATTATTTTTATTCAGTTTGCTGACAATTTCATACATAAATTTAAATACTCCCTCTAATTCCTCTCTCCTCTGTTCTCTGCCTCCCAGTCTCACAATACCCAAAATCCCCATCGCACTCTCATGATTTTGTTTTAGGTCTGCATTTGCTTGGTAACTTACTGGGCTTGACTAGGGCTACCTATCTGAGCATGGGTATGAAAGTATCCCCTGGTAGAAAAGTAACTTTCCAGTAGTTCCATCCCTGGAGACAGAGACTTCCTCTCTTCCAATATCCCTGGACTGCCATTATATCTCTTAGACTGGATGGAGTCCCGTGAGCCCTTCCCCATCTATTGCCAAATGTCTTGTGTAGGTCTTAGGTAGGTAACCATGGTGATGGAGAGTTGAGGCATAATAAAAGAAAACAATATTGATTATATCTGAAATTCAACTTTAACAGGTACTGTACTGACTAGACAATCATAGTTAAGGCAATGCTATCATAGATAACTAATGTTATCATAGATGATTAGTACCTGCTAATAGTCAGTCAGTCAGGCAACTACCTGGAAACATTATTCAAAATCTCCATGGCAATAGTCATAGCATAGCATATCTTAAGACAAACTGGCATTTGAAATATGCTTAAAAAAGAACCCTCTCTGAATTGAGGAAGATATAATGAAAATTACCCTATGTTTGGTTTATTTTCTGAACCTTAAAATGTCTAGAGGTACTGAACTTTTAAGACAAATCTGAATGCAGTGACCTTATCCCTTCCAGAATCTAGCAGTAGTCAGTGGTTCAGCAGGAGGGGAAAGGCCCTTTGAACTTCTCAATGAACCATGATTAGCTCTTGAAAGGCTATCTTCTTCATTCATAGTGTGGGCAACTGTAGCTATTGTGAGATACTGTTTTTGATACCCATTTCATGGTCATAAGGACAATAAGGGACCTTTGTCCCTATTGTCTGGGTTCTATCTTATTGATGCTCTGTTATGAGAAATCCCTTGAGCTTAGGAGATAACACTTCTTATATGAAGGTTTTGGAAACAAAAATTTCTTGATAAATTCCTTTGAAAATTAGTTCTGACCTCTGGGTTTATTTACCAAGACTCTAGTATTGAGGAGAAATGCAAAATTTTACTATAACAAAAAATGTTTAAAAAAATAAAAAAAAAAAAAACTTCTCCCCAGCCAGGCCACACAAATCTCATCAGGAGCTGCCTCAACTCTTTTCTCTAGTCTGTCTTTGCCAAGTCAACAGCTGGGATTAAATTATAAGGAAAGCATTGCTGATGGCCTTCAGAGATGACTGAGCACTAGGGACCACAATGCTGATGGGGATATTCATTTTTTAAACCATTTACGTGGTTAAAAACTTATATATATGGGCAAAATAGGAGAGTTCTGTATGGGATGAAATTTGATGTGCTCGATTACAAGATTTAAACGTGTGATTGGATAAACAGGAATTCATTATCTTGAGGGTTTTTTTTTTCAAAGTATAAGGTGCAAGAAGATGAGAATATCTTGCTGTTTAGAGACCTGGCAAAGATTGGGAGGAGGTTACAGTAGAACAGACATGCCATACTTAGCTTAACTAAAGGAAGAAAAAAGTACAAAGGTTGAGAGTCAGTTCCATGATTAAATGGACACCCAAGAAAAGATTCAGTTCCCCCAAAGAACGTATAGGACAGTATGTTCATGAAAACAGTTAAGGATTTATAGATAAGAGTACCCCAGCATCACTAAGAAGTATCGCAATAGCATGTGCTTTCAGGCTGAGCATTAGCCCCAAAATGCAGGATTAGAAACCATAAACCTGGGGGAACTAGCCTTCGTGGGGTATCATGAGCTACCTGAAATAATCAAGATTGCATTGTTGTGCTTGAGTCTCAAATCCTAGGAGGTTTAACTAATCATAAAGACATACAAGGTTACAGCTGTAGCTAAAAATGTTAACCTGTAAGGTAATGTGGAGTTATTAGGAAAATAGACACTCCCAAAGCACTTAGCAAATGCAACAAAGAAGGAGAAGATGGAGAAGTGGAGAGAAGAAGGAAGATGGAGGGGAAGAAGGAGAAAGAGAAAGAAAAAGGGGAGAAGGTAAAGAAGCACAAAGAGTTAAATGACAATGATAACAAAATACAAGATTGCAATACTTTATTTAGCTCCTACATATGAGCCAAGAATAAAAGGTATCTGAACCCAAGAACTCTACAAAACCATGACAAGACTATTCTATAAGAATCAACCAGCCGTTATAAAAAATGGACATAGTTATAGGCTGACTGTATGCCAAGAGAAGAGGAAAGATCAAACACTTCAACTACTAAAGGACACAAGATCTGAATTTGCTCTAGTGCTGAAAATCTGAATCACCGTTATAGATCACTGTTAGTATGCAGGCTGATAGGCCACAAGTCTATTCCTGTTCTATTAATGTACTTGAAAATTGGAAAATGGCTGACTGGGCCAATGAAGAGAGAAGCAGAAAAAGTGGTCGTCAGTCTAATTGGTAAGAATAGTAAAAGTGAAACAGGCACAAATATCAGATACAATTAGTCTGACTTAGGCAAGTAAAACCAACAATTGTGCAAGTATCAATCAGAAAACATCCTAATATCACAGGGTCAAGTCTCTCTCTCTCTCTCTCTCTCTCTCTCTCTCTCTCTCTCTCTCTCTCTCTCTCTCTCTCTTTCTCTCCTTCTCTCCCTTCTCCCCTCTCACCTCTCCTCTCTCTCACTCTCTCTTTCTCCTTCTTATGCTCGTTCTTGTTCTCTATCTCTCTTTTCCTATCATTCCACAATGTGTGTGTGTGTGTGTGTGTGTGTGTGTGTGTGTGTGTGCAAGCCACACACACATGCTTGTACACACACGCTATTTATTTTGTGGTAAGCTCTTGTCTTAGGACACTATGGGCATGATGGATCATCAGGACCAGAAGCAATTTGGTTAGTAAATGTGTATTTGGTTTACATAACTTCAATCACAGTCCATTGAGGGAAGCCAGAGTGGGAACAGGAACCTGGTGATAAGAACTGATGCAAAAGGCCATAGAGAAGCATTGCTTATTGCCTTGCTTTGCATGGTTTGTTCAGTCTACTTTCTGAATTATAGTATCAGGACTACTAGCCTAGAGTTATCCCCACCAACAAGGGGCTGGATCCTGCCACATCAATCTCCTAAATAAGAAAATGCCCTACAAGTTTGCCTACAGCCCAATCTTATGGAGGTAATTTCTCAATTGGCTCCCTTCTCTACTCTAAGACTCTAGATTCTGTCAAGTTGATATAAAACTATCCACCACAGATCTCGATCTCAGGTCAATGTCCAGCTACCTATGTAACCAAGGATGACATTGTATTGAGGTCTTGAGACTCATCCAAACCTGGAAGTCATCTACCTCTAGTGGTTGTTTCACTCAGGAAAATGTTTACACAACTAATCCTGTTTTGGCATCCATTTCTGTATATCCAGCATCATGTAATTATCCTTGTCTTTGGTGCCTTAAAGCCTAAATAATAAATTTTTAACCTTTCTCTTTCTATTAAATGCTTGTTCTTCCTTTATAACTAGCATTGACTTTTGTGATCCCTCTGTAGTTCTAATGACCCTACTCAGTTTTTCTATCTTTGGTTAATCTTACTAGATGTTTTTCCCCCAGACAATATAACTCCAAAAAGAAGTTCATACCACAGCTGGATTCTATTTTTAATGAAGAAATTTCATAAAATTTTACAAGATTTCTTATTAGAAATCAGAGCTTCAAATATTCCTGTTGCCAGTGAAAACACATGTGGTGTGCTCACTGAATCAGAGTTTTTGAGCAATGTACTTATTTTTAGTATTTTTAAAAGAATCATTAAGATGGGACTGGGGTGAGAGCAAGAAACTTGTTTTGTTTCCATTTCTGTGACTTCTTCCAAACTTCCTTACATTATTAGGCTTTGTTCATTTCCAAAATTAAGTTATGTTTCTGATGTTACTAAGGGGATACAGAATACGGTGAGAGGAAATACTAGGAAGAAAGCTGAGTTACCTTGCATTTTAATTATAGCTTCTAAAGAGTTGTGCTATATCTAATTTTAAAGTATCATTAGTAGAAAGCAAACCTTAAGTTTTGTGCAGGTATTTGATGCAACTAAAGAAAATCCCACTGAAGATCCAGAAATCACAGACACCACATGTTCCCTTCAAATTCAGCCAGCACCCAGGAGTGAGAGACCTATAGGTAACATCTAGACCAGACCCATGGCATCAGAAGGCATCTTTCAGCAGCATACATTGCAGTATTTCCTTTCAGGAAGAACCAAAAACTGAAAACTCTGCGTCACTACAGAGCATGTTAGAACAACTCATGTTCTATTGAGTGCTTTTGACTCATTAATGATGAAAATTAATTATAGGTAACAGATGTTAACTATGACTCTGAAAGGCCATTCAGTATTTAATTTAATAAGATGAAACTATTTTCCTGATGAGAAATACATTACAGTATTCTCATCATAAAAGAAGAATGCGTCGGCCGGGCGGTGGTGGCGCACGCCTTTAATCCTAGCACTTGGGAGGCAGAGGCAGGTGGATTTCTGAGTTCGAGGCCAGCCTGGTCTACAGAGCGAGTTCCAGGACAGCCAGGGCTACACAGAGAAACCCTGTCTCGAAAAAAAAAAAAAACAAAAAAAAAGAAGAATGCGTCATAAGTACAGAAATGGGCAAAAACACTAATGGAGACTCTGGTCCAACAGCTATCCTGCAGGCTAATTTTTAATCGTTCTGTATGACTTTGAAGTTGTATTCAGAGGCTTGTTTAATCAGTGATCCATTCATATTTGCCTAATAGTTAGTTATATTATGATAAACTCTTATCATATTTCTAAAATAGCGAGTGATTTTTGTTTGAGTTTTTTTCTTAGGATGCTCAGTGTGCACCTTTGAAATTGAGTTAAATTATTTTGTCAGTATCTATTTAGATACAATCAGAGTGATGTGGCAGGATTTTCCCTCTCCAATTAATTTAAATATTAGAGCAGCAGGAGACCTGTGATTGGACAGGGAAAAGGGAGATGGCGCTAAGAGGTACAGAGACTGGGAATGGCACAGGAAAGAGAGAAGGAAGCAAAATGGAGGATGAAAATAGCCACTGGTAGATATGATATCATACAGGGATAGAATAATTGGGGTAACCTGTCCAATCTAGGTGGGCGTAGCTTGTACCATTATCAATTGGCTCTTAATTTATTGTGTGAGCATCTTGTGGATTGAGAATGTATTGATATAAAAATCTGAAATGAATTATAAGCATCTGGAGTTTTGATTTTACCAGGTTACTGGGAAATGTGACAGCTAACCATGAGGTGGGCAGTTTTTGCATGGGGCTGGTGTGGCAGCAACCAGCCAAGGGATCTCAGGAGCTCTGGTCTAGAGAATCTGCCAAGATGAAAACACCCGGCTGGAGCCATGTGGCCTGGTGGACCTGGAATAGTGTTTTTTTAATATTTCCCACAACAGAGTGACTCTGAGAGAAAATAGATATGAAGCTTTCTACTTCCTTCCTCTCAAAACTATGCAGAAATTTTAAGTTTTTCATGGTTCAGTTGATCTTAGAAAATTCACACAGGCTGCTTCTACTTCTAGGAGACTTCTAGAATACTATCCTGATTCTAAGGGCCATAAACAGTGAACCAAGTCTAGCTGGGAGGGAAGAGAATACCACCTTTTTGTTTATTATATCACAGTTAAGCCTGCTATATAGGATTCTGCTGTTTCTAAGCTATCTGTCATCTGGCTGATATTATGGGATATGCATTTCATTTTTATGTAACTCTGATATAAAATTACCACCCTTCTCCCTAGACAGAGAAGAAAGATCCTTCTTTTTCTTGTCATTTCTTTCTTTTTTTTTCTATCTTTTTCTTTTTCATGTCAGGTCCATTAAATTTCCCTGGAAATATTATAAAGTAAAAAAAAAAATGGATCCACAAGGAAAGAAATCCATAAAATCAAAAAGCTTCAATTGCCACAATGTGTTCCAATTCCTGCCTTTAGTGACTAATGAGTAGTACTAACAACACAGAAAATATTCTCCAAATTTAATCATTGAGAACAAATCCTACTTAATTTTGTTTCCTAGATTTGAAAATCACTAATCTGAGTTTTATAACTGTTTTCTTGTACCACTGGGGATGTGTTCTTAAAGACTTTGAGATGGTGTGTGCAGGATCCTTCTTCAGTCAGTTTGGAGATTTTCAGTTCTTGTACTTTTCTCTGATGTCTTTCTATATTTGCTTATTTCATTCTTGCCAATATTTGGCGGTTGGTTATTCTTTTGTTATTCTAATACTCATGAATAAATACACGTTTAATGGGCATTTATTCATGGAATCATTGGAAATCCTGCCATTAGGTACCCTGACTTTCACCTTTTCCCTCATGTGTACATTGCGGGGTCTTAACATGCATCCTCATCCCACTCTAAATTCTTTCTTCTCTTAATTTTTTTTAGGTTCTTTATTTGGCAGTCTAATTCAACTGGTATCTCACTTTTGCCAACTCTTTCTTTAAACCTCTATAGAGGCTTTCTTGAGCAACCAAATATCACTATTCCCTAGCTGGGGTACCAGTGAGCAGAAGAAATTATCCTACTTAAGTTCAGGTTTGTGAATCAATAAACTCATTTGATGGCTTACATGGGCATATGAGAGCATATTGAGTTACCTAGATGGTCAGCTGTAGTAACATGTATAGTAAAGCCCTTATGTCTGGATTTAAGTGAAATTTATAGTAAAAGCAATTATGTCTGGCTTTGAGTGAAATGTTTTAGCAAAGTTTTTGCTATATTTGAGTCAATCAGTAGATGCAAAGAAATTGTTTTGAGGTTGTTTGAACCTTAAAAAATATGTTGTCTCTCTAAAGAATATGTGCTTGGTGCTCAGTGAGAACTTGCAGCTGAGCCAACCTTGGTGCGAAGACACTCTGGCAAACCTAGTGTTCTGACTTTTGATTATGGCTAGGCACTGTTAAAAGGAACTGAGACTTTTATGCATTATTTGTACTCACAGTGAGCAAGGGCAAGAAGATACATTTGGTAGTTGAAACCTTTCCCAGCCCCAACTCCCCTAGTATAATGTTTGAATAAAGTAACTGGAATGAGCTAAGGTACATTTTTGCCTAAGATACCAACCCTTGGCAACATCAGTTCCTATTACTCTTGAATTGGGAAAGGGAGATGAGAGTGTTGTTATTGATATCCTTGGGCCTAACATGACAATCACCCACTGTAATGTAGCAGAAATTGCTGTAGTGACCCACAGAAGACCTTGGTTGTCAGTCTTTCCTATGAAGACTGAAGCCCTCTGCTCCTTCAGGAAGTGAAGGCTTAGCTTCTTGTTGCACTCTGTCTCTACTGCCACATCTACAACCATCAGCAATCAATAGGTATCTGTACCATTGAAAATTCCTACTCCACAGTGGAAAAGAAGTCTTAAAAAATGCATCCTTGAAACCTCAGCTCTTTTTGAGCACTCCAATTCTTCCATTCTCAAGTAGACCCTCCAATCTCAAGTACATCTTAATGACAGGAGGCAAAGGCAATTAGACTCTCTGATGAAGGTCAGGAGACTTTTAACAGAAGAAACAGTGAATAACTCCATTAACATTAGGACAGAATTTGCTATTTTTATTGTTTTAGTTACTTTGATTGACATGACTGAGGGCCAAGGTTTTCTGTGGGTCACTACAGCAATCTCTGCTACATTGTAGTGCGTGATGGTCATACTAGGCCCAAGGATATCAATAACAACTCTCTCATCTGCCTTTCCCAATTCAAGAGTGATAAGAACTGATGGTGCCAAGGGTTGTTATCTTAGGCAAAAATGTACCTTAGCACTAGTATAGGGACTATATATTTTTTGTCAAAGTACACCTCTTGAATAATTGTATAGCCATAGTTAATAAGTGTGTGCTGATATACTCTGTTTTGGTTTAAACCACAATTATTTAACACTTACAACTTCTCTGTTTGACTTTTAGAGAATAGAAAATAAAGCTTGCATTCTTGGGGAGAAAGAATGAAGAAATGTTATAAGGAGTATATGTAAAAGTCAGTAGCATATAAATTTTCAAAATGACTTCTTGAAGAATGAAAAATCACTACAGTTTTTTCAAGAATCTTGGGATGTGATTAGGGATTAGACCCAGAGCCTCATAAACTGGCAAATTCTATTACTGAGCTTTCTCTGCAGCCATATTCTCTTTATGGGGGACCTGAAATTCTAAACATAATAAAAATAATTGTAAATTTTACTATGTAATTTGAAAGAAAGTTTTTAATCAAGAACTTAATTGGCACCAACATTTATCAAAACAGCTCTGTTAAATGTTACACAGTATAATTCATAGTGATCTCTTTCCTAGGTATTAGGGAAACTCTTAATGCCAGAGAGCTGCATCATTTGCCAAATTCAATCCCCTTTCCAGTTTCATACCCTTTCTTTCAGCTCTTTTTTGTAATGTGTACACATGTTCTGTCTGAATGTGTGTCTCTATACTTGTCTTCTTGTCACTATTTCTTCTTCTCTCTCTTGTCATCTTTTTTTTTCCTCTATTAAAGACAACTCAAATTGCAAATTGCTTACTGGCTTACACAGTATGTTTTTGTAACATATTCTGTTTTTCAACATTTTCCCAAAGTTCATCTCTTAACTTACATATTAAATTTCAATTCTTCGACAGGGTAAGCTAAACGGATGCACTTACATTGAAAATGTAGCCCTCTTGAGGCAAAAACTACAGCTTATTGCCCTTGAAAATGCTTGTACCTATGCCTTAAGTTGACCTAAAACAGTGAAACATTTTTGGTGAGAGAATGAGGTTTATCAGTAATCTTTATTAGATCCCCTAGATCATTCTAAATTATTCTAACTAAGGCCTTTAAAATATGATTTAAATTCCTTAGATTTCCACCAAGAAATACTGTGTGTAAATGTGTATTCATGTATGTGTGTGAGAGAATATTTACATATTTCATGGTATGTAAGTGATTAATAAATCAAAATGCATGCATGGGTAGTAAGCATTCAGGCAGATTGTGGTTTGTGCAGCAGAAAGTAGAGGCCATGTGCTGAGAATTGCCTAATGAGATTCAAAGACAGAACCAAAAAGTTTCTGAGAACTTTATTTTCTATAGAAAATCAGTAAGAAAGAAAAACCTGGAAACACCCTATAGGTGTTTGCTTCATTCACATCCATTGAACCTGCTTCATTGAACACCAAGCTTTTGACACAGGAGTCTTAGATGTTCTTTGCTATTGTTGTTGTTTTCTATGCAGGGTTTTGCAGCATCAACCATTGTTCATTTGGAAACTGTTAGGAATTTTGAAATTCTTCCAAAAGTTAGTATATCATTTTCATTATTTTTTGTTAGCCCGAAGAACAAAAGCATTCATTAACCAGAATCATATCAAGTTGTTCCTAACTCCAGCAGTAACAACGGGTGATAACACATGTAATTAAAAGCTGACTAGGAAATGGAAACTCTTTGGGCCTTGCTGTCTAGGGATTTTATTGAGAGTCAGACACATATATATGTAATATTCACAGAAGTGACTTTAACTACTCTGTCTTTACTCCTAAAATACACACACACACACACACACACACACACACACACACACAATTTTTTCTTTACATTACCTCTGTAACAAAATGCATGAGCTTTTCTTGCTTAACAATCCTTCAATTCCCTGGATTTCCTATTATAGCTCAGTGATGACCCTATGTGAATTTGATGCGGATTTCAAGAGCTCAGTTTCATAGAATTCCACAATGTTGAATCCTAACTCTAAGTAGTGGATTCCTAAGGAACCCATAGTTCTGCCCTTCTTGGCTGCAGACTAGGGAAGACACACACACACACACACACACACACACACACACACACACACACACACCCTCATACATGCTCACATTTGATCATATATTTACGATGACTACTCAGAGAACACATAAAGACCTATTTACCTACCTGATTTATTGTAAACCATGTTGTAATTGATGTAAAGAAACTGACCCCTTCCAAAGTAGACAGTCAACAAACAGAATCTCTTTGAACTTTGAACTTAGGAGTTTGTTCCACTACTCCTTAAGGTAGGAAACACTGATCAGTAACTCAATAACCACCTCAAATTCTCCTACAGGATCGGATACATAGCTGGCAGTTCCAAGTCTTTAATCATGGCTTACTTGTTTTAGTTTCCTATCCAGGAACAAACTAAGAACCAACTCATTATAAATATGTTTTTATCACCCTCTCCGAAAATATCAGGGAAATTAGAAGCTCTGTATCAAAAACTGGGGCCACCTAGATTAATGCATTCCCTAAGTTCTTGTAACAGATAGTGATTAACAGAGACATTGAACTGGTAATAAGAAAGAGAATAAGAAACTCAGGATTTCTTAGTCCAAAATGTGCTATCATATCGTGTCTATATCATATTGTGTCTTTCCAAAGTTCAGGCATCACCAGAAGGTGTAAAGACTAAAAGACAGAAGTTATGGATGACTTCAAGGAAACAGTACTTACCTGACAGTGCAGTTGTATATGTGAGCTCATAGAGGTTGTGACAGGACTCACATGATCTACACAAGCTCAAAGTGTACATAGTGGTGGCATGGATGGGGGAGGTGGGCATGAAGTTTTACATCCTACCTCTAGCTAAGAAGCTATTGGCAAGAGGCAGCTTCTGGGAGAGGAAGAGGTTTTTAAGGGTGTGACCACCAGTAAGTTGATCATGATCTGGAATATGTAAAAGGAAACTGGAGAAAGAAGACAGGAAGTTGGGTGAATAGATAGGTGTGTCCAGATATGGGGAGGATGGTGAGAAAGAATGGGTCGTGAAAATGTGATGGGGACCCCAACTCGGCCATGAAACTTTCCACCTAAACATTTCCCTGCCTAGAAGATGTGCTGAGGCAAAGGTAGCACAGAAATTGTGGAAGTGGCCAATGCATGACTGGTCCTGTTGAGGTTTGGTCTTTTGCTATGTATTGTAATGCAAAATCCTGGCCCAATTGTCTAACCTAATTGCCATCAGAGGGTCTTCATATGGCAAGTGATGGAAACAGATGAAGAGACCCACAGCTGCAACATTAGGCAGAGCTTGGGGAATCCTGCTGAAGAGGGACATGAATGATTGAAGGAGCCAGAGGGGTGAAGGACACAACAAGAAGACCCATAGGATCAACTAACCTGGATTCATAGGGCTCACAAAGACTGAACCTACAAGGGAACCTGGACAGGTCTGACCTAGGTCCTCTTCCTATATGTTACAGTTGTATAGCTTGATCTTTTTACAGGACTTCTAACAGGGGGAGCAGGGGCTTTCTCTGATACTATTGCCAGCTTAAGGGAATCTTTATCATTCATACTGGGTTGCCTGGCTAGCCTTAATATGAGGGGAGGGGCCTTATCTTAGAGAAAGTTAATATGCTATGATTGATTGATATCCATAGAAGACCTGTCCTTTTCTGAAAGAAATGGAGAAAATGTGGATGAAGACAGGAGGTGATGAGAAAGGACTGGGAGGAAAGTAAGGAGAGGAAGCTATGGTCAGGATGTAATATATGAGAGAAATATTAATAAAAAATCAATAAATATAAAATTTAGAAAACTTGACTAAAAAAGTAGTTGATAGAACAAAAGATTCTGATAGCATTTCTATTATGCACAAAGTGGCAAGGAATTTAGTTCTGTATCAGGAACAAATAATTGTATGCTCATGTCTGTGTGTGCCTGTGTATATAGTGTATATGTGTGAGTGTGTGTGTTGCTATGGGTGTGTAAGTGTGTATGTTGTTGCTGTGTGTATTGCTGTGTGTGTGTATTTGTGAGTGTGTGTATGTGTGTTGTCTGTACTGCTGTGTGTGAATGTATGTATATGTGAGTATGTGTGTTTTGTTGTATGTGTGTTGCTGTGTGTGTGTGTCCATGTTGTTGTGTGTTTGTGTTCCTTAATCTTGTTTATTTCTATCATCATCAGTCTCAGAAAAGAATTCATGAATCAGGACATTGTCACACTCTTAGTGACAGGTACAAGTAAGAATGTTCAATTTTTCACTCAGAAACACTGATTTTGTTATTACCAATGACTATTGGCCTCTGTTTATCTTGTCTTGCTAGGCTAGAAGAAGATTGACAGTGATGTTTATTGTTCTTCACGCTAAACTTCTTTAAGTTTCAAATTCTGGAGCAGATTACCATGGAAGATTCTTGATGGTCAGTAACAGAAACTTAAACAACTTTTTGAAATCTCTTTATGGCTCCAAAGTAAATTGTATATCCATGTATAAAAACCAGGGGAAAATTTAAGAAATTTAATAAATAAAAGATAATTATTTATAGCATAATCAAATACACATTTGAAATTAATACAGTTATGACACTGTCATCGTTTTGCTCCTGTTCTTTAATAGTTTTTTAGACATTTGTTTCTGATCTTAAGGAATGACATAGTTTCTAATATTTATCTTGTTTATCTCTTCCTCTTTCCTTATAAGGAAATATAATTTGGAGTGCAACCATCCCTTCCTGCCCGCATTCTAGCTTAAATCTCCCAGAAAATAGGACTGTGCACAGTTTAGTGCAAAATTCTGGGGCTTTTCATCTCCTGTAGGAAGTTTGACTAATGTGACCATCCAGTTTTGTGTTATCAATAAGTACAAAGAAAATAGCAAAGGTACTCTAATCAAGTTGTGGGGGAAAACATTTCTGGGTTTCTTTCACTGTGCAAATATGTGATAGCTTCTGTAATTGAAATTTAAACAATCTTATCCCCAAAATATGTTAGCTAAATTATTTTTAAAATGATTTGTTTATAATTAGTATACCAGGACTAATGGGTTAAAACACTTAGAAGTTTCTTCTATATATGATTTTAAGTAGAAAGAATTCTGCCTATTTTAATTGATATTTCTTATAACTATTACATTTTATTATCAACACAACATGTGAATTGTAAGTGGCAACACATAAAATATCATCATATTAATGTCCTCTTTGAACTACACTGAGATAACAGTGGAAGTTTTCTTTGTTGACTTAGATAATAGCCTATACTTAAAAAATAAAAGGAAATCTTATGTTCTTGACAACATAGAATGTGGAACTAAAAAGTGATATATGTCATATCTAGAACAGAGCCATAGCACCAATTTTTTAAAAATCAATCTGACAAAATAAGCCCATGAAGAATTATTGAAAATTGCAATATTTATTTTTCTTAATTTTTTCCTCAGCTATTATGAGTTAATCATATTTTAATTCATTCCTGTAGGAGCGAGGGGTATACACCACGGTGTTCCTATGAAGGCCAGAGGAAACCTTGACTCAATTTTTTCCTCCTGCCATGTGTGTTCTTAGGACTCAGGTCAGCAGCCTTGGTGGCCAGCGCCTTTGCCTTCAACCCTGTCTTACTCCTCCAGAATATCTGTTTTATGAAAGGGATAAAAAAAGGTGGGGGGGGATTAAAAGCTGTAGCACTCAAATGTGAATAAGGAGGATTTTTTTGTAAACATGGCATTTGAGTTCGGCCTTAAATCTGGAGGAAAGCTGAGCAAGTAAATATGCATTCAAAAGGCAACGGATTTGAAAAGAAGGGTCTGACATGAGGAACAGAGGCAGTCACGTGATTTGGAGAGACGTGAAGAGTCCTCTATATAAAATATAGAATGAGCAAGCATCTGTATTAGGGTCAGAATCAACAGGGGAATGTGAGCTGAGACAACACAGGGCTTGGCTAACAGTAAATAGTCATTTTACACCAACACAAGCACAGAACAGGGCGTTAGGTAGGGGGAGAAACGGGAGGACTAAGAGGAAAGCACAAATAGGAAAGAAGGAAATTCTGTCAAGATTTTCAAAATAGTAGTTAAATTTGAATACTTGTTCCTGGGAGCTTTGGGGGAATCTTGTTGGTTGATATTTTTATTCTTCCTGTAGGGTGGCAAACCCTTTTATCTCCTTCAGTCCTTGCCCTAACTCCTCCATTAGGGTCCCACATGCTCAGTCCTGTGGTTGGCTGCTTGTCTCCACTTCTGTGCTGGTCAGGCTCTGGCAGAACCTCTCATGGGACATCTGTACCAGGCTCCTGTCAGCAAGTGCTTCTTGGCATCAGCATTAGTGTCTGGGTTTGGTGTACACAAATGGGATGGATCCCTAGGTGAAGCAGTTTCTGGATGGCCTTTCCTTCAGTCTCTGCTCCACTATGCCCCTACATTTCCTTTTGACAGGAGGACCAAAGAGTACACATGGGGAAACCCATGGCTCCAACTGGATATGTAGCAAAGGATTACCTTATCTGGTATCAATGGGAGGGGAGGCCCTTGGTCCTGTGAAGGCTCTATGACACAGCATAGTGGAATGCTAGGGCACTGAGGCAGGAGTCTGGGCTGGGAGGAGGAGGTAAGCACCCTCATAGAGGAAGAGGAAGGGTGAGGGGATAGGGGGTTTGTGGAGGGAAAACTGGGAAGGGGGTAATGTTTGAACTGTAAATAAATAACCAATTTAAAAAATGAATACTTGTACCTTACAGTGTTCCCCAGTGGTGTGCCTGCGATCCCTAACTTTTGGTCAGATTCAAGAAGCAAATTATTTAAACTATTAAATGATAATATTATTGCTAAGGATAAAAGGCAATTTTAGAGTTCACAGCAGCCTGAACTCTAAGTTGGCATTGCTTCTCACTGGACTCTGCATTGCTCCTGACGTTCCTGCCTGTGATATGTTCTTGCCCACAAGCTGCAGGCCTAGATCTATATAATGTCAGATATCCAGTGTATTTGACCATGGTTTCTCATGATGGGTTACTTTAATATAAATGGCCTTTCAGATTTACAAGTCCTGTTTTTTTTTTTTTGTATGTTTGTTTTTGTTGGTTTTTTTTTATGTTTTTTTCACCTGAATGTTCATTTCAGTTGTTCAGGGGATCTCAAGGGCATGCAATTCACCAAACGTTCCTTGGATGCTTCTGCAATTGAATGCCAAGCACACAGACAGTGTAGGAAGGAGGAAGGCAACCAACAAAACTGTGCGACACTGTGCGACAATGCCCAAGAATGTTCATGACTGCACTGGGCTGTGAGACAGGAGAAGCTTCAGCATGCATTCTGATTCTCAGTCTGGGCAAAGGAAATTGGAAAACATCTGCTCCTGAAAGGGAAAGGTTAGAGGGAGGTGTGCTTTGTGACCTGTGGTTGTTTTTTGAGAAGGGTAAAGAGTTTGTTTCTCGTAGAACATGGAGTGAGCATATGTACACAAGAGCTTTGTGGGGAGTGAAAAGCCAAAACAATCCAGTTGTGCATACATATCTGTGTGAAAGGAATAGAAGGAGGTTCACCAGTTGTCCTGTGAATGCTTGTGACTGGTCCTACATGGATGTCATCAGTGTGACAGCTTTGATAAAGTGCTTTTGTAGTTATCTTTATTGCTGTTCTCCCTCTGAGGTTTATTTATCATAGATGGTTTTGAGCTGTTTGTTGGGTTTTTTTTGTTGTTGGTTTTTAACTCATGATACTATTTCAGAGTAGGAAAACCCAATATTATAAATACTGTTGCAATAATTTCTACATTTGCTTTTATAATCAGCTCCACTATAAAACTGATCAATCACTTATGTTTATGCTATGCATGATTTCTCTCTCTAAGTGGGATGAGGTCAGTTTGCCTAGAGTTGAACCACTGAATGGAGAGGTGAACATTGTGACAGGTAAAGAGAATTTGTTTGGTTATGATAGTAAGCCAAACTTGAACGTCCTAGATACGCTTAATTAAACTAAAGCAAATTTTTGAGGAGCTATATTTGCCCAGACAATACAGTAGCAGCAATTATCTGTCATTATGTAACTCCAAATAGAGGTTTCAATGTCACCAAGCACTGTAAGAATAATTGTGCTTTCCATTATTCTGATGGATTAATGGCTTTAAAAAAAAAAAGTCTTCATAGGACTATAACAGCCCCGAATTCAATAAGAGCTCATGCTGCAAGCAGCTAGATTAATTGTGTTGTAGTTAAAACTGACCTTTTTTGTAGCACTTTAAAATCCCATACTAGTTCTTTTTCAACCAGGCTCTACACTTGCCTTTTCAATTATAAGCAAATGCCCCCATTACTACTAAAGCACAGTATGCCGACCAGCTTCAAAGTCTACCTTAGAAACCGTTTTTCAATTCTTTGAGAATTTCATGCATGTGTATAGTGTATAATGAATTTTGATCATTTCTAGTCCTGTTACTATATCTTATCCTCTTCCTGACACTTCTGACCCACTCCTGAGTGTGTGTGTGTGTGTGTGTGTGTGTGTGTGTGTGTGTGTGTGTATACCACTGGGTTTAATTATAGTGTCTTGCACTTGCATTAATGGGGCAAGTGGGGGTAGGGTTCTGTCTTTACTGGAACAGGAACAACTTTTCAGTAGCTATACCACTGAAGAAAATGAAACCTCTCACCTAGCAACCATTAACTGTCTTTTGTCCCTCAGCATGAAATGGAACATCAGCAGTACCTCTCCAATGCCTGGTGAATGGTGAGAAGACAAATCCAGTTTAGGTTTTATGCAAGTAACCAAAGTTGCAATATTTACACAATGGAATACCACTCAGCAATTAAATACAATGAATTCATGTAATTCTTAGGCAAATGGGTGAAACTGGAAAATATTATCCTAAGTGAGGTAACCCAATCATAAAAGAACACACATGGTATGCACTCACTGATAAGTGGATTTTAGGCCCGAAGCTCAGAATACCCATATCAAATGATTCCCAAGAAGAAGGAAGGAGAGGCCCCTGGTCCTGAGAATGCTTGATGCAGCAGTGTAGGGGAATACCCAGACAGGGAAGGTTGAGGGGGTTGAATGGGGAACAGGGTTAGGGAAGAGGGCTTATGGGACTTTTGGGGAGGGGGGGCACCAGGAAAGGGGCAATCATTTGAAACGTAACTAAAGAATATATATAATAAAGAAAAAGCAAAAAGAATATATCTAATTAAAAAAGTCTCTTTTCTTTTGTTTTGATAGTATCTTTAAGTTCTTTGCAAAGGAGAAAACGTCAACACTGGATAGTGTCATCTGAAATGGACAAAGATATCATTTTAACCTATTTTTAAAACAATGTCTATTTAAAATTTTTCTCTTTTAATTTTCAAAAATGTGTTTTATAGGATTTTTTTTAAGTGTTCCTTTGTTTAGTTGATAGATAGTGTGTGGTTTTATCAGAATATCATATTTGTTACTTGGATTTGGTCCACTTGTCATGTTCTTAATATATCGATTAAGTTGTTTGAGATGCTTATATTAGAAAGAGTATATATATATATCAGTTATAACACGGGTACATAATCAATCCAATCTCTTTCAAGTTTATTCTAACCTTTCGCATGTATATTTTAATTACATTATCAAAGTTTCTTACTTTACTCATGATTTTTCCAAAATATCATTAAAAATGAAATTGTGTTTCAGCTAACATACTGACACATAAAATAAGCAAGTTTTGCATTCTGATGCTGATACTCTACATAGAAGATAAATTCATTGGTAGAAAATATTTGTACTTTTGTTCCAATACCACATGCAAAAATGTGCATTTTAAGTAACAACTCTTTGAAATAAGCAAAAATATTTTCAAGTCTCTGAAGCAAATGCAGTCAATAATGGTATGATTTAAAGGAAGAGTAAATTAATAAGTGTTAATCTTTTAGAATGTTATAAGGATGACTGTAGGCAGGTTACGGGGATTGAAAACAAAGTGAAAAAGGAAACTCTCAAGAGCCAAGACCCCTCCTTCTCCCTCTGTGGGGACAAACCCTCATCTGTACCGCTGTGGGGTCACACTGTCATTTGTCCCTCTGTGGGTTCACACCGTCATCTATCCCTCTGTGGGTCCACACCCTTATCTGTCCCTCTATGGGGACACACAGTCATCTGTCCTTCTGTGGGTTCACGCCATCATCTGTCTCTCTGTGGGGACACACCATCATCATTCTATGCATACCCTGACCTGGTTTACCATGGAGTTTCTGAGTTCAGCAAAGCCACCTCTGCCCAAACTCTATCAGTGTAATAGGTCTGATTAAATCATCTGTTGTTACTTATTTCCTGATTTCAGGCTTGTTGAAGTGAGTCTCTGGAAATCTACTCCATGTTTTATTAAAGGCTTCTATTAAAGGAATCATGGTTTTTATATTTCCAGTGTTAGTTTATTTTGGTCAAAATAAATTATACATATGGAAATTGCCAGCTTTGCTCAGTCTATGAATTAATATAGTAAATTAAATGTAATTAAATCCATGTACATGTGGCTTTATTAGTAATACACCTCATAAAGTTCATATATATTTGCTTATTATTATATTTACTTTGCAAGTATTTGTTTTATTTTTAAATAAATGTGGACTTTATTATAAACCGCAAGCTGTTTGAAAAGTGAACTATTCTAAATTTCTGCATATTATTTTCAAACTAATTTGTTTTCCTTAGTGTTTTGTCCATAATCTGGTTTGGTATTGAATAGTAATGTAAGCATCCTATTTTTCATCCTTTTCTTTCCCAACATCTTTTTGTAACATTAACATGTAAGTTAAAGAAGAAAAATAAAGGTTTAACCCAAAGATAATTCTATCATTAATGTTCTCTTGACATAGATACATGTGATTGTTTAACCAATGAATTCTGAGATCTCTTCCAGAAAAAAAAAAAGACATTGATTTTAAGTTTTGCCATCTATTCAGTTAAAGTAAATAACTTTCTAGATAAGAAAGATGACACTTAAGATATTTTCCTTTACTTTTAACTAGCCCTGTTACAGTTTGTGTTTGGTTTTTCTTCAATGAGTTTTCATCTATAGCTGTTGATGGAAGATATATATATATATATATATATATATATATATATATATATATATATATATACATACATATATATGTCTGTATATATTTGAGAGAGAGAAAGAGAGAGAGGTTTTTCTTCATTGGTCATCAGTTGAAAACTTACCTTAGGTACAGAGACTGACAGTGGCTGGAAACTTTAAGAGATAAGGCCAATGAGAGGCATTCAGGTGACTAGGAATGCCCTCTGTAGAGATGCTGGTGTTTTATTAAGAACAGGAAGTCAGTTCTCCTGAGAAGAATGCTATGAAAATGGCAAGCTTTCCCCATCCAGATCAATTGTTCCAAAGAGAGATGTCATGTGTTTCTGAGACATCAACATTGCCATACCCCATGATGAGATATATTCAAGAAGTACTCCCTTGAACCAAGTGGAGGAAAGTACTGTGACATTACCTCTGAAGCTGGGAATTAAATAAGTGCTCTCTTCATAAGGACCCCAACACTGCTTACTTCTCATAAAAAGGTTCTATAGCAGGTAAGTTAACTTTCCCTCGACATTCCCTCTCTCCTTCTCTCTCTTTCTCTCTCTCTCTCTTTCTCTCTCTCATATATATACATACATATATATGTATATATATATATCTTCCATCAACAGCTATAGATGAAAACTCATTCATATGTGTATGTTTGAAAGCCATTTGTTAATATAGAAATATTGTAGTTTTAACATATCGCTATTATATAATTTTTTAAAAAGTAACATAGATGATTCACATTTTTCTATTTATCTTTAAAAGTTAATAGAATTTACTTCAGAGCATTTCATCCTTTAAATAGCCCAATTTATCACATCGTAGTACAAATCAGATCTAGAAAATGTATTTCTACAAACAGAGCATGGTGGTGACTATAAAATGGAAAGGATTTAAGAGTTAAGCAGATTCCTTACATTTATCTTTCTAAAGTTTATTTTATTACACATTTATATATCTATTTGTCTACTTAAAAAATTAACCAAGGTCTCACCATAATCCCAGAGTAGCATCTAATTTAAAATCCTCTATCCTCATTACTCCCAGTGCTGGTGATATTGGCCTTCACCCCTACACTTATCATTAGCCAATGTTTTGTTGGTCACTTGAAAGGGTCAGAAACATTCTTTCATGGTAAGGTACTAATGCAAACACAGTGACTATGTGGCATTCTTGAAAAGGGACAGCTATGGAGAATATATATATATATATATATATATATATATATATACAAAACTAAATCTTGCCTCAACTTTAAGGTGTTTTTAAAAATATTATCTGATCATTATACTAATATCTGTGCTGACTTCAATTTATACTATATATATGTATATATATATATATATTCCTTATAATGTATAACAAGAACAATTTAAGTCCTAATGTAAGCTGTGAAGACACTTTTGGATAAGGGCAATTTAAGTTCATGATTTGGAATTTATCACTTGAGTACTGGATACTAATAGTGTTGGATATTTTGTGTTTAACCAGATATTGAGAGTGGTAGAAATTCTGTGTATAGTGTATATAGTTGGTAATGGCTTTACTATGTAGAGAAGAACAAGGGGTGAGAATAATGTGGGATTTCTACTTATTCTTTTATGGAATCTTGAATTATACAAAGATTCAAGACTGTGAGTGAGAAGGACATATTTCTTAAAGAATTTGAACAGAATAGCTAAGCACTACATAAGGTAAGGAAACACAGAAGGTAGGTGAATGCAAGAATCAGCACCATCCCACCAAGACTCATCTTGACATTGACATTTACATCTGAAAAGTAAGGACAAAACTAAACCCAACAAAAGTGAAGAGAAACAGCTAAATCTTGCCTAAAATTTAAGGTGTTTTTAAAAATATTATCTGATCATTATACTAATATCTGTGCTTAATTCAATTCATACTTTTTATGTAGCCAAGTTAAATATGTTCTGCAAGGAAGTTGAATTGTTTGATGCTACCAGAGGCTTATTCTTGCTCCACATTTGTGGCTCTGTTCTAGTGATCCGGGCATGTATCTGAGTGGGATAACCCTCAGGGAGATTAACAGTGAATGTGCTCTCTCATATTGAGTCCTAGCTTCAACTATTCAGATATGTGCATTTACCTTGGAAAACCTACAGAAGTAGTGAAGCCAGAAGAGGGAAATTAGAGTGGAGATGCATTAGGATATGGGAAGCAGAACATAGGTGAAAGGGAACTGAAGGGCATATATTTTGGTACTAAAATTTTAAACAGGGATGGTAGATAGAAAGGACAATCACAGGAAGTGAGAGGGAGGCAAGGGCAATCAAATTAAAGATGATAGAATTTCCAGGTGCAAACTCACTCTTTCATAAGCTATTTTTAAAATATGTTTAAAAGTACAGAGAAGGGAGATAGATATCCAGCTTGTCTAGATAATGCTGCTTCTGAAAGCAAAAGCTATTAAACTAAAAAGTTTCATTGCCAGGTTTGAGATATTTCCTTATCAGTTGTTAATAAAAGTGTCCCAGAAACCCTACCACCACCCAAAATAGTTTCTTGCCATTCCTTCTGCTTGCCAAATATCTGACTGATATGACCCTATTGCTGAACTTACCACAAACCTCGGTTATGGAATATAGAGAAATCAATCTGAACCTGACATGGAAGCATCCTCCCCAATGCCTAGATTCCCAGAAGATATGAACACAGGATACTAGTGCAGATGAGACATCAATGAGACACAGCGATGGAGCATATGAACTATACTGTCACTCTCCTAGGCAAGATAAGTACACTGATAAAACAGAAACATGACTTTTATGAACCAGTTAACCTGTCTCTGATTAAGAATTTGAGTCCTCCTCTACAAGAGGGAAATCATACCTGGTACTTTAACTCAGTCAGAATTCCATTGCTAAGGATGTTTCACTTAGGGGATACATTTATGAGTCCTTTAGCTACACATTACCAAAACTGGCCTCTAATTATCTATTTCACTATATGTAGATGAATGGGTATGATCAGAGAAACTTCTCTGCAATACTGACCGTTTAAGCTGCTGCAACAAGTGGTGGTTGAGTGCTAAGCCCTAAGCAGGACACTTATACCCCACCCTCAAAATTCAGAGATTAATACTGAAGCAGCAGAAAGAAAGTAAACATTGGAATTAAGGAAAGGGGCTATAAAATCCTGTCTTCTGGCCACTTTAAACCAATTTTGTCATGACATAACAGCATCTGTGCTGCTTGCATTGGTCGTATACAATACTGGGCTGTCCACAGTCAATCACAGATCTGCAGGCGCCTTAGGATCCTCACCCATCTACTGAAATATGAAGTACTATTAGGTTCTGATTGGAGAGGCAATAGCTGTTCAGTCACATGGATGATCCCAGTTTAACTCAAGGAGTCTCTAAAGCAAAAATCAAAACAAAAGAAAAAGGAGCCACAAAGTTGAGAGTTGTGGGAGAGCCTTGTTGGATGCAGTATTAGGGGCAGAAAGGTTACAGAGAATGAGGGAATGTACTATTCAAAATGAACTGTATATAGTTACTAACTTATCGAAGAACAAATTAAGTAAAAGCTTAACAAATAAATATCTTTTAAAGTATCTTCAAATCTAAGGTTAGATTCTTAGCAGAATCAGTGCAGTAGGAGATTCTGAAATCAACTGTGCCAATAGTAAGATGAGAGAAATTCTTCTTGGATTTTATAGGCATAAGGATAGTAGCCATACTGATAATAATGAATCTACTGGAAAAATTTAGAGATACATCATGAGGTTTCCTCTGACTAACTATAAATGCCTTTAGTAAGTCAAAAATAATGTTTTCGTGATTTCAATGATAGCATTGCTAATGAAGGTTTTGAGTGTGTTTGTAAAGAAAAGAAGATATGATTAATAAATCCTTGGACTCTCACTTATAGGCCTTCTACTGTTGTTACTTTTATATAAAGTCTTTATTTGAGTCTTTTACTTGGAGACTTGATGTCTAGAATAAAAGCAGAGCCAATGGGGTTTTACCTCCTTCCTCATAGTCACATAATAACTCCCCATGCCATACTGAACATCAAACTTTACCACTGCCATCCTCCTTAAATTTCATTTAGAAATGTCATGGAGGTTCACAGAGAAATGTGGGATAGTTTTTTTAGGGGGGGGGATTTCTTTGTCCTCCCATAGTAGATTGTGTTCCATTCTGTTAAAATTACAATATCCAGTTTTAACTGTTAACCTTACTGAGTACTTTGGGGAGTTAGAAACAAGAATGTGGTTGTGGCTGAGCTAAGATTATCTGAAGAAGACACAAGGAGAGATATTTTTATAGTAACAGTTTTGTTTTCATGTCTTGATGCTTCCTGTCATGTTGGCTATCTCTCTTAGTACTGACAGATGTTATGACACCTGACTGGGGAGAAAACCCACCAATAGTCTTACATAGAGTGCAACTACAGATTATTAAGTATGTGCAATTGGGTGTAATAATTGTATGGATGTCATGGGGTAACACACTGCTTTCCAATTGGATTTAACACCCATTCCATAGGAGGAACATGTCTGGAACTTTTAATATAACCATAAACTCATGGGTAAGAATCTCAAAGTCCTCAGGGATAAACCTACTATTGTTATTTTGCTAAATGGACATAATATTAAACTTCTGCCTACTAAGTTCTTAACTTTATACCCACAGGTTCTAAACTTTATGCAACTTTTAGACCACATCAGAGAAGCTTCTTTGAGTAGCAGGCATCTATTAATACAGAAACTCATGATGAGTAAAGTACAGTGAATATTTGTCTGTGAGCCTTCTTCTTTAAATGGGACCTCTATATCATACCTCTTACTTCAAGGATTAGGAACCATAGGAGAGGAAGAGTTGGAAAGCCACCTCTTTTGGAGAGGTTTTTGAGAGCCAGCAGTCTGAGGAGTATAGAATGGGGGGATCTGTCTCTTGTACAAGAAAAGACATCTGTATTTATGAAGTAACAACATCTGTAGTTGCCTACACAAACCAAATCAACTAACATTCCACCATGGATCTGGAAGAAGTATCAGTTTTCTCTATAGGTATTATCCTTGGCAAGTTTCTCATATTCATTGTATAGCCAACTGGGTTGTATTAGGGACAAATCTAGACCAGTAAATCTCAACCAGTGGGTCACAACTATTTTGAAAATTCAGGAGGGTATATCTCTATATTATGCCAGAGACCTGAGACTGGGGGATACTCAAGGCTAACTATGGGGGCAAATCTAAATGAGACTTCTAGAAGTTGACACTTCCTGTACCTAGGCAGGACTCCCAGTGGAGGGATAAGGACAACCCACTCATAAAACCTTTGACCTAAAATGTTTCCTTGTCTACAAGATGCACAGGGACAAAGTTAGAGCAGAGACAGAGGGAATGGCCAACCAAAAACTGTCCCAAATGGAGACCTATCCCATGGGAAAGAATCAATCCTTGACACTATTAATGATACTCTCTCTTATGACTGTAGACAGGATCCTAGCATAACTGTCTTCTGAGAGGCTCCACCTGACAGCTGATGGAAACAGATGCAGAGACCCACAGCCAAGCATTAGATGGAGCTCATAAAACCTTGTGGAGGAGTCCAGGGAAGAATTAAGTGACCTGAAAAGGGAAGGGACTCATAGGAAGACCAACAGAGTCAACTGATCTGGCCCCTTAAGATCTCTGAAAGACTGAACCATGCTGCACATCTGTGACATATGCACTAGGGGACCTAGATCCAATCTATGCTTGTTCTTTGGCTGGTAGTTCTAGCTTTCCTCCCAGCTTCCATTTACTCTTAAACTAAGCATAGTTTGATTTTCAGCTGCTTTATAGGATACACTTCAAACTCCTAGAGGCAGGCCAATATCTGTGTGTGTGTTTGTGTGTGTGTGTGTGTGTGTGTGTGTGTGTTTGTGTATAATTTTTAGAACTAGGGTTGAATCCAAGGCTTCGCACATGGTAGACAATAGTTTTTCCACTAAGGTATATAGTTGACCAATTGTTATATTTTGTCAAAACAATATAATTTCATGCATTTTAAAAATCCAGGCTTATTCATTTACTAACCTATTTGACTATTGTATTCTAAATTTGTACATCTATGTAAGGAACTATGACTATATTAAAAGACAGAGGTGTATTACAAATTTTGTGAGTGATTATATCCTAAAAGTATTTTTTTGTTGAGAAAGTTATCAATGTTTTTACACATTTGAGATCCAATTGTGATAATATTTATATTAATAATTATTTGATGGAAAAAAGGCTATCATTTTTCCATTTAGATATGAGCATCAAACCTAGAGCCTCAAACACATTAAGCAAGTGTTATACCAATGAGCTATGACCTAAAGCTTGTCTCCTAATGGATGGGAAATAAAAGAAGAGCCACATCAAGACAGAATTAAGGTAAAATACAACAATCTTTCTTCTGCTTAATTAGCAAAGCTTCAACAAATGATACAAACAATTCTGGAGAGTTTTCCACACTTGAAAGTTTATCTTAGTGTTAAGTATACTCTTACTATTTATTATTGCACATAAAATGCATAAAACAACATAAGTTGGCATTGTAGCTTGCATAAAGCTACACAAAAAAATCAAATGTTTTTAATGTTAATATTTATAATGAAAGATTATTGAGTGAATATATGCTTATTGTAAATATAAATCTTACCTAGTATTATAAGATGAGAATATAAGTCTAGTGGTGGTCACACCTTTAATTCCAGCACTCTAAAGGCAGAGACAGGCAAATCTCTGTGAGTTTGAGCCCAGCCTGGTCTACAGAGTGAGTTCTAGGACAGTGAAGGCTACACAGAGAAACCTTGTCTTGAAAAACCAAACAAGCAAACAGGCCTGAAGAGTCTACTTTTCTTCTTTGTAATAACATGTTGAATTTTGAAAATGTCTGTTAGCCATTTTGAAAATAAAGATTATTCTACCAAGCACCACTAACTTAGAAAGTTAATTTTCTGAAGCTGGAGTTAGTAAAACAGTTGGTTCTACTTGGCAATAATATGAAGTGTATGTTCTTGGAAAAGGAAGAATTCTTAAATAAAGTCCCAAAACATATTAGAAAATTCAGATTTTCCAAGGTCACACAGTAGTATGTTTTAAGAGAGGAGTTGTCCACAAAATATCTTCAGTGTAATAATTTTATATTAAAATATAAATATAACATTTGCATTTATGCAAATCGGTCAAGTCCAAAGAGTAGCATTAAATTGTTAGATATCATCTTAAGTGACTCCATGACACCCCAGGTTGCTGAAACTATGAGGAAACAGAGAATCACACATGGACAGTGATGTCTCACAAGACTCTTAATTTTTCATTTTCATTCTTTTTATAAAACCCTTATGTCACTAAAGTATTTGCCATGGCTAGAGAGAAATTGAATTATTGACAGGATTTGCTTACACCTCTGGGAACTTTCCTCCCTTTGGTGGTCACACTAAGGAGCTGTCAGAGCCCTTACCCACTATGTGTGGCCACATCCTGGCAACAGGAATATGAAAGAGAAGTGGGGCTCACTGTTAAGTTATTGTGATTAATGGACAACAAGAACTATTGGGCTGTTGCTTATTATGACTGTCTCATTTTATTATTTGGACAATGAACACTACATATTCAGCTGGCCTAACAAATAAATTGGTGGAAAGGAAGCAAAGCTATAGACATGTGCAAAGTCTTAACGTGATTCATTAATCTCAAATTTTACCTGAAATCTAAATGTGATAAGTCACATTTTGGTTACATAAATCTCCATTAAAGAATTGATAGTCCAATTTCAAGGTTAAAAAATAACAAAGAAGAAAAGAATGTTGTCATACATTAACTCCTTTTGGGTCAGCATTTAGTAGTCATTTGCCAAATTAATATTTGTTCCCTACAACTGGAAAAATAATATTTAGTTTGTTTTACTCAAATACACCTGGTTATTACAAATAAAGAATAGCTGCATTCAGCAGGAAGCTAAAAGGCACTAAGTTACATAAAGAAAATTAGAGTTTAATTAAAAAAAAAGTCATAGAGGCAGGGTGAGTGAATGGTGACAGATTGCTTGTAACAATACTCCAAAAGTATATGAATCTAGTCAGATTAAATCAAGTCATCGGCCATTACTGGGTGAAGACTACAAATGAAAAACGAGTAGGTAAAAGTCAGGTAGTGTACAACTCTGTAACATACAAGGAATGACAAAGGTTTAGCATATAGATTTAAAGAACAACAGAAGTTTAATCAGGATAATTCTGTCTGTGATCAGGGCTGACCATGTGATTTTCAGAGAAGTGAAAATGGATCCTTTAAAGAAAGAGATCCGTCTCAGAGCTGTTAAGAGTCATGACATCACCCTGAATTATTTAAAACTCTATTTCCGAGTCTCAGTATTCTTTTGGAAATCATTTCTTGTTTTTTGCTTTTCAACTTCTACTGTGCTCACTAATTTCTGCTCACCATCACTAATTTCTTCCACTTGGTGGCCCAATTATCCATTTGTTCCTCAGAACCTGGTCAGGGTATTGACTACTGATAGCTTGTCCAGAGTTGGCTTTTTTTATAGCTGTTTCCACTATTCCAAATATGTATCCTGACCTTCTGTCTAACGTGTGTGTTTATAACCAAAGGCTAAATACAGGGTGCCTAACATTCTAGCAGATGGTGATGTGTGGTGTGTTCAGTTAAAACTTGAGCTGTTACTGCCACTACTTCATAAAAGTCAACAGAGTGAACAGCCTTGTTCTGTTTGCCCTTTTAATCATGTAAGCATAGGACGTCGTCGCAGTCAAAGTTCACTGTCTGTGGGACCCATGGGAAGATGAACATTAGAAAGGCCTTGCAGATTTCAGTGAAAAATAAAGCACAATATATTTATGCTTCACAGGGTAGAAAAGTCAGAAACTGCGGCATTGCAACATCATTCTAATAGAGATGTGAATAAAACATAAGCAACTCATAATAATCCTGGCTTTTTGTTTGACTGAGAAGTGAGAAACTCTGTGGTCATTGTCACCTCAAGCAACCATGACACAACGAATTGTAGAAACGTGCCTGGATGAAAGAGAACATATCACTATAGCAAACTATGATCAACAAACTTTGGATCCAGAGAGAAAATTCCAGAATGGATGTGAGTAGCACCAAGGAAAGTTTCCAGAAAGAAGCTACTCTGAAAATACTGTTGTCTTGGAGAAAACTTTGCCTCTCATGAAGCATAAATTAGTGTGTTTCTAGGGAGTTCTCATCTGGATGTAGCTTGATGTCTAGAGCATGCTTAGTCACGAATTATATATATTTGATTTTTTAAATCATCAGGTTATAACAGCTCTAGACCCTGGATTTGAAAGTAGAGAGACAACTGTTGGCAATTTCATCCTAATAATTAGGGTTATAATCATCAAAATTATATCTACAAATATACCAGAATCCAAAAATATGTACATTATTTGATAATTTTGACTGGAGAAGCCTAAGTGGGCAGGATTATGTGCTTCATTGTATTCTCTCTGATATCTGGAGGAATATAATTATATAACATGGAAAGTATATCTTGATTTTCAGTTCATAGTGAAATAAAAACTTTACCAGGACCTCATCAAACTCACCTTAACATGATTATCATAACATTTACTCTTAAGGAAGCTTCTTCCTATTCAGTAGGGAAACTGGCTTTGAATTTGCTTTAAACGACATTATTTTAAACATAGTTGTACTAAAACATATCTATTTCTCTCATCTAGCAATGTCCTGAATAGAATCACATGATTCTGGTAAGATTTACAATGTTCTGTTTCCATGAATTTCTTGCCTTATATATTTGACATTATTTTAGAAACTATGCTCTTAAGTTTTTTTAAATGAACCAGGAGTGATACAGATATTCTTTGCACAAAACTAATCCTTTTGCCATTAGAAATGGATATCCTTTAAAGTCTATAGTTATATATTGTTTGAGACTCCAGGGAGATTACTGTGGACACATTATTTATTTTTAAAAAGTCAATTGTTTTTGTTTACAGTCTCTAGGATAAAATTCTCTGACTTTAGGAAAGATCAACTCATATTGAATCTCAATTATTGATACAGTTCATTACCGAAGGGAAGTCAAGAAAGCGGGAACATGAAACAACTGACCAATCGTATTATGTCTACAAAAAGAAGAACAATAAATGCTTGTACTCAGTCACTTTGTTTCATACCACCTAAGATCGCAAGAGAAGGAACATTCTTCCCCACAGTAAGATGATCATCTCCATAACAGTTAACCTCATCAAGACAACATGAACATCCACCCATCTGCCACCACCACCACTACCAGTGGTGTGATCAGATACTAAATAATCCCTCAAAGGAATATTCCAAAGTCTGACAAGTTGTTAATTAGCACTATCACATCCACGTATTAACTTTATTCCACATTCTTGATCTCAGCAATCCTCCTTAGCACAAAACAAAGTGTTAAAGTATGACACTTCATGGAGTATCAAGATAATTTATGATTTTTGCTCCTGTGACTGAGCAGATGGGTGCAGCCAGGTATGCAGGGAACACCAGAGTGTAAGATCACTTGGACTCAGACCTCCAGGGCCCTAACTGCACCCAGGAGCTGTGCAGCAACACAACCATCTGTGCACTTATTCTGCCAGGGGAAATGTGCTCTGCAGGGAGTCCCACCTTTACAGGTGAGGCCACCATCTTCACTCATACAACTGAGAGGGTTCTTACAGCCAGGAATGCAGGGAGCACCCAAGTGTAAGATCACTTGGGACTTGGTCCCCCAGGGCCCCACCTGCAGCCAGGAACTGGGCAGTACCACAGCACTCTGTGTCCGGGGAGAGCCAGTCACCCAGGGGTGCTGAGACAGGCTCACAGGCACACAGGAGGAACAAGCAACATCCAGAGCTAGCAGGCCACCTAAGACCAGAGATAACCGGATGGCAAAAGACAAACATAGGAATGTTACTAACAGAAATCAAGGCAACATGGCACCATCTGAACCAAATTCTCCCACAACAGCAAGTCCTGGGTACCTCAACACACCAGAAAAGCAAGATGTGGATTTAAAATCACGCTCATGATGCTGATAGAGGGATTCAAGAAGGACATAAATAACTCCATTAAAGAAATACAAGAGAACACAAGTAAACAGGGAGAAGCTCTTAAGAACTACAGAAAAACACAACAAAACAGGTGAAGGAATTGAACAAAACCATCTAGGATCTAAAAATGGAGGGAGAAACAATAAAGAAATCACATAGAGAAACAACTCTGGACATAGTAAACCTAGGAAAAAAGTCAGGAGTCATGGATCCAAGCATCAACAGAATACAAGAGAAGAATCTCAGATGCAGAAGATACCATAGAAAGCATTGGCACAACAGTCAAAGAAAATGCAAAATGCAAAAAGCTCCTGAACAAAAACATCCAGGAAATCCAGAACAAAATGAGAAGACCAAACCTAAGGATTATAGGTATGGAAGAAAGTGAAGATTTCAAACTTAAAGGGGCAATAAATGTCTTCAACAAAATTATAGAAGAAAATTTCCCTAACCTAAAGAAAGAGATGCCCATGAACATACAAGAAGCCTACAAAGCTCAAAATAGATTTGCCCAGAAAAGAAATTCCTCCTGTTACATAATAATTAAGACACCAAATGTACTAAACAAAGAAATAGTATTAAAAGCAGGAAGGGAAAAAGTTCATGTAACATATAAAGGTAGACCTATCAGAATTACACCAGACTACTCACCATAGACTATGAAAGCCAGAAGATCCTGGGAAGATATCATACAGACCCCAAGGGAGCACAAATGCCAACTCAGACTGCTTTATCTAGCAAATCTCTCAATTACTATAGATAGAGAAACCAAGGCATTCTGTGACAAAAACAAATTTGCACAGTATCTTTCCACAAATCCAGCCCTTCAAAGGATAATGAATGGAAAACACCAACAAAAGGAGGGAAGCTATGTACTAGAAAAAGCAAGAAATTAATCTTCTTTCAACAAACACAAAAGAAGATAACCACACAAACATAAAAATTAACTTAAAAACAACAGGAAGCAATAATCACTATTCCTTAATATCTCTTAACATCAATGGACTCAATTCCTCAATAAAAAGACTTAGACTAACAGTCTGGATACATAAACAGGACCCAACATTTTGCTGCATACAGGAAATGCATCTCAGTGTCAAAGACAAACACTACCTCACAGTAAAAGGCTAGAAAATCATTTTCCAAGCAAATGATCCCAGGAAACAAGATGGAGTACCATTCTAATATCAAATAAAATAGAATTTCAACAAAAAAATCATCAAAAAAGACAATGAAGGACATTTTATATTCATCAAAGGAAAAAACAATCAAGAAGAACTCTCAATTCTGAACATCTATACTCCAAATACAAGGCCACCCTCATTCGTAAAAGAAACATTACTAAAGCTTAAAGCACACGTTGCAACTTACACAAAAATTTTGGGTGACTTCAACACCCCATTCTCCTCAATGGACAGATCAAGGAAACACAAACTAAACAGGGACATAGTGAAACTAACAAGTTTTTGAATAAATGGACTTAATAGATAGCTATAGAACATTTCATCCTAAATCAATGCCTCCTATCAGATCACTATGGAGTAAGGATGGTCTTCAATAGCAACAAACAGAACAGTAAGCCCACATACACATGGAAGATGAAAAATGTTCTACTCAATGATACCTTGGTAAAGGAAGAAATAAAGCAAGAAATTAAAGACTTTTTAGAATTTAATGAAAATGAAGGCACAACATACCCAAATTTATGGGACACAATGAAAGCAGTGCTAAGAGAAAAACTTATAGCTCTGAGTGCCTCCAAAAAAGAAGTTGGAGAGAGCATACACTAACAGCTTAACAGCATACCTGAAAGCTTTAGAACAGAAATAAGCTAATAAAAACAAGAGGAGTAGAAGTCAGGAAATCATCAAACTCAGGGCTGAAATCAACCAAGAAGAAACAAAAAGAACTACACAAAGAATCAACCAAACCAGGAGTTGGTTCTTTGAGAAAATCAACAAGATAGATAAACCCTTAGCCAGATTAACCAGAGGGCACAGAGACAGTATATAAATTTACAGAATCAGAAATGAAAAGGGAGATATAACAACAGAAACAGTGGAAATTCAAAAAATCATCAGATCCCACTACAAAAGTCTATGCACAACACAACTGGAAAATCTGGATGAAATGGACAATTTCTTAAACAGATGCCAAATACAAAAGTTAAATCGGGATCAGATAGACTATTTAATGGTTCCATAACCCCTAAAGAAATAGAAGTGGTCATTGAAAATTTCCCAATCAAAAAAAAGGACGGGACCAGATGGTTTTAGTGCAGAATTCTATCAGACCTTCCAAGAAACCTAGCACCAATACTCTTCAAACTATTTCACAGTATAGAAACAGAAGGAACACTACCCAACTCGTTCCATGAAGTCACAATATTACTAATACCAAAATCAAACAAAGAAAGAGAACTTCAGTCCAGTTTCCCTTATGAATATCGATGCAAAAATACTCAATAAAATTCTTGCCAACCAAATCCAAGAACATATCAAAACGATCATTTACCACAATCAAGCAGGCTTCATCACAGGAATGCAGAGATGGTTCAATATACGGAAATGCAACAATGTAATCGACTAAATAAACTCAAAAAAAAAAGCATGGTCATTTCATTATATTCTGAAAAAGCATTTGACAAAATTCTGCATCTTTTAATGTTAAAAGTCTTAGAAAGAACAGAAATTCAAAATTCAAAGCCCATATCTAAACATAATAAAAGCAATACACAGCAAACAAGTAGCCAACATCAAACTAAATGGAGACAAACCTGAAGCAATCCCACTAAAATCAGGGACTAGACAAAGTTGCCCTCTTTCTCCATATTTATTCAATATAGTACTTGAAGTTCTAGCTAGAGCAATTATACAACAAAAGGAGGTCAAAGGGACACAAATTGGAAAGGAAGAAGTCAAATTCTCACTATTTGCAGATGATATGATAGAATATTTAAGCGACCCAAAAAAAAAACTCCACCAGAGAACTCCTACAGCTGATAAAAACCTTCATTCAGCAAAGTGGCTGATATAAAATTAATCCAAACAAATTAGTAGCCTTCCTATACTCAAAGGATAAACAAGCTGAGAAAGAAATTAGGGAAACAACACTTTTCACAATAGCCACAAACAATATAAAAAATCTTGGTGTGACTCTTACCAAACACATGAAAGATCTGTATGACAAGAAATTCAAGTCTCTGAAGAAAGAAATCGAAGAAGACCTCAGAAGATGGAAAGATCTCCCATGCCCATGAATTGGCAGAATTAAAATAGTAAGAATGGCCATCTTGCCAAAAGCAATATACAGGTTCAATGCAATCCTCTTCCAAATCCCAATTTAATTCTTTATAGAGTTAAAAAGAGCAATTCTCAAATTCATCTGAAATAACAAAAAACCCAGGATAATTAAAATTATTCTCAACAGTAAAAGAACTTCTGGGGGAATCAGTATCCCAGACCTCAAGCAGTACTACAGAGCAATAGTGTTAAAAAAACTTCATGGTATTGGTACAGTGACAGGAACGTAGATCAGTGGGATAGAATTGAAAACCCAGAAATGAACCCACACACCTATGATCACTTCATCTTTGACAAAGGAGCTTAATCATCCAGTGGAAAAAAGAGCCTTTTCAACAAATGGTGCTGGTTCAACTGGCAGCTAGCATGCAGAAGAATGCAAATTGATCCATTCTTATCTTCTTGTACTAAGCTCAAGTCCAAGTGGATCAAGGACATCCACATAAAACCAGACACACTGAAACTAATAGAAAAACAACTGGGGAAGAGACTTGAGCACATGAGCACAAGGGAAAATTTCCTGAACAGAACTCCAATAGCTTATGCTCTAAGATTGAAAATTGACAAATGGGACCTCATAAAATCACAAAGTTTCTGTAAGGCAAAGGACAGTATAAATAGGACAAAATGGCAACCAACAAATTGGGAAAAGATGTTTACCAACCCTACATCCAACAGAGGCCTAATATCCAATATATACAGAGAACTCAAGAAGTTAGACTCCAGAGAGCCAAATAACACTATTAAAAATGGGGTACAGAGCTAAACAAAGAATTTTCTCCTGAGGAATAGCAAATGGCTGAGAAGCAGCTAAAGAAATGTTCAACGTCCTTAGTCACCAGGGAAATGCAAATCAAAACAATCCTGAGATTTTACCTCACACCAGTCAGAATGACTAAGATCAAAAACTCAAGCAACAGCAGGTGTTGTCGATGATATGGAGAAAGAGGAGCACTCCTCCATTGCTGGTGGGATTGCAAGGTGGTACAACCACTCTGGAAATCAGTCTGTCAGTTCCTCAGAAAACTGAGCACAATAGTACCAGAGGACCCTGTTATATCACTCCTGGGCATATACCCAGAGGATTCTCCAGCATGTAATATGCTCCACTATGTTCATAGCAGCCCTATTTATAATAGCCAGAAGCTGGAAAGAACCTAGATTTCCCTTAACGGAGGAATGGATACAGAAAATGATGTATATTTTACAATGGAATACTACTCAGCTATTAAAAACAATGAATTCATGAAATTCTTAGGCAAATGGGTAAAACTGGAAAATACTATCCTAAGTGTGGTAACCCAATCACAAAAGAACACACATGGTATGCACTCACTGATAAGTGGATATTAGCCCAGAAGCTCCAAATACCCAAGATACAATTCACATATCAAATGATGCCCAAGAGAAAGGAAGAACAAATATGGATATTCTGGTCCTTCTTAGAAGGGGGAACAAAATACCTACCGAAGGAGATAAAGAGACAAAATATGGAGCAGAGACTGAGGGAAAGAGGCTACCCCACCTAGAGGTCCATCCCATATACAGTTACAAAACCCAGACAGTATTATCAATACCCATAAGTACTTGCTGAATGGAGCTGGATTTAGCTGTCTCCTGGGAGTCTCTGCTAGTGCATGACAAATATAGAGGGGGACACTCTCAGCCAGCCTTTGAACTGAGCACAGGGTCCCCAGTGGGGGAATTAGAGAATGGGACCAATTTGCTGAAGGGGTTTGCAGTGCCATTGAAGGAACAAAGATATGTGCCACCCAGTACTCCCAGAGTTCCCAGGGACAAGAACATCAACCAGATTGGACACATGGTGTTACACAAGGCTCCAGATGCATAGGCAGCAGAGGATAGCCCAGTTGGACATCAAAGGGAGGAGAGGTCTCTGACCCTGGAAAGGCTTGATGCAGCAGTGTAGAAGAATACCAGGACAGAGAAGCAGGAGGGGGTTGATTGGGGAGCAAGGTCAGGGCAGATGACTTATGGAACTTTTGAGGGTTGAGGGGAACCAGGAAAGGGAAAATCATTTGAAATGTGAATAAAGACTATATCTAATAAACAAAGAAGAGAAAAACTAAATAAAAATAAGCTGTAACTGGTAAAATGAAAAAAAATAATTTACACAGTGTTTCAAGTTGATATTAAAATGTACACACTTTTTAAAATCACAATATTAGGAGAATAAACTGTATATTTCATACTTTTCTTGTGCTCAGAGTAACATTTTCAAAGGTTAACAGCTTAGTTAAATTTACCATCCCCCCCAAACCCCTTGCTTAGTCTGATGAATGGCTTGGAGGTTAGCCCACTTAGTTATTAGAATAACATTTCCTATAAAATTGAATATGAATGTCCAGAGTGCTTCACTCACATGAAATTTTCAGAAAAGGTTATGACTAAAATGAAAAATTTCTTAGGAAATCATCAACACCTTGGCATGGCACAGTCTATTTTGATGAATGAATTTAAGTGTATAAACTTAATTACATCAAACTAATGTTTTATATTCCTAAAAAAAAAAATAATGGGAACTCACACACCACTGAGCTCAATTTCCGACTTGACTCAAAAATGTCAGAGCTCCCTCTGTAAAAGAGAATCACTTAAGCTATTCAGGCTACAACTACAGCTTTCCACTATGTTTCTACCCACTAACTAACTCCATGTTCTTGCATATATACATACATATATGTATGCAGAAACACAAATACAACCTGTGTATGGTTTTATCAATCAAACTTTTATATTGCACAACTAATTAGGGAGGTCATTCCTGGGAGATGTTAATGCTCCCTCACATGGCAGTCATTAGTCACAATACAATTACAGAACAATATTATTATTGTACTAACTATAAAATTTTAGAAAAAAAAACTAATTTTCAGGCTATTGAAGTTGACTAATGTCACATAATATCATTGGATAACTAATCAAATATAAGAAAAATGAGCAGAAATCATATATATATGCTCCCTGGTTCACATCAAGAGATGATCTGTCCCTCCTGTTATAGCAAGAGTCCTGCAATAGAACAGAACCAAGTCCTGGATCAGAGCCATAAGGCAAGGCAATTTCTTTTTGCTATAATTTGGTCATCAGTAGGGCACCATCTACAATAGAAAGCAGAACTAATACAAAGACAAAGACACTTCTTCATCATCACAGGGTATGTAACACAAAGCAACCCTAATATTTTGATGCACCTTAAGGCTGCTTTCTTTTGTTATCATTTTAAGTCTGTAAGAAATTTCACTATGTGTAGCTCTGGGAAAACTTGAGGGGTTTCTTAGAGTTTTATAGACTTTTAAACATTAAAACCTTATCTTGGTAGATAAAATATTTTGGAAGACTATAAAGAGTTTACATGAGCCAAACTCTACATATCCTGAGATAGAATAAAATGGTATTTTGCCAACTGTCTATGAGACTTCACAGTTCCTTAGAAGTGATGGCTTTTAAAAAGACATGTATGCCAGCTCTGCCACAGTGAAGACACCATTTCGTGATACATTCTAGAGAAACAGCTGCACTCAGGGCATTTGGTAAGGAATGCCCCCTCCTTGCCCCCCCCGGCCCCCGACACACACATACTTCTGGAGTCCCAGAGCTTCTGCTGTGAGTTGGGTGGGACTTGCTACCCAGAAACCACCAAAACCCCCACCTTCCCGAATACCACTCTCCTTCCATTCCATCTGCATCTTCCCCTCCCCAACCCCCACCTTTCCTTTCTGCTGGGGCAGGCTCTTGCCAGCTCTGCCACCGTGAAGACACCATTTCCTGATACGTCCTAGAGAACCAGCTGTACTCAAGGCATTTGAACCAGCTGCACTCAGGGCATTAGAAGGGCAGAGAGGCCTGGGAGCACAGTGCTCCATACCCAGGTGGAACATGGAGATAGCTAAACTCCCAGGACTGTGGAGAGGCCTGAGAGCACAGAGCCTATCCTGGGCCACAGAACTACATATACAAACACCACCATAGGAGAGCTGATCTCACAGGAGTGCCTACATACCTGTGTGCACAGAGAGAACAGGAATCCCAGGAGTACAGATACACAGACTTGCAGGACAGATAAGTCACAGTCCAAGACAACAAGATCACCCAACTCCAGAGATAACCAAACGGCAAAAGGCAAATGCAAGAATATTACCAACAGAAAGCAAGGCAACATGATACCATTTGAACCCAGTTCTCCCACAACAGCCAATCTTGGATACCCCAAAACACCAGAGAAGCAAGAATTAGATTTAAAACCATGTCACATGATGCAGACAGAGGACTTCAAGATGGACATAAATAACTACCTTAAAGAAATACAGGAGAACATGGGTAAACAGGTAGAAGTCCTTAAAGAGGAAACACAAAAATCCCTTAAAGAATTAAAGTAAAACACAAACAAACAAGTGAAGGAACTGAACAAAACCATCCAGGATCTAAAAATGGAAGTAGAAACAACAGAGAAATCACAAAGAGAGACAACTCTAGAGATAGAAGACCTTGGAAAGAAATCAGGAGTCATAGATCAACAACAGAATACATGAGATAGAAGAAAGAATCTCAGGTAAAACTGCCTGCGGCTTCATATGAACTCAGGTTCCCTGGACAGAGAGCTGGGGCTAGAAAACGATGGAATGACAAGAGAAACACATGGAGCCAAGGCTATGTTTCCTGCTTAAGACTCAAACCTTTAATGGTCTTTTCAAATATATAGGCGGGAGAAAAAAAAACCTTCCCCCAGAAACTGGAATCACGTATGTAGATCTGGTCTGGCTGTTCACTAGGCATTGGCTTGCGCAGCTGGGCTGGTCACCTGCTTAATTCAGGAATTCATAGACCTGGAGGAACAAAGAACTTCCTTCACTCCACCCTAGGTGGAGCAGGATTATGGCTAGCACAGGAATTTCAGCTCACAGGCTAAAAACTGGGAGAACTTTACCTTGGTCAATGTCAAATTTCTGCCAGGCAACAAAACACCCCAATTTGGGTCTCTACACTCAGGTGCTGAAGATACCATAGAAAACATTGATTAAACAGTCAAAGAAAATGCAAAATGCAAAAAGATTGTCACCCAAAACATCCAGGAAATACAGGACCCAATGAGAAGACCAAACTTAAGGATAATAGGTATAGAAGAGAGTGAAGATTTACAACTTAAAGGGACAGTAAATATCTTCAACAAAATTATAGGAGAAAACTTCCCTAACCTAAAGAGAGAAATGACCATGAACATACAAGATGCCTACAAAACTCCAAACAAACTGTACCAGAACAGAAAGTCCTCCCAGCACATTATAATCAAAACACCAAATGCCCTAAACAAAGAAAGGATATTAAAAGCAGTAAGGGAAAAGTCAAGAAACATATAATGACAGACCTATCAGAATTACACCTGACTTCTCAGCAGAAACTATGAAAGCTAGAAGATTCTGGGCAGATGTCATACAGATCCTAAGAGAACAACAAATGTCAGCCCAGACTACTATACCCAGCAAAACTCTCAATTACCATAGACGGAGAAACAAGACATTCCATGACAAAACCAAATTTACACAATATCTTTCCACAAACCTAGCTCTACAAAGGATAATAGGTGGAAAATATTGACACGAGGAGGGAAACTACACCCTAGAAAAAGCAATAAAGTAATCTTCTTTCAACAAACCCAAAAGAAGATAGCCACACAAACAGAATGAAATAACAATCACTTCTCCTTAATATCTCTTAGCATCAATGGACTCAATTCCCCAATAAAAAGACAGAGACTAACAAACTGGATATGTAAACAGGACCCAGCATTTTGCTGAACAAAAGAAACCCACCTCAGTGACAAAGACAGTCACTACCTCCAGTCAAAGGCTGGAAAACAATTTTCTAAGCAAATCATCCCAAGAAACAAGCTGGAGTGTCCATTCTTATATCACATAAAATTGATTTTCAACCAAAAGTTGTCAAAAAATATAAGGAGGGACACTTCATACTGGTCAAAGGAAAAATCTGCCAAGATGAACTCTCAATTCTGAATTTTTATGTTCTAAATGCAAGGACACTCACATTCGTAAAAGAAACTTTACTAAATCTCAAAGCACACATTGGACCCCACACAATAATAGTGGGAAACTTCAACACCCCACTTTCAGCAATGAACAAATCATGGAAACACAAACTAAACAGAGACACAGTGAAACTAACAGAGGTTATGGACCAAATGAATATATAACATATTTATAGAACATTCCATTCTAAAGCAAAAGAATATAGCTTCTTCACAGTACCTCACAGTACCTTCTCCAAAATTGACCATGTAATTGGTCACAAAACAGGCCTCAACGGATACAAGAATATTGAAATAATTCCATGCATCCTATCAGATCACCATGGTCTAAGGCTGGTCCTAAGTTCAAAATACAAAACAAAACAAAACAAAAAAAACAATGGAAAACTACACACACACATGGACGTTGAACTATGCAGTACTCAATGATAGCTTGGTCAAGGAAGAAATAAAGAAAGAAATTAAAGACATTTTAGAATTTAATGAAAATTAGGACACATCATATCAAAACTTATGGAACACAATGAAAGCAATGCTAAGAGGAAAACTCATAGCTCTAAGTGCCTCCAAAAAGAAAATGGAGAGAGCTTGCACTAGCAGCTTGACAACATATCTGAAAGCTCTAGAACAAAAAGAAGTAAATGCACCCAAGAAGAGTAGATGGCCGGTAATAATCAAACTCAGGACCAAAATCAACCAAATAAAAACAAAAAGAACTATACACAGAATCAGCAAAACCAGGAGCTGGTTCTTTGAGAAAATCAACAAGATAGATAAACCCTTAGCCAGACTAACCAGAGGGCACAGACGCACTACCCAAATTAATAAAATCAGAAATTAAAAGGGAGATATAATAACAGAAACTGTGGAAATTCAAAAAATCAGCAGATGCTACTAAAAGAGCTTATACTCAACTAAATTGGAAAATCTGGATGAAATGGAGAATTTTCTAGACACATACCAGGTGTCAGTATTAAAACAGGATCAGGTAAACTATCTAAATATTCCCTTAAGACCTGAGGAAATAGAAGCAGTCGTTAACAGTCTCTGAACCAAAAAAACGCCCAGGACCAGATGGGTTTAGTGGGTAATTCTATCAGATCTTCAAAGAAAACCTAATACTGATACTCGTCAAACTTTTCCACAAATTAGAAACACAAAGAACACTACCTAGCTCATTCTGTGAAGTCACAACAACTCTTATACCTAAACAAAACAAAGATCAAACAAGGAAAGAGAATTTCAGACCAATTTCGCTTATGAACATTGATGGAAAAATATTCAATAAAATTCTGGCCAGCAGAATACAAGATGCATTAAAAAAAATAATTCACCCCGATCCAGTAGGCTTCATCCCAGGGATGCAGGGATTGCTCAAAATATGGAAATCCATCAATGCAATCGACTACATAAACAATCTCAAAGAATAAAATGGCATGGTCATTTCATTAGATGCTGAAAAAGCATTTGGAAAAATTCAGCATCCATTCACAATAAAAGACATGGAGAGATCAGGAATTCAAGGCCCATACCTAAACACAGTAAAAGCAATATACAGCAAACCAGTAGCCAACATCAAACTAAATGAAGAGAAACTTGAAGCAAGCCCACTAAATTTGGGACCAGACAAGGCTGCCCAGTCTCTCCCTATCTATTCAATATAGTATTAAAGTCCTAGCCAGAGCAATTAGACAACAAAAGGAGGTCAAAGGGATACAAATTGGAAAGGAAGAAGTCAAAATATCACTATTTGCAGATGATATGATTATATACTTAAGTGACCACAAAAATTTCACCAGAGAACACCTACAGCTTATAAAGAACTTCAGCAAAATGGCTGGATATAAAATTAACTCAAAAAATCAGTAGCCTTCTTTTTTTATTATTATTATTTATTTTATTTATTTTTTTTTACAATCCAAATCATTTCCCCTTTCCCGTTTCCTCCCTCCCCAAAAATGCCATAAGCCCCCTTCCCTCCCTCTTTTCTCCATCCAGCCCCCTCTCGTTTCTCTGTCCTGGCGTTCCCCTACATTCAGTCTTTCCAGGTCCAGGGGTCTCTCCTTCCATCTTCTTAGAAATCTATTGATATGCGGATTGTGTCTAGGGTATTCCGAGATTCTGGGTTAATATCCCCTTATCAGTGACTGCATACCATGTGTGTTCTTTTGTGATTGGGTTACCTCACTAAGGATGATATTTTCAAGATCTGACCATTTGCCTAGGAATTTCGTGAATTCATTGTTTTTAATTGCAGAGTAGTATTCCATTGTGTAGATATACCACATCTTCTGAATCCATTCCTCCGTTGAGGGACATCTGGGTTCTTTCCAGCTTCTGGCTATTATAAATAAGGCTGCTATGAACATATCAGTAGCCTTCTTATACTCAAAGGTTAAGCAAGCTGAGAAAGAAATTAGGGAAATGACACACTTCACAATAGTCACAAATAATATTATATACCTTGGTTTGACTCTAACCTAGGAAGTGAAAGATCTGTATGACAAGAACTTCAAGTCTCTGAAGAAAGAAACAAGGAAGATTTCTCTCTTTTTTTATTTATTTATTTATTTATTTATTTATTTTTTTGGTTTTTCGAGACAGGGTTTCTCTGTATAGCCCTGGCTGTCCTTGGAACTCACTCTGTAGACCAGCCTGGCCTCAAACTAAGAAATCCGCCTGCCTCTACCTCCCAGAAGATCTCAGAAGATGGAAAGAACTCCCAAGATCATGGATTGGCAGGATTAATATAGTAAAAATGACCATCTTTCCAAAAGCAATCTACAGATTCAATGCAATCCCCATCAAAATTCCAAATCAATTCTTCAAAGAGATAGAAAGAGCAATCTTCAAATTCATTTGGAATAACAAAAAACCCAGGATGTCAAAATCTATTCTCCACAATGAAAGATCTCCAGGAGGAATCACCACCACTGACCTCAAGCTCTACTACAGAGCAATAGTGATAAAAACTGTATGGTATTGGAACAGAGACAGGCACAGAGATCAATGGAATAGAATTGAAGACTCAAAAATGAACCCACGCAATTATGGTCAAATGATGTTTGGCAAAGGAGCTAAAAATATCCAGTGGAAAAAAAGACAGCATTTTTTTTTGTTTATTTACATTCTCAATGAATCCCCCTTTTCCAGTTCCTCCCTCCCTGAAAGTCCCATAAGCCTTCTTCCCTCCCCCGGTTCCCCATTCAACCCCCTCTTGCTTCTCTATCCTGGTATTCTCCTACATCCAGTCTTTCCAGGACCAGGGGTCTCTCCTTCCATCTTCTTGGAAATCTATTGATATGTGAATTGTGTCTTGGGTATTCCGAGTTTCTGGTTTAATATCCCCTTATCAGTGACTGCATACCATGTGAGTTCTTTTCTGATTGAGTTACCTCACTAAGGATGATATTTTCCAGTTCTGACCATTTGCCTAGGAATTTCGTGAATTCATTGTTTTTAATTGCAGAGTAGTATTCCATTGTGTGAACATACCACATCTTCTGTATGCATTCTTCCGTTGAGGGACATCTGGGTTCTCTCCAGCTTCTGGCTATTATAAATAAGGCTGCTATGAACGTAGTGGAGCATGTGTCCTTATTGCATGCAGGGGAAGCCTCAGGGTATATTCCCAGGAGTGATATAACAGGATCCTCTGGGAGTGTCATGCCCAGTTTTCTGAGGAACCGCCAAACTGTTTTTCAGAGTGGTTGTACAAGCTTGCAATCCCACCAGCAGTGGAGGAGTGTTCCTCTTTCTCCACATCCTCTCCAACACCTGATGTCTCCTGAATTTTTGATCTTAGCCATTCTGACTGGTGTGAGGTAGATCTCAGGGTTGTTTTGATATGCATTTCCCTAATGACAAAGGATGTTGAACATTTCTTTAGGTGCTTCTCAGCCATTTGATAATCTTCAGGTGAGAACTCTTTGTTTATCTCTGTACCCCATTTTAAATAGGGTTATTTTGCTCTCTGGAGCCTAACTTCTTGAGTTCTTTGTATACATTGGATATTAGCCCTCTGTCAGATGTAGGGTTGGTAAAGATCTTTTCCCAGTTAGTTGGTTGCCGCTTTGTCTTTTGACAATGTCCTTTGCCTTACAGAAACTTTGCTATTTTATGAGGTCCCATTTGTCAATTCTTGATCTTAGAGCATAAGCTATTGGTGTTCTGTTCAGGAAATTTTCTCCTCTGCCCATATGTTCAAGGTTCTTCCCTAGTTTCCTTTCTATTAGTTTCAGTGTGGCTGGTTTTATGTGGAGGTCCTTGGAATTGAGCTTAGTGCAAGGAGATAAGAATGGATCGATTTGCATTCTTCTGCATGCTGACCTCCAGTTGAACCAGCACTATTTGTTGAAAAGGCTATCTTTTTTCCATTGGATGGTTTTAGCTCCTTTGTAAAAGATCAAGTGACCATAGGAGTGTGGATTCATTTCTGGGTCTTCAATTCTGTTCCATTGACCTACATGCCTGTCACTGTACCAATAGCATAGTTTTTACACTATTGCTCTGTAATACAGCTTGAGGTCCGGCATACTGATTTCCCCAGAAGTTCTTTTAGTCTTGAGAATAGTTTTAGCTATCCTGGGTTTTCTGTTATTCAAGATGAATTTTTGAATTGCTCTTTCTAACTCTATGAAGAATTGAGTTCGGATTTTGATGGGAATTATATTGAATCTATAAATTGCTTTTGACAAGATGGTCATTTTTAGTATATTAATCCTGCCAATTCATGAGCATGGAAGATTTCTCCGTCTTCTGAGGTCTTCTTCAATTTCTTTCTTCAGAGACTTGAAGTTCTTGTCATACAGATCTTTTACTTGTTTGGTTAGAGTCACACCAAGATACTTTATATGGTTTGTGACTATCATGAAGGGTATCATTTCTCTTATTTCTTTCTCAGCCTGCTTATCCTTTGAGTATAGAAAGCCTACTGATTTGCTTGAGTGGATTTTATATCTAGCCACTTTGCTGAAGCTGTTTATCAGCTGTAGGAGTTCTCTGGTGGAGTTCTTTGGGAAACTTAAATATACTATCCTATCATCTGCAGATAGTGAGAGTTTGACTTCTTCCTTTCCAATTTGTATCCCTTTGACCTCCTTTTGTTGCCTAATTGCTCTGGCGAGAACTTCAGATGCTATATTGAAAAGATATGGAGAGAGAAGGCAGCCTTATTTAGTCTCTGATTTTAGTGGGATTGCTTCAAATTTCTCTCCATTTAGATTGATGTTGGCTACCGGTTTGCTGTAAATTCCTTTTACTGTTTAGATATGGGCCTTAAATTCCTGATCTTTCCAATACCTTTAGCATGAAAGGATGCTGAATTTTGTCAAATGCTTTCTCAGCATCTAATGAGATGACCATGTGGTTTTTTTCTTTTAGATTGTTTATATAGTGGATTACATTGATAGATTTCCTTATATTGAACCATCCCTGCATCCCTGGAATGAAGCCTACTTGATCGTAGTGAATGATCATTTTGATGTGTTCTTGGATTCGGTTGGCAAGAATTTTATTGAGTATTTTTGCATCGATATTCATAAGAGAAATTGGTCTGAGATTCTCTTTCTTTGTCAGACCTTTGTGTGCTTTTGGTATCAGCATAATTGTGGCTTCATAGAACGAGTTGGGTAGTGTTCCTTCTGTTTCTATTTTGTGGAACAGTTTGAAGAGTATTGGTGTTAGGTCTTCTTTGAAGGTCTGATAGAATTCTGCACTAAAACCATCTGGACCTGTGATTTTTTTGGTTGGAATACTTCCAATGACAACTTCTATTTCTTTAGGGGTTATAGGATGGTTTTAGATGGTCTATTTAATCCTGATATAATTTTGGTATTTGGTATCTGTCTAGGAAATTGTCCCTTTCCTCTAGATTTTCTAGTTGTGTTGAATACAGTCTTTTGTAGTAGGATCTGATGATTTTTTGAATTTACTGTTTCTGTTGTTATCTCTCCCTTTTTGTTTCTGATTTTGTTAATTTGGATACTGTCTCTGTGCCCTCTGGCTAGTCTGGCTAAGGTCTTATCTATCTTGTTGATTTTCTCAAAGAACCAACTCCTAGTTTTGTTGATTATTTGTATAGTTTTATTTGAATCTACTTGATTGATTTCAACCCTGAGTTTGATGATTTCCTGCCTTCTACTTCTCTTGGGTGTATTTGTTTCTTTTTCTTCCAGGGCTTTCAGGTGTGCCATTAAGCTGCTAGTGTATGCTGTCTCCTGTTTCTTTTTGGAGGCACTGAGGGCTGCTTTCCTTGTGTCCCATAAATTAGGGTATGTTGTGCCTTCATTTTCATTAAATTTTTAAAAGTCTTTGATTTCTTTCTTTTTTTTTTCCTTGATCAAGGTATCATTGAGTAGAGCATTGTTCAGCTTCCACGTGTATGTGGGCTTTCTGCTGTTTTTGTTGCCATTGAAGACCACCCTTATTCCATAGTGATCTGATAGGAGGCATGGGATTAGTTTGATCTTCTTATATCTGTTGAGGTCTGTTTTGTGACCAATTATATGGTCGATTTTAGAGATGGTACCATATGGTGCTGAGAAGAAGGTATATTCTTTTGCTTTAGGATGAAATGTTCTATATATATCTGTTAGTTCCATTTGGTCCAAGGCTTCAATTATATTTACTGTGTCCCTGTTTAGTTTCTGCTTTCCTGAATGATCCATTTCAGAGAGCGGGGTGTTGAAGTCACCCACTATTATTGTGTGAGTTGCGATGTGTGCTTTGAGCTTTAGTAAAGTTTCTTTTATGAGTGAGGGTGCCCTTGCATTTGGAGCATAGATGTTCAGAATTGAGAGTTCTTCTTGGTGGTTTTTTCCTTTGTTCAATATGTAGTGTTCTTCTGTGTCTTTTTTGATGACTTTAGGTTGAAAGTCAATTTTATCTGATATTAGGTTGGCTACTCACTCTCGTTTCCTGGGACCATTTGCTTGTAAAATTGTTTTCCAGCCTTTTACTCTGAGGTAGTGTTTGTCTTTGACACTGAGGTGCGTTTCCTACACACAGCAAATTGCTGGGTCCTGTTTATGTATCCAGTCTGTTAGTCTATGTCCTTTTATTTGGGAACTGAGGCCATTGATATTAAGAGAGATTAAGGAATAGTGATTCTTGCCTCCTGCTATTCTTGACGCTATCTTTATGTTTGAGTGGTTATCTACTTTTGGGTTTGATGAAAGAAGGTTACTATCTCATTTTTTCCAGGGTGTAGTTTCTCTCCTTGTATTGGTGGTTTCCATCTATTATCCTTTGCAGGGCTGCCTTTGTGGAAAGATATTGTGTAAATTTGGTTTTATCATGGAATATCTTGGTGTCTCCACCTATGGTGATTGAGAGTTTCACTGCGTATATTAGTCTGGGCTGGCATTTGTGTTCTCTTAGAGTCTGTATGAGATTTGCCCAGGATCTTCTAGCTTTCATAGTCTCTGGTGAGAACTCTGATGTAATTCTAATAGGTCTTCTTTTATATGTTTCTTGGCCTTTTTCTCTTACTGCTTTTAATATTCTTTCTTTGTTTAGTACATTTGATGTTTTGATTATTATATGATGGGAAGTATTTCTGTTTTGCTCAAGTCTGTTTGGAGTTCTGTAGACTTCTTGTACATTCATAGGCATCTCTCTCTTTAGGTTAGGGAAGTTTTCCTCCATAATTTTGTTGAAAATATTTACTGGCCCTTTAAGTTGCAAATCTTCACTCTCACCTATACCTGTAATCCTTAGGTTTGGTCTTCTCATTTTGTTCTGGATTTCCTAAGACAGCATTTTTAACAAATGGTTCTGGATCAAATGTAGGTCAACTTTTGGAAAAATGCAAATTGACCCATTCTTATCTCCTTGTACAAAGCTCAAGTCCATTGGATCAAGGACCTTCATACAAAACCAGATATAGTGAAGCTTATAGAGGAGAAAGTGGGGAAGAGCCTTGAACACATGGGCACAGGGGAAATTTTTCTGAATAGAACACCAATGGCTTATGCTCTAAGCACAAGAATTGACAAGTGGGACCTCAAAAACTGCAAATCAAAATGACAACCAACAGATTGGGAAAAGATCTTTACCAACCCTACATCCAACGGAGGACTAATATCCAATACATGCAAAGAACTCAAGAAGTTAGACTCCAAAGGGTCAAATAACACTATTTAAAAATGGGGTATAAAGCTAAACAGAGAATTCTCAACTGAAGAACATGGAATGGCTCTGAAGCACCTAAGGAAATGTCCAGCATCCTTAGTTATCAGGGAAATGCAAATCAACACAACCCTCAGTTTCTACCTCACACTAGTTAGAATGGCTAATATGAAAAACTCAGAGGACAGCTTATGCTGGTGAGGATGGGGAGAAAGAGGAACTTTCCTCCTCTGCTGGTGGCATTGCAAGCTGGTAAAACTACTCTGGAAATCAGTTTGGCGATTCCTCAGATAATTAAACATAGTACTACCTGAGGACACAGCTATACCACTCCTGGGCATATACCTAAAAGATGCTTCTACATGTAATAAAGACACATGATCCTCTATATTTATAGAAGCCTTATTTATAATAGACAGAAGTTGGAAAGAGCCCAGATGTCTCAACAGAGGAATGGATACAGAAAAATATGGCATATCTATACAATGGAGTCTTATTCAGATATTTAAAACAAGGAATTCATGAAATTCTTAGGCAAATGGATGGAACTAGAAAGTGTCCTCCTGAGTGAGGTAACCCAATCAGAAAAGAACACACATGGTATGCACTCACTGATAAGGATATTAGCCCAAAAGCTCAAAATAAGCAAGTTACAGTTCACAGACAACATGAAACTCAAGAAGAAGAAAGACCAAACTGTCGATGCTTTGGTTTTTCTGAGAAAGAGAACAAAATACTCACAGGAGCAATTATGGAGACAAAGTGTGGAGAAGAACCCTAAGGAAAGGTCACCCAGACCCTGTCCTTCCTGGGGATTCATCCTAAAACAGTCATGAAACCCCGACACTATTATGGACAATAAGAATTGCATACTGAAAGGAGCCTGTTGCTGTCTGCAGAAGAGCCCTGCCAGAGCCTTACAGATACAGAGGCAGATGCTAGCAGCCAACCATTGGACTGAGCTCGGGATCCCCAATGGAGGAGTTGGAGAGAAGACTGGAGGAGCTGAAGGGGTTTTCAGCCCCATGGGAATTATGAAGATGTTGGCCAACCAGACATCCCAGGGCTCCCAGGGACTAAGCCATCAACAAAGGGGTACACATGGTTCCAGCCAAAAGTGTGGCAGAGTAATACCTTATTGGGCATCAGTGGGAGGAAATCGGGGGGGGGTAGGTGGGAGTGAGTTGGGTGGAGGGGCATCTTCTTAGAGGTAGGGTTGGGAGGATGAGTTGGGTGTTTTCTGAGAGGGGGGAAACAGGGAAAGGATATAACATTTGAAATGTAGGTGAAGAATATATTCAATAAAAATTTTTAAAAAAGAAGTGTAAGGGAAGGAAGGGAGAGAGGGAGAAAAGGGGAGGGAAGGAGAGAGGGTGAGGGAGGGAAGAAGGGAATATAGAAGAGAAGGGATGGAGTTATTTCTGAGTGTTTCTATACTCTATAGTCTCTACAAGAAGCATTTGGAATTATCCAGTACTAATCTGATATTCAATGTATATTTCTTAGTATTATTTTTATTTTTACCATTTTGTTTCTGCCCTATTAATATTCCACTTATTTCCACCCTTCTTTGTCCTAGTTACCTTCTAATTCCCATGCCCCTATTCTAGGAAGCACACATTTTTAGCCCTGCCTCTGAGAGAAAGAGGCGTACCTTTCAATAAAAGATAATAATAATAGTAATAACAACTCTAGTTTGTAAGATCCATGCCCTGTGTGCTATATCAAAAAATGCTGTCTGTGGTTCATGAAGGAGGGGAGGTGCTTTCCTGTAACACGCTTAACTGATGTCAGTCAATTGCAGTGATAGGTATCAGTAAAATTTAGCAGAGTCCAACTACCTTCTGATCTGAAATTTCCCACTCTATCTCAAACTCTCTGCAGTCCTCCTGTAAAGTCTCCCTTGGCTTATTTCCCCAGATCTCTCAGAAGATTTCTCTGAAGCAGAATGTGGGTCTGTCCAGACAGGAACTTATTTCAGAAGAATCAGCCAAGAATTCTTTTATCTCCTTTCATCACTTGACTCCTGTTAAGCCTCTAGTGGAAAATGTGTGAGGTTACTGTCAGGTGTCTGCAGCTCAAGGAGGGCCGCAGCACTCTGTAATTGGAAGCTTCATCTCAGAATTAGAAAGGACTTTTATCAAATAGAGAGCCTAAAGTCAGGTACAGTAATTGGAATTTGGGGAATCTTGTCATTTACATACTGTCTCCCAGCATATGGCAATATCCACAGATGCCAATGAGAGTCATTCTTAATTAAAAAATTTAATGGCACATATACAGAAGTATGAAGGTCTTTCTCTCTGCTCCTACATTATTCAACCTGTCCATATGTCCACTAAAGAAAAATAATAAAGTGCAAAAATCTTAAAGATTGGAGGTTTGTTTTCTTTGATTTACTGCCATGTTAAAACTACATGAAAAAAAATAAATTATATAGCCTGATATATCAATAGTGATTATAGGTGATAATTTTATTATTATACTAACTATACCAATTTAGACAATATTAGTTTTCAATATTTGATAGCATGTACATAGTTGAAATCATTTTGCTCTCATTGCTGAAACAGGTTCATAAAGAAAATACTTCATAGGAAGGCAAAACATAAACAATATATGCAGCACATCATTCTTAGTAATTTTAGATGTAACTCCAAACATGGTATGGGAATCATAAATGTTTTCAAATATATTGATTCTATAACATGTGGACTTTTTAGCAGTAAAACTTAGACAAATTGTACTAAAAAATTCAGCCCTCACATTTTCAGTTCTAATTAATGGGGCTTAGTGTTTGTGAGAATACTCAAAATCATTCAAGTCTGCGACGTGAGTTCAATCCCTGGAACCTACTTGAAGATAGAAGGAAAGAACAGATTCAACACATGTGTAACTACAACCACCCATAAGTGATAAATATTTGAAAAAAATTAATAGGTCTTTGTTAATCAAACTCTTAAAACTTTGTAAGATCATTTTTTTTCCTTTGAATGTGTCTTATTCACATCCTCTTTCTTTTCTTCTGAGATTTCAAGTAGACAAATTTTCTGACCATATTCTCTACATAATTCTTCTTCTATTGATGAATTTTCTTCTATTTATGAACATGAATTCTACATAATTCTTCTATCACTGGCATGTGATTATCTATTTATCTATTGCTGTGATAAAACACTATGAAAAGCACCTTACAGAAGAGAGAGTTTATTTTGGTTTGCAGTTCCAGAGCAGAGTTCCATTGTGGCTGGGAGGCACAGCAGAAAGCAGTACACAGACACACGGTGGCTTGAGCAATATGCTGGGAGTTTACATGTTATAGCAGAGAGAGAAAACTAAAAGTGGGCCATTTTATCACCAAAGTCCATCCTGAGTAATGTACTTGCTCCAAGCAGGCCTCATACCCAAACACATCACAGACTGGGACCCCAGTGTCCAAGTGCCAGAGACAACGAGGGGGCAATTCCTATTCAAGCCACCAGACTAAATTTTATCTCCTTTGCCTCATTTTGATTTTATCTTCTTAGTTTTCTTTAATTCCTAAATCCTGTCTGTGGTCATTTTCTTAATCTATTTTCTGGGTTTTAATGCAACTTGTGGTTTAAGATTTCAATTCCTTCTCAAATTGTTTCTTTAAAATTTGAATATCATGTTACATTGATCTAAACTAATACTATTATAATGCTTTGTTCTTATGCTAAAGAAAATTCTAATTTTTCTCTTCCCTATTCAAGAGACATAAATACCTGTTTAGTATGTGATGATGCTATTATACTTTTCAGTTGATTGTTCTCTCCCTTGCCCATTTTTCTTTCCATGATAGAAAGAGCATTTCAACACTTTGCTCCATATGATTTAAGGCCAAACTATTTTTATCCTTCAGAGAGAGTTTTCATTTGCTTCTGTAGATTTCCACACTTATGACTCAATACTTTGGGCTGCTTAAAATACTTGACATGAGATACAAACTGTTTCAAGACCTGTTTCTTTCTGGCTAAATCACAGAGGCCCTAGATTTGGTTCCTAATTTTCTTCAAAGATGTTCATTTAGGGAATTTGTGGGCATAACTTGCCCCAGAAGTCCTGAAGATTTCAAAGACCCACTCAGCTTCTCTCTGGGGTTAGCAAATACACAAACTGGATCCAATTTCTTAATTCCATATTCTTTTCCATCATTTTTCAGTCATCCTTTCTTTACTTCACTAGCCATTTATCTTAGGGAGTACTTATTTATTTATTTACTTATTTACTTATTTATTTTAAACTCCAGATTTTGTTCCCCTACTGGTCCACCCTCTGAATGTTCCACATCCCATACCTTCCCTCACCCCCTTCTCCACAAGGATGTCCCCACCCCCATCACCCACCCCACCAGACCTATAAACTCCCTGGGGCCTCCAATCTTTTGAGGGTTAGATGCATCTTCTCTGACTAAACCCAGACCTGGCAGTCCTCTGCTGTATATGTGTTAGGAGCCTCATATCAGCTGGTATATGCTTCCTGGTTGGTGGGCCAGTGTTTGAGAGATCTCAGGGGTCCATGTTATTTGAGACTGCTGGTCCTCCCACAGGGTCACCCTCCTTCTCAGCTTCTTTCAGCCTTCCCTAATTCAACCACAGGGGCCAGCAGCTTCTGTCCATTGGTTGGGTGCAAATATCTGCATCTGACTCAGCTGCTTGTTACATCTTTCAGAGGGCAGTCATGCTAGGTCCCTTTTTGTGAGTACTGCATAGCCTCAGTAATAATGTCAGGTCTTAGTTTTCTAAACAGAACTCCAATGGTGCATGCTCTAAGATCAAGAATTGATAACATCCTTGTTTGTGATAGTCAGAAGCTGGAAACAACCCAGATATCCCATTACAGAAGAATGGATACAGAAAATGTGGTTCATTTGCATGATGGACTATTACTCAGTTATTAAGAATGAAGACATCCTTAGTTAGGGAGTCCTTTTAAAAGCTCATTTTCTTTTTTTTTTTAAGATTTATTTATTATTTATTATATGTAAGTACACTGTAGCTGTCTTCAGACACTCCAGAAGAGGGCGTCAGATCTCATTAAGGATGGTTGTGAGCCACCATGTGGTTGCTGGGAATTGAACTCAGGACCTTCGGACCTGAGCCATCTCTCCAGCCCTCATTTTCTTTTTAAATTACAAACAGCAAGGGTCTGGACCAAAGTATTCAATATCACATCATCATCCACACGAACTCTTTAGTAATTATTTGCTGTTTTTTCCTTTATTTAAAATAGACTTTTTTCCATGTAATCTAGTTATGGTTTTCCTTCTCTCCTCCTCCCAGTTTCTCTTCACCCTACTTCACATGTAGATCTACCCATTTCTGTTTCTCATTAGAAACCAAACTACCTTGTAATATATATATATATATATATATATATATATATATATATATATATATATATATATATATATATATATTTATTTATGATAAAACCAAAAAAGCAAATCAGTATAGAGAAAGAACAGAATAAAAATATCCCAAGGAAAAGACACAAAAAATAAAAATAATCTTGGAGACACACTCATTCACACACACACAAACACACACACACACACTCAGGAATTTATTTTAAAAAATAGGAAGCCATAATATATATATGTAAAGAACTTGTACAAGAGAAAGAAGAGAGGGAAATAAAAGTTTTAAAAATATATAAAATTAAGAAAAAATAAAGGGGAACAAAACCCTGACACGACATTTTTATGACACAAGGAACTTTAAAAGATATCTTTGAGTTTGTTTTCTGTTGTCTGGGCAGGCGGCCTACACTTAAGGGTAAGTGAGGCTCCTTTGGTGAAAACTGAACATTCACTTGCAAGTGGTTGTCAACTGGAGATTTCTTCTCAGTTAAGGATGGAGTTTGGAAGACTAGGAGATGGGGTCGCATTTACTGTGCTCCTATGGAAACTTTGAATATTTGTTTTTTATGGATATTTATTCACTTTTCACACATGATATTGATGAGTTCCCCTCAGCTGTTGAGCAAGCATTTGTAGCTTGTATATGGGCAGAATGGTCCAAAAGCTTATGTTGTGACCGATTTCTGAAAATAAAGTATCTATAAAAAAAAAGAATGGGGTTTGGGTTCATCTCCTCTTTCAGCTTTAGAACCCTATCTGTTACAGATTCATGCAGGCCCAGTGCATGTGGCCTCAGTCTCCGTGAGTTCATGTGTTCCCCGGCTCTGTTGTTTCTAGAAGGCCTTATTTCCTCCATCCACTCTGTTTCTTATACTCTTTCTGTTTCATCTTCCACAGGTTCTCTGAGCTCTGAGGGCAGGGATTGGATGAAGATTCTTATTTAGTGCTGTGTATTCTGAAGCCTCTCTTCCTCTACACATTGTATGTCTGTGAAACTCTGTATTTGTTCCTATGTACTGTAGGAAGAAAGTTACCAAAGAATTGTAAGTTGTTTAACTCAATGGACATTCCTCAATGTATCTCTCAGCATCTTCAATCTCTCAGTACTCAATTCAACTGCTGTTGGTGGTACCTAACTTGTCAAAAGGATGGTGAGGATTCTGAAATGCTTAAATATATTTAAGTGCAGAAATCAGTTTCAAAGCAGTTTACCTTTCCCATACCTAAACTTTTCCTGTTTAACTTTTTCTAACTACTTGTCTTTTATATATGCATTAACACGTATACATACCTCAGATCTTTCTATGTGGACCTGGTTTCTGCATTTAAAAACATTCAAGCATTTCAGAATTCTCACCATCCCTATGCTTTTGTTTCTATCATTGCAATAAACACTATGATTTTCACAATTGGCTAAAAATCTAAATTAGACATTTCATTTGTGTTTTATTCTCTTATGCCCCTAAATGAACCCATCAGCAAACCTTTTTTACTCATTTTATCAAATCCATGTACTTCTTACAAACTACAATGCCACTATTCCCCTCCAGTCATTACATCAAAATATAAACAGTTCTTACCCAGACTGAATTCTAAATTTGTCTTACTATAGCCACATGAACTTAGTGAGTTCTTCATTTAAATGCTGCTTTTCCACAGAAAAAATAGCACAGCAAGTATGGAGCATCAAATCTGTAATCCCAGTGAAAGTAAAGACAGAAAGATTTCAAGCCTCACTGGTCAGTCATGCTAAAGAACCAAGGAGTTCCAGTTTCAGCCAATGACCTTGTCTCAAAAACATCAGAAAGGAGTAATTGAGGAAGACACCCAATATTGAGAACTGACCTTTATAGATATATATCTAAGCATCCACAACCCTCACCACACACACATACATTCATGCATATATCTACAACACACACACAAGCACAAAATAATATAGTTACAGGGATGTTTTATGCATGATAAGTAAAATATAGTCTTAGATAAAATAGATTGATTATTTTGCTTCTATGGAAGAGGTAAATATTTGCCATTTAACACATGATGTTTGCATCCTCCAGAAGAAAGTACTAGAATAGAAAATAAGACTCACAAGCCAGGGATTTCTTTAAGGTCAAAAGAATTGAGAATAATCTTAACCAGGAAGCATTCCACATAAAAGATGCTCACAGTGAGAAGGAGACATACAGCAAATTGAGGGGGTAAAAAAGCAGATAATAAAACACACTGTGAGCACAGTGAGTGTTCAGAAACCATCTTTTATTTATGATGAAAAGGCTTTTCAATGGGATCAATGCAACATCTGCTACTGACATTTTTTTTCACATTGTTTTAGCACTTGACAGAAATAAAGGAGACATCAAGCAGAATGTTTGCATGGGCTCTGTTGAGCTGAGGAGGGTAGATGGACATCTCTTCAGAAAAATGACAATAGCCTGGGTCATCCATCTCACAAATGTATGTCATTAATCAAGGTGAAGACAGTGAGAAAGAACATGGATCAAACCAACTCCAAGGCAAAGCGGAAATGGCACTGTTCTGGGAGTTAAAGTAACTGAGTAGTACAGATGAGTCTCATGTTAATGGACAGTATGACCTTGTGCGAGTCTTTGAGGTTTGGGGTGCTTTTGAGGTGGATGGACTATCTCAACCGCAAAGTCTCTTGAATTCTTTTCTTTAAAATTTATGAATCATATCTCACCAAAGGAAAACTATCAGTTGCTGTCCCACATGTGGTAAATTAGTAGATATTTTCACATGCAGAAAAGGCACAAAGCTATGAGACATGTAAGAAAAATAATCACTACAAGTGCCCCCTCACAGAGTGCTCTAACCACTCACTGGTTACTGCTCAGATGTTCACATTTAGCCATGAAATGATGTTTTTTACTTTTGAACTTATCAATGACTCCTTGCTTGGGGACAGATAAAAGTCAGTTTTTCATCATGCACAGTCTTTAATAGGACACAGAAAATGTATTAGCAATCACAAACTATTTTACATATATGTACTATTTGTAAAGTCCAAGAGTATTGCTATACTGAATTTAAAAGATAATATATATCAAAAAAATAAGGATTGGCAATTAAAAATCTCATAAGGTTTTAAATAATAGATTGTTATAATTAAAGTTAAGATTCTTTTTTATTTGAAGGGATTCCCTGCTTTCAGAATATAAGATCAAATAATAATTTGGACAATATATTTATCTCACAATTTACATATCAGGTTAAAGCAAAGATGTGTGAATTTACCAGAGGTAAATATATTCTTCACACTGTAAAATAAATGGAATCCTCTAGCAAGGGGAACTGCTGTCATCAAAGTCAAACCCTTGGTAAGAGATTAAATAACTACAATTTTGACAATGCACATTGAACTAACAGCTCCTGCACTCCAGGCCAAGTAATAACTGCTTAACATTTTCCATTCCAATTCATCCTGAAAGTAAATCTGAGACTTAGGTAGTATTTTCCCCATTTTGCACTTAAAGAAATGGAAGCTAAGAAAGATTGGGTAATTTTCAATGGTAACAAAGGTAATATGGAGCAAAATGAAAAGCAATATCTATGTCTTTCTGTATTCAAAGCTACTGATGTTTCAGTTACATTAAACTGCATTAATGATCCAAATATCAGTATTCAGAGATATCGTGCAGTAGAAGCAAGTGGAAAGAGGTTATATCATAAAACACAGTATTCATAAAGGAATTCCTGAAGCAAACATGATTTAAAATGACTAAAGAATAGAAGCTTATTACCTTGCTGGTAGTGGAAGACCAGATTGTCATTTTTTTTTATCACAGTGGAAGAAACCATTCATGTATAAACTCCAAATTACACAACAATCAAAGGAAACTCATTGGGGCATATTCTTATATTTAAGTAAGTTGATAGATACATTTCTTCAGAATTTCAAGTACTATTCAGCTTTTATAAAATGTCATTATTATACTCTGTAAAGATAGGGTCTTTTTAGAGTTATTTCTTTTTTACTTAAGCCAGAGTTATTGAACTCCTATCTCATGTAGGAGACACTGTGTGTGGTGTGTGTGTGTGTGTGTGTGTGTGTGTGTGTGTGTGTGTGTGTGTGCGCGCGCACGTGTGTCTGTAAACTAAAGCTTTTTACTAATGTGTGGTGATCTTATATTGAATGGGTAAATATTGCCAGATTCCTCTGTTGATAAGAGAAAGATGAGTTTATTGTTTATCCTAATAAAGATCAATACCTTCATATCTTCACATAATCTTGGTGAGATTTTAGAAGGTCACAGTAAATTTATGATGGGTTTGTGGAAAAGAGAGAGACAGAGACAGAGAGAGTGCAATCTAGTCTAAGCCAATACATTTAATTACAAGTGAGTTTAGGATTTTTATTATCAGATAATCATTTAGGATTTATTTTTTTGTTTTTTGTTTTTTTGGTTTTTTTTTGCAAGACAGGGCTTCTCTGTGTAGCCCTGGCTGTCCTGGAACTCACTCTGTAGACCAGGCTGGCCTCAAACTCAGAAATTTGCCTGTTTCTCATTTAGGATTATTATTAGAAAGCCAAGTATAATGTGTAAACACTCTACTGCTAAGCTACACTCCTACCACTTCCCAGATGAATGTGATAGAGTTTTATGAGTGTCTTTAGAAGCTAATGGTCAATGTTGACTATTGAAAAGATCAAGTCTCTTCTTCATTGTAACATAATCATAGAGGACTCAATGATGTACTTCAAGAATAGAGTACTTCCCTCATCTATACAAGATTCAGGATTCAATCTCTAGAACTATGAAAATATGTGAATACATGAATTTATAATTTGTAACTTATGATAAAATCAAACAAAGACAGAAATTTTATATATGTAGATGGTTTTTGTTCCAAAATCAAAAAAAATAGAAAATTGTTTTAATTGGACATTCACTTCTTTCTAAGAAATTAGTTATTTCATACTTGGCTAATTACTGATCTTAGCATATTATTAAGAACTTTAATGAATTTTTCATACAGTTTGATTGAAAATCTTTTGGTCATAGAAGTTTCCATTAAATTTTTATCTATAATGTCAATACTTGGTTGCATTGACTAAAATTTTGGTGATGTTTAAATAATTATAATTCTTACATTCTTATCAAAAAAGGCATCTCATGAAAGAAGAATTTGTGAAAAAAAAAACCCTTATGTGGGAAAATACATTTATTACATTTAACTCCACCAACAAAACTAATAACAATCATTTATTTTACTAATGAATTGGTGGAGAGGGAAATAACTAAATATAAAGTACAGCTCAAATGGATTGAATAGCCCTCAATCTCCATCCTTAGCTGGAAAAAAAAACATTAAAGGTTAATATAGTAAGAACTATCAAAGACATACTTCAGGCCAGCAGAGGCAAAGAAAATGGCATTACTCATGCTCACTACCTACTTATCTCAGTGTCAACAAAAGAGTGCTGTTTGAACTAACTTTAAAAGAGATAAATAGTATTTCTAATGGAGAATAGACTCAGTGGTTGTTTGAGGCATAATGAATGAAAAGCCAAATACAATGAGATGAAGTTCAACCTGTTGGAAGTTTCGCTCAACCCTGTTTCTCTGTTTTGTTTAATTTAGCACTATGGGGGTAGGTATGGGGGGACAAAGAGCAATCTAAATGAATAATTGTTTTCAATCTCTAATGCTCTCAGCTGTTTGTAAAGAGAACTGAAAACTCATAGGATATAATTATCTGTAATTATATTTGGAAGACATATGTTTTGAATATCAAACAAATTTGCATGTCTACTACCTAAAATGTCAAAGGGTGAATGAGTTGGGTGATTAGAGGAACTTGATTACTTTGGTCTAGTTAATAATGAAGGTTGGTTAATGGGCTAAGAAAATACCATTTTGAGAATTTCTTCTTTTTTTTAATTTTATTTTATTTTCTAAGTTATTTTTATTTACATTCAAAATCATTTCCCCTTTCCCATTTCCTCCCTCCACGAAAGTCCCATATTGTACTTATATCTCAACTATTTATTATTCAGAATTTTAAGTCATTTCCCAAATGCTAAAATCACTGTTTTACATGAGTTCACATATTGTGCATTTGTGTTACCAACACACATAGTGTAAGTTGCTTTACTTCTTATGATGCACTTTTCTTTGGACATAGTGCTTTTGTGTTTTCCCTTTTTGTTTTGTGTATCATCAATCTTTTTCTTCTGTAGTTAAATGTTCACATAAAGACAGGACTCTTGACCTGTCCTTAAAAGTATCAACATTATTCCAGATAGAACAAAGAAGTCACCTATGGTTGGTCTAAAATTCTCATACTAAATATTGTGTTAATTTTGTAGTTTTGGTTCTACTTTTCTAAAGGGGTGGCTTTTACCCTTCATATATCCAGTATATGAAATTGTAGCTTGTGTGTATGATGTGTGTAAGAATGAACACAAGTGTGATATATTTTCAGATTCCACATCAGCAGTTATCTTGAATGACCTCTTTTTATTAGACTTTTTATTCTTTATAGTTGGCAGAAACTATCTCCATGGTGCCATGGTAAACAAGGTATACAGATACTATCCACCAATTCCATGGTCTCAGTCGTCTTCCCCAGAGCATGATCTTCTTTCAAAGATGAGGAGGGAAACAGGGTTGGAAAGTCACAACCTGGCCTCACAGATGCTAGAGCACAGGCTCAACACATGAAATCTCTTTTCTACTCTGAAGTTTTCCATAGGGTTTGCTTCTTTCTCTACTAATGGTTGGAAAGCACTCTGTCCATCTAAATCTCTTATGACTAAGAGTAGTGTACACACTAGGTCACTGATTAGCAGTCTGTGTGCTAATCATTCCGAGGTCTTTCTCACCTCACTGGTTCCATTCAAGACAATAATAAACTCAAACTCTAGATATTTCTTTGTCAGAGAAAAATACAAATTTTATACAGAATGGGAGACAATAGAACTAAAGTCATAGTCACCTGTGTACATCTGGACCCTGTACATTGTTGTACCTGTGCTCTCATATGTTTGTGTATTAAGCAAAGTACTGTATTTGGGGACTTGTGGTATCTAGTGCCCTTAAACAAGGTTTTAAGAACAGTATTATTTTGCAAGTTGGAAAGGTGTTTGCTCTTTGTTTCCTTTTGTCATGCTTCATTCTAATCTCTGCAGGTTCCTTCTAGTTCAGTTTTCAACAGTATTATTTCTTTTACTTAACTGGTACGTAATCAGCAAAAATCCAAGGAATCAAAACAGCAAGGCCAACCTTTTGACACTGAGCCATGACAAGGTCATCTGCAAAGCTCACTCTTGAAAAATGCTCAACTGATTTAGTGTTCAAAAAATTGTGGCCGGGCGGTGGTGGCGCACACCTTTAATCCCAGCACTTGGGAGGCAGAGGCAGGAGGATTTCTGAGTTCGAGGCCAGCCTGGTCTACAAAGTGAGTTCCAGGACAGCCAGGGCTACACAGAGAAACCCTGTCTCGAAAAACCAAAAAAAAAAAATTGTGAAAAATCTCATAATAATTCGTGTAAGTTACAATTTGTGACAGGTCACATTATTTATAGCCATCTTGCGACACATAGGACTATCTGTTTTAGAAACACTTAGTCAGTGATTGTGTAAGAGCCAGACATATGGAAGGAACCATGTTATGGGAGAGAGGCCATTTATTTAGAGGTGAAATATGACAATTTGATTGAGAACATATTATACTGAAAAACAGTAGCATATTGTCTTCTGTTTTTGAAGGTTGCCTCTTTAAAGTGTGCTAATAGATTTATATTTTTCAACAATGTGCTTACAAACAGAGTGAATAGGAAAAAGTTATTAGGGTAGTTCATTCCTGCATGCCAAGATCTTAATAAGCCAGTTTGTCTCTTTCCCCCCAAAAGCAGATGTAAACCCTTAAATCCTTAATGAGGATGCTTCTGTAAGTCAATAACAGAAAAGAAACAGTAACTGGAAATGCCATCAGCTGTGGCTCAACAAATGAGAATTTTGACATTTGAAGAAACTTCTGGAAAAGTGAACACTAAACACAAGCAAAGTGAGTAAGCTCTATTTGCATAGACCTCAAACAGAGGAAGGATTCAAGTCCATTTAGAGTTCTCTAGTCTTTGTAAGATAATCAAATTGAGTTTTAAGTATCTTTGTATAAATAGCATAGTCAAAGCTTGCTGACTTTACTTCAGTTATATTTATTTCTCAGCAGCATAATTGGTATCACATTTAATTTTCATAATCTTCTGAAACTATTTCTTTTGTCTTCCTAATTGTGGTAGAATTATTTAGCAGACAAAGGCTATTTTCATCATTTCTTTTCTCTTAAACAAAAAAGTACTCAGTTTCAGTTTGTACATGACAGAGAATAGAATACCAACTAATTATTTCTCACTCTTTTTAAAAGTCCTATTAGGAAGTTCACGTGACAGAATACTTTTTAATGGCAAAAAAGAAACCCAATTCTGAGAGTCACTCTAGGCTAATATGTGACTTTAACCAAAGAACTATTTCTTAATGAAAATGCTATAAGTTTTCTGTCCTAGCATATTGTCATCTGACTTTAAGTCAAAGCATCTAAAATGACTCCTAGATTTCCATTGTTGATACTGAAGAGGACTTTATTTTGACATCTGGTTTTTGTTGTTTGTTTTTGTTTTGTTTTTTGAGGTCTACACAGTGTTAAGTGATGTCAAAAAGAATAGCAAAATAAAAAATGAATCAAAAGAAAAGAACAAGGTTGAAAATACTGTCCAGCTTTGAGATGAAATGTTGATTTCTTAGGAAAACCTAAAACACTTCCATTTCCAAGGTTAATTAGAGCTGATTATATACATATACACACATATAAACATATGCATATGTATATGTATACACATATATAGTGTGTGTAATATATACATACATATATGTGTGTGTGTGTGTGTGTGTGTGTGTGTGTGTGTTGAGGAAATAGGTCAGTTGGCAAAGTGACTAGCATACAAGCACATTGAACCCACCTAGATGTGGTAATGTGCACTCAGAATCTCGGTACTGAGGACTCAAAGAAGGCACCAGTCCATTTGTCCAAAGAGTAGTTTGGAAAATTTCTCTAGGATGACTAGTATAGTGGTTTGAATAGGTTTGTCCCCTATACACTCATGTGTTTGAATATCCTTGTCCCAGGGACTGGCACTATTAGGATTTGTAGCCTTGCTGGAGTAGGTGTGGTCTTGATGGAAGGAAGGAATCACTGTAGGATTGGCTTTTGAGACCATTCTCTTAGATGCCTGGAAGACAGACTCTTTTTGATGCCTTTGGATGAAGACATAGACTCTCAGCTCCTTCTCCAAAACCATGCCTGGTTCCCTTTTGATGATAATGGACTAAATATCTAAAACTGTATGCCAGCCCCAATTAAATTTTTGACTTTGTAAGTGTTATTTTGGTCATGATATCTCTTCATAGCAATGGAAACTCTAAGACTAGTAATGGTTCAATTTTCAATGGTTATGTTCTTTCATTAAAAATTAAAAAATTATAAAATTCTGATTAAGAACAGTATGAGTCAGGAAGACACAAAAGCAAGAATGGGGAAAAGCTCCTCTCAGAAGCAAAGCTTCCATCTGTCCTTACTCTATTAGGTAGGTACAGTTTCTGGCCAGAAGTCGTCTTTGGGATTCAATGTTTCAGATGATCTGGGAGCAATTTCTGCTGTCCATACACAGTGCAGGTATCTGCCTTTAAGATATAAGATTAGTATCAATCACTACCGCCCCACCGAGTGTTCCTCATGCACGTAGGATTGCTGTGTGCATACTTCCTGTTTTCTTTGTCCTTAGAGATAAAAAGAAGGTTAATGATCAGCTGCACACGAGGAGGGCTGGGAAGAGAATTGATCTCATACCCTCACTGGAATGAGTAGAAATCATCAATTTTCAAAGAAGAATTTGCTTTGCAAGGCTGCACAGTGGAAACAAAGCTGAGTGACAGAGAAGGAGTCTCTAGGCGACAATGACTTAGTTGACATAGCACATTGATGTAGTTTCGTGATTTCACGACTGCTAACCAATGTCCAGTCCTTAACAGATATGCTGATCTTATAGCTTCACATCTGTTTTAACTGAAGTGCAGTTCTAAGTCTCATGGCTAAAAGCTCTTGTGCCTCTATGGAATGTCCAAGCAAATCTGTTTTCCAATGTTCAGCATGTTTCTTTTTTTCTTTTTTCCTTTTTTTTATTATTTTTATTGGATATTTTCTATTACTATTATTATTATTATTTTCTAGATTCGTTATTAACATTCCAAATGATTTCCCATTTCCCGGTTCCCCCCTCCCCGAAAATCCCACAAGCCCTCTTCCCTTCCCCTGTTCCCCATTTACCTAAGAATTTCATGAATTCATTGTTTTTAATTGCTGAGTAGTATTCCATTGTGTAAATATACATGGAAAATATCTCTCATAAAATTGAAGAAATATATAGAAAAAGAAGTTAAGATGGACTATTTCATGGAAAAACTATACAGATAAAATGGTAGGCATAAAAATATTCCTAAGTTGATTGAAAGTGGAATTATAAACATTTTCTGATAAAATTGAAAATCTACAAGGAAAATATTTCTGATAAAACTCAAGAAATATATAGAAAAACACTTTAAAACTGACTAATGAAAAATTATACAGTAAGATGTTAGGCATGAAAATATTACTAAATTGATTGAAAGTAGAAGTAAAAACATTTTCTGATAAAATTGAAGATTTACATGGAAAATATCTCTGATATAATTGAAGAAATTTATACAGATAAATTGGTAGGAATTAAAATATTCCTAAGTTGATTGAAAGTGGAATTATAAACATTTTCTGATAAAATTGAAGATTTACATGGAAAATATTTCTGATAAAATTGAAAAAATATATGGAAAAACATTAAAATTGAAGATTATCATGGAAAAATATACAGATAAAATGGTAGGCATAAAAATATTTCTAAGTTGATTGAAAGTGAAATTATAAACATTTTCTGATACAATTGAAGATTTATATGAAAAATATCTCTGATAAAATTGAAGAAATATATAAAAAATGCGTTAAGATTGAGTATTTCATGGAAAAATTATATAGATAAAATGGTAGGCATAAAAATATTCCTAAATTTTTTGAAAGTGGAATTATAAACGCTTTCTGATAAAATTGAAGATTTACAAGGAAAATATTCCTGAAAAAATTCCCAGAAGAACCTGGGCAGTTCTCATACAGACCCAAAGAGAACACAAATGCCAGCCCAAACTACTATACCCAGCAGAACTCTCAATTACCATAGAAAGAGAAACCAAGATATTCCATAATAAAACCAAATTTATACAGTATCTTTCCACAAATCCAGTCCTACAAAGGATAATAGATGGAAAACGCCAACATAAGGAGGGAAACTACACCCTAGAAAAAGCAAGAAAGTAATCTTTTTCCAACAAACCCAAAAGAAGATAACCACACAAACATAAAAAGAACATCAAAAATAACAGGAAGCAACAATCACTATTCCTTAATATCTTATAACGTCAATAGACTCAATTCCCCAACAAAAAACATAGTCTAACAGAGATGTTTTTCATGTGGATCTTTGATTTTATCAGAAAATGTTTGTGACCCCTCTTTCAATTTAGTAATGCTTTTTGTGTCTACCATTTTGACTATATTATTTTCCATGATAATCTTTAATTTTAACATTTTTTCTGTGTATTTCTTCGATTTTGTTGAAGGTGTTTTTCATGTAGATCTTCGGTTTCGTCGTGGGGGGGGTGGGAGTTTGTAGTTGCACTTTCAATCAATTTAGGAATGTTTTTGTGCCTACCATTTTGTCGGTATAATTTTCCATGATAATCTTCAATTTTAAGGTTTTTCTGTATTTTTCTTCAATTTTGTCAGAAGTATTTTCCATGTGGATCTTCAGTTTTATCAGACAATGAAATTGACAGTTTTATCTTCAGTTTTATCAGACAATGACAATTGAAAGTAATTTTACTTTCAATCAACTTAGGAACATTTTTATACCTTCCATTTTATCTGTATAATTTTCCATTTAATAGTCAGTTTTAACATGTTTTTCTATATATTTCTTGAATTTTTCAGGAATATTGGATATTTTCTTTATTTACATTTCAATTGTTTTCCCCTTTCCAGGTTTTCCCCTTACGAAAATCCCAATCTCATCCCCTCTCCTCTTGTCTCTATGAGGGTGCTCCAAAACCCACCCACCTTCTACACTGGATTCCTCTACACTGGGGCATTGAACACTCTCAGGCCCAAGAGCTTCTCCTTCCACTACTATCCACCAAGGACATATCCTCTGCCACATATACAGTCAGAGCCATGGGTCCATCCATGTGCACTCTTTGTTTGGTTGTCCAGTACCTGGGAGCTCCAGGGGTTCTGGCCAGTTGACAGAGTTGCTCTACCCACCACGGGACTGCAAACTGCCTCGGTTCCTTCAGTTCCTCCTCTAATGCCTCCATCAGCGACCCCTCACTCTGTCCAAAGGTTGGCTGTGAGTATGCACCTCTGTATTTGTCAGGCTTTGGCAGAGCCTCTCAGTAGACTGTCATATCAGGTTCCCGAAAGCAAGCACTTACCAGCATCTGCAACATTTGGTGACAGTATATGGGATGAATCCCCAGGTGGGGCAGTCTCTGGATGACCTTTCCTTCAGTCTCTGCTCCACACTTTGTCTCAATATTTACTCCTGTATTTTGTTCACCCTTCTAAAAAGCACTGAAGTATCCAAACTATTGTTTTCCTTCTTTTTGGGCTTCATATGGTATGTGAATTGAATATTGGGTATTCTGAATTTTGAACTGATATCAGCTTATCAGTGAGTACATGCCATGTATGTTATTTTGTGACTGAGATACCTCACTCAGAATGATATTTTCAAGTTCCATCCATTTGCCTTCACATTTTGTGAAATTATGGTTTATCTGATCCTCTTTTAAATTTGGCACCTGGTATGTGTCTCGAAAACTATCCATTTCATCCAGACTTTCCAATTTTCTTGAGTATAAGATTTTTGTAGTAGGATCTAATGATTTTAAGAATTTCCTCAGTTTCTGTTTTTATGTCTCCCTTTTCATTTCTGATTTTATTAATTTGGGTACTGTTTGCATGCCCTCTGGTTTGTCTGGCTAAGAGTTTATCTTATTGATTTTCTCAAAGAACCAGATACAGGTTTTGTTGAATCTTTGTATAGTTCTTTTTGTTTTATTTGGTTGATTTCAACCCTGAGTTTGACTATTTCCTGCTGTCTACTCCTCTTGGGTGTATTTGCTTCTTTTTGTTCTAGATCTTTCAGGTGTGCTCTAAAGCATCTCGTGTATGCTTTCTTTAGTTTTGCTTTTGGAGGCACTCAGAGCTATGCTTTCCTCTTGGCACTGCTTTCATTGTGTCCTATAAGTTCAGGTATGTTGTGCCTTCATTTCATTTAATTCTAAAAAGTCTTTAATTTCTTTCTTTATTTCTTCCTTGACCAAGTTATTATTGAGTAGAGTATTCTTCAGCTCCCATGTATATGTGGGCTTTCTGTTCTTTTTATTGCTATTGAAGGCCAGCCTTAAACCATGGTGATCTGATAGTATGGATGGGATTATTTCAATCTTCTTGTATCTGTTGAGGCCTGTTTTGTGACTGATTACATGGCAAATTCTGGAAAAGTTACCATAAGTTGCTGAGAAAAAGGTATATTCTTTTGACTTAAGATGAAATGTTCTATAGATATCTCTTAAATCCATTTGGTCCATAACTTATGGTAGTTTCACTGTGTCTCTGTTTTGCTTGTGTTTTTATGATGTGTCCATTGATGAGAGTGGGGTGTTGAAGTCTCACACTATTATCCTGTGAGCTGCAATGTGTGCTTTGAGCTTTAGTAAAGTTTCTTTTATGAATGTGGATGCCTTTGTATTGGAGCATTGATGTTCAGAATTGAGAGTTCTTCTTGGAAGATTTTTTTCTTCCTTGACTATGAAGTGTCCTTCCTTATCCTTTTGATATCTTTTGGTTGAAAGTTGATGTTATTTGATATTAGAATGGCTCCTCCTCTTTGTTTCTTGGGATTGTTTGCTTGTAAATTGTTTTCCAGCCCTTTAATCTGAGGTTGTATTTGTCTTTGACACTGAGGTGCATTTCCTGTATGCAGCAAAATGCTGGGTCCTGTTTATGTGTCCAGTTTGTTAGTCTATGTCTTTTTACTGGGGAATTGAATCAATTATGTTAAGAAATATTTAGGAGTAGTGATTTTTGCTCCTGTTATTTTTATGTTTATGTGGCTATCTTCTTTTGGGTTTGTTGAAAGAAGATTACTTTATTGCTTTTTCTAGGATGTAGTTTCCTTCCTTGCGTTGGCGTTTTCCATTGATTATCCTTTGTAGGGCTGAATTTGTGGAGAGATATTGTGTACATTCGATTTTGTCATGGAATATCTTGTTTTCTCCATCTATGGTAATTGAGAGGTTTTTTTGGGTATACTAGCCTGGGCTGGCATTTGTGTTCTCTGAGGGTCTGAATGACATCTGCCCAGAATCTTCTAGCTTTCGTAGTCTCTGGTGAGAAGTCTGTTGTAATTCTGATATGTCTGCCTTTATATATCACTTGACAATTTTCCCTTACTGCTTTTAATATTCTTTCTTTGTTTTGTGCATTTGATGTTTTGACTATTATGTGACAGGAGAAATTTCTTTTCTGGTCCAATCTATTTGGAGTTCTGTAGGCTTCTTGTTGTATGTTTATGGTCATCTCTTTCTTTAGGTTAGGGAAGTTTTCTTCTATAATTTTGTTGAGGATATTTACTCATCATTTAATTTGGGAATCTTTACTCTCTTGTATACCTATTATCCTTAGGTTTGGTCTTCTCATTGTGTCCTGGATTTCCTGGATGTTTTGTGTTAGGAGCTTTTTTGCATTTTCCATTTTCTTTGATTGTTCTTGTCAATGTTTTCTATGGTATCTTCTGCACCTGAGATTCTTCTATCTCTGATATTCTGTTGGTGATGCTAGTGCCTATGACTCCTGATCTCTTTCCTAGGTTTTCTATGACCAGGGTTGTCTCTTTTTGTGATTTCTTTATTGTTTCTATTTCCATTACTTGACCCTGAGTGGTTTTGTTCAATTCCTTGACCTGTTTGGTTTTGGTTTCCTGTAATTCTTTAAGGGATTATTGTGTTTCCTCTTTGAGTTCTTCTACCTGTTTACCTGTGTTCTGTATTTCTTTAAGGGAGTTATGTCCTTTTTAAAATCCTCCATCATCATGATGAGATGTAATTATAAATCAGAGTCTGGCTTTATGGGTGTGTTGGTGTATCTATGACTCACAGTGGTGGGAGAACTTCGTTTTGATGATGACAAGTAGCCTTGGTTTCTGTTGCTTGTATTCTCGCCCTTGTCTCTCAACATCTGGTTATCTCTAGTGTTATCTGGTCTTGCTGTCTCTGACTGTAGCTTGGCCCTCCTGTGCTCAGAGTTGTTTCGGTACTCCAGGGAGATCAGCTCTCTCCTGGTGGTATTTGGGTACAGAACACTGTGGCACAAGATCAGCTCTGGGTGCAGACAGAAACCGGAAGTATCATCTGCTCCTCAGTTCCTGTGTCCTGATGGTTCCGAGCAGGCCCCTCTTAGCAGATGTGATGGTCTTACCTGTGCTCACAGGTGTATCTTGACTCCTGGGAGACCAGCTCTCTTCAGGTATTATTTGGGTATGGAGCATTGTGGCATAGAATCAGCTCTGGGCACTGTGGCACAGATTCAGCTCTGGGAGCAGATGGAAACTGGAATGATTCTGTCATGGGCTGTTCCTGGGTTCCCGTGACCTAAGGGTTCCAGGTGGGTACCTCTGAGTAGAAGTGGTGACCTTACCTGTGCTCACAGGTGTGTCTGGACTCCTGGGAGACCATCTCTCTTCAGGTGGTATTTGGGTATGGAGCATTGTGGCACGGAATCAGCTCTGGGCACTGTGGCATAAGATCAGCTCCAGGAGCAGATGGAAACCGGAAGGATCCTGTCATGGGCTGATCCTGGGTTCCTGTGTCCTGAGGGTTCCAGGTGGGTACCTCTGAGCAAAAGTGGTGGTCTTACCTGTGCTCACACGCAATTCCACACTCCTGGGAGACCAGCTCTCTTCAGGAGGTATTTTGGTATGGAATGCTGTAGCATGGGAGCAGTTCTAGGTACAGAAGGAAAATGGGAAGTCAGGACATTTATTTTTTTTCCTAAGGTGGTGCCTTTCTTTAAATATAAGATGTGCTTTTGGAGGTAACAGATAGATATGTCTGATTATACTGTGGAAGAATTTTCCTTCTCTTTCAATTATACGGGATAGTGTTTCTGGGTATATTAGTCTATGTTGACCATCCTATGCTTTTGGGACTTACTCCAGGTTGTTCTGGCTTTCTTTCGTATTTTTCCTAAGGTACACACATAACTATTGTTTATTTGATTACACTTATGTCATTGATTATTCACATTAATTTTAATTTTTTAATAGATATGTTCTTTATTTACATTTCAAATGTTATCCCCTTTTCTGGTTTCCCCTCCGAAAACCCCCTATCCCATCCCTCCTCCCCCTGCTCACCAACCCACCCACTCCCACTTCCCTGTCCTGGCATTCCTCTATACTGGGATATTGAGCCTTCTCAGAACCAAGGGCCTCTCCTCCCTTTGATGTCCAACAAGGTCATCCTCTTCTACATATGCAGCTGGAGCCATGGGTCCCTTCATGTGTACTCTTTGGTTGGTGGTTATGTTTCCATATTTCTCCTCATTTTTCTAATAGAAAATTGCCTTTTAAAACTGATAAGAGGAGAATGAGGAATACCTGATTAACATTAATGATGTGTAAATGAAATGACACCCATGTTAATAATGTTCGAAAGAAAGAACATGAGTTTGCAGATTTTCTCTTATAATGTAAAATAAAATGACTTTTTTTTTGCAACATTTTCTCCTCTACTAACCCTTATTCTTTGATTAACTCGTACTTTATGCTCTCTCTAGCTTGCCCTTGATGCTCAGAATTCTTAGTCAGATACTCAATACTGTGCTTTGCCTGTTGTTGTTGTTGTTGTTTTCTATAAGAACTGGAAAAGAAAGAGACTTCAAATGTTAAGGTATCTCTTAAATTTGTCCTAACCCACCACAGGATCCCTATAGTGACTTCAAAAATTACCCTGCAGGAAATTTGTATTATTTCAACTAGTTATCTAAGTAGTCATATGTATCAAATATACTTATGACAAGGTAATATCTATTGTTTAAGACTTAACTATTGTTCCTATTCTATTGTCTGGACATAGAAAACTAGTTTAATTCCTGTGTATATTTTAACCCATGACGTGTTTTCGAATCTTTATCTTGGTTGTGTACCACTTCCTTCATGATCTAGATGTCCACTGGAAAAAGAAATGTGGTAGATCTATACAATGGAATATTATCCAGCTATTATAAACAAAGATAACATAAATTTTGCAGGCAAATTGATGGAATTTGATAATATCATCCTTAGTGAGGTAACCCAATCACAAAAAAACACACATGGTATGCAGTCACTGATAAGGGGATATTGACCCAGAAACTCGGAATACCCAAGACACAATTCACATATCAATAGATTTCCAAGAAGATGGAAGGAGAGACCCCTGGTCCTGGAAAGACTGGATATAGGAGAATACCAGGAGAGAGAAGCGAGAGGGGGTTGAATGGGGAACAGAGGGAGGGAAGGGGGCTTATGAAACTTTCGGGGAGGGAGGAAATGGGAAGGGGGAAATCATTTGGAATGTAAATTAAAAAAGCTTAGAAAATAATAAAAAAATATAAAAAAATAAAAAATAAAAAAAACAATACAATACAAATCCTAAAAAAAAAAAAAAGAAATTGTACAAGTTTGCACTCCCACCAGCAATGAAGGAATGTTAATCTTGCTCCACATCTTCTCCAGCATATCCTATTACTTGAGTTTTTGATCTTAGCTATTCTAAGGAGTGAAAGATGGAATCTCAGAGCTGATTTGAATTGCATTTCCCTGTGGACTAAAGACTTTGAACATTTCTTTAAGGGCTTCTTTGCCATTAAAAATTCCTTTGTTGAGAATTCTATGGTTAGTTCTGTACCCCATTATTCAATTGTTTTTTTTTCTTGGGGGGGGCATGTTGGTTCTTGAGTTCTGTGCATAATTTACATATTAGCTCTCTGTCAGTTTTAGGGTTGGTGAAAATCTTTTCCCAATCTGTAGGCTGTCATTTTGTCCTGTCAACATTGTCTTTTGTCTTACACAACTTTTTAATTTCATGAGGCTCCAATTTATCAGGTAAGTTTAGAGCCTGAGCCATGAGTGTTCTGTTCAGGAAATTGTCTCCAGTACCAATGCATTCAAGGCTATTTCCTACTTTCTCTTCTATGGGATTTAGTGTATCCAGATTTTTATTGTGGTCCTTGATCCACTTGGATCTGAGTTTTTTTCAGGGTGATAAATATGAATCTATTTGCATTCTTCTACATGTAAAAATTCAGTTAGACCAGCATTATTTGTTGAAAATGCTTTCTCTTTTCCATTGAATAATTTTGGCTTTTTTGTCAAAAATCAAATGTCTGTGCATGTGTGGAATTATTTCTGGGTCTTCAATTTGATTCTGTTGATCAAATTGTTGGCTTTTGTACCAAAACCATGAAGTTTTTAATACTATTGTTCTGTAGTACAGCTTGAGGTCAGAGATGGTGATTCCTCCCTATGTTTTTTATTGTTCAGCATTGTTTATCTATCCTAGGTTTTTGTTTTTCCATATGAATTCCAAGGAAATTGCTCATTCTAGTTCTTTAAAGAATTGTGTTGAAATTTTGATGAGGATAGCATTGAATTAATCATATTAATCTTACCTCTCCATTAGCATGGAAGAAGTTCTTTCCACCTTCTGATCTCCTCTTCCATTTACTTCTTCAGGTACTTGAAGTTCTTGTCATACAGGACTTTTACCTGCTTGGTTAGAATTACACCAACATAATTTATATTATTTATGCCAATTGTAAAGAGTTTTGTTCCTTTTACATCTTTCTTGTATCATTTATCATTTGTATAAAGAAGACCTATTGATTTCTTTGAGTTAACTTTTTTTATCCAGTTACATTGCTGAAGGTGCTTATTAGCTGTGGGAGTGCTCTGGTAGAATTTGGGGGGTTGCTTATGCATAGTATCATCCACAAACAGTGATACTTTGACTTATCCCTTTCCAGTTTGTATCCCTGTGATCTCCTTCAATTGTCTTATTGCTCTGGCTAAAACTTTAAGTACTATATTGAATAAATAGGGAGAGAGTGGGTAGCCTTGTCTTGTCCCTGACTTTAATGGAATTGTTTAAGAATCTCTTCATTTAGTTTAATGTTGGCTATGGGTTGGCTATATATTGCTTTGACTATGTATAAGTCATGTCCCTTTTATTCCTGATCTTTCTAGTACTTTTGACATGAACAGATGTTGGATTTTGCCAAGGCTGTCTTAGCATCTAATGAGATGATCATGTGATTTTCTTTGTTTCAGTTTGTTTATATGGTGAATTATGTTGATAGATTTTTGTGTATTGATTCAACTCTACATCTGTGGAATTAATCCCACTTGATCATTTTGGGGGACAGGTTTTTGATGTGTTCCTGGGTTCCTTTTCTGAGTTTTTTTATTGTATATTTTTGCATCAATGTTCACTAGAGAAATCAGTCTGAAGTTCTCTTTCTTTGATGAGTCTCCATGAGGTTTAGGAATCATGGTGACTAGGGCTTCAAAGAATATATTTGGCAGTGTTCCTTATGTTTCTATTTTATGGAATAGTTTGAAGAGTATTGGTGCTAACTCTTCTTTGAAAGTCTGATAAAATTCTGCACTGTACCAGTCTGACCCAGGGATTTTTGGTTTGTTTGTTTATTTTGATTAAGATACTTTTGATGACTACTTCTATTTCTTTAGCTGTTATTGGGCTGTTTAAATAGTTTACCTAACATTGATGTAACTTTGGTAAGTAGTATCTGTGTAGAAAATTGTCCATATCATTAAGGTTTTCAAATTTTGTAGTGTACAGGATTGTAAAGTAAGACCTAGTAATTTTTAAAAGTTTCCTCAGGGTATATTGTTATGGCTTCCTTTTCATTTCTGATTTCATTTGTTTGATTACTGTCTCTCTGTCTTTGGTTAGTTTTGCTGGGGTTTGTTGATTTTCTCAAAGAACCAGCTCTTGGTTTCATGAATTCTTTGTATTGTTTTCTTTGTTTCTAGTTGATTTCAGTCCTGATTTTGATCATTTCATATTTCTCTTTGGTGGCTTGCTTCTTTTTGTTAAAGAGCTTTCAAGTGTACTTTTAAAGTGCTGAGAAGAGAATTTCTAATTTCTTTATGGAAATATTTAGTGTATTAGACTTTCCTCTTAGCACTGCTTTCATTGTGTCCCATAAATTTGTGTATGTTTCATTGAATTCTAGAAATTAATTTCTTTCTATATTTCTTCCCTGAGACATAAATCGAGTAGAGAACTGTTCAATATCCATGAGTATGTACGTTTTTATTGGTTCCATTATTGTTGAAGTTCAGCTTTAATCCATGGTGGTCTGATAAACCATTTTTTTTTCATTTTCTTTATCTGTTGAGTCTTGATTTGTGGCCAACTATATGGTCAATTTTGGAGACAGATCCCTGAGGTGCTGAGAAGAAGGTATATTCTTTTATATTTGCATGAAATATTCTATAGATATCTGTTAGGTCCATTTGATTCAAAATTTCTATTAGTTTCATTATTTCTCTGTTTGGTTTTTGTCTGTTGGTGTCCCACCATTAACTTGGGGAGTTGATGTGCAATTTAAGTTTAAGCAATGTTTCTTTTACCAAGGAGGGTTCCCTTGTGTTTGGGACCAAGATGATCAGAATTGAGATATTATCTTGGTAGTTTTTTCTTTTGATGAGTATGAAGCATCCTTTCTATCTCTTTGGGTTAACTTTGGTTGAATATCTATTTGACTATATATTAGAATGAATACTCCAGCTTTCTTCTTATGTTCATTTGTGTGGAAAATTTTATTCAAGTCCTGTAGTCTGAGGTAATGTCTAATTTTATTGCTGAGGTATGTTTCTTTTTTTTATTAGATATTTAGATATTTGCTTTATTTACATTTCAAATGGTTCCCTTTTCCTCATTACCCCTCCAAAAACCCTATCCCATCCCCACCCATCCCCACCCCACCCCCTGCTCACCCCCCCTCCAATTTCCTTACTGGCATTCCCCTACTCTGGGGCATCGAGGCTTCACAGGACCAATGGCCTCTTCTCCCACAGATGTCTGAAATGGCCATCTTCTGCTACATACATAGCTGGAGCCATGGGTTCTTCCATGTGTATTCTTTAGTTGGTGGTTTAGACCCTGGGAGTTCTGGGATACTGGTTGGTACATATTATTTTTCCTTCTGCAGGCCTGCAAACCTTTTCAGGTCCTTGGGTCCTCTCTCTAGCTGCTCCATTGGGGACCCAATGCTCAGTCTATTGGTTGGCGTTGAGCCATGGATATTTTGATCTACCTTCCAATAAGGATCAAAGTATCCATACTTTGGTTTTCTTTCTTCTTGAGCTTCATGTGGTCTGTGAGTTGTATCTTGGAATTCTAGGCCCATACCTAAACATAGTAAAAGCAATATACAGCAAACCAGAAGCAAACATCAAACTAAATGGAGAGAAACTTGAAGCAATCCCACTGAAATCAGGGACTAGACAAGGCTATCTGCTCTCTCCATACCTGTCCAATATAGTACTTGAAGTCCTAACCAGAGCAATTAGACAAAAAAAAGAGGTCAAAGAATACAAATTGGAAAGGAATAAGTCAAAGTATAACTATTTGCAGATAATATGACCCCAAAAATTAAGTGACCCAAAAATTTCACCAGAGAACTCCTAAACCTCATAAATAGCTTCAGCAAAGTGGCTGGATATAAAATTAACTTAAACAAATGAGTTGCCTTCCTATACTCAAAGGATAAAGAGGCTGAGAAAGAAGTTAGAGAAACAACACCATTCACAATAGTCACAAATAATATAAAATACCTTGGTGTGACTCTAAGCAAGGAAGTTAAAGATCTGTATGACAAGAACTTCAAGTCTCTGAAGAAAGAAATTGAAGAAGATCTCAGAAGATGGAAAGATCTCCCATGCTCATGGATTGGCAAGGCTAATATAGTAAAAATGGCCATTTTGCCTAAATCAATCTACAGATTCAATGCAATCCCCATCAAAATTCCAACCCAATTCTTCATAGAGTTAGAAAGAGCAATTTCCAAAAAATCTGGAGTAACAAAAAACTCAGTATGGCGAAAACTATTCTCAACAATACATTAATTGTAAAATTAGAAGTATGCAACAGTAGAAGAATACAAATTGACACATTCTTATCTCCCAGTACCAGTCCAAGTGGATCAAGGACCTTCACATAAAACCAGATACACTGAATCTAATAGAAGAGAAAGTGGGGCAGAACCTGGAGCACATGGGCAAAGGAGAAGTTTTCCTGAATAGAACACCAATAGAGTATGCTCTAAGATTAAGAATTGACAAATGAGACCTCATAAAATTGCAAAGCTTCTGTAACGCAAAGAACACTGTCAATAGGACAAAATGGCAACCAACAGATTGGGAAAAGATCTTTACTAATCCTACATCCCATAAAGGACTAATATCCAATACATACAAAGAACTCAAGAAATTAGACTCCAAAGAATCAAATAACCCTATTAAAAATGGGGTACAGAGCTAAACAAAGAATTATTTTTTTTTAATTTTATTTTCTAAGTTTTTTTTTATTTACATTCAAGATCATTACCCCTTTCCTGATTCCTCCCTCCCCGAAAGTCCCATAAGCCCCCTTCCCTCCCTCTTTTCCCCATTCAACCCCCTCTCGCTTCTCTGTCCTGGCATTCCCCTACATCCAGTCTTTCCAGGACCAGGGGTCTCTCCTTCCATCTTCTTAGAAATCTATTGATAAGCGAATTGTGTCTAGGGTATTCTGAGATTCTGGGTCAATATCCCCTTATCAGTGACTGCATACCATGTGTGTTCTTTTGTGATTGGGTTACCTCACTAAGGATGATATTTTCAAGTTCTGACCATTTGCTTAGGAATTTCGTGAATTCATTGTTTTTAATTGCAGAGTAGTATTCCATTGTGTAAATATACCACATCTTCTGAATCCATTCCTCCGTTCTGGCGGTTCCTCAGAAAATTGGGCATGACACTCCCGGAGGATCCGGCTATACCACTCCTGGGCATATACGAGGCTTTACCTGCATGCAATAAGGACACATGCTCTACTATGTTCATAGCAGCCTTATTTATAATAGCCAGAAGCTGGAAAGAACCCAGATGTCCCTCAACGGAGTAATGTATTCAGAAGATGTGGTATATTCAAACAAAGAATTCTAAACTGAGGAATACTGGATGGCTGTGAAACATGTAAAGAAATGTTCAACATCCTTAATCATCAGGGAAATGCAAATCAAAACAACCCTGAGATTCTACCTGACATCTGTCAGAATGGCCATGATCAAAAACTCAGGGGACAGCAGATGCTGGAGAGGATGTAGAGAAAGAGGAACACTCCTCCATTGCTGAAGCGATTGCAAGCTGGTAAAACCACTGTGTAAATCAATTTGGAAGTTCCTCAGAAAATTGGACATAGCACTACCTGAGTACCCAGCTATACCACTCCTGGGCATATACCCAGAAAATGCTCCAACATGTAATAAGAACACATGCTCCACTATGTTCATTGCAGCCTTATTTATAATAGTCGGAAGCTGGAAAGAACTTAGATGTCCCTCAACAAAGGAATGGATACAGAAAATGTGTTACATCTACACAATGGAGTACTACTCAGCTATTATAAACAATGAATTCATGAAATTCTTAGGCAAATGGATGGTGCTAGAAAATGTCATCCTGAGTGAGGTAACCCATCACAAAAGATCACACACGGTATGCACTCACCGATAAGTGGACCTTAGCCCAAATGCTCGGCACACCTTAGATACACCTGAGGTGTGTTTCTTGAATGCAGCAGAAAGATGAACCATGTTTTGCATCCATTCTGTTAGCCTGTGTCTTTTCATTGGGGAATTCAGTCAATTGATACTGAGAGACATTAATTACCAGATTGCTAATTCCTGGTTTGTTTTTGTTTTTATGTTGTTAATGTTAGTGTTTGTGTGTGTGTATGTGTGTGTGTGTGTGTGTGTGTGTGTGTGTATGCTTCTCTTCTTGTTGATATGGAATTATATATTTTTTGTATTTTTTGAATGAAGTTATCCTCCTTGGTTTGGAGTTTTCCTTCAAGTATTTTCTGTAGGGCTGGATTTGTGAATAAATTGTGTTTGAATTTGTCTTTGTTTTGAAATATCTTGTTTTCTCCATCAATGATGATTGAGAGTTTTGCTGGGTAGAGTAGTATAGGTTGGCACCTGTGCTTTTTAAGAGGTTGCAAAATATCTGTCCAGGACATTCTATGTTTTAGAGTCTTTGTTGAGAAGTTGGGTATAATTCTGACAAGTCTTCCTTTGTATTTTTTCTGCCATTTTTCTCTTTCCACTTTTAATACCTTTTCTTTTTTCTGTAAATTTTTTGTTTTGATTATTATGTGGTGGCAGGATTTTCTTTTCTAGTCCAGTTTAACTGGTGTTCTATAATTTTTTATTTATTTTTATATACTTGTATGCTTATGTTTGTGGGTGTCTGTCACGTGTGGATGACTTGGAGACCAGTAGAGGATGTCAGATCTCCAGGAGCTAGAGCTGCAGGCAGTGTGAAGCAGTGGATTCTGGCACTGGGAAACAATCTTCGGTCACCTGGAATAACAGCAAAAGCACTCAGTCACTGAGCTATCTCTTCAGTGCTAGGCTACTCTTTTATTTATTTTTCCCATTAATAAATTTATTTATATACTTGGTATCCTGATCTCAGTCCCTCCTCCTCCCAGACCCACACTTACAAATAACTCCCTACATTATTCCATGCTCTTCTGTGAGGAGAAGGAGAAACCCCCATTGATTACCACCCTGTCCTAGGGACTTCAAGTCACAGCAGGACTTAGCACATCCTCTTTCATTGAGGCCCAACCAGGCAGTCCAGTTGGGGAAAGGGATTCAATGGCAGGCAACAGAGTCAGAGAGAGCCCTTCACTTTTAAAGGTAACATAAGAGAATGGACTACCGAACCAGCTAATGTGCAGCTGCAAGCCCAGGACACTTGAAAAAGTCCTTGAAATCTGAGTGCTTTGCTTGGCTCACTGGCAGTACTCGAAGACTGGTTAACTGCTTAGAACTGACAATGAATGTTATTTAAATATCTTATCTTCCCAGAAGTTATAGTTTAGATTAATTTCTTTTTCTAAATAACATATATTTAAATTATTTAAGACTCAGTGTTATAATGTCTGCTTCAAAATAATCCAATGGAAGAAGCAACTTTTAATATTAGAGGCTATTTGATTTTGGTTATTGAATTAAATATTCGGTATAGGTATTAATAAAACTTTACAAATTTTACCATATTTGTGAGTCAAAGCTGTTCTATAAGATAAAGAACAGACATAGGGCCCAAAATTCAGAGCGACTTTTACTATTTTCCATAAACGACAAAAACCATTGATGTGTCAGTGTAGAATATAAGCTATGAGTCTAGGAAATGAGTACCTTTTCTTGTGAAAAACATTTCCAGTAATGTGTTAGTTCAAGAACACATATTCTGGGCCACAGGTAAGGGAGGCAATCTGTACCACAGAATCACTCAGGTTATTCCCCTCATACACAATGCATGCTGACCCAAACTGGCCTTGTAGAAAATGGTCATTTTTCTCAGGCTAGAATGGCTCACATATTGTACTACATTATATTTCAGGTATTATTATCAAGAGTTCACCACTGCGGTGGCAGAGATCTTAGTGCAACCATGGTTTTAAAGTCCCCTTTCTTACTAATTCTTTCTATTGCCTGCACATATTACTTACTTCAATAATAACTGATTCAATGAAAAATTCTATTATTAAATAGGCTTAAAACTTCATAGTTTAGAAAACTACTTTGAATAACCTACTGAGTGATTAGTGCTTTCCATATTGTATGACTGTGAGGCCTACCAAGGGACACACCCCTAAGAACAAAGCTCCCTCCTTTCATCAACAGTCATTGTATACATGTAAAAAATTATTAAAACATATTTATTAATTCCATTAAAAAGAATATGTAAAGAGATGATAAAGTTGAGAAGGAACATGGTGAGACCTATGATACCTATAGCAACAGACACCTATCCTAAAAAGCTGATTGCCAAAGTAGAAGTAAGGACAGGCCTGAGTAAACTTAAGCACCAATTTCAGAGAAGCACCATCTCAATCTATTGGTAGTTGTGACTGACAGATCTTGATCCATGAACTTTAGCAATTTGCTACACACAAAGTTATCAACAAGGAGGGATGGGCAAAGTACAGTGCTTGTCAAAAGGGAAGTTTTCATACTATCTTAGCATATTGTTCTTACTTTAATTTGTATTTCAATTTACTTATAGCCAAAGCTTTTATAAGGATTGTGTAGAACCTAATATACTTTAACACTGAGGTAGTTATACTACCTCTATATTTCATTATATCACTATACATTTCTAGTGTTCCTTCTGTAATTCTGTTAACTATAATAGAAAAACAAATGACTCCAATTCTATTCCAGTTATTGTGAATCAAGGTAAATTTTTTTTTTCATTTTATATCAAAGATTGAAAAATCAAATTCTAGTTGATATTTTATAAATAAATTATATATCATAGAAAACACAGTCATTTGTATGAGGTTGAGCAGTCAGAGCAGAATGATTCTTTCTTTTACATAAGGATGCCATTGGCAGGGGTAGCCTCTATTGCTACTCCCCAATCTTCATTATCTCTGGAAATGGTCCAAACAACTGCATCTTCTGGACTATTCCTATTCTATCAGAAGGTAGTTTGGTATCTCCTGAGAAATTTCACTCTGTGAAGTTTTAGTTGCTCCTGTTTTAGGGTCAGAAGTAGTATCCAATTGGGCAATTCTCACAAAAATATACTAAGTCACAACAAAATGGAAGGGGAAAGAGTTCTTGGGTACTCCTGTACAAATTAAGTATTTGCAACATCTGCTAGATAGCTTGAAAATGACTGTGTCATTCGTTACTTTAGGTCTTTACATTAAGCAACTATACAGGCAGTATATATTACGCATCTATACGTTTGTATATGTGACTAACAGATGACTACAAATTCTTTGTCAATCTACCCATCTTTGAGATATGGCTCGCTTGTCATTTTCTCTGATTATAGATAGTTTCTGTAAGTTCTCTGAACAATGGAATGCAGCCCAGGTGATGGTATGCCTGGTAACATTCAGGTCAGCTTCCAGTTCTATCTCTGGATGCATCCCTCAAGTCACATTTTCTCTGGATGTAATCAGCAGTTATTTAGAAAATCAGATGACTCTGAGACTGTCATCCTGGCAGAGCCTGAGACCTATGGAAAAGATCTAGCTGATAGAATGGCAAGAGGGCAAAAAGACCAAGGTATACTGCATGGAGGGACCAGGGAATGAAAACTACATCTTAAGCTCAACCATAATGTCCAAGGAACACTGAAGATATGTGAATTAGAAAGCTCCTTTGATATTTCTGGGCCAATTACTGCCTCTTGGATTGATCAATATCTATTTTATAATAATATATAAATATTATATACAAGTTAAATTATCATACAATTATATTTACTTAAAATGTATAATAGGTAACACTAAAATAATCGCCAAAACAGAGCCAGAAAGTGAAATTTGACTGAACAAGAATGAACATTTTCAAACTGGAAGCTTTGACTGCCATTAACTCTTAATTTTAGGATTTGGGGATTAATATCACTCATTTCCTAGTTTTACAAGAAAGGAAGGTGTTAATTTCATGGAACTGGTGAAACATAGTTATATTTTTAAAAACTGAAGAAAGTGTGATAGATTCTTTTCTATAAAGATAACTGGAAATATGGTAAAAAAATCATAGAAAAATAATTTTCAGAGAAATGTGGAACACAAAAAATCTCCATTTTTATACCAGTATGATATAAAAGTTATAATAACAAATATTTTAAAGATACTGAAGTTAAGGATATAGACATATAAATCTATAAATGCATGATGTTTGCATATCTTTTTTATTTGCCAAAGAAACAGTTTTGAACCTATTTTGTTTTAGATAATAGACTGAATACATGAAATTATTTTGTCTTTTTTCAAGAATTCCATGAAAGCAATAATAAAAGTTGTACTCAAACTCCATAAACAAAAAAGATGACACAACAGGACAGAAGAAAAAAGAGAAATACAATGTTGGGGACTATGAAATAAAACAAACCAAACTTATATAGAAATCAGAGATAAGCTGAAATGCACTACTGACCCCCTGGGAGAACTGGACTGGCAGGTGCATTATCAACTGATAATAAAGGCAGGAATGGAAATGTTCACACTGTTCAAATGCACCTAGCTAGTCTCCTTGCCTACTTAGTTACCTCTCTCTACTTCGTAATAAATTTCGATAATTATTTTCATCAGAGAGGATAGTTAGATGATTTTGAGGCAGGTTCATGGCCAAGATACCATACTAAGATCAAGATGACACTACATTCTCAGGACCTGATCCAGCTCCATCCCTTTACAGATCATCCCTTCACAGATAGCTTGCCCAATCCCTGTGGACAAAGATTAGAACATATTCCTCCAACAAATCAAACCAATTCTAGAAACTAAGCCAAAGGTTCTGACTTTAGAGAAATAGGCTGTATCAGTCAGAATTGTGTTACTGTAAAATAAAAAAATAGCTGTTCTAACCAATTTGTAAGGATGGAGGGTTTATTTGGGACCATGGCTCTGGAATGTTAAGTTCTTAATCATTTGTCCCAGTTGATTTTGGAACTGTGGTGATGTAGTATGGCCTGGAAAAATCATGTGACAAAGGAAACTACTGGGTTTGCCGTAACCAGAAATTGAGAGGAAAGAAGAGAGGACTGGATCTCAATATCTCTTCCTTTCACAAGCTTAAAATCCACCACAAGTAATAATACAGGCTAGAAGCCCACCCTTCAGCCTACAATATGACTTTTAAATTAGCCATGGAGGTCAGAAGGGTAATAGGAATGCCCGCAGTGTCAGGGAAAGCACATTTAAACTTTTGGTCAATATCACAAAAACGCAGAGAACAAAAAGGAAATACATGCTTTATACCCAGCCATGGATCTGACTCTCAGTCCATTTATTCTAATTTCTGATATCTTTGGAACAAAGAATTATGCCAGAAATATGGGGTTAGGAATAGAAATAAAGACGGTTTATTAAGAAAGGAAAGAACTCCCAAGGATGGGACTGGACTAGTTTGCTGGCGGGAGTACCAGACAATCTTTGAGCATTGACGTATACAGACCTCGACACTCTGCTTATATTTTGCACATTTGTATGTGGCGGGCTTTCCTGTGTATGTTGTGTTCCTCAAATGAAACCCAGGTGGGGAAGGGCTGTCAAGCGTTCTCTGCAAACTGGCCATACCATGCTCAGTTTGTTCTGTACGCATCCTTGTAGGAGAAGGGTTTTCCCTCCTTCCTGGTTTCTATCATTTGTTATCCTGTTTCAGTCTCTAGTCCCCACTCTCTGGGCTCTATTCACCAGAAGAGACCAATTTCATTGTACTGTCCTTAAACGGGGAACAAATATTTCACAGATTTATTTAATTATACAACACTTAGTGTGTTTTCTGTTTGTTTCAAAATGCTTTTCAATGAAAAGAAAATGTACATAATTGCAATTCTCAATTTTTTACAAAATTTCTTAATATTATATGCAAAATAGTTGATTTTATTTCTAAGGTAAAATGCTTATTTCTAGGACACTAAAAACACAAAACAAATGAAATATATTAATTATGTTTTCTTTCAACACTTGGTATCAATTTAGGCTTCTTTTTTTTTTTTCTTTTTTCCTGAAATGAAAAGGATAGGGAATTTTAGCAAGGGCTATTTTTATGCTATCTGAAGTAAACAATCAAGTGTGTGATTTTGGAGAGAAATAGTTGCTTTACACTTTGTGCTAGGTCAGGTCATCCTATGATGTTTTGTATTACATCAATGAAGAAACTTTTAAAAGGACTATACCAAAGATAGATGGTTATATTGAAACAAACATGGAACTAATATAAGTAAATTAGGCACTCAGTGTCAGAGAATGTTCTAAACAGTTAACCAGTCTTCTGTCTGTGAGCCAAGCACAGCACTCAGCTTTCAAGGACTTTTACAAGTGTCCTGGGCTAGCAGCTGCACATCTGCCGATTCAGTGGCCTACTCTGTTAAACATTCTCTTATGTTACCTTTAAAAGTGAAGGGCTCTCTCTGACTCTGTTGCCTGCCATTGAATCCCTTTCCCCAAGCTGGACTGCCTGGTTGGGCCTCAGTGAAAGAGGATGTGCTTAGTCCTGCTGTGACTTGAAGTCCCTAGGGCAGGGTAACCAATGGGGATCTCACCTTCTCCTCAGAGTATGGAGGTAGTATATGGAGTATATGGAGTAATGGGGGAAGCAATTTGTAAGGGTGTGTCTGGGAGGAGGAGGGGCTGAGATCAGGATACAAAGTATATAAACAAATTAATTAATGGAAAAATTAAAAGAGTAGCCTAGCGCTGGAGAGATGGGTCAGTGGCTGAGAGCACTTGCTGTTATTCTTGGGGACCCAAGACTGTTTCCCAGTTCCTAAGCCTGCTGCTTCACACTACCTGTAGATCCAGCTCCTGGGGATCTGACATCTTCTACTTACCTCCCAGTCATCCACAGACATATGGCAGATACCCACTAATGTAAACATACACATAAATAAAAATAAATTTAAAAATTAAATACTAAAGAGTACAAGAGAAGAGTGTTATTATCATCCTTCTTTATCGTCCTCCAGGGAAGCTGAGCTGAGGATTGTGGGTCACTGATAATTTGGAATAACAAAAGTACAATATTGAAGCAGACAGAGCATGAAGTATGTGTTGTACGTAAATGCATATGCTCATATTTCATTGATTTTATGTCCCCCTCAGAACACATAAACACCTTCCATAGCTCTTTGTCAGCTAGATTAATTTTTGTTTTAAATCCCAGTGCTGTTTCATCTCATTTCAAAATGCTTGCATTTTCTCTTACATATCCCCCTGGGAGGGAGAAGATGAATTTCTTTTTTTTTTCCCAATAGTGTTTCTTTGGTACAATACTTAGGGGAAGTGATTTTTTCCTGTTGATTTCTTTGATGTTCATTCTTCACGTGCTTTCTGCACACACTGCTTTTGTGTTTCTATTTTTCCTTTTCAATTACACAGAACTCAGTGATATTACAGAGCCACAAGAAAGCTTGCCTTTGCTCCCTTGTTTTCAATTATTTTGATTTAATCTCAGATTCAAAAATGGAGTTTTCTCACTGAAGAAATTTCTCACTTTATTATTAGTGTTGAGAACTGTACCAGGCTGCTGCATACATTTACATGTAGTTAATGCTGTAGCACATGTCCTATTTTTTCTTCTGGTAGTATTTCACTACTCCCTCAAGTCTTAAGTTTTCACAGTTCAGGATGTGACTGGGGAACACTTCAGGCTTTATCTTCAGGATTGTCCCTTGACAAAGGAGTAACAGTGATAAATGCAGAACAGAGGACCAGGCAGGCAAACCCTTGCATTACACAGGCATGGGTGAAAGATTAAATCCCTCTGCTATCCTTCCCAGAGAGGGACTGTCACCCTAGATGACTCTGATGTCTTCTGGGAGAAATCAGATGGATCAAGCTGGGTCTTCTTCATGGTTCTGCACAGCAGACCTAAGGATGGATGCGCTGATGTGGTACAGAGGTTCTGGAAAGAAAAGCAGAGTGGTCTAAGTGCCTCTAGAGAGCCCTAGGAATTCAGAGTGAGGTCAAGTCTACATAACAAGATACAAGTCTCATTTGTATCCTTGTCTATTTTTAAATGGAACCATTACTCTTAAGGAAAAATACTAATATAGAGATCAGGGATTTGTCTACCCTTTTTCATTCTTTCAATGAAATAAAATTTTTCAGTGAAAATGTAGTTAACTAAACTTACAAAAAGAAACAAGACATACAGATATCTTTAATTTTATTTTTTTATTGAATTAGTTATTTGACAATTTCATACTTACATAGTTACATTCTATTTGCTCTCATCCTCAATCCTTTTTTATTTCTCTCAGCCATGCCTTCTTCCTATATGTCTTTCCCTACATTTAGGGCTTTTTATTTTGTTTCATGGCCCCCAATTTTAACCAGGACCATTTGTGTGACCAAATGTTTCAAACTATTCATTAGCACAGTGTGGGCTTACAAGCAGGTACACAGGACAATTACAAATCCTTCTGTATATCAGCAAGGAGAGGCAGGGCCTCATTAACCACTCCTTGATTCATGATGCATAGTTATCAGGCCTAATCTTGTGCAGGCCCAGCACAAGCACTTCCATCTTCTCTGTTTCTCTGAACATGTTTGGACAGCTATCTCATGCCCTCCCAAAACAGCATTTCACAGCCAATTTTCTTTCTTTCTGGGTCTGTTTTCAGTCATCTCCCTCCTATGTGCTGATCCCTAACCTTAGAGAGGGTGGAATTAGGATTTTCTTTTTAGTTAAGGACTGGCCTTCACCTATTCTCAGCTTCTTGAGCAAAGACAACTCTCTGTACTCACCTTTGCTAACTACAAAGAGAATTTTCTTTGATTAAAGATGAGAGCATCATTTGCCTATAGATATAAACATAAATATTAAAAATGGAGTTTATTTCCATGCCAATTTAGCTAAAGAATTGTAGTGAATTTTCTAGTTTCAAAATTCCTCATAAATGCAAAATTACCATCTTTCGCATCAAACAGACTATTAAGAACCCTGCTGACCACATGAGAATTAAAAGCTGGTGCCCATGGCTGGCGAGAACACAGGCTTGCTTCCACTCATCTGCTCAAGGACTGTATGGCTGTAAAGAAGTACACCATTTAAAACAGTAACAAAAACAAGAATTGATGACTAATTCTGCAATTTTATACTTCTCAAATCTGATTTTCTTCCTAATAAAGTAGAAAAATGTGTGTATTCTTACTAATGAGGCTCTTTTGTTTTTGTTTTTGTTTTTTTAACTTGTTTGGGAACTTTTTGGCTGTCATGTAAACCACACGAATATGCAAAGCTGGAACTGCCCTGGTGTCTGCTGATGAAATGAGGTAGATTCCAGGGAGAATTCCATTGGTCTATTGACAATCTCTTACAATCTGAACTTCAGCAAAGCATTAAATTAGTTCTTATCTAAAATCTTCTGGCTTCATTTTATATGTGTGATACAATTGTCAAAGGGACTTTGAGAGTATCGTTCCTTATGATCTGAAATCTCTCTCTTATGTGACATGAGACAAGCAGTACAGATTCATGAAAAGAGTGTGAACAGAAAATCAGGATACCCCGACATTAAACCTTCTTACACTACCGGTATTTGTAGGCGATCAGGTAAATCAAAATCATTCTTTTAAGCTTCATATACTTATTTATAAACCCCAGCTATCTTATAAATACTGCCATAAAGACCTTGCTTCATGTATGTAAATAACCTAGTAAAGTATTTAGAACTGTATTGGGATTTTTTACTGTCTCAATTTCTAGATAATTTTTTTTTTGCCCATATCTCATTCAGTTTTACCGGATTGACACCATGAGTAGTTTCGGAAATGAATCCTACCATCTGAGCATACTCAGACAAACCATTAGAGCAATTTAAGTCTCAAAAATTGTCTTTTAAGGTTTTCTTTGGCTAAGGATATCTTCTTATACAACTTATTTAAAATGGAAATTATCATTCTGCTTTAACACAGTCCAGAAGAGAAAAGAGGTAGATGCGTAGCCATACCGCTTAACCAAGTAGAAGCCAACTATCTCATCTGAGTCTCTGACAGAACATTTCATCCTAAATCAAAAGAATATCCCTTCTTCTCAGCACCTCATGGTACCTTCTCCAAAACTGACCATATAATTGGTCACAAAACAGACCTCAACAGATATAAGAAAATCGAACTAATTCCATGCCTCCTATCAGATCACTATGGAGTAAGGGTGGTCTTCAACAGCAACAAAAACAATAGAAAGCCCAGGTACACATGGAAGCTGAACAATGCTCTACTCAATGATACCTTGGTGAAGGAAGAAATAAGGAAAGAATCAAAACCTTTTTAGAGTTTAATGAAAATGAAGGCACAACATACCCAAATGCATGGGACACATTGAAAGCAGTGCTAAGAGGAAAACTCATAGCCCTGAGTGCCTCCAAAAAGAAGCTGGAGCACCTTAACAGCACACCTGAAAGCTTTAGAACAGAAAGAAGCTAATACACCCAAGAGGAGTAGAAGGCAGGAAATCATTAAACTCAGGACAAGTGTTATATTCTCCTGATTCATACATGTGCCTGAAAAGCTTCTGTCTACCAATAAGGAAACTTAAATCTCACTTGAGGTTAAGATTAAGCTCTGTCTGTTCTCAGAAGCTTCTCTGTCTACGTGTGTCCATATCGTCTTCAGATTTTAAACTTTTAACAGTCTCTGACATAAACATTCTACTTCCCTTGCATAATCACTTACCCATTATCATTCTGAGAGAAATTCTGTGTTTTATTGTGTCTTGTAAGATAGTTTAAAATCATGCTGTCAATTTCTACCACTTCAACTCTACAAATAAATCTGACAAAAAACAAAGTCAATTGAAAATATCTCAAAGAATTTTAAGTTCCAAGTTGATAATTTTTCGGTGTCTGTTGCAAAGTTCTCATTTCCATACACCAAGAGAATTCATTGCAATTTGACTTATTATTATCCATGTATACTATTAAACTATTAGGTGGGCTGCTGTTGCTTTCTTGGGGGATTTCTTGGTTATTTCAGATGTCCTAAGTACTGTGCTGTAGAGGTAAAACAGAAGCAGACATCAGCCTTTGCCTGAAGTTACACAAACACTAGCAATATCCTTGCAATATTTATTTTGCTTTTCAAAATAGAAGCCTTTTTTCCCTAAGGCTGTAAATCTAACCATCTTTTTTCTAGGAACAAAATGCTGTTTACGGCAGAAGGAAGACAATGGAAGCAGTAACAGGAAATCTCAAACTATTCAATGATCTGAACAAATGCTAGAGACAAAAGCTAAATCAGAGTATTATGGGTGAAGAATGTAGTCTCACAATGGAAAATTACTGCCTTTCAAAGACTTATTTTAAATATCAAGCTCTTCCTAGACACTTAAAATTATATGTGATTTTTATCAAAGTATGTCACTTTTTTCTAAGAAGTAAAAAATAATAAATACCACTGTACTAATATACTTTCCAGAATGTGATATAGGGATTCATATAGACCAGGTTGGCCAGAATATATGTTGCTATATAGTTGAAGATAACCTTGAACTTCTGACCTTACTGCCTCCATCTCTCAAATGATGGGATACAGGTATGCACTCCAAAACCTGGCAATTCTTATATTTCTAAAAAAGGTACTTTGCAACTTTCAATTACAGAGGCATCCCAAGAGTTAATGGTTTAGTTGATATGAATGGACCAACCAAGAAAATACATTGAATTGAGCATTAAAAAGAACTATGAAGACCCTCAGAGTTCTGAGTCTATGTGGAAGCAATTTCTCCAGTGTATCATCTTTCCCATAGCATTTTTCAGTCTTCAACTATTCAGTTAATAAAATGGTTCTCAAAGAAATCATGCCAGTGTTCACTGTCTTGTGATATTGAAGAAAATTGTTGTCTACTAGAGAAGTGTAAGAGAAAACAATAGAAACCAGACAATAAGCCAGTTGGCCAGAAATAGCAGCCTTATTTATAATAGCCAGAAGCTGGATAGAACCCAGATGTCCCTCAACAGAGGAATGGATTCAGAAGATGTGGTATATCTACACAATGGAATACTACTCTGCAATTAAAAACAATGAATTCACGAAATTCCTAGGCAAATGGTCAGATCTTGAAAATATCATCCTTAGTGAGGTAACCCAATCACAAAAGAACACACACGGTATGCAGTCACTGATAAGGGGATATTGACCCAGAATCTCGGAATACCCTAGACACAATCCGCATATCAATAGATTTCTAAGAAGATGGAAGGAGAGACCCCTGGTCCTGGAAAGACTGGATGTAGGGGAACGCCAGGACAGAGAAACGAGAGGGGGTTGAATGGAGAAAAAGAGGGAGGGAAGGGGGCTTATGGGACTTTCGGGGAGAGAGGAAACGGGAAAGGGGAAATGATTTGGAATGTAAATTAAAAAAATAAAATAAAATAAATAATAAAAATAAAAATGTAAGAAAGGAAGGACATTAAAAAAAAAGTACTGTGCTACAGAACTCTACCTGATGAGATATATTGCTTTAAATCATAACTGCAATTAAATTGATCAGGTGAAAAATTTTGGTATCTTCCCAATACTTGAAAACTCTCTTTCCCCAATGATTCATCTTCTGCTTAAATGTTCTCTGTAAGAAACCTTCCCCAAAACAGCTTATTTTCTGCCTCAACCTGATGATGATAATACAGCTTTATCTGCCTTATTAGGAGAAGTTAAGTATGGATAGAACTTACCATTGCATGATTATTCCAAGGATTTTTTTTCCCTCCTGATTCCTATAGAAAATAATGTGCTTTCATTCCCTGCAATCCTATCAGGAGTGATAAGTCATTAATGAAAAGCCACTATTAGGGAATGGACCTCACAACCAGCTGTCCTTAAGACACAGAGGACATGCAAGCTCAAAGTAGTCTGAAAGTTTGAAATGCTCAAGTATCCTTAAGGCAGGACCAACCTACCTTACTTAGCTGAAGATACAAAGGGTGTCATTGTGTCTCCAATACACAGAATACTTCCTAACTTGTACCTAGAAACTACATCTCTGAAAATTGAATCAAATAAGTACATCATTCCATCTAGGTTACACCCATGAATTATGACAGCAATCTAAGAACCCTAAGATATCCTTCAATCATTTTGAGATGAAAGAAGCCACGGATAGAGGGAAAAGCTCAGTAATGATTTAGAATTAAGAGATGACAGATGATCACATGAGAAACTCACTGATGGAATATGGGACGCTTTGGATTATCATTTGACAGACCCTTTATAGTTTACTTAATATTTAGTAATGATAGCCATTAAATTTTGATTATTGCTAGAATCACTTGCATTTCTTGAAGTAGGTTGTCACTGTGTAGACAGGATGGAATTGAGCTCACAGCGATCATCAGCCTGCCTCTTTTTCCCAAACACCAAGATGCTTGGTGAGCAATGTCTTAGGGAACTATAAGAAAGACTCCAGGAAAAAAGGCTGAAGATCTTTTATCTCAGGTGCATTAAATTCCCTAGACTCTTCTTGGATGAAATTGTATGCCTTCTGCTACAAACATTTACATTTAATTTATAAAACTTACTTATTCTTGATGGATGTTATAATATAGCTACAGACCCTGTCTCTTGAAAAGATTTGCTGGGTGCTGTCCTCAGTGTACTCTGAATATGAATTTGGCCTTCTGCCTTTCTTTTGTGTTTTCCCAGATATAATTTATTATGTGTGCCAGGCAATTATGTTTAAATTAGTCTGTTTTAAGAAAGTTCTGGGAAAGGACTGTTCTGTTACTATTTAGTAGGTGCTTACTAATGTTTAATTACATGTTTTCCTAATCATGTTTTTCTGAACTTAAACGGTCTTCCTCAGATCATTGCTTTCTTTGTTCCATTTGTGCATAAAAATACACTGAAATCAAAATAAGGTTGCATACAGAATTAGACTTTAGTCTGCCCCATCTTTAATGTCTACCACATCTATTTGATACTGTCCCTTTTTGAGGTAGGAATTTTGGTTTCTTTCTTCTAGAATTAGAAAAGTGCTAATTCTGTCTAAACTTTAAATTGAGTAGTAGCTTTGGAGTCCCTATTTGTATGTTGACAGCATGTTGACAGCTTTGGGGCATTTGTAAGTTCAGGCCACACACAAGCAAGAAGAACAATGTCATATGCTATTTGCCCTTCATTGACTGGTAAGTAATGCCCTTTCAAATTTTGAGTTTTACAAAAATTGGAAGTTAGTCATGGCAATTGGAAGGAAACTAGCATTTGACTGAATAAATGATATAAAAAGAAAATTAAGCTGACAATGATCTGAGCTTCCCTTAGTTCCTAATAGAAGCACCATCTACTTTTAATATGATTACATTTTCCTTAGTCTAATACATAAATCCTTAAATATGGACATATGGACTAAGGCTAAACTACAGGGTTAAATTGATCTGAAATTTCTAGTATCAACATCATGCTCTACCATAGTTACAGGCAAGAGAGTTCAGAAGAACATGGTATGCAGAGACACTAAAATAGGCCCAAGATGAATCAATGCTTAAATGTGTATCGGTGTAACTTGTTCATAACAAGGGAGGCATATTCACAACCCTGTAAGAAGCAGAATAGCATTGTAAGAAGAAGGAAAAAATGTAGACATGTGCACTGACGAGGAGAACAGAGAGACGACAATGCAGATGTTTGACTAACTGCCAACATCATCAGAATTTGTGACCCCATTGAGTGCCCATGATGTGAAATGTACTGCCAGTTATCCTAGGAACAATGAAAAGCTATGGAGGTTTAGAAGAGAGAGAAAGTCCTGAGTTCCAATAGTCTTCAGAAATATTTCAAATATCTACAAGGAAAATATTTCTGATAAAATTCAAGAAATATATAGAAAACACATTAAAATTGACTATTTCATGGAAAAATTATGCAGATAAAATGGTAGACATAAAAATATTTTTAAGCTGTTTGAAAGTGGAATTATAAACATTTTCTGATAGAATTGAAGATCTACAAGGAAAATATTTCTGATAAAACTCAAGAAATATATAGAAAAACATGTTAAAACTGATTATTTCATGGAAAATTATACAGATAAAATGGTAGGTATAAAAACATTCCTAAGTTGATTGAAAGTAAAATTATAGATATTGTCTGATAAAATTGAAGATTTACATGGAAAATATTTCTGATAAAATTGAAGAAAAATATAGAAAAATGTTAAAATTGAAGATTATCATGGAAAATTATACCTATAAAATGGTAGGCATAAAAATATTCCTAGGTTGATTGAAAGTGGAATTATAAACATTTTCTGACAAAATTGAAGATTTACATGGAAAATATTTTTGATAAAATTGAAGAAATATATAGAAAAATTATTAAAATTAAAGATTATCATGGAAAATAATAGAGTTGAAATGGTAGACATAAAAACATTACTAAATTGAAAGAGGAATCACAAACATTTTCTGATATAATTGAAGATTTACATGAAAAATATTTCTGTTAGACTATGTTTTTTGTTGGGAAATTGAGTCCATTGATGTTATAAGATACTAAAGAATAGTGATTGTTGCTTCTTGTTATTTTTGATGTTATTTTTATGTTTGTGTGGCTACTTTCTTTTGGGTTTATTGGAAAAAGGTTACTTTCTTGCTTTTTCTAGGGTGTAGTTTCCCTCTTCATATTGGCATTTTCCATCTATTGTCCTTTGTAGAGCTGGATTTGTGGAAAGATATTGTATAAATTTGGTTTTATCATGGAATATCTTGTTTTCTCCATCTATGGTAATTGAGATATTCAATTTTATCAGAAAATGTTTATAATTCCACTTTCAATCAACTTAGAAATATTTTTATGCTTACAATGTTTATCTGTAATTTTCCATGATAATCTTCAATTTTAATTTCATCTTATATTTTTCTATAATTTTATTAGAAATATTTCCCATGTAAATCTTCAGTTCTATCATCAAATATTTCTACTTCCTTTTTCAATTAATTTAGTAATGTTTTCTATGTCTACCATTTTACTCTTTAATTTTCCATGAAAATTGTCAATCTTAATGTGTTTTTTATATGCTTCTTCAATTTTGTCAGAAACATTTTCCATGTAAATCTTTAATTTTATCATAAAATGTTTTTACTTCCTTTTTCATTAAAAAAATTAAAAAAAAGAAAAGAAAAAAACTGTTTCAAATAAAGGTCTGCGACTTAAGGAAAAAACCATAAGATGCATGAGGACCTTTGCTCCTGTCCCGATGCTCTCTTCACACTTGAACTATGTATCCAACACTGTGCATCACTGAGAATCCTATTTCGATGGGAATAGGGAAGCTCATACCTTTAAAAATGGCATGTGTCTTAACATTTTAATTTCATATTTTTTGACTTTTTGTTTTCTTTCTGTTTTTGAGGCTGGGTCTCATTTCATAGCCAGAACTTGTATATAACTCACTATGAAACCCAGGATGGTCTCAAACTTCTGTCAGTCGTTCTGCACCAGGTTCCAAAGCAATGACCATTTGCTAAATTCTTTAAAACTATTTATTATAAGAAGATTGGTTAATTTTGATTTCTTATTTTGGAATGAATTAAATATCAAATATTTTCATTTGTATTTTAATAAAGGCAACCAAAACTTTTCTACTTAGAACCTCATTTAGAAGACATAATTAAAATGAGCAAGATCTTTAAACTCCATGACTTAGTCTTCATTTGTACAAAATAATAATTTTATAGAAATGATGAGAGAGTTGGAGATGACAAATGTTCTGAACACATTTGGTAATGATTAGTTCTCACGAATTGCTAATGGTGCAGGAAGTTCTTTATATGATGAATATGAAGATTCTTTATCAGATATTCACCAAGGACTCTCAAAAACACCAATCAGTAGAGCATCAAAACAATTTTCGAAACTCACGCTGCCCATACTGTTCTAGTATCTCCTAAAAACAGCTCAGGGCTGCACCTTAATCACCATTGTGTACAGCTTTGTGTTGTAAGAAGCATGCAATAGTGAGTGCTCCGAGTGTATCATTTAAAGTAGAAAGCATTGAAATCCACAAATTAAGGCATTTCAGGTAAAAACACAAAGAATAGTTTTCCAGGACAGTGCACTAATTATAAAAGAATGAACAAATAATTAAGTAATGTTATGTAGCAAAAATAGAAAAAATAGAAACAAGTCAACCCTTTCAACAATACTGTGCAAAGGCCACTAGGAATGAGGAAGGTACAGGTCAGGTTGTAGTACGCATTCCAGGGATCTAATCTCCTCAAGTTCATCAGTTCTGTCACCCAGCTGGATATAATACATGGGTAGAGATAACACGTTGGCAGAAACTGCATGATTAAAGGTGCAAAAAGGGGGAGAACTCTTAAAGAGGGATGGAACTTCAGAAAGAGGAGATGTTAATATGGACTGTGGCTCAAAATGCTGATGATATGGCTGTCTCAGGAAGATGAATGCAAAGAGCAAAGGACTTCCTGAGGAAAGTCAGACTTAAGCTTTAAGACAGTACATGCTATAGTAATTTCTTTGAGTGTTGTCAAAGTCTTTTGTGACTATTGGATAAATTAAAGGAAATGTGAGACAAACATTACCTGTGCTTTTCTGGAGCATTTCAAAACAAACAAACAAACTGCATCTCTCCAGTACTATGGACCTGCATGAAAATTAATAAAACCTTTTTGGGGAACAAAAAGAAACAAATGTTTCACAGTGCATATCCATCTAACCCTGAAATTCTACTTGGGTTACTGCTTATGAATGAACACTTCTGTCATCCAATAACAAGAGTGAGAAAGCCTGTAGCAGCTCCGTGTATGATGTCATAGACAGAAACCTGTCTTAGAACACATGTAGTTTATGTATGGATCCTGGCTTTCTATAAATCTTCCAGGTGATCAAAACAAAAGGCTTCCCTGGATCTAGTGCTGTATATTTTGGTCAGTTGTGAATTTGAGAAAAAAATAAAGGCAATATTAAAGTTTCTCTACTCATAAAAAGTCAGGAGAACATAGAGTTACCATTCGAGTTGTAATTACTTTGTTGAACTATATAATGCATTTGATTTTTCTATTCATTTGGGAGTGTTTAAATTTGGTTATTAACAGGTATACTTATTCCAAACTTCAAAGGTGTTCACCCAAGGAGTAGGCAAGGCAGGAAATGAAGTTTTAAAAAGGGATTTGTTATTTTAAAGGTACAATTATTATTAACACAGCTTGAAAGTACAGTAAAAAATCAAAGCTAATTCATGAAGTGCTGGGACTTGATACAACCCTAGGTATACCATGGAGAGAGAAAAAAGGAGTCCATAACCAGACATGGAGTTATTTTCTTTGCTCATTTCTTATACTTATATTTTTAGCATTAACCCAAAGCAGTGCTATTGAAAAGTTATTAATCTTATTCTATCACAATCATCAAGAATTCATGCACATAAATTTAATTTATATGTCAAATGTGTTTATTTTTTTTATTACAGTTATATATCACTCCACATGTGCACTTTGTATGTGTGGGCATTTTGAAACATGTTTAAAAACATTGAGGTTCTAAACATTTGCCAAAGACTAAATATTCAATTTTAATGAAAGCCGTTAGGCAAATGTAATTACTTCAGAAGATATTTGCTTAGAGGACTTCCTTCTGGGACTGGCTCTTTTGCTGATTTGCTTATTGGAAGGAAATAAAGTCACGAAGTTTAAGTACACTTCTGTCACAGGTCAGAGGAAAGGGGAAATTTATTTAAATGAGAGAGAAACTGGCCTGTGAGTACTAAAACCTCTTTTTCCCTTTCAACAATATAAACACCACAATTCAACTTTATAGAAAGCAGGAGGTAAAAATGATGATCACCCTCCTTTTATGTTGCCTCACAGGTTAGGTTTTTAGTGACCTACCATGAGGTTTCATCCTGGTCATATAGAACAATGTGGCAAACTCTGTCTAATGTACAATGACATTACTTCGTTGCTCGTTAATTAATAGAATACCATTGGAATAGTTCCATAGCATGAGCATCATTTTATAGGAAAATTATTTTCCTGAAGAACACCAAAGTCATTTTGCATGTTAATGGGGAAAGTAAGTTTAAAAAGATTTAACCATGCTACATTTTATCTAAGTAATTAACCATGTTTAGCTAAACCTGCTAGCTTAGTATCTATAATTATTGGGCATAATAAAAGCAGCCAAGCTGATCTATACACACTCAGATGTGGAGTGCAGCACTAAACTATCTCTCAATCATTTTCCATTATATCATGCAGCATTAGCCACCATTATTGCAGTATATAGTCTCAATAAACGCTTACTACAAAAGAAGAAAATATCAGGAATGATACCTGAATTTTTCCCCCTTTTGTATCTCTGCATCTACATTTCCCTTCTTGTAGGGTTTTTATTGCTTCAACTCATCTGCTAAATTTTTACCAATTCTCAACATAAGGAACTGTAGGAGGGTACAACAGCTGGACTGTAGAAAAATAAAAGTAATAAAAAATAAAAACTAAAAAAGAATCATAAAACTACAGTTAAAAATGAAAAAATAAATAAAAGGTTAATACTAAGTTCTACAATCAGATATCCAGAAGTACTCTTGACATTTGGATTTTTAAAATAGTACTAAGTTGTTTCTGATGAAGATCAAATCAGAAAAATTCATTAAGTACTGAATATGATTAGTATTCCTCTTTTTTTTAACTTATTTGATTATTTATTTATTCCCCATGTGATGCCGCCTACCAGTCCTTCCCTCATGTCTCTTCTAAGGGGGCTCCCCTCCACTTGGGCATCCTCACACTCTGGCACATTAATTCTCTACCAGATTAGTCCATCCTCTCCCACTGGGGACCAGACAAGGCAGCCTTGTGGGGGAATGGATACCATGGTCACACTAAAGCTTTAGGGAGAGCCTTCCTTCAGTTGTTGGAGAGCCCACATGGAGATTGAATGACATATCTGCTACATATATGCCAGGGGCCTCATTCTGGTCAGTGTGTATTTTTGATTGGTGGTTCAGTCTCTGAGAGCTCCTAGAGGTGCAGGTTAGTTAGTTGATTCTGTTGGTCCTCTTGTGGAGTTCCCATCACCTTCAGGGCCTTCATTCCTTCCCCCAACTCTCCCATAAAACTCACTGAACTCCATCCAATGTTTGGCTGTCTCAGTTAACTGCTGGATAAACTCTCAGGAGACAGTTATGCTAGGTTCCTCTCTGCATGCAAAACAGAGTATCATTAATAATATCAGAGATTGATGCTTGCCGATGGGATGGGTTCCAAGTTGGGCCATTTATTGATCAGCTATTCCTTCAGTCTCTGTTCCATCTTTGGTCCTTCATTTCTTTTATGCAGAACAACTTTTGGGTGGAAAGTTTTGAGGGACGGTCCAGAGACTTTAGCCCTCCACTGGAGGTCTAGGCTAGGTACAGAAGGTGGCTTCTTCAAGTTCCATGTCACCTTTGTTAGGTATCGAGGTTAAGATCACTCACATTGACAGCTGAGAGCCTCCCCATCTTAGTGCCCTGGGACTTTCTAAAGATTTCCTCCACTCCCTCACCCCCACAGCTGCAGATATCCATTCATTCTCTTGGCCTTCTGGGTGTCTCTCACCACAACTGCCACTCCATTTACCTTCCCATCTCCTCTTCCATCCACTTAACTCTCTCCCTTTACCTTCTATGCCTTTTTGTACCCCTTTTAAGTGTGATTCAAGCATCCATGCTCGGGCCTTCTTTCTTGTTTAACTTCTTTGTGTCTGAAGGGTATATGATGAGTATTCTGTATCTTAATGCTAATATCTGCTTATAGGTGAGTACATACCATGCTTGCCCTTTTGAGTCTGGGTTACCTCACTCAGGATGATATTTTCCAGTTCCATCTATTTGTCTGTAAAATTCATGATGTCCTTGTTTTTAATAACTGAATAGCATTCCATTGTGTAAATGAATCACATTTTCTGCATCTATTCTTTGGTTGAGGGGCACCTGGGTTGCTACCAGTTTCTTTCTATTATGAATAAAGCTACTATGAACTGAGCATGTATCATATGGTGGAGCATATTTCGCGTATATGCCCATGAGTACTATAGTTGTGTCTTCAGGTAGAACTATTTTTAATTTTCTCAGGTACCTCCAGATTGATTTCCAGAGTGGTTGTACCAGCTTGCAATCCCACCAGCAGTACAGGAGTGTTCCTTTTTATCCACATCCATGCCAACATGTGCTGTCACCTGAATTTTTGATCTTAGCCATTCTGATTGGTGTAAGGTGGAATCTCAGGGTCGTTTTGATTTTCATTTCCCTGATGATTAAGGACATTGAACATTTCATTAAGTGGTTCTCAGTCATCTAAGATTCCTCTGTTGAGAACTATCTATTTAGCTCTAAACCCCAATTTTTTAATTTGGTTATTTGGTTTGTTGGAGCCTAACTTCTTCAGTTCTTTATGTGTTTTGAATATTAGCCCTCTGTCAGATATATAGTTAGGGAACATCTTTTCCCAATCTGTAGGCTGCCATTTTGTTCTATTGACATTGTCTTTTGCTTACAGAACCTTTTCGATTTCATGAGTTTCCATTTATCAATTGTTGATCTTAGAACCTGAGCCATTTGTGTTCTATTTAGGAAGTTGTCTCCTATTTTGTGTTGAGATCCTTGATCCATTTGGACTTGCATTTTGTGAAGGATGATAAATATGAATCTATTTGCATTCTTCAACATGTAGACATCCAGTTAGATTAGCAGCATTTATTGGAGTTTCATTTGTTTTTCTATTATATTGTTTTGGCTTCTTTGTCAAAAATCAAATGTCCATAGGTATGGTGGATTTTTTCTGGGTCTTGACTCTACTCCACTGATCTACCTGTCTGCTTCTGTACAAATACCAAGCAGTGTTATTTTTGTCAGTATTGTTCTTTATTACAGCATGAGGTCAAGGATGGTGACTCCTCTAGAAGTTCTTTTATTATTCAGGATTGTTTTGACTATCCTGAATTTTTGTTTTCCCATATGAAGTTGAGAATTGCTCTTTCAAGATCTATAAAAAAAATTGTACTGGAATTTTGATGGGGAGTGCACTGAATTTGTATACTGCTTTTGGTATGATGGGCATTTTCCCTATGTTAATTCTATATATCCATAAGCAAGGGACATCTGTAATTTCTTTCTTCAGGGACTTGAAGTTCTTTCGCTTGCTTTTTTAGAGTTACAAAAAGAAATTTTGTATTACTCGTGGCTATTGTGAATGGTGTTGTTTCCCTAATTTCTGTATCTCTATATAAAAATCTAGAGATGCATGGCTATGATGTTTTAAATGAGACTGTAGTCATAGATATTTGAATACAACTTTAGTCTCCAATTTGTAGATAGGTATGTGTAGGTTCACAAAGTGTGGTCTTGCTGGAAGAAGTTTGCCAGTGTGAGTGAGCTTTGATTTTTCAAATTTTATGTTGTTAAACATAAAATTCTCAGTGCATTTTCTCTGTTCTCTGTTTGTAGTTTAAGATATGATCTTTTAGTTTGCTGGTCCAGCCATCACCATGCCTGCCTCTCAGTTGTGGGGATGGACTCTCATCCCTTTGGAATCATAAGCTCCAATAAATCCTTGCTTCTATTAAAAAAAATCTCCAAATGTTATATTATAATTAGATTGTAATTCTGAGCAGAGTTTCTAGTGAGAGTCAAGAGCAAACTTGGAGGTGGATAGGTTCCTTCCAACCTCGGGAAATTAAGAATCAGAATACAAATGCAATTTATGCATGTCTGGGAGCTGAGTATGTATAGCCACCTAGAAAAGGCAAATTTCCTTATTTCTGTCAATTTGATCTTAATATAAAACCAGTTAAAACTCTACTGTGTTGCTGAGTATCATTAAAATACATTTATTAGTTTATAGGGATAAAGAGATGGCTCAGTCAGTAAAGCAATTATCCTTCAAGCGTAGGGAGCTAGAGTACATGTTCCTGTATCCATGTAAAATGATGACCAACAGCACAAGCAGTTTGGGGGAGATCTGTACAGAAGGTGCCCTGAGACTTGCTGATGAGTCAGTCTAGCTTAAACAGTGAGCTCCCCATACAATGAGAGCTCCCCATTTTCTTTCCTAACCTATGAAGTAGAAAGTGGGTGAGGACTAAACGGTCTGTCATATTCTGACAAACCTGGTCGATAAACAGGTTCATATGCACCCACCCAAGCATGTATGTGCTCAGACATGAACACATAAATGCATGTAATAAACAGGAAAATAAGTATATAGCAATGTGTTTTGTGCCAAGTCTCTATCTACATCTCAGAACCTAACTTCTTACAACTGCGGTGGGGTCCAGGTTGTCTGAAGTTCTGACTAGTTCACGAGTGAAGACATTGCTTTCATTCTCTGGATTAGCCTATTGTATGCAAGGTCTTACTTTCCGTTCCTGATTCCTGAGCATCTATTGGTGGCAAGTATTCAGGTGGACATGGTCAAGAGCTACAAGCATGTCATCAGCATTGTTGTTATCACATGTGGTTAAACAGAACCCTCATGCAAAGCCATACATTTTTATCCTTGCAGAAGTCTCAGATATTAGTTGTCTATACGTAGCTCTTCATTTCTTTGAAAAACCAAGTTCTGCAGACTTTGAAAGAGTTCATAAAAGCATCAGACAGCATGCTTAATCTTGGAAGCTAACAGATTTGAAATTTGCTTAAGAAAAGAAAGTCATTGGTATGAATCTAAACTCATGTCTTAACCTCCCTAGACATTTTCCCATCTTTTGCATCTAGATGGCATTAGTTCCATCAAAAGGCTATATTGAGGTTGTGGGACATAATGCAAGTAAGATGATTAGGAATAGAAGAGACTGAATTCATTATTTCCTATTTTTAGGTATATTTATTGTCTTCTAAATTAGATTCCATGCAATTTGAGGAGAGAAAGGCAGCTTCCTTTTTATTTTACCTGCCTCCCACACTAGGAAAAGAATAGCACATGCCCTGAATGTGCAATGACATAGCTCCAAACTAGTGCAGACTCAATCCCTGAACACATCGTCTTCTCACTGTAGCTGTATACAGGTAAGTATCAGGAAGCTCTATTTCATGGAGCCTTGACTAAAATCCATATAAGTTATTTTACCAATTCTGTTATATTAACAACCTGTTTTTGTTGTCCAGTAGAAATCAGACCTTTATCTAAATTATGAACACCAATCTCTATGAAGATCAGATGTGATAACCAGCCTGAGTTTCAGATCCATTAAACTATAGGTGTCAGTCCCAGAACTCAGTTTGAATTCAAGCTAAAATTCTCCAGGCAACTCACCTTAGAGCTAATCTTTCTACACCCTGTTACTCTGATGCAGAAATGTCTCAATATTAATTTAAAAATTAAATTCCTGTATTACCAATCTATACATAACTTTTCCTTTACCGGAAGTACAGAGTGTGTCATTTACCATTGCTCATCCAGTAATACCACAAGGGAACGAGTAGAGTAGGTACTTTTCAGGGTAACTATACAACTCTAAATTTTTGCTGGTTTGTAATAAGAGGAAACGAAAACTGGCCTAATATTTGTTAGTATCATTTTTCAAAATGTTTGCCATACTTTTCAAAAACATTCTAATTTTATGGTTCTCAACCACTTTTCAAAGAAATTCTATCAGAATACCATGGAGTGGTAGTGAAGAAGGAATAGATTAGAAATATACATGTAAAAATAACTCATTGGGGGGCATTTAATGCAAAGTCAAGAGCACTCAGAATTCTGTTGTGCTAAACTGGCTTTCCACTCTAGGATGAATGAAAAATAAAATACATGTTCTCAGAAAATCACAAGCATCCCAGAACCTAGGGCAGTAGCTAGTGTTTAAATGACAAGTGCTGAATGATGAGTGAAAAACTAGTACTGTCAGTCATGTATACTTGTTAGTGCATAGTGAAAATGGTATGTAAGGGAATTGCCATGTAATAAATCCATAAAGTAATGAGCAGAGGTTCAGTTTCATCAAGCCTGATTACTGTGGTAGATTTCTGTGACTGATATATGTACATACAAACACATGGTGATTGAGTTTTTACATAGTTAAGATGGACACTGTTGTAATTTGACTAATGCTACAAACTTTAACATTGTCTCATAGGCACTTTAGGGCATATTCCTTTCTTTGAGAATGTTTGGCATATTTTAGTAGACCTAAAGAGGTTTGTAAAAGTATATAACAGTGGAGTTTTTCAGTTTTGAATAAAATGATTTCATGAGGATGTTAAGAAATGCCGGGAAGGCTTTTCGTAAACAAATTGAGCATAGACAGCTAGAGACAGTAGTTTGGTTTAGAAATGTCTAAGAAAATTTTGTGATTTTTTAAAATAAAATCTCCTAATCAGCTCATTTCCTCCAAACTGAACCTTCATCTTGTTTTATTATCTTATAATACTTAGATTTTCTTCAAGACTAAAATATGTCCAAAAGATATCAAACATACAAAATCTCACACACAATTAAAATAGTTGATTTCCTTATAATTCTTTTCTTAAATGATTCTTGGTAAGGTCATACATGAGTGCAGAATATTTATACCATATTAATCCTATACATGTCCCATCCTCCAATTCGTTGTTGATCTTCTGCATCCCCCTCCCAACTTCATGTCATTTTTCTTGCTGTTGCTGATAGTCCACTAAGCCCAATCAGTGATGCTAATATGCACATGAGTACAGGACAATATCCACAAAAGGATGGGTAATATCCCTGAGAAAACTGACTCTCCCTTAACTAGAGACCACCAACCACATATATCTTCTTACCTATATCCCCATACCCTTTATCTGCTAATTTATGAGTGTTGATTAGCTTAACTTGTACACATCATATGCCAGTAACTATAGCATCTGTACTGAGTACAATGAATCTGCAATGTTGGGAGGACATTATTTCTCACAATCGTCCCAGAATTGATTTCTCATCATACACAATAACTAGCACTGTGTTCTACAGATACAGAGACTGAATCTTCAGAAACTGTATTACAGTGTCATGCAACCAGAAGTAGTAACTATCAGACTTCCATACTTGTACTCTCATTCTTTTCATACTAAGATGATGCAGAATGATCCCACACTGTCAACTTAAATCAACAGAGAAAATGCATCTACAAATCTCATATGCATCTGTCAGACTAAATGTAGTAATAAACCTTGGACTGGTCTTATATGAAGCATGTTTTAAAGCCTCTAAAAAGTTTGAACTGCTTAACAATTTTTTAAATAAACTTATTTTATTTAAAATAACCTGGGGATTTTTTTTTCTATATTCTTTATTTACATTCCAAATGATTTCCCCTTTCCTGGTTCCCCGCTCCCAGAAAGTTACATAAGCCCTCTTCCCTCCCCCTGTTCCCCAGTCAAACACCTCCTGCTTCTCTGTCCTGGTATTCTCCTACACTGCTATATCCAATCTTTCCAGGACCAGGGGACATATCTTCCTTCCTTCTTGGAAATCAATTCATATGTGAATTCTATCTTGGGTATTCTGAGCTTCTGGGTTAATATCCACTTATCAGTGACTGCATACAATGTGTGTTCTTTTGTGATTGGGTTACCTCACTTATGATGGTATTTTCCAGTTCTGACCATTTGCCTAAGAATTTCATGAATTCATTGTTTTTAATTGCTAAGTAGTATTCCATTGTTTAAATATACCACATCTTCGGTACCTATTCCTCCATTGAAGGACATCTGGGTTCTTTCCAGCTTCTGGCTATTATAAATAAGGCTGCCATGAACGTAGTGGAGCATGTGTCCTTATTGAACACCGGGGAGTCCTCTGGGTATATGCCCAGGACAGGTATAACAGGATCATCCTGGAGTGTCATGCACAGTTTTCTGAGGAACCACCAGACTGATTTACAGACTCCTTGTAACAGCTTGCAATCCCACCAGCAGTGGAGGAGTGTTCCTCTTTCCCCAGATCCTTGCAAACACCTACTGTCACCTGAGTTTTTGATCTTAGCCATTCTGACTGATGTGAGGTGAAATCTCAGAGTTTTTGTGATTTGCATTTCCCTAATGACTAAGGATGTTAAACAGTTCTTTAAGTGCTTCTCGGCCATTAGATATTCTTCAGGTGAAAACTCTTTGTTTAGCTCTGTGCTCCATTTTTTAATAGGGTTATTTAGCTCTCTGGAGTCTAACTTCTTGAATTCTTTGTATATATTAGATAATAGTCCTCTGTCAGATGTAGGATTGGTAAAGATCTTTTCCCAATTTGTTGGCTGCCGTTTTGTCTGATTTACAGTGTCCTTTGCCTTACAGAAACTTTGTAATTTTGTGAAGTCCCATTTGTCAATTGTTGATCTTAGAGCATAAGCTATTGGAGTTCTGTTCAGGAAATTTTCCCCTGTGCCCATATGTTCAAGGTTCTTCCCTAGTTTCCTTTCTATTAGTTTCAGTGTGTCTGGTTTTATGTGGAGCTCCTTGATCCACTTGGAGTTGAGCATAGTACAAGGAGATAAGAATGGATCGATTTGCATTCTTCCGCAGGCTGAGATCCAGTTGAACCAGCACCATTTGTTGAAAAGACTCTTTTTTCCACTGGATGGTATTAGCTCTTTGTCAAAGATCAAGTGAGCATAGCACTGTGTGTTCATTTCTGGGTCTTAAATTCTATTCCATTGATCAACATGCCTGTCACTGAACCAATACCATGCAGTTTTTAACACTATTTTTTTATAGTACGTATTGAGTTCCGGGATACTGATTCCCCCAGAAGTACTTCGACTTACGGTTGAGAAGTTTTAGCTATCCTGGATTTTGTGTTATTCTAGATGAATTTTTGAATTGCTCTTTCTAACTCTATGAAGAATTGAGTTGGGATTTTGATGGGGATTGCATTGAATCTGTATATTGCTTTTGGCAACATGGTCATTTTGCTGTATTAGTCCTGCCAATCCATGAGCATGGAAGATTTTTCAATCTTCTGAGTTCTTCTTCAATTTCTTTCTTCAGAGACTTGAAGTTCTTGTCATATAGATCTTTCACTTGTTTGGTTAGAGTCACACCAAGATACTTTATATTGTTTGTGGCTATTGTGAAGGGTATCATTTCTCTTACTTCTTTCTCAGACTGCTTATACTTTGAGTATAGGAAGGCTACTGATTTGCTTGAGTTGATTTTATATCCGGCGACTTTGCTGATGTTGTTTATCAGATGTAGGAGTTCTCTGGTGGAGTTCTTTTGGTCACTTAAGTATACTATCATATTGTCTGCAAATAGTGATAGTTTGACTTCTTCCTTTCCAATTTGTATCCCTTTAACCTCCTTTTGTTGTCTAATTGCTCTGGCTAGAACTTCAAGTACTATATTGAAAAGATATGGAGAGAGAGGACAGCCTTGTCTAGTCCCTGATTTTAGTGGGATTGCTTCAAGTTTCTGTCCATTTAGATTGATGTTGGCTACCAGTCTGCTGTAAATTGCTTTTGCTATGTTTAGATATGTGCCTCGAATTCCTGATCTTTCCAAGACTTTTAGCATGAAAGGATGCTGAATTTTGTCAAATGCTTTCTCAACATCTAATGAAATGACCATGTGGTTTTTTTCCTTTGAGATTGTTTATGTAGTGGATTACATTGATGGACTTCCTTATATTGAACCATCCCTGCATCCCTGGGATGAGGCCTTCTTGATCGTTGTGAATGATCGTTTTGATGTGTTCTTGGATTCGGTTGGCCAGAATTTTATTGAATATTTTTGCATCGATATTCATAAGAGAAATTGGTCTGAGATTCTCTTTCTTTGTCGGATCTTTGTGTGATTTTGGTATCAGTGTAATTGTGGCTTCATAGAATGAGTTGGGCAGTGTTCCTTCTGTTTCTATTTTGAGGAATAGTTTGAAGAGTATTCGTGTTAGGTCTTCTCTGAAGGTCTGATAGAATTGTTAACTAAAACCTTCTGGCCCTGTTCCTTTTTTGGTTGAAAGGTTTTCAAGCACCACTTCTATTTCTTTATGGTTATGTGACTGTTTAGATGGTCTATTTGATCCTGATTTAATTTTGGTATTTGGTATCTGTCTAGGAAATTGTTCATTTCATCCAGATTTTCCAGTTATGTTGAATATAGGCTTTTATAGTAGGATCTGATGATTTTTTAATTTCCTCCGTTTCTGTTGTTATATCTCCCTTTTCATTTCTGATTTTGTCAATTTGGATACTGTCTCTGTGCCCTCTTGTTAGTCTGGCTAAGGGTTTATCTATCTTGTTGATTTTCTCAAAGAACCAACTCCTAGTTTTGTTGATTTTTTGTATGGTTCTATTTGTTTCTATTTGATTGATTTCAGCCCTGAGTTTGATAATTTCCTGCCTTCTATTCCTCTTGTGTGTATTTGCTTCTTTTTGTTACAGGGCTTTCAGATGTGCCGTTAAGCTGCTAGTGTATGCTTTCTCCAGTTTCTTTTTGGAGGCATTCAAGCCTATGAGTTTTACTCTTAGCACCACTATCATTGTGTCCTATAATTAGGGTAGGTTGTGCCTTCATTTTCATTAAATTCTAAAAAGCTTGTGATTTCTTTCTTTATTTCTTCTGTGACCAAGGTATCATTGAGTAGAGCATTGTTCAGCTTCCATGTATATGTGGGTTTTCTGTTGTTTTTGTTGCTATTGAAGACCACCCTTATTCCATTGTGATCTGATAGGAGGCATGGGATTAGTTCCATCTTCTTATATCTGTTGAGATCTGTTTTGTGATCAATTATATAGTCGATTTTGGAGAACGTACCATGAGGTACTGAAGAGAAGGTATATTCTTTTGCTTTAGGATGATATGTTTATGTGTATATATGTATATTATATATACACATATATAATCTGTTAAATCCCTTTGGTCCAAAGCTTCAATTAGTTTCACTGTGTCCCTGTTCAGTTTCTGTTTTCCTGATAGGTCCATTGCAGAGAGTGAAGTGTTGAAGTCACCCACAATTATTGTGTGAGGGGCAATGTGTGCTTTGAGCTTTAGTAAAATTTCTTTTACGAATGAGGGTGCCCTTGCATTTGGAGCATAGATGTTCAGAATTGAGAGTTCTCCTCGGTGTAGTTTTCCTTTGACCAGTATGTAGTGTCCTTCTGTGTCTTTTTTGATGACTTTAGGTTGAAAGTCTATTTTATCTGATATTAGGATGTATACTCCAGCTTGTTTCCTGGGACCATTTGCTTGTAAGATTGTTTTCCAGCCTTTTACTCTGAGGTAGTGTTTGTTTTTGACACTCAGGTGCGTTTCCTGTACACAGCAAAATGCTGGGTCCTGTTTACATATCCAGTCTGTTAGTCTGTATCTTTTTATTGGGGAATTGAGACCATTGATGTTAAGAGATATTAGGGAATAATGATTATGACTTCCTGTTATTTTTGATGTTATTTTTATGTTTGAGTGGTTATCTTCTTTTGGGTTTGATGAAAGAAGGTTACTATCTTGCTTTCTCCAGGGTGTAGTTTCCCTCCTCATATTGACTATTTCCACCTATTATCCTTTGTAGGGTTGCGTTTGTGGAAAGTTATTGTGTAAATTTGTTTTTATCATGGAATATTTTGGTTTCTCCATCTGTGGTGATTGAGAGTTTTGCTGAATAGAGTAATCTGGGCTGGCATTTGTGTTCTTTTAGAATCTGTATGAGATCTGCCCAAGATCTTCTAGCTTTCATAGTCTCTGGTGAGAAGTCTTATGTACTTCGGATAGGTCTCCTTTATGTTACTTGGCCTTTTTTCTTACTGCTTTTAATATTCTTTCTTTGTTTAGTACATTTGGTGTTTTGAATATTATGCGTCATGAGGTATTTCTGTTCTGGTCCAGTCTGTTTGGAGTTCTGTAGGCTTCTTGTATGTTCATGGGCTTCTCTATCTTTAGATTAGGCAAGTTTTCTTCCATAATTTTGTTGAATATATTTACTGGCCCTTTAAGTTGTAAATCTTCACTCTCATCTATACCTATTATCCTTAAGTTTGGTCTTCTCATTGTGTACTGGATTTCCTGAATGTTTTGGGTTACATGTTTTTTGCATTTTGCATTTTCTTTGACTGTTGAATCAATGCTTTCTAAGGTATTGCTGGTACCTGAGATTTCTTCTATCTCTTATATTCTATTGTTGATGTCTGCATCTGTGATCCCTGATTTCTTTCCAAGGTTTTCTATCTCCAACGTTGTCTCCTTTTGTGATTTCTTAGTTGTTTCTACTTCCTTTTTTAGATCCTGGATGGTTTTGCTCAGTTTCTTCACTTGTTTGTTTGTGTTTTCTTATAATTCTTTAAGATATTTTTGTGTTTCATCTTTCAGAACTTCTGCCTGTTGACCCAAGTTCTCCCATATTTCTTTAAGTGATTTTTGTGTTTCCTCTTTATGGGCTTCTATCTGTTGACCCATATTCTCCTGAATTTCTTTAAATGATTTTTGTGTTTCCTTTGTAAGTGCTTCTACCTGTTGATTCATGTTCTCCTTTATTTCTTTAAGAAATTTATTTATGTCTTTCTTGAAATCCTCTAATAGCATCATGAGATGTGATTTTAAATCCAGATCTTGCCTTTCGGGTGTGATGGGGTATCCAGGACTTGCTGCTGTCAGAGAGTTGGGTTTGGATGGTGCCATATTGCCTTGATTTCTATTAGTAACGTTCCTACGTTTGCCTTTTTCCATCTGCTTTTCTCTGGTGTTAGTTGGTCCTGTTGTCACTGGCTGGTGCTTGAACCTCCTGGGAGCCTGCATGGCTATTTCCGCAGTCCTAGATGACCGGGTTTCCCCTGGCACAGATTGCTAAAGTTCTGCCCTGTTCCTGGGTGCTGTTGGAGCCCTGGTGCGCCTTGCCCTGAGTGATGTTATACTCGGGATATCTCTGTTTACCTGTTTATCCCTGTCAGGTCTGTCACCGGTGTAAAGATGGCGGAGGCTGAAGGGCTCCCTCCAGGCGCGGGTCACCCTGTAGTGCAAATGTCCCACTGCAGAGCTGGCACACAGACAACCGCAGAGCCGCCCAGCTCTTGGGCGCAGGCAGAACCCTAGCAGGCTGTGTCCCAAGCGATGTTATATTCGGGGATGTCTCTGTGTACCTGGAGTCCCTGTCTGGTCTATCACAGGAGCAAAGATGGTGGAGGCTGCGGCCTAACAGTTTAACTCTTACTTGGACATAAATATAATACAACATTGCCTGGCATTTCTTTGAAAATTGTACATAGTACATGACACTAAATCGATTTTTGAACCAGTTATTTGCTTGTGATTTTTCGCTGTAATCTCAAGCATGAGTTCTCCACAAAGACTTTTCTAACTTAATTCAGTATAGAAAATGAGTAACCTTGAAAGAACTGCCTTTGATTGTTTTACTTCTTTACCCTGATTCTAAATTGCAGTAAAGTCCTGCACAAAATTTTGACAAATATTCTTTGCACATCCATAGTAAATTTATAAGACAAATATTATTTCCATCTTTTAGTTAGGACTCCGAGGCTTTGTAAGTTTTCTAAATTCAGATTCCAAACTGGTCTTCAGTTTTATTTATGTCCATTCTGATACACAGCTATCCTACATTTGCATTTTGAATTTTAATTTGAGAATGGAACAACTTTTTTTTTTATGTTTCAGAAAAACATGAGTTTTGGTTTTTTGAATTTTGGGGGTTTGTTTTGTTTGTTTTTAACTAGAAGATGTTAATTTCAGCCTTCTTTAATCACCTAATTAGAAAATGTATTTGGACCATGAAGTTTGATCAGATTTTGATATCAGGACCAACACCAAAATGCCATCATAATCAACCATTAGGTCTTGATCACTATTAATAGCTTCTTCATTGCAAAAATTATAGTAATAGAATAAAGATGGTCATGTCCACTGCAGTATTACTGTGAAGTAAGAAAGTGCCTGGCCTAGTAGTATATTCGTAGATATTCAATAATTAGCAACTGCTGTCTACATCCTCTTTCTCTCCATCTACAAAGTCTGCAAAGACTTTGAACTCATTTCCCAATGCAGGAGACTTTACTCTTAATTCTCTTTTCTTCATCTTTTGCCATTTTTTTTTCTTTTGAATTGGTAACAGACCTGACTCAAGTTCTGTTTCTGGGTTCAGTTAATGAGAGAAATTTAGAAAAAATAATCCAAGAACCTCCTGTTTGTTGAAATATTTTATTTTTAAAATCAGATATCCCTGATTATATTTATATGATTAGCAGAAAGTAAGTAATTCTTTAGATGTCATTCTTTGGTCTAGTAGTTAGCTAGTTTGGTAGGAGAAAATTTCCCTGTAATAATCTCCATTCAATCACATATTTCTGTAAATGTTTTGGAATTTTACAGGTTATTCTATTTTATTTTTCTTTAGGAAAAGTATTGGCATGTGTCACAATTCTACTTCCAGTCTATTTTCATGTAAAAATGTTTCCACATCATGGAATCATCAGCAGAGACCAAATTATTCCAGTTGCATGCCTTCCCTGTTCTGATCAACCTGAAACAGAAGCACACAAATCTTCTCCTCCTTTAAATGCTTTTGCCTGGTATTTGTCACAGAGATGAGAAGAGTAACTATTGTCTTTTTCCTCATGAGAATTGACCCACCTCCATCATGACAGGCCCTGGTTTATCTCTTGTCTGTTAGTGGCATCTAATACTCCTTGTCCAGGAAATCGTCTAGCATCCTATAGTGAACCACCACAGTGGTCTCATAACTATACCAATACCATCAAGTGTTCCTGTCCAATTGATCTTCAGTATTATAACCAAAATTATAGATCCAAACTTTCAGACACTCTTATGATATAATATCGGCACTAAAAAGCACATTTCCCAATATTCAACAAGTATTACCTTTCACCTACCAAGTACTGAGTGCTTCTCCTTTATTTTATTTAATCAAAACTTATGTTCCATCTGGTATGTGACAACAGTATATTAAGTACTTCATAAATGTTACCTAATTTGCATATAGGGTAAAAATTAACTCATAACCCATTGAAGTGGGTGCAAAATATTAACCTCCTTGACTAGTTAAAAAAATGAGACAAAGACAAGATTAATTACTTGTCCAAGGTCACACACCTAACAAGTCCTAGTATTAGGCTTGAACCCTGACAACTCTGGATCTTAAGCCAACCCAATAACCACCATGCTTAAGAACATCTCTAGGATATTATGTAATGCATCGTAGATATATTTTAATGTTTATAATATTATAGTATGTTCATTCTGTTACATATCCATATCCTTGCTAAATTCTCTGAAAAGGGTCTATTCACATTTTGTTTCCATAGTTTCTGCTTTAGCACTTAGTTTGAAACTCATGTTAAAGTGCTTGCTGCATTGAGTTGAAGAAAGATAAAGGTGATTTCATTTGTACATCCTCTGCTGATGAGTGGGATTGCATGATGAGACTTTGACTTGAGCTTTGCTTGTACTCAGCGAGAGGAAAGGTAAGACAATAAAAGAAAGTGAGTGAGTTCATTGTAAAACAAAGGTGACACTTGAAAATGATCACAAGGCACTAAGAAATTCTCTTATAGAAAGTACTTTCAAGAATGAAGATTTACTTTATAGTTTTACTGAAGTGGATGGACAGTAACACAATAATTTATCATCCAGAAGGTACTCCTTTAATAGTGTTCCATTACTAACTGAATAGAGTTGGAGTCATACAGAATGCACACATATCATTGGTATTAATTTATTGACTTTGAACATTGCTAAATAAGATTCACCTGTGATTTTGTGAGAGGAAATAATGTTTCTGATATAAATCTGGATAATACAATTAAGAAGAGGAAGACTATTTGAATCTTCAGAAGAAAAAAATCTGCAAAAATCACTTCATAGGGAAGATATAAAGAATTGGATCAAAAAGAATTAAATTTTTTATTCTGGATTATAAATATTCTTGTGGATGCTTTTGGCACTAATGAGCTCTGATATGACTGCAGGATCATAAACCTGTTGTCATGGCAATTGATAATACATGCGCTATTCATTGCACTAGCAAACAAACCTATTGTAAAATGTACATTGTATTTGAACGAATGCCAAATGAGTATAATGATGGGAAGGAGGTATCAAAGGAATGAATGCACTGTCTTCCTTTGTGCAGTGTGATGTTCAGGTAGATAGATGCATAAGCATGATGCTGGTAATGATAGGCTTTTATTTCACCCTTCAATCCACAGGGATGTCATTACATCAAACTCTGAGAGCTTAATATTCAGTGAAGTTTCAGTTTCATGATTAGAACAGCTTAGATGAAAGCATCTGCAGCTTATTGAATTCAGGCTCCTTCTAAATATAGATTTATTTTTATTTCTATATTTCTCATAAACATTAATTCTTACAAAACCTACCTAAGTGAGGAAACTCACTACTTTATGCAACAGTCCTTTTCCATTGGCACCCAGGGATCATTGCTAAAACGCTCATTAACCAGAACAATAGCAATTAAAGTCTCTTCAGGAGCTCAGTGCAAAACTGCTTGTTACATTTTCTTAAAAATGAGAAAAAAATGTTTGCAAATAAAATACAGTTTCACTGATTATGAGGTTCACAACGTTACTCCACCATAAGTCTAGTTTGAATGCAGTATTGCAACTTTTTTATAAATAATTTATCAGATAATTTTACATGGGTCTTGAGTTGGTGGTTAGTTTTAGTCACAACATTTTATTAGGTAGAGTTCATGTGTTCTACAGAATGCAATGCTCTTAGATATGTTCTCTCACTCAGTGAGATAAACGCAATCTTCTTTTTTTTGCTTGTAAAGATTCTTGAGGTGTAGTCTATCGCTATGTATTATAATCCCAAATTGTATTATAATCCCAAATTCTATACCCAAAGATCTAGGTCTATAAGTGAATCCTTATGTTTACCAGATGTTGTTGTGCAAACCTTGCTCCTTAATTTAAAACTGTTCAAGTTTTATCTGGTGCTATGTATTGCAATGCTGGCACTGGTTGCCCAGGGACTAGGAGATCCTCATGATCTTATGATGTTAAGTCATCCCTTACTGGTCAATAAAGATACCTACAGTGCATGGCTAGGCAGAAGAAAGGTAGGTAAGGTTTGACTTCACCAGCCTGGGGTCTGAGGCAGGACCATGAGAGGAGTAAAAAGGACATGGAGAAAGGATCAGACACCATGGGGTAGGTGAGTCATGAAAACATGGCATGAGGGCTGACTAATTGGAGTTAAGAGCAGCCCAGATGAAACTTGTCAAGTTATAACTCAGTTTTGTTGATAAGGAAATAGATACTAATAGCTTAGAGGGTAGATATCTGCCCAGCTCTACTGCTGATTAAGGCTTATTACAAACATAAAACTTTTGTGTCCTTTATCTGGGATCTTAATGACCAAAGGTAATGCAGAAACCCCTGATTTGAGATTAATTTTTAATATAACAGAAGACACAGAATTGATTGTAGTCAAATTTTTGAAAGGAGAACATTCTAGGGAGTTTGACAAAATGCTGTCAACCACAAATATCTTGACTAGATGGTTCTGTCTGAATGCTCTATCAAGAGAAAAGAGTCTCTGTAACCACATGCAGACTCTATAGTGTTGTACAAGTCATTAGATATAGAATCATTTAAAACTCATTGATAACAGCCTCTAAATTTGATATGTAAGATGGGAAGTAACATCTTTCCACTATTTTGCATTATTAATTTTAAGACTTGCAAGCATTTATTTGATGTTTATAACTTGCCTGAATGTGGTACCAGATTTCTACAACTAGATGACTTTGGAAGCCCAAACAGGAAAGAAAACAAAACTGTGTTTCATTTTTCACAAAAAGAAATCAAAAGGAACAAAATTGATTACAAGACTTTTAAGTGGGTCTTCTTTTACTAAATTATTTATTTATTTATTTATTTACATCCAAAAGTCTGCTGCTCCTCCCAGTCCCTCCATCACAGAGTTCCTTACCCTATTCCCCTCATCTTCTCCTCTTAGAGGGTAGGGCCTCCCCTGGGTATCTCCTGCTACCCCCAGCACATCAAATATCTGCCAAATTAGACACATCCTTTCTCACCAAGGCCAGAAAATGCAGCCATGGAGACTAAGCTACATATGTGCCCAGAGCCTTGTTCCAGATAGTTCATGCCTCAGTTTCTGAGAGCTTCAAGGGTCCAGATTAGTTGGTTCTACTGGTCTTCCTGTGGAGATCCCTTCCATTTCAAGGGCTACAATTCTTCCCGCAACTCTTCCATAAGTGTGTTTGATTTCTGTCCATTGTGTGGCTGGGTATCTGCAACTGTTTCAGTCTGCTGCTGGGTAGAGCCTCTCAGAGGACACTTATGCTAGGATTCTGTCTGCAACCATAAAAGAGTATCATAAAAATGTCAGGGATAGGTGCTTGACCATGGAATGGGTTTCATATTAGGCCACATATTGGTTCCATTAGTCTCTGCTCCATCCCTAAGGATGGAGGACAGGAAAATTTTGGTTCAAAAGTTTTATAGGGGGATTGGTGTCTTTATCCTTCCACTGGGGGTTCTACCTGGCTACAGAAGGTAGCTTCTTCAGAATCCATGATCCCACTGTTAGGTAACTTAGCTAAAGTCACCCACATTGACACCTGAGAGCCTACCCTATCATATGGCTCTGGAATGTCCTAAAAATTCTCCATCTTCCACACACATACCTCTTAGAGGCTGCAGATTTCCATTCATTCTCCTGGCCCTTTGGCCCTCTGTCCCTCTCTCCTCTCTACTCACACCTGATCTGCTTCCTGAACTCTCCCCCCCAGCCTCCCCTCTACCATCTAGTTTCCTCCCTCCTTCTGTCTCCTATGACTATTTTGTTTCCCCTTCTAAGTGTGACTATTTTGTTTCCATTCTAAGTGTGATCAAGGATGCATGCTTGAGCCTTCCTTCCTGTTTAATTTCATTGGATCTGTGGGGTGTATCATGGTTATTCTATACTTATGGCTAATAGCCACTTCTCTGTGCTTACCTAACAAGCTTATCCTTTGGGATTCTGGGTTACATCACTCAGGATGATATTTACTAGTTCCATCCATTTGCCTGAAAAATTCATGAAGTCCTTGATTTTAATATCTAAATAGTATTCTATTACATAAATGAAACACACTTTTTATATCTATTCCTTGGTTGGGGGTTATTTTTTTTCCTAATACATGGAGATTATAAATAAAGCTGCTATGAGCACTATGGAGTACCTGTCCTTGTGGTATGGTGGAACATATCTTGGGCATATCACCAGTAGAATGCTATATATATAATGATAGATGGGCCTTCAGGTAGAACTATTTCTAATATTATGAGAAACTGCCAAATTGATTTCTAGAATGGTTGCACCAGTTTGCAGTCCTACCAGCAATAAAGGAGTGTTCCCCTTTCTCAACATTCTCCCCCATATATGCTGTCCCTTGAGGTTTTATCTTGGTCATTCTGATTGGTGTAATGTGGAATTTCATGGTCATTTTGATTTGCATTTCCCTGATTACTAAAGATCCCAATCATTCCTTTAAATGCTTCTCAACCATTCTATATTCCTCGGTTGAGAACTCTCTATTTAGCACTGTACCCCATTTTTAATATTGGGTTATTTAGTTTGTCAGAGTCTAATTTCTTCAGTTCTTTATATATTTTGGATATTAAACTTCTGTCAGATATAGGGTTGGTGAAGATCTTTTCCCAATCCAGAGGTTGCCATTTCATCCTATTGACAGTGTCTTTTTTTGCCTTACAAAATCTCTTCAGTTTTATGAGGCCTCATTTATCAATTGTTGTTCTTAGAGCAATGGCTGTTCTACTCTGGAACTTGTCTCCTGTACCAATGCATTTAAGGGTATTTATCAATTTCTCTTCCATGAGGTTTAGTGTACCTGGTTTTATATTGAGAACCTGAATATTGAATTTTGTGAGGGCTGATAAAAATGAATCTTTTTACATTCTTCTACATGCAGACATCTAGTTAGACCAGTACCATATGTTGAAGAAGTTTTCTTTTTGCCATGGTATGGTTTTTGGCCCTTTTTTTTTGCCTCAAAAATAAAGTGTCCACAGGCATGCAGGATTATTCCTGGGTCTTTAATTCCATTCCATTGTTCAACATGTCTGTTTCTGTACAAATACCCTGCAGATTTTAATCACTATTGCTCTGTAGTACAGCTTGAGGTCAGGGATGGTGATTCTTCCAGAGGTTCTTTACTATTAAGGATTATTTTAGCTGTCCATGTTTTTTTTCCAATTGATTTTGAGAATTGCTCTTTCACCATCTATAAGAAATTATGGTATAATTTTGTTGGGAATGGTATTGAATTTGTAGCTTGCTTTTGGTAAGATGGTCACTTTCACTGATATTTCTACTGATCTATGAACATGGGAGATTTTTCCATCTTCTGATAGCTTCTTCAATTTATTTTTTCAGAGACTTGAAGTTCTTGTCATACAGATCTTTTATTTGTTGATAGAGTTACAACAAGATAATTTATATTATTTGTGTCTATTGTACATGGTGTTGTTGCCCTAATTTCTATTTCTGTCCATTTATCATTTGTATAAAGGAGAACTACTGATTTCTTTGATTTTATTTTCTCTCTACACACTTTATTAAATTTGTTCAGTTGTAAGAGTTCTCTGGTAGAATTTTGGGGATCACTTTTGAATACTATCATATCATTCATGAACAGGGAAACTTGATTTCTCCCTTTCCAATTTGTTTCCCCTTCATCTCCTTTGGTTATCTTATTTCTCTAGCTAGATCTTCAAGTATTATAGTACATAGATAAAGAGAGAGTGTGCAGCCTTGTCTTGTCTCTGATTTTACTGGAATTGCTTTAAGTTTCTCTCTATTTTCTTTGAGGTTGGCTATTAGCTTGTTCTATACTACTTTTATTTATTTATTTATTTATTTTTATGTTTGGGATTGTGCCTTGAAGCACAGATTCCTTCAAGACTTTTAAGATGAAGGGTGTTGGATTTTGTCAAAGACTAGCTCAGCATCTAATGATATTATCATGTGATGTTTTTCTTTCAGTTTGTTTATGTAGTGAATCATGTTGATGGTTTTAGGTATATTGGGCCATATCTGCATCCTTAGGATAAAGCCTACTGGATTGTAATGAATGATGTTTTTGATGTGTTCTTGAATTTGTTTTGCAAGAATTTTATTGAGTCTTTTTGCACAGATGCTCATGAACAAAATTAGTCTGAAGTTCTCTTTCTTTGTTGAGTTTTTGTGTGGTTTAAGTATCAGGGTAACTGTGGCCTCAAAGAATGAATTAGGTAGTATTCCGTCTGTTTCTATTTTATGGAATAGTTTCAGGAGTACTAATACTAGCTCTTTTTTGAAAGTCTGGTAGAATTACGTACTGAAACTATCTGGCCTTTGGCTTTTATTGTTTGGGAGACTTTTAATGAGTGCTTATATTTCCTTAGTGGTTATGGGAGAGTTTAGATGGTTTATCTGATCTTGATTTAGCTTGTAAGTGATACCTGTCTAGAAAATCACCCATTTCATTTTGATTTTCCAATTTTTTGTAGTATAGGTTTTTGAAGTAAGACCTAATAAATTTTCAAATTTCATTTATCTTTCAAATTTCAAAGTGTTTATCTTTGATTTTCTCAAAGATTCAGTTCTTAATTTTGTTGATTCTTTGTATTATTCTATTTGATTCTAATTGATTGATTTCAGCCCTGTTCACTATTTTCTTCTGTCTACTCCTCTTGGGTATTTTGCTTCTTTTTGTTCTAGACCTTTCAGGTGTGCTGCTAAGTTGCTGTATGAGATCTCTCCAATTTTCTTGCAAAGATACTTAGTGCTACTAATTTTCCTCTTAAAACTGCAACAGGGCAATTGGGACCTCCAGGCACAGGGACAGTCAAGCATAATATCGCTTGGGTCTCAGGCAGCTTGTGTGTATCCTGCTCCCAAGAGCTGGGAAGGTCTGCAGTAACCGACGTGCCAGCTCTGCTGTGGGACTTCTGCCCTGCAGAGGGACCTCCTATCTGGGAGAGATCGCAGACCCCCGCACAGGGCGGGAGCCTACCAGCCTCCCTTTGGCGACCTCTGCTCCAGGAATCCACTACGCTGAGCCTTTGCATGTACAGGGATTCCCCAATATAACATCACTTGGGGCAAGGCACATCAGGGCTCCAAAGTTACTCAGGAGCAGGGCAGGCCCCAGAAATCAGTGCCAGGGGAATCCCGGTAATCCAGGGGGGTCAGAAATAGCCTTGCAGGCTCACAGGAGGTTCAACCAACAGCCAGTGACAGCAAGACCAACTAACACCAGAGATAACCAGATGGCAAAAGGCAAACATAGGAACGTTACTAACAGAAATCAAAGTAATATGGCACCATCCAAACCCAACTCTCCAACAGCAGCAAGTACTGGATACCCCATCATATCCGAAAGACAAGATCTGGATTTAAAATCACTTCTCATGATGCTATTAGAGGATCACAAGAAGAACACAAATAAATCTCATAAAGAATTACAGGAGATCATGAATCAAAGGTTAGAAGCCCTTACAAAGGAAACAAAAAAATCACTTAGAGAAGGGCAGGAGAACATGGGTCAACAGATAGAGGCCCACAGGAGGCAACACAAAAATCCTTAACAAAATGAATCAACGGGTAGATACCCTTACAAAGGAAACATGAGAATTGCTTAAAGAAATGCAGGAGAAAATGGATCAACAGATGGAAGGCCATGATGAAGAAACACAAAATTCGCATAGAGAAATACAGGAGAACTTGGGTCAACAGGCAGAAATCCTGAAAGAGGAAATGCAAAAATATCTTAAAAAAATACAGGAAAATAAAAACAAACAAGTGAAGGATCTGAGCAAATCCATCCAGGATCTAAAAGAGGAAGTAGAAACAACTAAGAAATCATAAAAGGAGACAACTTTGAAGATATAAAACCTTGAAGAAATCAGGAATCATAGATGCAAACATCAACAATAGAATACAAGAGATGGAAGAAAGAATTTCAGGTGCAAAAGATACCAAAGAAAGCATCGACTCAACAGTCAAAGAAAATGCAAAATGCAAAAAACGTGTAACCCAAAACATCCAGGAAATCCAGGACACAATGAGAAAACCAAACCTAAGAATTATAGGTATAGATGAGAGGGAAGATTTGCAACTTAAAGGGCCAATAAATATCTTCAAAAAAAATTATGGAGCAAAACTTCCCTAACCTAAAGAGAGTGATGCCAATGAACGTGTAAGAAGCCTACAGAACTCCAAACAGACTGGACCAGAACAAAAATACCTCCCGTCACATAGTAATCAAAACACCAAATGTACTAAACAAAGAAAGAGTATTAAAAGCAGTAAGAGAAAAAGGCCAAGTAACATACAAAGGAAGACCTATCCAAATCATATCAGACTTCTCACCAGAGACTATGAAAGACAGAAGATCCTGGGCAGATCTCATGCAGACACTAAGAGAACACAAATGCCAGCCTAGACTACTATACCCAGCAAAACTCTCAATCACTATAGATGGAGAGACCAAGATATTCCATGATAAAACCAAAATTTCATAATATATTTCAACAAACCCAGTCTTGCAAAGAATAATAGGTAGAAACCGCCAATACAAGGAGAGAAACAACACCCTGGAAAAAAAAAGATAGTAACCTTCTTGCATGGAACCCAAAAGTAGATAACCACTCAAACATAAAGATAGCGTCAAGAATAGTAGGTGGCAATAATCACTATTCCTTAATCTCTCTTAATATCAATGGTCTCAATTCCCCAATAAAAAGACATAGACTAACAGACTGGATATGTAAACAGGACCCAGCATTTTGCTGCATGCAGGAAACACTACCACAGAGAAAAAGGCTGGAAAACAATTTTACAAGCAAATGGTCCCAGGAAACGAGCCGGAGTACCCATCCTAATATCAGATAAAATTGATTTTCAACCTAAAGTCATCAAAAAAGACACAGAAGAACACTACATACTGGACAAAGGAAAAATCTACCAAGAAAAACTCTCATTTCTGAATATTTATGCTCCAAATGCAAGGGCACCCTCATTCGTAAAAGAAACTTTACTAAAGCTCAAAGCACACATCGCACTGCACACAATAATAGTGGGTGACTTCAACACCCCGCTCTCTGAAATGGATTGTTCAGGAAAGCAGAAACTAAACAGGGACACAGTGAATCTAATTGAAGCCTTGGACCAAATGGAACCAACAGATATATATAAAGAACATTTCAAGCTAGAGCAAAAGAATACACGTTCTTCTCAGCACCTCATGGTACCTTCATCAAAATCGACCATATAATTTGTCACAAATCAGAGCTCAACAGATATAAGAAGATCCAACTAATCCCATGCCTCCTATCAGATCACTATGGAATAAGGGTGGTCTTCAATGGCAACAAAAACAACAGAAAACCCACATATACATGGAGGCTGAACAATGCTCTACTCAATGATAACTTCGTCAAGGAGGAAATAAAGAAAGAAATCAAAGACTTTTTAAAATTTAATGAAAATGAAGGCACAACATACCCTAACTTATGGGACACAACGAAAGCTGTGCTAACAGGAAAATTCATAGCCCTGAGTGCCGCCAAAAAGAAATGGGAGACAGCATACACTAGCAGCTTAATGGCATACCTGAAAGCCCTGGAACAGAAAGAAGCAAATACACCCAAGAGGAATAGAAGGCAGAAAAATCATCAAACTCAGGGCTGAAATCAATCAAGTAGAAACAAATAAAACCATACAACGAATCAACAAATCTAGGAGTTGGTTCTTTGAGAAAATCAACAAGATAGATAAGTCTTTAGCCAGAGAAGCCAGAGGGCACAAAGACAGTATCCAAATTAACAAACTCAGAAATGAAAAGGGAGAGATAACAACAGAAACCGAGGAATTTCAAAAAATCATCAGATCCTATTACAAAAGCCTGTATTAAACACAACTAGAAAATCTGGAGGAAATGGACATACTAGACAGATGTCAAATACCGAAATTAAATCAGGATCAAATAGATAATAGTCCTATAACCCCTTTAGAAATAGAAGTGGTCATTGGAAGTCTTCCAACCAATAAAAGCACAAGTCAAGATTGTTTTAGTGCAGAATTCTATCAGACCTTCAAAGACGACCTAACACCAATACTCTTCAAACTGTTCCACAAAATAGAAGCAGAAGGAACACTACCCAACTCATTCTATGAAGCCACAATTACACTAATACCAAAAGCACACAAAGATCCGACAAAGAAAGAGAATCTCAGGCCAATCTCTCTTATGAATATCAATGCAAAAATACTCAACAAAATTCTTGCCAACCGAATCCAAGAACACATCAAAACGATCATTCACCACGATCAAGGAGGCTTCATCCCAGGGATGCAGGGATGGTTCAATATAAGGAAATCCATCAATGTAATCCACTATATAAACAATCTCAAAGAAAAAAACCACATGATCATCTCATTAGATGCTGAGAAAGCATTTGACAAAATTCAGCATCCTTTCATGCTTAAGGTCTTGGAAAGATCAGGTATTCAAGGCCCATATAAACATAGTAAAAGTAATTTACAGCAAACCGGTAGCCAGCATCAATCTAAATGGAGAGAAACTTGAAGCAATACCACTAAAATCAGGGACTAGACAAGGCTGCCCTCTCTCTCCATATCTTTTCAATATAGTACTTGAAGTTCTAGCTAAAGCAATTAGACAACAAAAAGAGGTCAAAGGGATACAAATTGGAAAAGAAGAAGTCAAACTATCACTATTTGCAGACGATATGATAGTATACTTAAGCGACCCAAAGAACTCCACCAGAGAACTCCTACAGCTGATAAACGACTTTAGCAAAGTGGCCGGATATAAAATCAACTCAAGCAAGTCAGTAGCCTTCCTATACTCAAAGGATAAGCAGGCTGAGAAAGAAGTAAGAGAAATGATATCCTTCATGATAGCCACAAACCATATAAAGTATCTTGCCGTGACTATAACCAAAAGAGTGAAAGATCTGTATGACAAGAACTTCAAGTCTCTGAAGAAAGAAATTGAAGAAAACCTCAGAAGATGGAAAAATCTGCCATGCTCATGGATTGGCAGGATTAATATAGTAAAAATGAGCATCTTGCCAAAAGTAATATACAGATTCAATACAATTCCCATCAAAATCCCAATTCAATTCTTCATAGAGTTAGAAAGAGCAATTCAAAAATTCATCTGGAATAACAGAAAACCCAGAATAGCTAAAACTATTCTCAAGAGTAAAAGAACCTCTGGGGGAATCAGTATCCCGGACCTCAAGCTGTACTACAGAGCAAGAGTGTTAAAAACCGCATGGTATTGGTACAGTGACAGGCATGTAGATCAATGGAACAGAATTGAAGACCCAGAAATGAATCCACACTCCTATGGTCACTTGATCTTTGACAAAGGAGCTAAAACCATCCAGTGGAAAAAAGATAGCCTTTTCAACAAATGATGCTGGATCAGCTGGAGATCAACATGCAGAAGAATGCAAATTGACCCATTCTTATCTCCTTGCACTAAGCTCAATTCTAAGTGGATCAAGGATCTCCACATAAAAGCAGACACACTGAAACTAATAGAAGGGAAACTAGGGAAGAGCCTTGAACATATGGGCACAGGGGAGAATTTCCTGAACAGAACTCCAATAGCTTATGCTCTAAGATCAAGAATAGACAAACGGGACCTCATTAAATTACAAAGTTTTTGCAAGGCAAAGGACAATGTCAAAAAGGCAAAGCAGCAACCAACTAGCTGGGAAATGATCTTTACCAACCTTACATCCGACAGAGGGCTAATATCCAATATATACAAAGAACTCAAGAAGTTAAACTCCAGGGAGGCAAGTAACCCTATTAAAAAATGGGGTACAGAGCTAAACAAAGAGTTCTCACCTGAAGAATATCTAATGGCTGAGAAGCACCTAAAGAGATGTTCATCATCCTTAGTCATTAGGGAAATGCAAATCAAAACAACCCTGAGATTCCATCTCATACCAGTCAGAATGGCTAAGATCAAAAACACAGGAGACAGCAGTTGATGGTAAGGATGTGGAGAAAGAGGAACACTCCTCCACTGCTGGTGGAATTGCAAGCTGGTACAACCACTCTGGAAAGCTGTCTGGTGGTTCCTCAGAAAACTGGGCATGACACTCCCGGAGGATCCGGCTATACCACTCCTGGGCATATACCCAGAGGCTTTACCTGCATGCAATAAGGACACATGCTCCACTATGTTCATAGCAGCCTTATTTATAATAGCCAGAAGCTGGAAAGAACCCAGATGTCCCTCAACGGAGGAATGGATTAAGAAAATGTGGTATATCTACACAATGGAATACTACTCTGCAATTAAAAACAATGAATTCATGAAATTCCTAGGCAAATGGTCAGAATTTGAAAATATATTCCTTAGTGAGGTAACCCAATCACAAAAGAACACACATAGTATGCAGTCACTGATAAGGGGATATTAACCCAGAATCTGGGAATACCCTAGACAGAATTTGCATATAAATAGATTTCCAAGAAGGTGGAAGGAGAGACCCCTGGTCCTGGAAAGACTGGATGTAGGGGAATGCGGAGACAGAGAATCGAGAGGGGGTTGAATGGGGAAAAGAGGGAGGGAAGGGGGCTTATGGGACTTTCGGGGAGGGAGGAAAAGGGAAAGGGGAAATGATTTGGAATGTAAATTTAAATAAAATAAAATTAAAAAATATATATATAGGAAAAATGACCATCTTGCTAAAAGCAATATGCAGATTTTGTGCAAACCCCATCAACTTTCCAAATCAATTCTTCATAGAGTTAGAAAGAGCAATTCAAAAATTCATCTGGAATAACAGAAAATCCTGGATAGCTTAAACTATCATCAAGAGTAAAAGAACTTCTGGGGGAATCAATATCCCAATATCAAGCTGTACTACAGAGCAATAGTGTTAAAAACTGCATGGTATTGGTACAGTGACAGGCATGTAGATCAATGGAATAGAATTGAAGACCCAGAAATGAATCCACACTCCTATGGTCACTTGATCTTTGACAAAGGAGCTAAAACCATCCAGTGGAAAAAAGATAGCCTTTTCAACAAATGGTGCTGGTTCAACTGGAGGTCAACATGCTGAAGAATGCAAATTGACCCATTCTTATCTCCTTGCACTAAGCTCAATTCCAAGTAGATCAAGGACCTCCACATAAAACCAGACACACTGAAACTAATAGAAAGGCAACTAGGGAAGAACCTTGAACATATGGGCACAGAGGAGAATTTCCTGAATAGAACTCCAATAGCTTATGCTCTAAGATCAAGAATTGACAAATGGGACCTCATTAAATTACAAAATATTTGCAAGGCAAAAGACACTGTCAAAAAGCCAAAGCGGCAACCAACTAACTGGGAAATGATCTTTACCAACCTTACATCCGACAGAGGGCTAATATCCAATATATACAAAGAACTCAATAAGTTAAACTCCAGAAAGCAATGTAACCCTATTAAAAAATGGGGTACAGAGCTAAACAAAGAGTTCTCACCTGAAGAATATATAATGGCTGAGAAGCACCTAAGGAGATATTAATCATCCTTAGTCATTAGGAAAATGCAAATCAAAACAACCCTGAGATTCCATCTCACACCAGTCAGAATGGCTAAGATCAAAAACACAGGAGACAGCAGTTGCTGGCAAGGATGTGGAGAAAGAGGAACACTCCTCCACTGCTGGTGGGATTGCAAGCTGGTACAACCACTCTGGAAAGCACTCTGGTGATTCCTCAGAAAACTGGACATGACACTACCAGATAATCTGGCTATACCACTCCTGGGCATATACCCAGAGACTTTACCTGCATGCAATAAGGATACATGCTCCACTATGTTCATAGCAGCCCTATTTATATTAGCCAGAATCTGGAAAGAACCCAGATGTCCCTCAATGGAGGAATGGAATCAGAAGATGTGGTATATTTACACAATGGAATACTACTCTGCAATTAAAAACAATGAATTCACGAAATTCCTAGGCAAATGGTCAGAACTTGAAAATATCATCCTTAGTGAGGTAACCCAATCACAAAAGAACACACATGGTATGCAGTCACTGATAAGGGGATATTAACCCAGAATCTGGGTATACCCTAGACACAATTCACATATCAATAGATTTCCAAGAAGATGGAAGGAGAGACCCCTGATCCTATAAAGACTGGATGTAGGGGAATGCCAAGACAGAAAAACGAGAGGGGGTTGAATGGGGAAAAGAGGGAGGGAAGGGGACTCATGGAACTTTCGGGGAGTGAGGAAACGGGAAAGGGGAAATGATTTGGAATGTAAATAAAAAAACTTAGAAAATTAAAAAAAAAGAAAAAAAAGACTTCTTCCTTTTTCATTGTGTTTTCCTGTATTTCTTTAAGGGAATTATTAATATTTTCTTTAAAGTCCTCTATTATCATCAGGATACAGAATTTAAGGTCACATTCTTGCTTTTCAGGTATGTTAGAATATCTAGGGCTTGCTGTAATAAGAGAGCTGGGTTCTGATGATGCCATATTATCTTGGTTTCTATTGTTTATGTTATTATGCTTGCCTTTCACTATCTAGTTGTCTCTAGTGTTGTCTGACCTGAATGTCCCAGGTTGGAGCAGGCCTTCAGGGAGGCAGGTAAACTGTATGTTGGGCTAAATACAACCTCCTGTGAAGCATGCTTAGCTGTGTATTGGGATGAAATATGCTGATCCTCAATTGCTGTAGATGTATGCATTGACTGGAAGGAAGATGGAGCTTGACAGAGAAGGAGTACAGCCCACATCTGCTAGGCTTGCTGGGGTTCCAACAGATTTGGGGCAGTGAGAAATAGACTGGGTTGGGGGAAGTTGTCTCACCTATGTGTGGCTGGTTAGTGCCAGCATCCTGGAAAGCAGGCAGAGTGGTGGGATGGAGTGCAGTACACTGATATGCAACTGTTGCAGGTCTACTAAACACATTTATTGCTAGCATTTATTTAAATCTTATTCCATGCATTCACTATCAAACATTCTAATGTTTAATAAGTATCCATTATTGCTGCAGTTTGCAGGTGAAAGAGGTAAAGCACAGAGACCTGTAGGGAAAAGTCACACAGCTTCTAAGTGGTACATGGTTGTTTATTATTATGCAAAGACTGACTTAACTCAAATAACATTAATAGAGGACAAATGCCCTCTCAAATGGATTCAATGTCATTTTTGCCACATTACTTCTTCTAGGTGAGTTAAGTTTCAACATTGCTGCCATCACTATTTACTATCCAAGTAGTGTCTGTACTCAAGGTGAATTGTATTGTTCTAGCTTTGAAGATAAAGTAAGTATAAGTAAGGAACATCTCCAGCTAAGAGGTCAGTTTTGGTTTTTGTTATTGGCCTTTATGCCATACAATTGAAATTCATCATCTAACTTCTATAATAAGTTTACAATGGGTAAATTTAGACTAAACCTTTAAGGGGATAAATATGAATTCAAAAGAGCTTTCTGTACACATCCACACATACTCACACATGCATGCACATACATATAGATTCAACCTTTTCTCTGCCCCATTTCTTCTGGTGTATTATTTGATTTGAGATACTTTTCTCTGAACTTAAAGCTACGACAATTAGTCCCAGCTATCTAAGAGGGGTTTTAGTAAATGAGTCTCTGTAATGTTAGAAAACTCCTGAGAAATACTGACTTCTTTAACTGCCCATAGAAAAGAAATGATAAAGGATCTTCTTTCATTGTGTGAATTAAATATTACTGATTGCTATATGAAAGAAATCTGCCTATGACCAAAAAGCATGCAGATGGTCTATAGCTTTCATCTATTTTGTGTGTGTTTTCAAATGGAACTAGATGAGGATAGAGGACTATCCAGAGTTTAACCTGCAGTGCTATTCAAAGCAAATTCCATGATAACACAATGGCAATGAATTCTTTCCCAAGAGTCTGCATATCTCAGTGGATGAGGTTTGTTAAACTCCTATCCCAGAGCACCAGATTCTATCATAAGCAAACTTCAATCACCTTTGAGAGGTGACCAAGAAATAATAAAATTCAGACTTGTAAACATGTGATTAAGACTAAAGGCCAGCTCTCTCCTGAAGGTATTCCATAGGAATAACAAGAATATGAACCAACCAGTACCCCCCAGAGTTCCAAGGGTCTAAACCATCAACCAAAGTGTACACATGGCTCCAGCTGCTTATGTAGCAGAGGATGGTCTTGTTGGACATCAAAGGAAGGAGAGGTCTTTGGTCCTGAGAAAGCTCGATGCCCCAGGATAGGGGAATGCCAGGACAAGGAAATGGGAGTGGGAGGGTTAGTGAGCAGTGAGAGGGAGGATGAGATAGGGAGTTTTCAGATGGGAAACCAGGAAAGGGAATAACATTTGAAATGTAAATAAAGAAAATAATTTAAAAAAAGACTAAAGAGTCTATTCTACATGTTTTAAAGCTATTTTTTTAAAAAAATTAATCAGTTTTATTTGTGAGCACACTGTAGCTTTTTACACCAGAAGAGGGTTACAGATGGTTGTGAACCACCATGTGGTTTCTGGGAGTTGAATTCAGAACCTTTGGAAGAACATTTAGTGCTCTTAACCACTAAGTGATCTCTCCAGCCCTTCAAAACTATTCTTAATTGCATTATAAATGTAATTAAGAATTATAAATGTAAAATTAAATCATATTATAAAGTATAATAAATTTTAACAAGGGGACATCTAGGAAGTCCTCAGAAAGTTTATTCCATGGACAACACACAGAAATGTACTAAAAATCATGCAACATACTAAAATGGCGATAAAATTGTGAACAGCAAAGACTTAAACACTCTCTAAGACTTTGAGCTTTCTTAAAGACAGAATATAGGGTTTGGGACTTCAAATATAATATTAAAAAAGCATTGGCTCAGGTATTGTTGATGCACAAATAGTTCAAATCCACATAGCTGATATCTGAAATCCTGGTGCTGCTACAACAAGATAAAAGGTAGAGAGAAAAGAAATCCCAGCTATTCACAGGACAGCTAGTGTGGTACACAAAATGGAAAAACAACAGGTTTTATCTCCCACAAGGTGAATGGTAGAACTGACACATGAATATATCCTTTGATTCCCACACAAATGCTATGACTTCCGTCCATCCACACTTCCACATACAAACACGCATACACAAACACATCCACTACACTTGCACATAGCCAAGAAAATAATAAGATTCTTTGAGATGATTCCATAGATTTCATGTACCCTACAGTCCTTTAGGCATGCTTTAAAGTGTTATCTTCTGAAAATATTTTGATCAGAGAATACAAAACAATAAAGTCCATGCAAAATCTCTTTTCCCATGCAAAATCTCTTTTCTATAGTACAGAGAATACATTAGATGATGGAATACTATGCTATTGAAAAACTTCTGTGTTCTCATGGCAAGGCTAACAGGGACAGTATGCATTTAAAGCAACCCTACTTGACCACCTCACACCTAACATTTAAATTGTGATAGACATGATCAAATCATAATCATATGTGCCAATTGAAATATTTGAAAGGATAATGATTTGTAGTTGAATTTTAACTAGAAATATAGAGCTTAGAAAATCCAATCTAAGATGGAGTCAGTTCACTCATACACTGAGTAGCTGTGTACTAAGAAATTAACAAGGAGAAGGCAATAAAATTGACAACAATGGAAGGACAGCTTTATTGATGATTCCTCCTGTGTTCTATCTACATGACGATCCTGGATATGATACTTTTTTTAGTTATTTGTTTATTTAAGAGAAAAGATTACTTTACTCACAGTTTGAAGACACAATCATGAACAAGGAGGCAAGCTGGGCCTGAGTCAGCTGGTCACATCGCATCTACAGCTGGAGAAAGCATCATCAAGTCACTTAGTCATGTTGCATTGTTTAAAATGAGGCTAATATTAATAACATTAAGATTTCCTGCAAGAAAAAAGGGTGTGTGTGTGTGTGTGTCTGTAGGTCTGTTTCTTTATGTGTCTGTGTCTGTGTGTCTATGTATATGCATACATGATTTCTGGATAAATGTATTCCCACTTCCTCAATAGCAGACTGCTTTGAGACATGCAACAAACTCTAGACAACAGAGTTTATAAGCCAAAACCAAAACTACATCTCATAGCATATTAGTCTATCTGCTGTCCCTATTTGCTGATACTTTCCCATAACAATGACATTTGTTTTGGCTCAACTATGTTTTCCAACTTGAAAATATGTTTATTTTAGTATAAACATATTCCTACATTCTGTTTCATTAAAGAAGATGCCCCAGGGAATAACTTTAAGATGTCAAATTTATTTAGTGAATTACTACTAATATTTAAAACACCATTTTTACATCTATAATTTAGACCTGATATACAAATTTTGATTCCATTTATATTTCTAGAAAAATTTAGCAATGGTCCCATTTATAAAAGCAATGCTTGCAATGCTTAAATTGTATTCATAAATTTAACATAGTTAATTTCTTATTTAAGCACTCTGGATGAATTAAAATAACTTCTCCCTGATACTTTTTTTTTAAGCTAGCAGAATTAGAAACTATAAATATGGTGATTCTTAAAGTGTTTTGAATTTATCATTATAATATTTGGTTTTGGTAATTTGCATATCTAAAGCAATTACTCACTGGTCCATTTTAAATTCTAATCACAAGGTTAACTTTTAACTTTAAAAAAAAGTTATTTCCCTTAAACAAAAAGTATTACATTTCAAAAACTATCTTCTTAGCACAAAACTACCAGTGTAATGGATATGATATTATTTAGAGTATTTGTATTTGATGTTAGTTCTTGCTTGAGCTGATATATTAAAGAAATGATCATCTCTCCTTCTACCCCATTTTCACCAAAAGTAGGACAATACAAACACCAAAGAGATAGTCAAAAGTATGTGGTCTAGGGTTACAAACATCATTGAATTTTCAAACAATCCCAAACATTAGTTGGACTTTTATTTTAAGACTGTACATCTAAAAGTACTCAAATTAAGGAAGGAGGGTGATAATATAATCTGTTTCCTATGCTTCAGTCAAGCCATTACCCTCATTTTTCTGTTTTTAAAGAATTAATATATTACTCCCTCAATTGGTTTCTACTTCACTGGATTAGAACTCATTGACTCTATCAATAACTTACTAAATTTTCTGACTCTTCACAAATTAGCCTATTCTTTCCTAGCCCACTTTGTTCATTAGAGTGGAAATATTTTCATTTTAAAAATGGTATCTAAAGGAATTCAACAAAATTCTTGTAGCTTTTTCTGGCTGCAACTGTCGGTATCATTTTGTTGGTTAGACTAAAGAAAAGAAGGAATTCAGCTGATGCATAAACATAAAAAGTTATAAAAACAATGTAGAGGTAATGAGAAAGGAGAAATGTCATGCAAGAAGCCATGTTGGAAAGTCTAGCCATGTCACTCACACTAGAGCTGTGTGTGTAAAAGACAGAAATTAAGGTAACTGGAAACATGGCCAAGATCCCTGTTATTTTCACTTACAAATAGTTTGAAATAAAAAGACAGCAATGCATGAATGAACTGACAATGGAATCAAGTCATTAGAGTTCAGTTAAGTTCCACAAATAAATTAAACCAAGAAAAAAGACTAGGGATTAACAAGGAAGGATATGGACAGTTTGGTTCTGACAGTGGAGTCGAGACAAGACTGAGGAAGGAATATTTGTGCTAAACAGGCCCATGAGAAGCTGAGAAAAAGCTTGCCAAATAGTATGTACATGAAGCTTCAAGGCACAAACTGTCAACTCTAGCATCTTTTTACTTGTGGCTCATGAGAAATGAACTAAGCAAGGACTGACATGAATCAAGTGTGTACAGCCTCTGTTCACAATCAAGGGGCCCCAGGAATATCAATGTTTGGGTACATTTAAAGTTTTCTTTAAGAATTGTCTGAGCCCTTCTATTAGTTTCAGTGTGTCTGGTTTTATGTGGAGATCTTTGATCCACTTAGAATTGAGCTTAGTGCAAGGAGATAAGGATGGGTCAATTTGCATTCTTCTGCATGTTGACCTCCAGCTGAGCCAGCACCATTTGTTGAAAAGGCTATCTTTTTTCCACTGGATGGTTTTAGCTCCTTTGTCAAAGATCAAGTGACCATAGGAGTGTGGATTCATTTCTGGGTCTTCAATTCTGTTCCATTGATCTACATGTCTGTTACTGTACCAATACCATGCAGTTTTTAACACTATTGCTCTGTAGTACAGCTTGAGGTCCGGGATACTGATTCCCCCAGAGGTTCTTTTACTCTTGAGAATAGTTTTAGCTATTCTGGGTTTTCTGTTATTCCAGATGAATTTTTGAATTGCTCTTTCTAACTCTATGAAGAATTGAGTTGGGATTTTGATGGGGATTGCATTGAATCTGTGTATTACTTTTGGTAAGATGCTCATTTTTACTATATTAATCCTGCCAATCCATGAGCATGGCAGATTTTTCCATCTTCCGAGGTCTTCTTCAATTTCTTTCTTCAGAGACTTGAAGTTCTTGTCATACAGATCTTTCACTTGTTTGGTTAGCGTCACGCCAAGATACTTAATATGGTTTGTGGCTATCGTAAAGGGTATTATTTCTCTTACTTCTTTCTCAGCCTGCTTATCCTTTGAGTATAGGAAGGCTTCTGACTTGCTTGAGTTGATTTTATATCCGGCCACTTTGCTGAAGTCGTTTATCAGCTGTAGGAGTTCTCTGGTGGAGTTCTTTGGGTCGCTTATGTATACTATCATATCGTCTGCAAATAGTGATAGTTTGAAGTCTGGCGGCTCCTCAGAAAACTGGGCATGACACTTCCGGAGGATCCGGCTATACCACTCCTGGGCATATACCCAGAGACTTTACCTGCATGCAATAAGGACACATGCTCCACTATATTCATAGCAGCCTTATTTATAATAGCCAGAAGCTGGAAAGAACCCAGATGTCCCTCAACGGAGGAATGGATTCAGAAGATGTGGTATATTTACACAATGGAATACTACTCTGCAATTAAAAACAATGAATTCACGAAATTCCTAGGCAAATGGTCAGAACTTGAAAATATCATCCTTAGTGAGGTAACCCAATCACAAAAGATCACACATGGTATGAAGTCACTGATAAGGGGATATTGACCCAGAATCTCAGAATACCCTAGACACAATCAGCATATCAATAGATTTCTAAAAAGATGGAAGGAGAGACCCCTGGTCCTGGAAAGACTGGATGTAGGGGAACGCCAGGACAGAGTAATGAGAGGGGGTTGAACGGAGAAAAGAGGGAGGGAAGGGGGCTTATGGGACTTTCGGGGAGGGAGGAAACAGGAAAGGGGAAGTGATTTGGAATGTAAATTAAAAAAATAAAATAAAATTAAATTAAAAAAAAATGAAAAAAAAACAAAAAAAAAAAAAAAAGAATTGTCTGAGCCAAAGCATGATTTGACTTATATTTGTAAAAGATATGCTATGATACAAACCTTCAATATTCAGGTATAAGACAGTCCATGTGAGGGAAACAGGAATCTTTTTGTATAATCATGCTTGGTACTAAAGATGAATGCAGTATACTGTTAAGAGACATTATTTCAAAGAAAAAATATTTAGGTTCTGGAAGTGACAGAGAGGTCAGAGATGACTGAATAGGAGAGCAAATGTTGATGTTATGTGCTAAGGAGAGCGCGCGCGAGCGCACGCAAGAAAGAGAGAGAGAGAGAGAGAGAGAGACAGAGAGAGACAGAGACAGAGACAGAGAGACAGAAAGAGAGAGACAGAAAGAGAGAGACAGAAAGAGAGAACAACCAACAATACATGATGCGAGCATGAACGAGAGAACTATGATTGATCAGTCTAAACATGATGGGAGAATGAAGAAATCTCATGAACAGGAAGAGGAAAGCTCACATTGCATGAGTAGATCAGAGTTCAGCTTCCCAGTACCCACATAAGATCATAGACTTAGGAGTCCATTCTATCAAAGGGCTAGGATTTTTAAGGATCTTTTCCCTCCCCTAATTTAGTATTGTTCAATGTGAGCATAGACAGGGTGGCTGATAGAATCACGGCTTTGATATAAATATGTCTTAATTCATCCTTGAGGTTTCTTGAAGATCTGTAATCTGGTTTTTATTGCAAGCTACCAAGCTTTAGGTGAGGAGGGTACAAAGAAGCCAGATATCTTGGATATTTGCCATCTTTATCATCTAGACATGTTTCTTCTCTCTGTTTACTTATCAAGGAATCTGTCTAACTCCTAGTCCATCAAAGACAGACTGAGGATAACACTCAAAGTCAACCTCTGACCTCCACATAAACACACACTCTTACATGTACACCTGAATTCATATAAGCACATATATAGCATACAAGCACATATACATTTTAAATTTTTCAAAGAAATTAAAGTGTTACATTGTATAGTTTTTAAATGTACCATAAGTATAACTATAATTGTTCAAAATAAAAGCTGAGAAAAGGAACTACATTATTTCTACACCAGGTATACACATTTACTAAAATTATTTTATTCCCTAATGAAGTATTTATAGAAGGAATAATGGAGACAAGCTTGGACATGAGCTGTCTTTCTAAAGTGTGCTTTCTAACTGTGAACCACTAACATACCTCAGCAGTTTACGGTAATCAGACTACATTGTGCACAGTTTATCTCTGGTAATCAGAAAGGGCTCATTTTATTTTTATATTACATTTTGTGATGCATTTACTGTAGATGACAGAGTACATAATCAGAAGATTAATTTGCTTTGGGACTATGAAGCTTACATTAAAAAGACAAAGAGTATTTTTGTGTGATGTGTAATTATTTACTAGTTGGGGTCTGTCCAATGACACAGAAGAGGAAAAATTTGCAAATGAAAATCAATGCAAACAATAGTTGCATCTCTTGAGAAAAGTGCCAGAAACCAGACCAAGGAATATAGGCTGTTTTGTTATTATTATTTTTTTGTACCAAAATACATTTTAAAGCTGTCTCACCCTGGCTTTGTGTTTCCTATCATCTTCTTTTTCAATGATCTGTTGCATGAAATATTAAAAAACAATCCATGCTGTGCCAACAAGGCATAAGTGGACAGACCAGCCTGGCCTGTTCTCACCTCATCAGATTCTCTGACCTGGAGCTCCGAAATCTCGCCACCCACCTCACTAAATTCCCACTGCCTGGTCACTGCCATGCCAGCCCCATGCTTCCAAATTCCCACAGCCTTTTGAAGTGCATTTCTTGCAAACCCACACTTTGCTGCCTTACTTTTCTCTCTGGAACCCAGCTGAGTTGCCACATGAAGGAATACACCATACAAACTTAGTTCAGACTTGACTGGTAACACAATCTCTGGGCACAACAACTAGAATCCTAATTTGTAAGCCAGTATGAGTTAAATCCTCCGGTAGTGATCCCAAAGGGATCTGCTACCTAGACTGGGGGTCTCGGCTACCTACATTTTTCCTCCAAGTTCTCCCCATCCAAACACAGAAAAACTTTTCCCGCCTCTCTTCTTCCCCTCTCTGACACGGACAGAAGTCCTGCCTACTCCTCATTAAGTGATTGGTTTCTAGAAATCTTTATGTTAGTTAGGAGAAGGTTCACGGGAAGTCGCCTGAATACTTGATCCACTTCTCATCCCAGGCAGCCCCTTTTGGGAAAGCACATTTAGCATCAAAATACAAACAGCACAAGGGCTATCCAAAACATTTCTCCTGTTTTGTCCGATTAAAAGGCACTTTTCTCAGATATAAATTGAGTACAACTATTTTTTTAAAAGATTTATTTATTGTTATATGTAAATACACTGTAGCTGTCTTTAGATGCACCCGAAGAGGACATCAGATCTCATTACGGATGGTTGTGAGCCACCATGTGGTTGCTGGGATTTGAACTCAGGACCTTCAGAAGAGCAGTCAGTGCTCTTAACCACTGAGCCATATCTCCAGCCCCTGAGCACAACTATTAACATCTTGTAATTTATAAAGTACAAAATACACCTAATACCCAGTTCATCATTTTTTGTCAATTAAATAGATCACTCTGTTATCTATTCTAACTTTTAAAAAGCTTATAAATCCATGTTATGTCCTGGTTTAGCTTGTATATTATCTGAAACCTATCTTCTTAAATATATTTTCCAAATGCTAAATAGCCTGGTTTGGGTATGAGGCTATAACTAGTCTTTCAACCCCGTCAAAAATCTGATAAAAACCAATATTATCCAAAAATACAGGTAACCTAACACAGCTTTCAGACTGAGACAAATTGTAGAGATAGCTGCCTACCTATACAGTCCCAGTAAGTCAGAAAGTTGGGGCATTAATCTTCAGCCTCCTGGCCCAGGATATTCTGTCAGACCTTGAAAAACAGGAATTATTAAGGACTAGCTTATTCTGTCTTGGCAGAACTAAGCTGTCCTAAGCTATTACTTGTGTCCTCTCAAGAACAGTACAGGACTGCAGGAGAAATAAGCAATTTCTGTCCAGTGGTGACCTACCCACACAATGTACAGCCTCACCTGGAAGTAACATGCTCAGCTGTTTCTTTATATCCAAGAATTGGGAGTTGTTAGGAGCAACTATGTCTCAAAGAGTGAATAAATGATACTATATGTTACATTCTGTGGATTTCTGATGTTTTTGGAAACTATCCATGTAAACTAATCTGGACTGTTGTCTATTAACTATCTGAGCTATTTATAATTAAAATATCTTTAAAACACCATAACAATAAACTCAGAGTCATGAATTTGCTGTCTGGCCCTTAACTCACAGGCTTAATCATCTCAGATCAGTTGGTAATGGCATTTATAGAAGGACTGGGTCCAACCCTTGTACTTTTAAAATTTTTATATCAATAGAAGAAATTTATACCAATGGAAACCTTGATTCTGCATCAAAATAAATTCTGTACCAAAATAGGAATTTATGACTTCAACTTAGTAACTATTGCAAAGATTTCTACTAAAGGAGATTATAGTTACACAATTCTAGCTATTTCTCCCTGTTTAAATTATGACCATTTCTAAATTTCCCAGAAAGACAACTTAGAATAACTACCTCCAGACAACCAAGTCCAGGGAACTGGGGCGATGACTCTTCATAACTACTTTTACCTGAATATGGGCATTGAAATATATTTGAAGGGGGATAAAGGTGGGGAAAATAGGGGAGTTGATTGGCCTTAGGAAGGCCATACCAACAATTGGTATAATCTCTGATGTCTGTGTCCTGACTGGGTCACGCTGAAAGTCCCTGAGATCAGGAATTCAAGCACGTCAGTTCAGCATATATGACAATGAGATTCACCGAGACTGAATAGTCTAATATACAAATCTCACAACAAAATTTTTAATATATTCAAGATAAATTTTTTGTTTGATTCTCTAGAATTTACTTCTCACAGGTCTCCCTTTGTCATATCTGATCCATATAACTCTGGAAGGTGTATAGACACTAACCACCTTTTCTAAAAACGCAAAGATAAATCTTTTCTCCCAAAATAGCATAACCTTCAATCACCAACCAGGAAAACTTGTACTTTGCCTTTTCTTCCAGGGGAATAATAAAACAACCAAAAAAAAAAAACTACTCGTTTTGAAAATCTGTAACTATAAAAGCAATTTAATCACATTTTATTAATACCTGCTAATAAGAAGAAGACAGATAACCAAACCAGGATTTTAACCCAAAATTAGCATGTAGCCCATGTTCAAAGAATATGAGTTTACTGCAGACTTTAGTATACTATCTATGTGTTATGATCTCTACCTGGAGGCACAGATTTCTATTAATTAATACCTGTCCATAGCAAGCAATTATCAATGCTCCCTTCTTGGAGTCAGTGATTAATTTTCCCTATCCTAGTTCTGAAGCATGGGGAAAATTCCCCACATGATTTGGACAAAATCTGTATACAAATTATCCTAAAAGCAAATAATCCCAATTTTATAAATTCACAGTTCAATCAAAATCTGCCAAAAAGTAAGCAGCTTCCATTCTCTGGCTCTCTGACTCAGAGCAGCACTTCTCTTCACAGCAGGGGACCTCAGAGCCCTCTTTCTTTGTTTCAAGGTTTCTGCACTTGAGCCATGTGACTTGACTCCACTCTGCTCCCCAAACCTCCAAATTTCTAACTAAAGTTATAACTCATAGACTAAGAATCTTAAATTTCTACTGGATTCTAGCCTGCCACTTTGGACGTCATCTATTGCATGAAATATAATATGCCTTGCCATCATAGTATGGATTGCTTTTTTAATACTTTATGCAACATACAATGTTTTACTCTTTCCTAAAACAGGATCCAGGATTTGATTTTCTAGACATTGGAATAAAACAAACACACACACACAAACACACACACACACACACACACACACACACACACACACAGAGAGAGAGAGAGAGAGAGGGAGGGAGGGAGGGAGAGAGAGAGAGAGAGAGGGAGAGAGAGAGAGCCAGAGAGAGAGAGAGAAAGAGAGAGAGAATCTCTACTTAGTAAACAATAAACATTAATCTAGTTTAATACATTTTATACAGGTTGCCATAGTGATAGATGATGCATCTTCATAGTACTTAAATTTCTACTAGTTTCAGAAGAAATACTTTCAAAACACTATCTATTAATGCTATCCTTTTGCTTTGCTTTACACCAATTACTCAAGCAAAAGCTTGAGTTTAAAAAATGTGAAATGTGAATTGATTTGGGAAAACTTACTATAATTGGATAGTGGCTAACTAAGTCTCAACTTCTATTTGATACAAGTGATTCAAATGTCAAAACAGATCTTGTTCGTCATGTGGTAGAGCTGAGAAAATGAGGATAAGAAGTAATTATGAAAGTTATAAATGTTAACAGGAATACATGAATAGAAGAAAGGGTGGTCTAGGAGACAAGGTCTATGTAATCAATGAGCATAATTCTGAGAGATCAGAGTATATTAAAGAAATTAAATTAATCTATAAATATTACTCCTTTTGAAGAAGTTGGAAGGGGCGGTTAATGTCTGTAGATTTCTGTGTCTAAAAATGAATACCAATCAGTCAGCCAGCTGCTGAGAACACACTGAATCTAACAATGGAGTCAGAATGTAAGACATGTTGTCTATACTTAAAAATTTCATAAGAAAGACAGGCAAGTTTCTTTAAAAGTAGACTTTTATTGTTGAACCAAGACTTTTAGCTACATATTTTTCTACACATGAGGGATTTGAAATATAGCATAATCTGCCCATAGCTAATAACTGTCAGAGACAGTATTCAAAACTAGGAATCTACAGCCAAAGATCATGCTCTATCCACCTATGACAAGCTGCCTAACTCACTAAACATTTATGGGAGTTCAGAGGGGAGAGGAATTAATTTGGCTTAAGTTCTCAAGTGGGCTTTCTACTGAGTTACTTCAGTTGATTCTTGAGGAATAAATGTGATTTTCAAAAGTAGAACCAAGTCAAGGAAATTGTCTAGATGCGAGGAAGGATAGCACTTTAAGTGTGCAGCCAATAAGGTAGAATAAGAATATGATTGACATAGAAAAATATGCTGGGCTACTAGAGCTGAGCAAATTATATGTGCTGTAGACGACTAATAAAATGTTAAACTCGACAGGATGTAAATAGTGAGTCACAGAGCAGAAATCCAGCTTCTGAGATGCTTAAATGACAGAAAGAGAGCAGTAGTACTACTATATGAACAGGGTATAGGAGTGAGGTACATTTGAAACAAAGTTGATTTTTTTAATTCTATGGGACACACTGAGTTTGAGGTACCCAGATTCATTAGTCATTTGTCATGATTCACCTGTATTGTGCTGTTGTATGACTGTTACTCTAGCTTAAGTTTTGAGCTCCCCTTTTTTCTTCTGAAAAAGTCTTCTTTTTGGAAATTAACTATGTAAACAGTAAAATATAATAAATATTTTACTTATTTATTATATGAAAAAGAAAAACATTTTTATTTAAATGTAATACTTAAGAATGCCATGCATGTGTACTATACTTATAACATTTCAAGCCATATTTCTCTCTTCCAACTCCTATCATCTCCCAATTTACTCTGAAATGTATGCATCTTCTCTATTATTGTTCCATCAATACAATTGTGACACATGAACTATGAAATATATATAACAGAATATATTTAGTGTTGCTCATATGTATGTGTTTAGGGCATGGCCACTTAGGATCAAAATAAATATCAGGGAGCTTGTTATTGAGAAAAAATGGATTCTCTTTCTCCCCAGTTACCGACCATGCCTCTTGAACTAGATATGAGACCTTATGAAGCTGAAGGTATGAGGAAAAGAAAGCAACCCTCATTCATTGTTGGTAGGATGGAAAGGCAGTACAGATATTATGCAAATCAGTGTGGGAAATTCCCAAAAAGCAAAAAGGAGATCATCCACATAGCCTAGCTATATCAATGTCTGACATTGTTTTGGCTAGTTTTATGTCAACTCGACAGGAACAAGAGTCATCAGAGAGGAGGGACCCTCAACAGAGAAAATGGCTTTCATAAGATCAGGTTATAGGCAAACCTGTATGGGCATTTTCTTAATTAATAATAACAGAGAAAGGATTAGCTTAATATGGGTAGTGCCATGCATAGGGTGGTAGTTCTGGTTTATATAAAATAGCAATCTGAACAAGTCCTGGAGAGCAAGCTAACAGGTAGCACCTTACCAAGGTCTCTAAGTTAGTTTCTGAGTTGTTTGAATTCCTGTCCTGGCTTCTTTCAGTGATGGGCTATAGTGTAAAAGTGTAAGCAAATAAACTCTTTCTTCCAACTTGCTTTTTGGCCATGGTATTTCATCATTGCAATAGAAGCCCTAACTAATATCGCAATATACCCAAGCTGAGACTTGTCTGTAGGGTCATATTTATCACTGCTCTGAGCATAAGAACTAGTAAATGAAAGCAACTTAAATGTCTATCAACTGACAAGCTATATACACACAGTAGAATAGTATTCAGTTGTAAAGAATAATAAAATCATGGAATTTTAAGGAAATAATTGAGCTGAAAAATACTGTGTTGACATAGGTAACTCAAACCCAGTAAGACAATCATCATGTGATTTCTCTTATTGGTAGATCCTGACTAAGTCTTTGGATTGGAACATATGACACAATGTAACTGCAGAATCCAGGAAGGTAGAATTGGACCATGCAAGGATGTATGGGAGAAAGATCTCTACAGAGAAGGATAGTAGGATGCAGGTTTTATGAAGAAGGAAATGCCAAAGATGGGGGATGATTTTAAATGGAGAAAAGAAGGGAGGGTAATGCAGGGGGAAAGGAAGAGAGGAGAGATAATGCTAAGGATATTTGGAAAAGCCATAATGAAATATTTTCACAAACTTTCTTTAAAACATATGTGATATCAAGATTATATATTTTAATAATAAAATATATAATTTCAGTTTATGTCAAATAAAATATTGTATACTTTAATGGATTATGCCATGGCAATATTTCCCCCAAAAAGTATAGACTATGTAAGGGAAACCCCTGTTCCACGCATAAAAAAATTCTCCATTAGATTGTTAATTAGTAGGTCCTGGAGACTTCCAAAGCAATACAAGCTATTGCCATTTCTCTTAGTTATCTCAGAGAACTTGGAAGTGTGTGGTCATTCTTAAGCTAAAACTTTGTAGGTGAAGCTGTCCTTCATATGGTTCAATAAGAATTTCTGCATAGGACCCTGAGTTTCTGAATGGTCTCACTACTTATCATGCTTGAGACTGGGGCTGTGGAAGAAATTACATTTTTGTCATTGCAGATTTTAAAAAAATGCAACTGCTATTGCCAGCATCAGCTCTAAGTGAGGAGTGAACTTCATTCAGCTGCACATTTTTAGGATGTGGTGGGAAATGAAAAAAGAATACAACTCCCAAAAGTCCCCCTTCACTTCGGTAGTGGTAGAATTACTATAGATGGCTGAGTAATTTTTTTAGATACAGGAATCTACATGGGAATCAAGTTGACTGAGAGGTGAAGAGGAACTAAATAAAATGCTTTTGAAATGTTTCCATAGTGATGGAACCATAAGACTCAAGCATGAAGGTAGAATCAGAGTCACCTTTATGTTTCAGAGAAACGTGAATGAACAAGTTTATAGAATGGCAAGAAATATGATAAAGAGAGGAATGTGTGTGTTTGTGTGTGTAAGAAGGAGAGAGAGAGAGAGAGGCAGAGAGAGAGACACAGAGAGAGACAGAGAGAGACAGAGAGAGAACAGGAATGAGAAAATGCTACCAACGATATAGAAACCTGAATATGGTTATGAGGTAGGGAAAGACTTAAGAGATGGAAGCAGAGTTAGGAATGACCTGGGTGAGCTGATCAAGTACTTTATCCTTTGAGTCTTTGATTTAGTTAATCCAGAATAAACAGAAGGTAATCCTCAAGGCCAGAAGAAAGTCAAGAGATAATGAAAAGAATAAAGTATGTCACTGAAAGACACTCTGGGCGAATACTGAAATATTTACAATGGTCAGGCTTCTCCACTTTTGCCTGGATACTGCCCAAGGAAGAGGAAAGAGGAAGTTTAAACTGCAGAGTGAATACTGGGGTTGTGCATGCCTGGGGATGGGGCTGGCCGTAAGCTATGTTCATCTCATTTAGGAGGCAGAAAGGCTAAATCTATATTCTAAACCCTAAAGAATGTCTCCTACTTAGGAACATTAAAAACATACTTCTGATGCTATGGTATTGGTACTGTAACTTATATATACTACAGATTTTCACAAAGGGAAGTCAAGGTACACATCACGTACAATTAAACATTCATCTTCGTGTCCAAGAAGTTACTCAAAACATCTAAAAAATATGTAAAATCTTCCACAGACAAATAAAGTCAATCATGTGAGTCTGATTTGCCGAGAAATAATAAGAGCACGAACTGAGGCACAAAAATTTGTTTTCACCAGTATAGGGACATTCTGATATGTGGAGAAGATTACAGAACATCGACACTGAAATGTTCTTCTAATTTGTTTTTAAGGGGATATAGAATACGTAGAAACCTTGGACTTCATATATTTATTTGAGAACAGTGGAAAAAGGGGATGGTAGAAACAGGAAATTACAAATTCTTCTATACTTAGGGTTCTCCAGGAAACACTAGCAGGTGGTCATAGAAAAAAAATACCAAACATCTTATTACTAAAATGTCATTTCAGTGACAAACTAAGCACATCTTAATTCTAACTGAACAAAAAATTTAAAAAATAACATTGAGAAATAAATAGAGATACACCTCAGAATCCAAAAATGCAGTTACAGAAGTAGGCATCTCCCTCGCATTTCAGATGAAAAACAGTGGATCACTGAAGAAGGAACATGCACTAAAGTCCTGTGGGTAATGTGCTTTAGAGAAACAGTGCCTAGGGCAGATTGATTAAAATCAGAAGAGGACATTGAAGGCAGCCCAAGGCCTGACTAGCACAAGTGTACACACAAAGTGGACTTTTCCTCATTGATCTCATGGAGTGCAGTATTATGGAGTCTTAGTAGGTTCTACAACATATCAAAAGTGATATAGACTGTTTTTATTAGGGATCATTGTTTATAAGTAACATATTTTCATTACCCATTCATTAGTTGAAGGACATTTAGTCTCATTCCATTTCCTTACTATTGTGAATTGAGAAAAAAAATGAACATATCTGAAGCAAGAATATCTGTAGTAAGACATAAAGACATTGTGTGCATTGTGTGCTCAGAAATGGTATGTTGGGGTCATATGGTCTTTATTCTACTCAGATTTTGGGGAAACTTCCACACTGATTTCTAAAGAAGTGACACTAGCTTATAATTCCAAAAAGTGCCCCTTTCTGCAAATCTATACCAGCATTTATTGGCATTTATATTGAGCTGATGATGGTCAGTTAAACTAGGGTGAGATGGAACCTTAAAGTAGTTTCAATATGCATTTCCTGATGGATAAGGATGTTGAACATTTATTTCTCTTTTTTGAAGATTTATTTCACATGTTTATTAACTCTCTCTCTCTCTCTCTCTCTCTCTCTCTCTCTCTCTCTCTCTCTTTCTATCTCTTTTAAGAACTTTCAATCAGTTCCAAATGGCTGTTTTTAGTAATTTTATTTGTTTTTGATTGGATATTTTATTTATTTACATTTGAAATGCTGTCCCTGATTTCTGGTTTGGGACCATCCTCTGCCACAGCACGCCATATCTAAGTGGCACACGGAGGTAGCTATCCACTCAGGAGTAGCAATTCTAATATCTGATAAAGTCGACTTTCAACCAAAAGCCATCAAAAAAGACATGGAAGGAAACTTCATACTCATCAAGGGAAAAATCTACTCTCAATTCTGAACATCTATGCTCCAAATGCAAGGGCACCCTTATTCATAAAAGAACCTTACTAAAGCTCAAAGGACACACTGCACCTAACACAATAATTTTAGGATACTTCAATACCCCACTCTCTTCAATGGACAGATCAGGGAAACACAAACTAAACAGAGAAACAGTGAAACTAAGAGAAGTATTGGACCAAAGGATTTAACAGATAACTAGAGAACATTTCATCCTAAATCAAAAGAAAATATCTTCTTCTCAGCACCTCATGTTTCCTTGTCCAAAATTGACCATATAATTGGTCACAAAACAGACCTCAACAGATATAAGAAGACCGAACTAATCCCATGACTCCTATTATCACTATGAAGTAAGGGTGGTCTTCAATAGCAACAAAACAACAGAAAGTCCACATACACATGGAAGCTGTACAATGCTCTACTCAATGACACTTTGGTCAAGGAAGAAATAAGGAAAGAAATCAAAGACTTTTTAGAATTTAACGAAAATGAAGGCAGAAAATACCCAAATATATGGGACACAATGAAAGCAATGTTAAGAGGAAAACTCATAGCTCTGAGTGCCTCCAAAATGAAGCTAGAGAAAGCATACACTAGAAGCTTAACAGCACACCTAAAAGCTCTATAACAAAAAGAAACTAATATACCTAAGAAGAGTACACAGAAGGAAATCATCAAAATTAGGGCTGAAGTCAACCAAGTAGAAACAAACAAAACAAAACAAAAACTATACAAAGAATCAACAAAATCAGGGGGTTGGTTTTTTGAGAAAATCAACAAGATAGATAAACCCTTAGCCAGACAAACCAGAGGGCACATAGACAGTATGCAACCAGAAAATCAGAAATGAAAAGGGAGATATAACAACAGAAACTGAGGAAATCCAAAAAATAATCAGATCCTACTACAAAAGACTATACTCAACACAACTGGAAAATCTGGCTGAAATGGACAATTTTCTAGACAGATACCAAATACCAAAGTTAAATCAGGATCAGATAGACTATCTAAACAGTACCATAGCCCCTATAGAAAATAGAAATGGTCATTGAAAGTCTTCCAACAACAACAACAACAGCACAGGACCAGATGGTTTTAGTGCAGAATTCTATCAGACCTTCAAAGAAGACACCAATATACATCAAACTATTACACAAAATAAAAACAGAAGGAACACTACCCAACTCATTCTATGAAGCCACAATTTTGCTGATACCAAAACCAAACAAAGATCCAACAAAGAAAGAGAACTTCAGACCAATTTCCCTTATCAATATCGATGCAAAAATACTCAATAAAATTCTTGCCAACCGAATCCAAGAACACATTAAAACAATCATTCAATAAGATCAAGTAGGCTTCATCCCAGGGTTGCAGGGATGGTTCAATAAATGAAAATCCAACAATGTAATCCACTACATAAACAAATTCAAAGAAAAAAAACCACATGGTCATTTCATTAGATGCTGAAAAAGTATTTGACAAAATTCAGCCAATATCAAACTAAATGGAGAGAAACTTGAAGAAAGCCCACTAAAATCAGGGAAAAGACAAGGCTGCCCTCTCTCTTCATATCTATTCAAAATAGTACTTGAAATTCCAGCTAGAGCAACTAGACAACAAAAGGAGGTCAACGGGATACAAATTGGAAAGAAAGAAGTCAAATTAATACTATTTGCAGATGATATGATAGTATACTTAAGCAACCCACTAGAGAACTCCTACAGCTAATAAACAACTTCAACAAAGTGGCCAGATATAAAATTAACTCAAACATATCAGTAGCCTTCCTATACTCAAAGGATAAACAGACTGAGAAAAAAATTAGGGAAATGACACCTTTCACAATATTTGCAAACAATATAATGTATCTTGTTGTGACTCTAACCAAACAAGTGAAAGATCTGTATGACAAGAACTTCAAGTTTCTGAAGAAAGAAATCGAAGAAGACCTCAGAAGAATGAAAGATCTACCATGCTTGTGAATTGGCAAGATTAATATAGTAAAAATGACCATCTTGCCAAAAGTAATCTACAGACTCAATGTAATCCCCATCAAAACTCCAACTTAGTTCTCCATAGAGTTAGACAGAGCAATTCTCAAATTCATCTGGAATAACAAAAAACCCAGGATAGCTAAAACTATTTTCAACAGTAAAAGAACTTCTGGGGTCTCAGTATCCCAGATCTCAAGAAGTATTATCGATTCCCACAAGTGCTTGCTGACCAGAGTCAGATATACCTGTCACCTGGGAGGCTCTGCTCGTGCATGACAAATACAGAGGAGGACACAATAGACTACTACTCAGATATTAAAAACAGTGAATCTATGAAATTCTTAGGCAAATGGGTGGAAATGGAAAATATCATCGTGAGTGAGGTAACCCAATCACAAAAGAACTCACGTGGTATGCATTCACTGATAAGTGGATATTAGCCCAGAAGCTTGGCATACCCAAGACACAATTCATGTATCAAATGATGCTCAAGAAGAAGGAAGAGCAAAGTATGGACACTTTGGTTCTTCTTAGAAGGGGGGAACAAATTACCCACAGAAGGAGATACAGAGACAAAGTGTGAAGCAGAGTCTGAGGGAAAGACCATCCAGAGACTGCCCCACCTAGGGATCCATCCCATATACAGTTTTAAAACCCATACACTATTAGTGGGGGACCGGGAGTGAGGGGGGAGAACCCTCATAGAGGCAGGTGGAGGGGGAAATGGGATAGAGAGTTTCTGAAGGGGAGACCTGGAAAGCAGAAAACATTTGAAATGTAAATAAAGAAAATATCCAATAATAAATAAATAAATAAATAACCCATGCACTATTATCTTATCCACAAGTGCTTGCTGACCAGAGTAGGATATAGCTGTCACCTGGGAGGCTCTGCTAGTGCATGACAAATACAGAGGGGTACACTCTCAGCACCCATTGAACTGAGTACAGGGTCCCCAATGGAGGAGCTAGAGAAAGGACCCAAGGATCTGAAGGGGTTTGCAGCACCATAGGACGAACAACAATATGAGCCACCCAGTACTCCCAGAGCTCCCAGGAACAAATCCATTAACCAAAGAGCACACATGGAGTTAACCATGGCTCCAGAGGCATAGGCAACAAAGGATGGCCTTGTTGGACATGAAAGGGAGGAATGATCCTTGGGCCTAGAAAGGCTCGATGCAGCAGTGTAGGGGAATACAAGTACAGGGAAGCGGGAGAGGTTTGATTGTGGAACAGGGGTAGGGGAGATGGGTTATGGGATTTTTGGGGGCAGTGACCAGGAAAGTGGACAACATTTTAAATGTAAATAAAGAATATATCTAATAAAAAAGAAAGAAATGTATCCCCTTTCCCGGTTTCCCCTCTTCAAACCCCCTATCCCATCCCCCTGCCCCTTCTTTTATAAGGGTGCTCCCTCACCCATCTACCCACCCACTTCCACCTCACTGTTCTGGCATTGCTCTACACTGGGGCATCAGGGCTTCACAGGACCAAAGACCTTTCTTCCCATTGATGCCAGATAAGACCATCTTCTTCTACATATGCAGCTGGAGCCATTGGTCTATGTGTACTCTTTGGTTGGTGGTTTAGTCCCTGGAAGCTCTGGGGTTCTGGTTGGTTGGTGGTATAGTGGCAAGCATAGCTGCCTTCCAAATGGATCTTTTACTGGTGTTGGTTGGCTGGTTGGTTGGTGTTCAGTTTCTTTTCATGTGTAGAAGTCAATATTCTGCCAGATGCATAGCTGGCTATGATTTTCTTCCATTCTGTCAGCTGCTTCTTTACTCAACTTACATTTGGAAAAAGAAATCACAGAAACAAAACTAATAATAGTAGGCACAAGAAATAACTCTTTTTTAATTCTTTTTATTTTCTATATATTTTTATTTACATTCCCAATGAATTCCCCTTTCCCGTTTCCTCCCTCCCTGAAAGTCCCATAAGCACTCTTCTCTCCCCCTGTGCCCCATTCAACCCCCTCTCATGTCTCTGTCCTGGTATATTGGAACAGTGTAATTGCATTTTTCGTTGCATTCTTAAAAATTTGAACTGTATAAAATATACCTGTTATCCAAACTAATTTGAGTGCAGTGTGCATTGTTGGACTGCTCTTATAGAAACTAAAATGTCATAGAATTCTGATTTCATAGTTACTCATTGACTTCTATATACATTGGAAAAATGTGCCCATTACTATCCCTTAGATTGAAAATAAAAAATGAACTCTGTAACTCAGATAATTCTTGGATAAGATGAACAAAAAAAAAGTTCATTTTGCATCACTCATATATGGAACAATCTAAAATTCCTGAGTACATTCTCAGGAATTCATTCAGTAGATGTTACTGAATACTTCTAAAAAGATGATGAACCATGTTTGTTGTTGGAGGTGACTCAGACAGCTAGATATATGCGTGCAGAGTCAAACCCAATAAGTCAAAACATATCTCTACATATATATCTTCAGTTAGAATAGCAAAAAAAAATGTAAATGTGTGATAGTAAAAATCTCTATGTCTGTATTTTGTTATAAAAAGGTTTAACACATAAAGTGATTTCATAAATATGTGTATTCTTGCTTTGAGTAAACATGTTAGTCTTTCAAACCTAAAGATTGCATTTTTTACTATCTCAAACAGCAGGGAAGGCCTCTGCTCTCTCCCCCAAAGTTCACCATTGTAAGAATGCAGAAAGTTATACCCAATTAACACAAATTTTACCCCAATCTTTTTGTATCCAGTCTATATCCTAGAGGCATTTGTAAACAGGGAGAGAGAAATAAGCATTGATTTAGTGAAGGGAACAATATCATCTGATTTTCCTTATCTCAGCCCCCTCACAATAACTGTTATCCAGGTTCCATAAATTGTAAGTTATATTAAAACAATAAACTGTGAAACTGATCTTGGCTCATCTGTCTCAGTGGCTTTTTCTTGGACAGAGTGGCTGATCCCAGTTGTTGATTTAAGGAAGGCTGAAAGAAGGTGAGGAGAAAAGCGAGCATGTAGGAGGACCAGAAGCCTCAATTAACCTGGATCCCTGAGATCTCTCAAACACTGGACCACCAAACTGGCAGCATACATCAACTGATATGAGACCCCCAAAAACACATAAAGTAGGGGACTTCCGGATCTGTTTTAATTAAGAGATGACGCACATAGCCCTCAAAAGACTCAGAAGATGGAAAAATCTGCCATGCTCATGTATTGGCAGGATTAATATAGGAAAAATGACCATCTTACCAAAAGTAATATACAGATTCAATGCAATCCCCATCAAAATCCCAACTCAATTCTTCATAGAGTTAGAAAGAGCAATTCAAAAATTCATCTGGAATAACAGAAAACCCAGAATAGCTAAAACTATTCTCAAGAGTAAAAGAACCTCGGGGGAATCAGTATCCCGGACCTCAAGCTGTACTACAGAGCAATAGTGTTAAAAACTGCATGGTATTGGTACAGTGACAGGCATGTAGATCATGAACAGAATTGAACAGAATTGAAGACCCAGAAATGAATCCACACTCCTATGGTCACTTGATCTTTGACAAAGGAGCTAAAACCATCTAGTGGAAAAAAGATAGCCTTTTCAACAAATGGTGCTGGCTCAACTGGAGGTCAACATGCAGAAGAATGCAAATTGACCCATTCTTATCTCCTTGCACTAAGCTCAATTCCAAGTGGATCAAGGACCTCCACGTAAAACCAGACACACTGAAACTAATAGAAAGGAAACTAGGGAAGAACCTTGAACATATGGGCACAGGGGAGAATTTCCTGAACAGAACTCCAATAGCTTATGCTCTAAGATCAAGAATAGACAAATGGGACCTCATTAAATTACAAAGTTTTTGCAAGGGAAAAGACACTGTCAAAAAGACAAAGCGGCAACCAACTAAGTGGGAAATGATCTTTACCAAACCTACATCCGACAGAGGGCTAATATCCAATATATACAAAGAACTCAAGAAGTTAAACTCCAGAGAAGCAAGTAACCCTATTAAAAAATGGGGTACAGAGCTAAACAAAGAGTTCTCACCTGAAGAACTAATGGCTGAGAAGCACCTAAAGAGATGTTCATCATCCTTAGTCATTAGGGAAATGCAAATCAAAACAACCCTGAGATTCCATCTCACACCAGTCAGAATGGCTAAGATCAAAAACACAGGAGACAGCAGTTGTTGGTGAGGATGTGGAGAAAGAGGAACACTCCTCCACTGCTGGTGGGATTGCAAGCTGGTACAACCACTCTGGAAAGCAGTCTGGCGGTTCCTCAGAAAACTGGGCATGACACTCCCGGAAGATCCGGCTATACCACTCCTGGGCATATACCCAGAGGCTTTATCTGCATGCAATAAGGACACATGCTCCACTATGTTCATAGCAGCCTTATTTATAATAGCCAGAAACTGGAAAGAACCCAGATGTCCCTCAACGGAGGAATGGATTCAGAAGATGTGGTATATTTACACAATGGTATACTACTCTGCAATTAAAAACAATGAATTCACGAAATTCCTAGGCAAATGGTCAGAACTGGAAAATATCATCCTTGGTTAGGTAACCCAATCACAAAAGAACACACATGGTATGCAATCACTGATAAGGGGATATTAACCCAGAATCTCGGAATACCCTAGACACAATTCGCACATCAATAGATTTCTAAGAAGATGGAAGGAGAGACCCCTGGTCCTGGAAAGACTGGATGTAGGGGAACGCCAGGACAGAGAAATGAGAGGGGTTTGAATGGGGAAAAGAAGGGGGGAAGGGAGCTTATGGGACTTTTGGGGAGGGAGGAAACGGGAGAGGGGAAATGATTTGGAATGTAAATAAAAAAAAACTTAGAAAATAAAAAAAATAAAGACTGGAGGCCCCAAGGAGTTTAGAGGTCAGGTGGGGCAGGGGATGGGGACATCCACATGGAGACAAGGGGTAGCGAGGAGGTATGGGATGTGGAAGAGTCAGAGGGTAATTAGGGGTAGGGAATAAAATATGGGGTATAAATAAATGAATAAATTTTTAAAAAATGCCTAGGTATGCACATTGTATATGGAAGACTGTTGTACTCTGAGGAAGCAGCCAAAGTTTAGGGTAATTTTCCACATACTATATATCTCATACTAAATTTCCATATGTCTTGCACGTTCTAGCAATTTACATAAGTTCATTTTAAACCTTGAAGATGTAATTGTGTCCATGATTTGAAGTAAATTAGTTTAGGAATAAGTTAATGTCTTTTAAATGCAAAAAGATGATATTTATATATATATATTACATGTTTAAGTACACCTTTACTCTCACATGCTAGCCTATTTGGTGTTGTTATTTTGTTTTGATTTGGTTTTTGTTTTTTTATGTGTGCTATTGTTATTGTTTTTCCATATGAACTTGAGTATTGCTCTTCCAATATCTGTAAAGAATTGTATTGGACTTGTGATGGGGATTATTTTGTAACAATAAATTGCTTTGCATAAGCTGGCCATTGTTATGAAGCTAGTCCTACTGATTCATGAGCATGGGAGATCTTTCCATCTTCCTAATTTCTTTTTCAGTACATTTATTTGTATAAAGGACGGCTACTAATTTTTTTAAATAATTTTGTATTCACTTTGAAGAAGGTGTTTATCAGCTATAGGAGTTCTCTAGTAGAAGCGTTTGAGGTCACTTACATTATACTATCATATCATCTGCAAGTAGTGATACTTTGACTTCTTCCTTTCCCATTAGGATCCCCATGATCTCATTTGGTTGTCTTATTGCTCTAACTAAAGGTTCAAGTACTATACTGAATAGATATGTAGAGAGTGGGCAGCCTTGTCTTATCCCTGGTTTTATTGGAATTACTTTAAGTTTCTCTCCATTTACCTTGATGCTACCTATCATCCAACAGAGGGCTGATATTCAAAATATATAAAGAACTGAAGAGACTCCAGGATCACAGGAATCGATAATACTGTCTGTTGCTTCGGCGACAGAGCAGACAGGAACTCCAGGTACACAGAGATATCCCGAGTAGAACATCGCTTGGGACACAGCCAGCTAGGGTTCCCTCTGCGCCCAAGAGCGGTGCAGCTCTGTGGTCATCTGGGTTATCTGCCCTGCAGAGTGTCCCGCACCTGGAGGGAGTGCAGCAGCCTCCGCCATCTTTGCTCTGACGACAGAGCAGACAGGGACTCCAGGTTCACAGACATATTCCGAGCACCACAGCCTCTGCCATCTTCGCTCTGGTGATAGACCAGACAGGGACCCCAGCGCTCCATCTCCAAGTGGCACAGGAAGCCAGACATCTACCCAGCTGCGTGGAGAAGTCAGGTAGCACAGGTGAGACCAACATTGCAGAGCAGAGGACTCCATCCTGAATAGTCTGGCATGAGACTTCTGGCTCTGTTCCCAGGTTTGGGACCATCCTCTGCCAAAGTGCACCATCTCCAAGTGGTGCAGGGAGACAGCTGTCTACCCAGCTGCTTGGAGGAGTCAGCCAGTACAGGAGAGATCTGCATTGCAGAGCAGAGGAGCAGTCCTCTGCCACGGGGTACCATATCCAAGGGATACACGGAGGTAACTAACCACTCAGGAATGCAGAGAGGCCTGGTGGTACAGTAGGACCACCCATGCTGCTAAGAGGAAACAGCCTGAAACCCTGATGACACAAGAGCCTAGGAACAGACTGGGACAGAAGTCTTCTGATTACTGCCTGCACCCAGAGTTGATCTGGGCCACAGAGGTACATGCCCAAATACAACTATAAGAGAGCAGGTCTTGCAGAAATACTTACATATCAGTGTGCACAGAGAGAACAGGTCTCCCAGGAGCACAGAGAAACCACAGTCAGAGACAACAACACCAGCTAAAACCAGATAACCAGATTGCAAAAGGCAAAGGCAAGAACAATACCAACAGAAACCAAGACAACATGACTCCATCGGAACCAAGCTCTCCAGGAACAGCAAGTCCTGGAGACCCCAACACACCACAAAAGCAAGAACTGGATTTAAAATCATTGCTCATGATGCTGATAGAGGGCTTCAAGAAGGACATAAATAACTCCCTTAAAGAAATACAGGAGAGCACAAGTAAACAGAGAGAAGCCCTTGAAGAACTAAGGGAAGACACAAGAACACAGGTGAAGGAATTGAACAAAGCCATCCAAGATTTAAAGATGGAGGTAGAAACAATAAACAAATCACAAACGGAAACAACTCAGGACATAGAAAACCTAGGAAAGAAGTCAGGAGTCATGGATCCAAGCATCAACAAAGGAATAGAAGAGATAGAAGAGAGAATCTCAGATGCAGAAGATACCATAGAAAGCATTGATACAACAGTCAAAGAAAAGGAAAAATGCAAAAAACTCCTGACCCAAAACATCCAGGAAATCCAGGACAAAATGAGAAGACCAAACCTAAGGATTATAGGCATAGAAGAGAGTGATGATTTACAACTTAAGGGGCCAGTAAATGTTTTCTACAAAATTATAGAAGAAAACTTCCCTGACCTAAATAAAGAGATGCCCATGAACATACAGGAAGCCTACAGAACTCCAAATAGATTTGATAAGAAAAGAAATTACTCCTGTCACATAATAATTAAAACACCAAATGTACTAAACAAAGAAAGAATATTAAAAGCAGTAAGGGAAAAATGTCAAGTAACATATAAAGGTAGAACGATCAGAACTACAGTGGACTTCTCACCAGAGACTATGAAAGTCAGAAGAGCCTGGGCAGATGTCATACAGACTCTAAGAGAACACAAATGCCAGTCCAGACTGCTATATCCAGCAAATCTCTCAATTACCATAGATGGAGAAACCAAGGTATTTCATGTCAAAAACAAATTTACACAGTATCTTTCCACAAATCCAGCCCTTCAAAGGATAATGAATGGAAAACACCAACAAAGGGAGAGAAACTATACACTAGAAAAAGCAAAAATTAATCCTATACCAACAAACCCAAAAAAAGATAACCACACAAACATAAAAATTACATCAAAAATAGCAGGAAGCAACAATCACTTTTCCTTAATATCTCTTAACATCAATGGGCTCAATTCCCCAATAAAAAGAAATAGACTAACAGACTGGATACGTAAACAAGACCCAACATTTTGCTGCATACAGGAAACCCATCTCACTGTCAAAGACAAACACTACCTCAGAGTAAAGAGCTGGAAAACAGTTTTCCAAGCAAATGGTCCCAGGAAACAAGCTGGAGTAGCCATTCTAATATCTTATAAAATAGACTTTCAACCAAAAGTCATCAAAAAAGACATGGAAGGACACTTTATACTCATCAAAGGAAAAATCTACGAGGAAGAACTCTCATTTCTGAACATTTATGCTCCAAATACAAGGGCACTATCATTCATAAAAGAAACCTTACTAAAGCTGAAAGCACATATCGCACCCCACACAAAAATTGTGGGTGACTTCCACACCCTACTCTACTTAATGGACAGATCAGGGAAACACAAACCAAACAGAGACACAGTAAAACTAACAGAAGTTTTGGACCAAATGGATTTAATAAATATCTACAGAACATTTCATCGTAAATCAAAAGAATATAAATTCTCAGCACCTCATGGTACCTTCTCCAAAACTGACCATATAATTGGTCACAAAACAGACCTCAACAGATACAAAAAATATCGAACTAATTCCATGCCTCCTATCAGATCACTATGGAATAAGGGGGGTCTTCAACAGGAACAAAAACAACAGAAAACCCATATACACATGGACACTGAACAATGCTCTACTCAACGATACCTTGGTCAAGGAAGAAATAAGGAAAGAAATCAAAACCTTTTTAAAGTTTAATGAAAATGAAGGCACAGCATACCCAAATTTATGGGACACATTGAAAGCAGTGCTAAGAGGAAAACTCATAGCTCTGAGTGCCTCCAAAAAGAAACTGGAGAGAGCATACACTAGCAGCTTAACAGCATACCTGAAAGCATTAGAACAAAAGAAGCTAATACATCCAAGAGGAGCAGAAGGCAGGAAATCATCAAAATCAGGACTGAAATTAATCAATTAGAAACAAAAAGAACTATACAAAGAATCAACAAAACCAGGAGTTGGTTCTTTGAGAAAAATCAACAAGATAGATAAACCTTTAGCCAGACTAACCAGAGGGCACATAGATAATATCCAAATTAACAAAACCAGAAATGAAAAGGGAGAAAATACAACAAAACTGAGGAAATTCAAAAAATAATCAGATCCTACTACAAAAGACTATATTCAACACAACTGGAAAATCTGGAGGAAATGGACAATTTCCTAGACAGATACCAAATACCAAAATTAAGTCAGGATCAAATAGACCATCTAAACTGTCCTATAACCCCTGAAGAAATAGAAGTCTTCATCGGAAGTCTTCCAACCAAAAAAAGCACAGGACGAGATGGTTTTAGTGCAGAATTTTATCAGACCTTCAAAGAAGATCTAACACCAATACTCTTCAAACTATTCCACAAAATAGAAACAGAAGGAACACTACCCAACTCGTTCTATGAAGCCACAACTTCGCTGACACCAAAATCACACAAAGATCCAACAAAGAAAAAGAACTTCAGACCAATTTCCCTTATGAATATCTATGCAAAAATACTCAATAAAATTCTTGCCAACCAAATCCAAGAACACATCAAAATGATCATTCACGATGATCAAGTAGGCTTCATTCAAAAAGTGCAGGGATGGTTTAATATAAGGAAATCCATCAATGTAATCCACTACATAAACAAACTCAAAGAAAAAAAAAACACATTAGATGCTGAAAAAGCATTTGACAAAATTCAGCATCCTTTCATGTTAAAGGTCTTGGAAAGAACAGAAATGCAAGGCCCATACCTAAACATAGTAAAAGCAATATGCAGCAAAACAGTAGCCAACATCAATCTAAATGGAGAGAAACTTGAAGCAATCCCACTAAAATCAGGGACTAGACAAGGCTGGCCTCTCTGTCCATATTTATTCAATATAGTACGTGAAGTTTTAGCTAGAGCATTTAGATAACAAAAGAAGGTCAAAGTTACAGAAATTGAAAAGGAAGAAGTCAAACTATCACTATATGCAGATAATACGATAGTATACTTATGTGACCAAAAGAACTCCTACAGGTGATAAACAACATCAGCAAAGTGGCCAGATGTAAAATTAACACAAGCAAATCAGTAGCCTTCCTATACTCAAAGGATAAACAGACTGAGAAAGAAATTATGGAACTGACACCCTTCAAAACAGTCACAAACAATATAAAGAAAGTTGGTGTGACTCTAACCAAATAAGTGAAAGATCTATATGACAAGAACTTCTTTTTTTTTTTTTTTTTTTTTTTTTTGGTTTTTCGAGACAGGGTTTCTCTGTGTAGCCTTGGCTGACCTGGAACTCACTTTGTAGACCAGGCTGGCCTCGAACTCAGAAATCCTCCTGCCTCTGCCTCCCAAGTGCTGGGATTAAAGGCATGCGCCACCACTGCCCGGCAAAGACAAGAACTTCAAGTCTCTGAAGAAAGAAATTGAAGACCTCAGAAGATGGAAAAATCTTTAATGCTCATGGATTGGCAGGATGAATATAGTAAAAAAGGCTAGCCTGCCAAAAGGAACATACAGATTCAATGCAATCCCCATCAAAATCCCAACTCAATTCTTCATAGAGTTGGAAAGAGCAATTATCAAATTCATCTGGAATAACAAAATACCAAGGATAGCTAAAACTCTTCTCAACAGTAAAGGAACTTCTGGGGGAATCAGTATCCCCAACCTCAAGCAGTAAATCTGAGCGACAGTGTTAAAAACTGTATGGTATTGGTACAATGACAGGCATGTAGATCAATGGAACAGAATTGAAGACCCAGAAACGAACCCACACACCTATGGTCACTTGATCTTTGACAAGGGACCTACAATCACCCAGTGGAAAAAAGATAGCCTTTTCAATAGGTGGCGCTGGTTCAATTGGAGGTCAGCATGCAGAAGAATGCAAATCGATCCATTCTTATCTCCTTGTACTAAGCTCAACTGCGCGTGGATCAAGGACCTCCACATAAAACCAAACTTTGAAGGTCTGATAGAATTCTGCACTAAAGCCATCTGGACCTGTGCTTTTTTTGGTTGGAAGACTTCCAATGACCACTTCTATTTCTTCAGGGGTTATAGCAGGATTTAGATGGTCTATTTGATCCTGATTTAATTTTGGTATTTGGTATCTGTCTAGGAAATTTTCCATTTCCTCCAGATTTTCTAGTTGTGTTGAATACAGGCTTTTGTAGTAGGATCTGATGATTTTTTGAATTTCCTCAGTTTCTGTTGTTATCGCTCCCTTTTCGTTTCTGATTTTCTTAATTTGGATACTGTCTCTGTGCCCTCTGGCTAGTCTGGCTAAGGGCTTATCTATCTTGTTGATTTTCTCAAAGAACCAACTCCTCGTTTTGTTGATTCTTTGTATGGTTTTATTTGTTTCTACTTGATTGATTTCAGCCCTGAGTTTGATGATTTCCTGCCTTCTATTCCTCTTGGGTGTATTTGCTTCTTTCTGTTCCAGGGCTTTCAGGTGTGCCATTAAGCTGCTAGTGTATGCTGTCTCCCGTTTCTTTTTGGTGGCACTCAGGGTTATGAATTTTCCTCTTAGCACCACTTTCATTGTGTTCCATAAATTAGGGTATGTTGTGCCTTCATTTTCATTAAATTTGAAAAAATCTTTGATTTCTTTCTTTATTTCCTTCTTGACCAAGTTATCATTGAGTAGAGCATTGTTCAGCCTCCATGTGTATGTGGGTTTTCTGTTGTTTTTGTTGCCATTGAAGACCACCCTTATTCCATAGTGATCTGATAGGAGGCATGGGATTAGTTCGATCTTCTTTTATCTGTTGAGGTCTGATTTGTGACCAATTATATGGTCAATTTTAGAGAAGGTACCATGAGGTTCTGAGAATAAGGTGTATTCTTTTGCTCTAGGATGAAATGTTCTATATGTATATCTATTAGTTCCATTTGGTCCAAGGCTTCAATTAGATTCAATAAAAATAATACCAACTTTTGGATTTAGCAAATGAATTCTCAAGAGCATGATGCTGTGGTAAAAGCCTGCTACCTCAGAGAGACAGCGGAAGCACCCAGCTGACCTTCCTCTCCATTGACAACCCAGAAGGATAAAACTCTTTCTCTTTCTCCTTCTCTACACTATCTTAAACACACTTCTCAAAAACCCTCCTTTCTGTTTACTTCTGTTCACTCCTGGCAGACTGGTTACTTGCTGTCTCTTGATTTAGGGTTGATTTTATTTAGCTCTTGGATTAAAGGTGTGTGCTAAGACTTAGACATACCACAACAAGGTTTTCAAGGTAAATAACCTTATCTTGGGGTTCACAGTGTCTTCAAATGTCCTGCAACAGAGGAAGGGACTGAAATTGGAATTTAGAATGAATAAATAGATTAATTGATAAAAAAAAAGAATGTCAACCTTCTCTGAGGAGGGTAAGAAAGTCAGCCTGCTAATTCTTCCCCAACAAGTCCAAATGTGCTTTGAACTTGGAAACACAAGTTGTTTGTTGTTTACTGAACTACTTTTTAAATAAATAACTATTTTAGTTAATGAGTACATGAAAACATATGAAAAATGTCAAAATGGGAGCTTAAGTTTTGGACAAAGACAAATAATTGACAAAACAAGTGTCACTGTGCTTATTTCTTATTTCAATAGAAGTAGAAATCTTCAATAATAAAAATAGCAAACCTTTTATCTATTAGTCTTCTCTTTTTAATTCTTAGTTTGGAGACTCTTTCCACTTGTCATTGTTTATGTTAATATTTCCAAAAAGCAACAGAAATTCCACGCAGCTTCTGGAGCAGAAGATAAAAATGTGACAAGAAGATTATAGTTCCTAGCTTGCTGGGTACCTCACTGGAATTCATAAAATATGAGGTAAATAGAAATAGATTTATTAAGTTGGGAAACATTGATGGAACATTTGCCTGGGTTCCACTAGCCAGGACTAAGTTTATCAAGTGAGAAAGTCAAAAGTAGAAGGATACAAAAACATTAAGATGTGATATCCATTAATACTGAGGACAGACAATGTGTAAGCACTACTGAAGCTGGAAACAGAAGGGGGAGCACTGGTTGAAATCACTATGTATCTCCCAGCATTATGTTAATGAGATTTATTTATTCCTGGTCTTAAAACAACATGTTTCCCCAATGTGCATTTAATTACAGTTCCCAATTCACCAGTTAGTTTTCTCAAACAATGCTTTCTAAAATAAGGCTATAAACAAACCACATGATTCAAACAAGTGAACGAACAAAGGATTTTAAGTTAGATTCACAGCGAAGCAAAAAAGACATGTTTTTTTATTTTATCTTTTATTTGACATGGAAAACGGTGTTAGACACAAAAGTGAGGGATAGAAGATTTTCTAATCCACTGATTCTTAAGCAATATCTTAACCTATAAATACAATGATTCAAAAGAAATTTAGAAAAGAATTCTAAAAGAATAAACCTGTAGTAGATGACATGTACTCTGTCCAATATCCTCTCTCTCCCTTTGTTCCTAAGAAACCAACTCTGCCTTCACTCTCTGCTCGGGCTGATGATTGCAAATGTTTGACATTGTCTCAGGGGTAGCATGAACGCTTTTCATCTCTTCACTTTCAACTCAGACTCTAAAAGACTGGACTATGTATAACATTAAATTGAACCTTGGGTATATCAACCTCAGAAATAACCAGTAACCTTGCTTCACCAACCCTTCTGATTCTAGCTCATGTGCCTATGGATGACATTGAAGGGCAACTTTCAGAGTGTAATTAGAATGGCATAAAAAATAGAAATAGTGTACCTTTACTTAGCACTTTGTCAAGGAGAAAAGAAAAACTAAGCATTCACTTGGACAGAAATTTAGAAGGGCTGAGCTTACAAAGGAGTTTGTGCAAACCTTTGTACATCCATGAGCTTCGCAACACCCTATCAATGCTTGTGAGTTCCTTTCATTCTGATTTGTTTGACTCTTGGTTTTCCTGATTTTCTCATTATCCTTCCCACATAGCCAGGTTTTGCTGACATTCCTAGAGCGTAGTCCCCCAAAATATTGCTCATGGTAATTCTAGTAAAGCATGTTTTAAAAAGC